>PVIW01000146.1:39123-728180 GCA_004026585.1 Noctilio leporinus
ATGATTGGATCAAAAAACTTTGGTACATTTACACAATGGAATTCTATATGGCAGAAAGAAAGAAGGAACTTGTACCCTTTGCAACAACATGGATGGAACTGGAGAGTATTATGCTTAGTGAAATAAGCCAGTCAGTGAAGGACAAATATCATATGATCTCACCCATTACGGGACAATAATGAGCAAAACTAACAACAAGTAAAACAGAACCCAGTGTATGAATACAAGGAATAGGCCTTCAGTGGTCAGGGGAGAAAGGGGTTGGGGGGAGGGGGGAGGCAGAGGCAAAGAAGGGGAGCAGCTTAGACAAGAACCTAGTATAAAGGAACCATGGACATGGACAACAGGTGGGATTGACTTTGGGGGGAATGGGTGGGTGGGGAGGGGGACAGAGGGGAGCAAAAAGGGGATGGATGTAATACAACAACAACAACAAAAAAAAAAAAGATACTCCCCTAATCTATTTGCCCATCAGTTGTTTTTTTAAGTGTTAATTATTATTATTATTTTTTAAATAGCCCCTCTTGGAAGAGATTCACTCAGGTACTAATAGAATGGTTAGGAATTTATCATAAATTAAGAATAAAATGAAATGGACACAAAGAAAAATATAGATAATTCTTTGCTCTTTAGGCTGAGTGGGCCTAGAAGTGATCATAACCCATTAACAATGGGCAGACACAACAGATTTTACTTTTTTTTTTTTTCCTTAAGATGTTATTTATTATTTTTAGAGAGAGGGGAAGGGAGAGAGACATCCATGTGTGGTTGCCTTTCACCTGCCTCCAGCTACGGACCTGGCTGGAGACCTGGCTTACAACCTGGTTATGTGCCCTGGCTGGGGAATCGAACCAGCAACCTTTGAGTTTACAGGCCAGCGCCTTATCCACTGTGCCACCAGCCAGGGGGCAGATTTCACTTTTTAATGCTAATTAAAAGAACCAGGATTCCTAAAGACATCACTAGAAGAATTCTAAACCTGTATGTCTAGACATTTGGCCTCAAGGGGATTGAATCCCCAGCCCTTAAGAGTGGGCTGCGCAAAGTGACTTCTTCCCAAAGAATATGATACAGAAATGAGGAACAAGTGTACCTTTATTATTATTTTATTATTTACTTAATAATAACATCTAAATGTATGTAATCAATAATATATAAAGTATGAAAAATAAAAGTCCACACTGTCCACATTTTTAATTCTGTAATAGTCTCTTTCATCAAATAAAAGAGGTTACAAAGCCTCCTCTTTCTCTTTGTTGTTCCTGTTCGTGAAAGGCTTTAGGATTTCAGATATACATAGAAACAAAAATGAAAGAAAGACCGCCCTCCAAGTTGCCAGCAGCCCCAGTGCCACTGCGGAGCACCGCCCCCACCTTTGCTTCCCCGCTAACACAGGGATTCATTCCTTTTTCTAGGCCGCAACTGTCTCTTCCTTCAAAGCCAGCTGAAGACCTCAATTACTCAACGTAACCAGATAGGTCTATTAGTTCTGCGGCTCTCCTGCCAACTTGGCATTAGCCGTCATGTACATGTTACCTACACCACTGTGCGCTGTACACGTAGATGGATATTGATTCCTCCCCTACCTCCTGGCTTTCATAAGCATACAACCCATTTAAAGCATTAAAAAAAAGTCCAACCCTGGCTGGTGGCACAGTGGATAAGGCACCAGCCTGTGAACCCAAAGGTCGCTGGTTTGATTCCCAGCCAGGGCACATAACCAGGTTGCAAGCCAGGTCTCCAGCCAGGTCCTTAGCTGGAGGCAGGTGAAAGGCAACCACACATTGATGTCTCTCTCCCTCTCTGCTTCTTTTCCTTCCCCTCTCTCTGGAAATAATAAAATCTTTAAAAAAAAAAAAAAAGTCCACTGACTTGGATAACAAACATTTCATTGACCCAAAGAGAAATGAAATGGTGATTGTGTTTCTTTCTCCTTTCTTTGCAGGAGAAGCCCCGGCGGCGGACCGCTGCCCCTCCCTGCCCACAGGGCCAGGCCTGTCTCCCCCTGAAGCTGGAGTTCCACCGGTCCGAGGCCACAGATTAACAACGCGCATTAAACCCAGCGGCCTTCCCTTCTGGCAGAAAAGCGTGTTTTCACTGTGTTTGGAAGCTGACAGCATGGGGTCAAGAGACTAAGCAACTTAAATAGCACATCTCTGGGTTTCAGCCCACGCATGTTTCAATTCTGCATTTGCAGCGTGCGTGGCGGGACCGCCCCGGGGGTCTGATGTGGTGTTGGACTGAAGAACACACTGGAGATGATGGGTACCCCAGAAGGAGAAGTGAGGTGCACAGTCTTAGCGCAGCAAGTGGAGGGACAGCAGCCTGGCAGCCAGCATGTTTCCCTCTCACATACTTAATTCCTGTGTTTTGGGCCTCTGGCTGATCTTGTGACCTGCACCCGTGTCTTGGGGGAAAATCAAAGGAATGGAGGTGACAATATCAGCAAAGGCTCCACCTGCGTACCTAGTGGCTGGAGCAGAGGTGTCACTGGCGCAGCCACCTTAGCCTTTGCTAGCATGGAGACAGGTGTAGGACGCAGGTGTAGGAGGCAGATGTAGGAAGCAGGTGTAGGAGACACATGTAGGAAGCAGGTGTAGGAGACAGGTGTAGGAAGCAGGTGTAGGAAGCAGGTGTAGGAGACACATGTAGGAAACAGGGGTAGGAAGCAGGTGTAGGAAACAGGTGTAGGAGACACATGTAGGAAACAGGTGTAGGAAGCAGGTGGAGACACATGTAGGAAACATGTAGGAAACAGGTGTAGGAAGCAGGTGTAGGAAACAGGTGTAGGAGACATATGTAGGAAACAGGTGTAGGAAGCAGGTGTAGAAAACAGGTATAGGAGACACATGTAGGAAGCAGGTGTAGGAAACAGGTGTAGGAGGCAGGTGTAGGAGGCAGCACAGGGCAGTACTGGTCCCAGACAGATGTAAGGGGCCAACTGTGTTTGGGGTCCTTTGGGGAACAGCAAAGGTGGGGTGTAGAGCATCAGGCTGGCCCCCAAGGCCCAGAGGAAGGGCAGCGCCATGGGGAAACCAAGAGCCAGTCTATGGACAGAACACCACACTTTCTCCCAACTACAGAAGGATTTGGAGGAATATGAGGAATGTAGAAGAGCCATGAAGCAAGTTAGGGTGAATTTAAGCAAGGCAAATATTTCTGTTATTGAGTTTGGACATTGTTCTTTCTTTCATGAGTTGTATAATCTTGGGAAATGCTGCATGCTGGGTCCTGTTTATTCATCTCTAAAATATGAATGACAATAATAGTTATCAGTCAGGCTTATTAAGGTAATTAAATAAGTCCAGCTATATCTATATACTAAATCTTGGTATGGCATAAATGCTACATTATTATTATCTAATTTTACCCCAAAAGGATGTGTCCTAGGGAGTGTGAGATATATTATCAGTAAAAATATTATACAGCATGGCAGGTGGAGGAACCCATAGTAGAAAATGCTAAAACAATAGGAGGTGAACAAAAAGTTGACAGGGCTAGCAAATGCTCTTCATATTTAAATTCCAAGCAAATAATAAAAATGGACATGTAAGTGCTCTGACTGCTTATTTAAGACATACTTTAAAAGCTCATTCAGGTAGGCAGGTTTGGGAAGGTGATGAATGAATTAAACTGTGTCCATTTCAAACTGTCACTGTTAGAATCTAATTCAAATTTAAACAGCAATTTAAACAGTATAAAAGATTGCCCTCATCGGTCCTCCATAATCTTAACCTTTGGAGCCTTCCACAGAATAGATAGTAAATTGAATTAATTATTAGCTTCTCACCTTGGGAACCGAGGTAGAACGAGGCAGCTCGGAAGACAGCTAATGAGATTGGTAGCTTTATTTCTGTCCCCAGCGTGTTCTAATCCGCAACACACTCCACCTGTCCTATTTCCCCACTGCTTCTTGTTAGTGAATAAAATTCTAAGAAGTCAGCCTTGGCTGACATTTAAAATCCTCTCTGTAAAGTGGCATAATTGTGTATACCAATAAGGTCAGAACAATGTCATGTGGAGGACATCACAGAGAAAGGGAAAGAAATGAAAAGTGGTGTCCAGCAATAGGCTTGATTCTAATCGGTCCCCAGCGTTCTCAAATCTGTTCATCTGTTTTGAACACTTCTCATCAAAGCACCCCATGACAGGCTCACACACTTTCATTTATTCCCGTATTTAGTAAGCATATACAAGTGGATACCTATGACACATGTATGTGTGGGTCTTGGGTACTTATCATCATCATGGAACTTATAAGAGTAAGTTAATAGGCTATATGATGACCGTGTGACCAGAGATGATAAAGGAGAAGTTATGGGGTTACAGAATCTGGACTGGGAAGAGTCCAATGGGTTTTTTGGAGGGAACAGCATCTAAGTTGGGCCCTGAAGAATGAGCAGGCACACACAGATCAGCCCTGGATGGACTGAGGGTCTAGGTAGTATATCCAGGAACATTACATTCTCCGGTAAAGCTGCACCAGGGTGCAAGTAGGGGATATGGGGGAAGGCATTTGGGAGAAAGACAGACTCAGTGTATTGCAAGGTATTTAAAGATTGTTTCCTGAAGACAGGACAACGTATAAAGAGTTGCATCTTAGATCATCCTGGCTGCATTAGCGCTGAATAGGACTTGGGCCTGGCCCACCTGTAGGGTGGCTCTTCAGAAAACCAAGTCACTCATCATGGAGAACAAAAAGAGGGGATAACAACAGAAATAGAAAATAGTCTGTCATGTGTCCAGTTACTGCTCTTAAAAAAAATCAAAGAGATAAGGGGACCTGAAAATACAGCCCTGCAGTTAGCTCTAAGGACCAGCACACCCCATGCTTACTAAATGCCATAGCTTCTCTCTAAGAAGAGGACACGTATAGCTTTGGGTGTCTACCATAGCACCAAGTATGCATAAAATCATAACATAAGCATGCAGCATCTTCCTAGAAAATGAATTTTCCTGCAAGATTTGGAAAACAAATGTGTTGCATCTTGGCCCTCCCGTAATAGTTCTAAAGCAAAATCTACAGTTTACTCTTTTCCTTTGCCTACCCATTCTCGTGGTTCTGTATGTCAACACATTTTTATTAGAAAATATGATGGTATTGGTTTCCTCACATTTGAAATATGCTTTTGCTGAGAGAAAAGTCTAAGCTAACATCATGGGTCTTCAGAGGGAATTAGCACAAGGCTGCAGATCAGGGTGAGTTGGAACGTAGCGTTCCCCTATGAGTCCTTAATACCTACACAACCATTACTTTAAAAAGAATTAGCCTGGCGCCTTATGAAATAAAATTCTTCTGATCATTGTACCTGATCAAATGTTTTGTGTTGTACTGTTTCATTTCTCACTGCATACATGCTGCCTCTCCATTAATGCACTCTGAAAAAGTGCCTTATGAATTTTGTTGGGGAAGTATTGACCTCAACTGATTAAGTGCATTATAAAGATTTGTTTTTAAACTAGGATTCTTGACTTTGATCTCTTATTTCATTATTACAATAGCTCTTCATGCCATAGTTCTCCACATAGACCCAAATTCTTTGTATATTTGTAGACTCATTGGTAGTTCAGCTTTGAGAGCAAAACAAAATTAGCTAGGATTTTCTTCTACAGAATTAGGATATCTTCAAAAGGTAAGTGATTATCCATCCAATAAAACTGGTATGAAATTCTGGTTCTCCCCTTTATAAACACATGTGACATTATCTGCTTATCATTCTCCTCAGCTTTATAAAATTCCTAGTCTCACTCAAAGAATCATTCTGCTCATAAAGAGAGGTAAAGTAGTTTAAGGACTCTAAGGTGTTTTGTTTTGTTTTTTTAATCACAAAGAAAAATTGGTTTAGTAAACCCCTTGTTTAATATAATTTTGTTTTTAGAGCACCACCATCTTTGTGACAACAGTTTGAAACACTTTCAAAAACTCAATGCTCTTAAAATATTGAACCCAGTAATGAAAAGCACATTCCAATTATTTCCTGTGATGTACATGTGTATAAGGTATAACACATTTAAAGTCAATTAAAGGAAAAGAATGTATGAAGTGGGTAATTTAATTCCAAAAGGAAACCTCCCTTTAATTGTTTTAAACTAACACAGCTTCTAATAGAGCACCCGGTTAATACTGTCAGATTTCAGCTTTTCTTCATTGTGTCAGCAGTAAGAGTTGTAATTGCAGTTATATAACTGTGTTTACGGTATGTTTTAAGGAAGGCAAACTTACTTTAATAAGTGTAGAAATATCAGAGTCTGTAGTGGAAGTTAGAGATAGATTGTGGAAAAGACAGAGGAGGCAATGCTAGAGGGAAGTAGAAATGTGAGTGAAGAATTGAACACTTGTCCTTGCATCAGTCACTGCAGAGCCAGCCCGGTAATAAGAAGAAATTGAAACAAACTGTCTTATACTTCCCATAATTCCCTGGAGGAGTCTCCACTCACACATATTTGTTTGTGCTGCAGGGCTTGAGGAAAATTTATAGGAGTCCCTTTATGTCTCGGGGCACGAGTGACTTATAGGAAAGTGGAATTATTTCATAATTCATGTAAATCTTTTCCAGGAGAAAAGATTTGAGTGGAAGAGTTTCACTTAGTTAAAGGATATCAAGGCATAAAAATAAAACGGGAAAAAGTCAGGGAATTGACTAGAAATTGGACCCATGCATGTTTGGAAACATCTCGATGACTGGCTAACGAACAAAATAACAGAAATCATCTTCTGAGGGAAACAAGTTATAAAGAGCAGGAATTAACTGTCATAACTGGGTAGATTATTAAAAACATCATAATGTGCATCATTTATTCTGGACTTCTCTCATCAATAGGTAGCCTTTTTAAAGATTTAAAGATGACGATTCCATGATCTGGGTGGGATCTGTATGTATAAACCATGTCCACGAAACCGAACTGTTTTACCTACTGAACTAATTCCCACATCTCCAGAATGATCGATGCATATACCTAACCTTATGAGTCAAACCAGAATCCTGGCACAAAAACAGAGGCATTAGATAAGCAATTAACTTCTGTGTGGCTTCAGATGCACAAATGAGCAATTCTGAAAGCGGGCTGCCCGCCTCAGTGTAGGGTGGCCATCTTGGCATGGGCAGACCCATTAGCTGAATAATTAAAAGAGCACTTGGCCGTGATACCCTGAACCAATTCCAGCTTGGTTAATTACATGCACATATCGCCATTTTAATCCTCCCTGCAATTTCAACGGAACTCAAAAGTTTTCCTAAATTCTCCATCCTAAAATAGGATGCTGAATATGGGGTGTTTTTCTTCTATTCCCTGCTTGTGCCCAAAGGTTTGGCATTGTTCCCGTGAAGTTCCGTTTGCGGTTTCCAAAGAGAACATAAACATGAAACTTAATCTGAGGGAAAATATGGTGGCAAAATGCGTTCAATTTCAACAAGTCCCAAGGGGTTCTGGGAAAATAAAAAATTAATATTGCAAAATACACTTGGACAATATAGGTGAACTACAGACATGGATGCTCACGTGAAGACCTGAAAATACACTGAATGTTTATATCCCTGGATCAATAAGTGGCTGGACCAAAAATGTGCTCATGCAGAAATACTGTCACAGCCAATTTAATAGCATTTGATACTTTTCCTGATAGTTTTCCTATCCAGGTGGGAATGCTTGAACTCTACCTTTTGGATTTACTTTCTCAATTCTCATAGAATAAAATAGTAAAAAGTTAGATGTGTGTGTATGTGTATATATAAAAAAATAAGCATTGTTATGTTTCAGGTCTCCTTTATAAACAAGAAAGAAACCCAAAACCTACCTGAAATTCTATCAGTGATAGAATTCGATCAGCTATAGTTACTACATTTATTTTAGACAGTATATAACTATATCCTACTTCAATAATCACTCAATAGACAACTTATTTTAAAAATAAAAATCTACATTAAAAATTGCACAGGTTTTATGTTTGAAGCTTGATATTGAATCTTAAATAAAATGTAGGTGACAGTCTATGTTTAGGAATATCATTTAAGATATAGATACAGATTTATAGATATAGATATACTCACATATAGTATACATGCTAAGCATATTTTAAAATAAAATTTTAATGCTATTATTTACTGTATTCTGTAATATATAATGTAGCATATGAAATGAAACATCAAATGTGCACAGATTTCTATTAAAATTTGATATAATAAAGTTAGAAGGTGTATTGGAAAAATACATTGGTTCAAAATAATAATAATACATTTACAAGTGAATTAAGTTTCTGAATATTTATCACTGTTTTAACCATATTGTGTGAAAACTATTCCAAGTTTTAAAAAATATATTTAAGATGATTTGCCAAAAATAAAGGCAGCTGAAATATATGGAATTCGGTTGAGTATCTGGGGAGGAGGAAAAGCTCAAATAACAGACAATTGTGTCTTAATTTGCATGAAAATGCAAAATGCAGCCACCACCCACCTGCAGAACTTCAGGGGGCTGGCCCAAGGCAGTTATATTTCACTTATCATGAATCACTCTCCTAAGAACACGCGGAAGCCAGCTACTCACTATTAATTTTTATCTCAAATATACCCTTATGATATTGGCAAGTCCCAGAATATTTCATCAGTGAGTGCACCGCAGGTGGGACTGCTTTGTAGGTAGGTACTCAGTACATATTGGGTAATTGTGCATAGCTGTTATCAAATAACATCAAAAAATGCATAACTAACCTGGGAACTAATGCTACAGGGCATTCCAATGGAAATTTTAAAATATATTTCTTTCAGATCCTAGGCCCATGGATGGCACTGTTGGAAAGGTACAAGGGATAAGAAATTTAAAATTAGGCCTAAGATTTTTTTTTTTTTTTTTTTTTTGCTTAAAATGATCTTTGAATATAATCCTAAAAATGTATTTGGTTACAATGAAACAAAATTCTCACATAGTATATTTGGCCTTGTATTCAAATACGATGGTAAGTTCTGTTCACTTTTTCTTTGTATAATCACAGCCAATATATTTAACATTTTTTGAAATTGCTACCTTTATAGTATTTCTGTTGCATCTTGAATGGCAACTGAACTAAAATTCAAGAACAAAATTCCTATATTAACTTCATTTAAAAACATATAAGTATTTCTTTTCACATATAATGTAAAATAATAGTAAAATAATTATATAAATCACTGACAATATTATATCAAAGTCACCAAGGTAGTGACTTTTTCCCCGGCTGGTGGCACAGTGAATAAAGCTCCGGCCTGTGAACCCAAAGGTCGCTCGTTCGATTCCCAGCCAGGACACATAATGAGATTGCAAGCCAGGTCTCCAGCCAGGTCCCCAGCTGCAGGCAGGTGAAAGGCAACCATACCTTGATCTCTCTCTCTCTCTCTCTCTCTCTCTCTCTCTTTCTCTGCCTCTCTCTCTCTCTCTGCCTCTCTCTCTTACCCTCTCTCTAAAAATAATAAAATCTTTAAAGAAATACAATAAAATAAAATATGCCATAGATTCTAGAAATCATGACCTTATTTTTTTTTTAAAAGCTCTAATTATAAGCATTATAAGCATAAATATATTTAGGAACATTTAAGATAAATTTTAAACTGTGCACTTGTATATGTTTTTGTGTATTTCCTATACTTTATATATTTAAATAAGAAATGGTTTTTTATTTTTATTTTCTCTATTATAACTTTCCCTTCTTGTATCTACGGCCAAGTTTTCAAAAATAGGAAAATTTCCTGAGATAACAGGTCTACAATGCTAGAACTACCAACAAATTCCAAATCAGTTGTAAATTTATCATACTTGTTATATTTCCTTTCAAGTTGTTAGATTAAATAGACAAAGTGAAGAAATCAGTGCTTACATAAATTATTTTTAAATACTTTCACAAATAGCAGAAAAACCGCTAATGACTACTAAACAGAAACTTGGTATACAAATAGTATTTACTATCAATAAAGCTGTGAGAATAATTAATTCAAGTAACAAATCTTTTTGTCCCATATTGTCTGTTACTGGGTTTGATGAGTTTCTCACATAAAATCAGCATGTTTCCAAAGAACACTTGTTCTGCGCTGTTCTAAGCAGCTAGGAAAAAAAACTTCTGAAACTGTTCAGTGAGGTGGGGCATCTGCTGTGGGCATTTTACAGCTGAACTAGAAAGCTCTGGAACGTCTATGGAACGTCAAAGCAGTGCATGCAGTGAAACCCAAGTAAGCACATCTCTGGGGGTGAGGGGAAAAGTGAACTGGCTTCAATGAATCTTCCTGGCCAGCCGGTTTTAAACTGTCAGTTTAACAGCCTGTGTAGATGTGTCGGTTTGACGTTCCCTTTCATCCTCCGTCAACCCAGTGAAGACAGCATGTAAGCTTAGCTTTCCGAGTTGTTCG
Organism: Noctilio leporinus; assembly: GCA_004026585.1. Lineage (NCBI taxonomy): Eukaryota > Metazoa > Chordata > Mammalia > Chiroptera > Noctilionidae > Noctilio > Noctilio leporinus. Next base: position 49,497 of record PVIW01000146.1, read on the forward strand.
CCCCTCCCCTCCTTCCAAACCTTCAGTAAATTAGTGCCCAAGTCGTAGCTTGGTTTCACAGGAGGTTACAAGAATCTTTTTTTAACCACGCTGGGTATATGAGACGGGAAAGGGCAAGGCCAGGCCCAGAACTGTGGGGACTGGCCCCTGAAGGAAACAGGAGCTGATGCCCAGAAGTCCAATGTCAGAAAAAAGGCTTAGATGGAAATCAACACGCAGGGAAGATGTGGGACACGGAAATACACCCCCCAAAGACTCCAGAATGACCTTATTTGTTAATACATTTTCATTCTCAAATTTCAAAGTGCATTTTGTGGCCACTATCATGTGGTGACTTTGTTTTTCCTAAAAGATAATAAAAAATCTTGAATTTCCCATAAAGGTGTCTATGATAGACATTTTCACTACTGTTGATAGTCAATACTTTTGATCATTAATTACTGATCATCGACATCTTACATTTATTTGACAGAATTAAAGTTATTTTAAACCAAAGAGGTGGTGATCTTTTAAACCAGCTTTGACTGATTTAATTTTACAAGAACTAAGGGAATGTAGCCACAAAGGAATGTCTCATTACAGGACTGTCTCTGGAGTTACCTGCATATATAGAGCCTAAAAATAACTGTGATAGGCAAAGACTCATTTGGTTCCTTATCATCACAGGGCTTCTCTAAATCTCCGGATATTTTGTTAAAGCATAATCTGACTTATTTGCATTGTTCTATGTTTAAAAAACACAACATGAAAAGGCAACAAAGTGAAGATTAAAATAACAAATGACCTACTTAATCTTAATAGAAGAAAACTTTCATTTAAGCCTTCATGGCAAAGTATGAACTAATGGTGGGATCTCCCATTAAGGAATTATATTAAAATATGCAGAAATAGTAAAGCAAAAGAGTTACACTACTTTCAAATCTGTTTGTTCTGCTTTCGAGTTCTCATATTCTGTTATTTCATTATATTTACTCTCCAGAAACATTTGAACAAAGCGGAGGAGGTTCTAATCATTTCTTTTTTAGTTTCTCAATTCAGGGCAACCAACATTTATTAAATAGCTGCTATGTGGCAGGTGCTCTATCTGGTATTACAGTAATAAAATAAGTAGCAAAGTACTGCAGCTCTTTACTAGCTTAATTCTGGAGAAAGCACAGAGGAGAAGGACTCAAACATGCCAAGTTCAGTACAAAGTAGTCCTCACTTGACCTTCTGTCTCTGTCTCTCTTCTTTTACACACACACACACACACACACACCCTTACCAGTTCTAACTTTAAGGCAATGGAATACTAAACCTGAGTTTGAAGATTCCTGCAGAATTTAGAAATTATGGTTTGAATCACTGCTGTTGGGCACATTTTGGTCCGATGAGGCCATAGTTTCAGCAACTTGCAATTATGCATTGTTAACTGGCTGGCTCACGCGCTACCCTGTAACTGGGGGGCGGGGGAGGGGGGGGCTGGCAACCAGGCTCTAGGGTTGCCAGGTTCTGAAGTCACGGGGGACCAGGGAGTGGAAAAGGGGAAAGCCAGGCTCCCTCCCTCCCCCGCTGAGTCTGGGTTCACCTGTCCTGCATCGGGTGCCATCCCCAGCAACTTGGGCTCCTCAGTCCAGCAGCTCTGCAGCGCCTCCCTGGTCTTCCCGCCCTAGAAGGGGAGGCCTTCCTGCCGTGGCTGACGTCTGGCACCTCGGTGTTCCTTTCTCTGTTTAGCTCTTCAACCATTCTGTTCCCACGTAAACCATCCTTGGCATTAAATTCGCTCAATTTTGAATGTTGAGTCATTTCTGTTTTGTGGCTTAGACCCTAACTGATAAGCTTTCCAGACACTATCATGTGAAGGAGTCAAACTGAAGGGTCTTCAGGGTTCTGTTGAGCCATTTGCAACTACGTTCACTGTGTTACAGTCATAATAATAATAGTAACAGTTTAACGTTAATTGTGCTGCTATTAATTTCCCTGTGTTTTACATGTATTATTTCATTTAATCCTTCTGAGAACTCTAGGAGGTCAGCACAATCATTTCCCTAGTTCACAGATCGACCAAGGCTACCGGGTAATAGGTAGCGGAACCAGGGTTACACTTGGCCTTTAACTCCACTGGTACAGCTTAGTGTACCAACACCCTGGGAGCCATACGTGACTTCCCCCCACTCTAGGCTGTAGCCTACATCGTTGTTTGTTGCTTTGAATACTTTGCATTCTGGTAAATCACACAACTATACCTGATAGGCTTAAATCTATCATACGGGCAAATGCAATCCATTAAACAGCCTGAGGAGAACATGTATGAATACAGCATTCAAACTTGAATTTGCGTACAATATGAGGGTTGTTTTAGTTCACATGGTAAGTTCCTCTGAAGTGGAAAAGTCTGTTGATACCTGAGCTCCTAGTTCCCAAACTATTTCTCCATACGTAGGATCTCTGCTAAATTGTGATCTCTTTGAGGGCAAAAATTACATTTTATTTATCTCTGCAATCCCAGTCAAGTTCCAGATCTGAGTAGCTGAAGGCCCTCAATAAACGTGATTTGTAGCAGCGACTGGGTGAGTATCTGTGCAAGTCAGTAACTACAAAGAGATATACGTGCGTAAGGGTCGGAAGTAAATATATGTGTGTAAGTACCTGTAAAATAAACACCCCAAATCGTACAGAATAAATCTGCCAGAACTTTAAGATTGTTCCATATTACATACACAATCCTGCCGTCTGCAATCGAAATGTGATTTAGTAATCCATTCTTTGAATAGAAGCATTCACCTCAGATAATATTACGGTCACGTTAAGTTGAAGGCTGCTCTCTACATTGGTCAACAGTTGATTCTGACTTCTGGTCATGCATGGGAGGCTGAACACACAGTGCCTCTCCAGAATACACGGAGGGCCCGCTGAAATGGCCGAAAAGAGGTTTAAAAACTAGTGCAAGCCCACACGATGGGAGCCTACAACAGACCAGAGCTGCAACCCATTCTGTCAGCTGCAAAGCTGCCGCATCATTGGACGGTAGAAACTGAAGCCTTTGTGGGGAGGGAACCCCGGCACGCGGATTCATCCTGCCGCATCACAGGTACCTTGCAAGGGAGGACGTTCGCCTGGATGACGCTAGCAAAGGTGGTTAAAAGGTTTGCGGGACCAGCGGCGACATCCTCAAGTGTCTCCCCCTCAGAGAAGTAAACCAGCAATCCCCGCTTCCACCTCAGGAAAGACTAGAAGCTTACTCACTGGAAATACCGAACTGCACAGTTTATGGACACTCGGTGGTAAATATTTTCATCTAGAAAATGGTAAAATTTGTATGCTGAACGTGGACTTGCTCTCCCCTCAGTCCTCGTAGGAACTTAAAGGGCTCCCTCCCTCCTTCTGGCAGATGATGTCCCTAAAAGAAAAGGCCATGCAAAACCTGATTTTTGCCAGTAAAAAGCCCAATTCCCCTCTGACCACCCATGCAGGGAGATCTACCAGTCAACCAACACCACCTGTTCTGTAGGGCTTCCAATAACCATACAATACTTCCATGCTAAACATGAATTAACCGTAAGAGATGTCGGGACTTTGAGGGAAGCCACTTACAGAGATCATTAAGGCCAGACGAACCAATGGGGTGGTGGTAAGGGGGGTGGGGAGATGCTTCAAATATAAAGCATAAAAGAAACTATCAAAAAAGCATAAGAGAAACTATCAAAAATCTCATTACCCTTTCATTTTAAAAATTAAAAAATAATGATCAATGTAATGCCTTTCAAATGTATAAAGACAGTATATAAAATAATACTTTTATATAAGGTAAAATCATGAAACATAAAAATACTCTTGAATAAACCTTTGTTAAAATTAAAAAATTAAAATTAAGAAACTAAATGTCAAAAAAACCTTTCTATGGGGTAATTCAATGAAAACCTCTCCAAAAGCCACAAAGACAACGACGTGAAAATATAAGGAGAGAAGCTCACATTATGCAATCAATTCAAGCAGTTAATTACCTGAACAATAGCAGCTTCAAAAAGAGGGGAACCAGAAATATGAAGAGATGGAATTATCAGCAGGATAATACAAGGGCTCCAGAGTTTAAGAACATGAGGATACCAGTTAACAAAAGAAAAAAAAAAAAAAACCCAAATACTAAATCCTATTATAATGAGTGAAAAAAAAAGACTTACTGCAAGTATTTTCATCACCATGAAATTTCAGAAAAATAGGGATGTGGAGAAAATTTTGAAAACAATATAGAACAAAAACAAGTCATTTATAATTGATCAGGTGTCAGGCAGTACCAGAATGTTTTAAATGTCATTAAAAACCAGAGTAATGCCTCCTGATTGAAAAACAGATACTGGTTTGAACTGGGTGCAGGGAGAGAGTGGAATTCCTTACCTGCCAACTTAACAATCATTGTACATTTCAATGATTTCTTTTATATGTTTTGTCTCCCAAGGACCAGTCTTAAAAGGTTACTGTGTGGGAACTGGCTGTGGGAGTTGGGGAGGGGATGGGTGAAGGAGGGCAAAAGAGGGAAAATTGAGACAAAAGTAATAGATTAACAAGAAAAAATTATTAAAAAGAGAGTTACTATAGAAAAAAAGCACAGCAAAGAGTTTGGCCTTCTCAGAGAGAAAGTGGGGCTTTTGCCCTTGAATATTATACCTGATGACCTTGGGTTATGTCACACAGTCTAGCAAAGTAGGTGAAGAAGTAGGTCTAGCAAAGTGAAGTAGATGAAGAACTGACCACACCAAAAAGACAAATAATGCAGCCTGCAGTGGAGGTTTGGGGTCACGTAGTATCGATCCACCTGGAGACTGAGATCAACCACGTGCACAAGCAAGCCATCCATCATGGGCTGGTAGCGGAACCCAATAAAACTGAACTCCAAGGCTCAGGAAAGCTTCCCTAGTTGACAATACTTCAAGCGAATTGTTGTCACTCTTCAATTATATCCAAAACAGCCCGAATCACCAATTCAAAAGGACCTATGCACCCCTATGTTCATAGCAATACTGTACAATAGCCAAGTGCTGGAAACAGCCCAAGTGCCCATCAGCAGGTGAATGGATGAAAAACTGCGGTACATTTACACAGTGGAATTCTATGCAGCAGGAAGGAGAAACCCCTACCCTTCCCGACAGCATGGATGGAACTGGAAAATATTATGCTTAGTAAAATAAGCCAGGTACCTATAACAGAAAACTAATAAACAAAACAAACAAATGAGCAAAAGAGCACCAGAGTCATGGAAACAAGGAACAGGCTGACAGTGTGCAGAGGGGAGGGGGAGGGGGAAGAAAGGGAAGGGTCCTCTAGTGAAGGGTCCTCTAGTATAAGTGACCATGGACATGGACAACAGGGTGGGGATTGACTGTGCGTGTGTGGCGGGCAGTAGAGAGCAATGGAGAAAAATTAGGACACCTGTAATAGAACAACAATAAAAAAATATTTTTTTAAATGACTGGAAAGTAATGCACCCTGACTCCACCTAGAGAGGCCGGGAAGTTCTGCATTTGGTCCTTTCTGGACCAGTTACAGATTTCCCTTCCCTGGAGTCTATCGTATCTGCAAGTACAGCAGCTGTTGGTGACTTTTGTGAGTCCTTCTGGCAAATTACCAACATTGAGGGTGATTTTGCAACACTTCCAAACTTGGAATCAGGGTCAGAAACTAGGGTGGAGGACCATGTTCCCTCTAAACTTTCTATTTGGCTCTTCACTCCACCAAATGAGGGGATACGCTGGGAACGGCACGTGTTGGGACTCAGGAAGGAGGCGCCCAGCAACGCCGAGCGACATTCTCAGGGCGAAGAAAGGACGTTCGTGGCCCAGCCGTGCAGTGGGGGTTTCTAAGCAGCCAGACGTTCATTAAGGAAGGAAGGGACCAGGGGAGGGGACCATTCTGAACGGGGGGGCCCCACCACAGAGAAGGCTCCAACAGGGTAGTGCTACGTAACCATGTGGGTCCCTATGGTTTAATTGCTTCATGTCTCAAGCTGCAACCGCAGGTGCCTACGCGACTTTTAAATGCTGACAAGCAATGCAAACACTGTGTTGCCTAAACAGAACAGATCCATGGGCTGCGTTCCACCAGCGCTGCCACCAGTGTGCGGCTTTGCTCTGTGGCCTTCACGTCCCCGGCTCCAGCAGCACTTCATGCTACGAGAAAGGCTCTACTGCTCAGGTTCTATATTCAGCCCCCTTCCTCAGGCTTGCTGAATTGCTTAATTTTTTATTTTCATAGATGGTTTGGCATCCTGGATCTGTTAGTGTGACTCAATGCTCTCTGGTACAGTCTTCAATACGAAGTCAACTTCCGGGGCGGAGATCAAGAGCCTCGGGTGACATTGTCACTCTGCAGGGTGAGACTTTCCCAGGAGCCCCGTGTTCTCAGCGGACCTCCTACAAAATGCTGCTTCAGTTTCATAGTCCAGTCAGGGTCCTTGAGAAGTCAGAATAGCCTTCAAACAGCACCTAGGATGCAACCATTCCCTAGTTGGTCACATTGCAGTCCCCTCTACTCCATGACACACCTGCCACCAACCTGCTGCCACAGAACTCCAAGCTGGTCACCAACTTCCACTCTTGTCCTCCTCTGTTCTGGGCACAGCACTGGAAGTGCTGCTTTGAAACCACAGGTCAGATGACACCAGTTATCTGTTCCAAATTATCCGGTGGCTCTATTTCATTCACAGTAAAGCCAATGTGATCATGTTGCCCTTAACCTCTGCCCCTCACCCCACTTTCCCCCTGCTCTGTCCATACTTGCTCTACTTTTAGTCAAACGAGCCTGAAACATGCCCCCACCCAAATAGTACACACCTTGAATCACTGGAACCTGTTAATTTTATCTCATAAGGTAAAAGTGGTGATTAAGAGTCATTAAGAAAAAATCTGCTTATCTTAGATTATCTGGGTGGTCCATAAATACATCATATGGACCTGATAAGACACAGGCAGAGGGAGTTTTGAGAGAGACAAGCTGAAGAAAAGACAATGTGGTGACAGAGGCTGGAGTGATGTGGCAGAGAGCAAGGGACCCCTGCATCTTTTGGCAGAATCTGGAGTGGTTGGCAGAACAGACTCTCCTGTAGCGTCTCCAGAGAGAGTGTGGCCTGGCAATTTTATTTCAGAATTCTGGCCTCCAGAACTATGAGAGAGAGAATGAATTTCTGTTGGTTTTGAGCTTTGGTAGCCATTTGTTACAGCAGCCACAGGAGACTCATACTACCTCTGCTGCATTGGTCAGTTGCCCTCTTTGCTCTCTCTGAAGGACTTTAGATGCACTCCAGTCCCAGGGAAGTCACATGGCCAGACGTTTGGGATTGGCACAGTCATTCCCCAGCTATCCAAACGGCACTCCCAGTCCTCTGCCTGGCTTCTCCTTTAGCACATATTAATGCACCTTGTTTCACTTGCAAATGTTTCTTCTCTGTCTTCCTCAACAATGATGACAACTGTAAGCTCAGGGAAAGGGGGGGGGAGGGGGGGCTATGGTCTGGCTCTGCTCTGTTGTGCCCTGAACCTCCAGAGCTTGTTCTGGTGGCATGGACACCCTCCAGGTGGCCCTGAGAGTTCACACCCGACTGGCCATTGCAGGACCCAGGTGACAGCTGGAATCTGGGCGCCAGGGCAACATTTTTTACTTCTGAATTAGGTTGATTTTGTTAAGATTAATATTTCAAGTTGCTACATTACTAAGGTTTTTTTTTTTTTTTTTTTTTTTAATTTTAACAGTTTTATTCTCAAAATATAGTTTGGGTGTGTGACCTTATCCAAGTAAAACATTACTGTTTTCGTTATGACTGGCCATGTTGGCATTATTCTTAAACTTGTTTTATGTTTTTTCAACTGCTTTGAACATGACATGTTAATCTCATGTTCACTGATCAGCGAATCCTTCTCTTGAGTCCTTTACCTCCAACTTTCTATTACTAGTTTTATTTGATCTCATCATTTACATTTTATCCAAGTTAACAGTGGTACAGTGGTTAAGAGTATAGATTCTGAAACCATTTTATCCAGGTTTGCATTCCTCTTTGGTACTCACTAGCCATGAGGCTTTGAAAAAGCTATTTAATTTCTCTAGCCTGGAAAATGGTAACGATAATGATTCTTGGCATATAGGATTCTCATACAAATGAATGACTGGGTACATTTTAAGTTTGTCTAACTGTCTGGCTTAGAGTCACCATCAAAAAATATTAGGTTTCAAACTTTTTTATGGCATGACTTTTATGCCTGAGTTTTCCTTATTTATTTTATTATGAGAACCAGACAGCACAGGCATAAATTAAACATTAGAATCATCAAATTTTTAAAAGGCTGATTTCTCTGGGGTATTTTTTCATGTAAACTACCCAGCAACAGCCCCTCCTGGTACGCACTCCTGCATAAGGTGCAGGACCTCCACTTGGTGCCCTAATACCAGCCTGGGGACTAGGAGGCATTAGCTGGCATCAGTTTTCAAAATGAGAACATCTGTATTGTGTATTCCATAATACGGGGGGGAGGGGAAGTCATTTCAGATCATGAAGTAAACTACCCTAAAGGCTGAAATTGGTGCCAACTTAATAAGCCCACTACGGTTTATGAAATATTTGTGCTCTGTCTGACAGCCCACAGTAAAAGCCTGTGGTAGGTTCTCACTTGGATAAAAGGAAAACGGACTCTATTGGAATGAGGATACATTTATCTAAATCAGCAGAGGCATTTCCCACGGCAGTGACCTTCACTGTGTTTCGTGGACTGCAGCGGCACTGAGAAACATTTTTATTCTTAAGTACATAAAACCCCCTGAGGGAATCTCTCTTTATCTAGGTTTTTTCTTCCCATGATCAAGATTTTGAGACCTCAATATAAGGACTTCATGTGTTTGATGTGACTATACGTTTCTCTCCACCACCACAAGTGCACCTTATATTTTATAGAAATGGTAAAATTCTCCTACAAGTGTCGGGCTCCTTCCTTGATGATCCTGGCTCCAAACAACAGCTTTTTAAAAACGCATTGTACTGACACCCATAAAGAGGTACATTCTGAAGATGACTGGAATCAGTCAACATAATGGAAAATCTCAAGTTTAACATCTGTAGAAATACTTAGATGTAAGGCAAAATTGAGTTCTCTATGTGATCATGGGTAAATTAAGTTCTCTATTTTTTGAAAGAGATACTGGATTGAATTTTTTAATTCCTTCATTTATTTTAGAGTACATTATAACTGCCAAGATCCAATATGATTTTCAAGTCATTCTACAGGTATTTGCAATGTTAAAACAAATTATAATGTTTTCAAGTTGATAAATTTTAAATATCCTAATTCAATTATGATTAAATTAGAAGTAATGAAATCTTTTTAAATTGCAGGTGGAAATATGGAGTTAATTCATGTTATTTTTCTCCATTTTCCTATTTGGCCAGTTTTACTTTTGTGAACGTATATGTATCGAATTATCATTTAATTATTTAAAGAGAATATATACACTCTTTTATGTTTCAGAAATTCTTATATAAGTGCATGTCTCTGTGTGTGCATGTGCCTATATGTACTATATATGAAACAGTCTCACATACATGGTGGCATTCCCCCAGCATTCATGTACTAACATTAGCATACCCATTGTGTTATGTGAAATAGTTCACTAAAAAGTAATCCAAAACACCAGGTACGTTCCTACAATTTGAGAAAAACCAAAAATCTTAACCACCCATGATACTTATTTAACCATAGCTTTCCTTACGTAGGCATATTATGCAGCAAAAATCGCCAGATGTTCTTTCCCCATAAACTAAAGGATGTATACTAGAGTATTTCAAATGTTTCTTCTAGGTCAATGATTTTTTTGCAAGTTTCTAAGTCATTTATTCCATGCTTTGAGCTTCCGGGTCTTTTTATTGATAAGAATCATGAGGCTGAGTTCTCTCATGGAATGGGGAATATTATATAAACACGAAACAAGGCCCTGGCTGGTGGCACAGTGGATTGGCGCCAGCCTGTAGCTGGAGGCAGGTGAAAGGTAACCACACATTGATGCTTCTCTCCCTTTCTTCCTCCCTTCCTGCCCTTCTCTCTAAAAAATAATGAATAAAATCTTTTTTAAAACTTAAACACAAAACATAATATAGTTCAAACGGTCATTGATTTCTCACTCCTTTTAGAAGCTAAGCTGCACATTTTTCAATCAGCTGTGGATAAATTTGTCTTAATTTATCCCAGCCAGCCGAACTCCAGTCAAAGTCACTTTAAATGCTCCTGAGGAGTTAGAAAAATTCAGTTTTAGGAAACTACTGTAGATAAGTCAAAGTAAACCTATTTATTTGTACACTCTCATTCTTAAAATAATGTCTTAATTTATATTAATCTCTAGCATACCTACTAGTTGATTTTAATGCTTTTCTGTATGGGAGTTTTGTGACATGGAATCTATTAAAAATGTGCATCAAGGATACTATTAAATTTATGGGAAAAATACATAACATTGCTTAATAATAAAATTGCCTATGATTCATGTCTTATCTTTTTTCTCATTGTAATTTATGCCTTAAAATGGACATTTAATATTTATATTCCTTCAATATACATCTTAACACCTCGTTACCATACATTTTCCTTATATAGATAGAGCATTATTTATTAGTATTTCAAGCCATCATTCTTACTTTGTGAAGGGCTGACATTCACTAGCTTTCATTCCAGTCTGCCTTGGCAATACATCACAGAAAAGAAGAATTATCACTTTCAGAATAAAGTTAGCAACTTTTGACCTGTGCATTACAAGCATGACTGGAAGTGTTTGTGTTTAATGACCCTTAGAAGAATAGAATGTTTAAATTTTCAAATAACATGGTCCATTATTATAATATTGAAAACTTGACATGACGATCAAATGGTGAAGAGCGGACATCTCTGCACTTTTGTGACAGAGAGAACATGTTGATACGACCTAAGAAGACTATGGGTTTCAGTGAACTTGAACTTGTAAGTTTAAGAACTTAATCACTGCTTAATCAACTAACTTGTTGAGTAAATTCTACCTATGAACCTGAACTATAGGATGATGTCTTTGCTATCAGCTACTCCCAAGTTTCCTTTACTTGTATCAAGGGGGACTGTTGCATTTTCTTGGTTGACCAGTTGACCGATGCTTCCTAAGGTGATCTGAGTAAGGCATCTTTATGATTTGCTGTCCCCCTCTAGGCTTCCTGAGCAGGCAGGTGTTGCCCTGATGGAGACAGCACTTGACCACCCACATTTCCTTTGCCCAGGTGTTGCCCCTCACTCACCCATACCCATTATTCACTTTTCTCATCAACAAATATTCAGCGTTATCTCTGGGCTAGGCCACCTGTTCGGAGAGGAGCCAGCTCTTTATCTCATGACGAGTGGTGACAGACCAGTTAACTGAATAGCGTCATTCCGTAAGATAAGACACTGTTACAGAACAGGCAGGTAAACGAAATAGTTTCCAGTGTTCCTAGCAGTACAGATTCTACAGCACTTCGATCCTTTACTAACAGAGAAGATACATGAAGATTCATAAAATTTCAATTATAAGCACATCTCCCATGAAATTGTTTTCCCATGGAGCCATGTAATACAGTACATTAAAGCAATATTAACACACCCAATCAAAATACACAAGAGGGAGTAGCTTTTTGTTATGTAAGAACCATCCATCAATATAAAAGTAATAACTGGGAGTCTATACCTTTCGGTTCTCATCTGCTCTACACAAATGAGGCATTTCCATTTGAAGAATGTTAATTTTCATGAGTCAATATTTCTATTACAGAGAAGTATTCCAGCCATATGGCTAAATTTCTCATTTTAATCACTGTTTAATAAGATGATAGAGACATATGGCATGTATGAATTTGTGAAGACAATTGTACTCCTGAAATAAAGGGAAGAGGTGAGGTAGGTGTATTTCTAAACCTGTATCATTCAGTATGTGACTAGTGAGTGTTTTGAAATGTGGCTTTTCTAAACCAGGATACGCTATGTAAGTATAAAATATACACCAAATGTAGTACAGAAAACAATTATCTCAATAACTTTTAAATTGATCACATGTGGAAAAGATAATGTCTTGAATATGTGGGGTTAAATTAATTGTTACATTTGATTTCACCAGCTTCTCTTTATTCCTTCACACTCAGCTGCAGAAATATTTTACATGACGTAGCAACTATAGTTCCATTGGACTTCTCTGTTCTCAGCAATAGAGCATAGCATTACCATATTGAAAATTACATTTTTTTCCACTGAAATCTCATGCATGGTTCATATAATCCATGGCTTTTGTATTAAAAATGCTCTCACATCATTATAGCCATTAGATGTGTTATCATAAAGGAAAAGAGAAATGAATTTTCCTCTACCGTACAACTTCATAACAGAAACTGAAGTAACTCTCCCATGCATTAGAAATGTCTGGTGCAAGGTATAAATCTGAGCAGTTATAGATTTTGTTATGATTCGTTTTGACATTCCCAATTACATTTTGGAAACCTTACCTACAGTGTCCCTCGCAATCTTTCCAACCAGCTCAATAAATCTTGTTAAACTCAAACGAAGGCATTGAACATGATTTATTTATTTAGCTGCAAACTCTTGTTTCTTTGGCATACCCCAAAATTGAACTTGCACCAACATTTGTTTGCTACCTAATTATTAAATAGAACAAAGCTGTTAGCAGCTGATTTTGAAAAGCACTGAGGCCCCCCACGATTGTTCCCTCCTGCAGTTGATAGAGTGTGTGAAATTATTAATTTTTTGCACAGTATTGGCATGAAAACTGACCTTTTATGAGCCCTGGTGAAAGAAGAAAAGGGCGCTCCTGGCGGTTTCCATGATCAATCCCAGCTGTTTTGTCTAATATTTAAACTGGGCCAAACCCTTGAGTAAACCAACTGTTTTTTACTAAGCTTCTTGGCGAAATTTTTTTTTTTTCCAAAAGCTAACCTCATTTTGAATGTATCACTTTTATTGAAATCAAGACCAATCTAATGTCCAACAATCTGTTTCTATTCTAAGAAGACGTCTATGTAGATGGTGTTTATAGTACTCAAATATAAAATCACGTTGTTTGGAATACCAACTAAGGAAGTGAGGTGACCTGAAAATCCATTGCATCAAATTTACATTTGTAAGTTCTTTTTCATCGCAGCCACAATGGAGATAAAGAAGTCAACATGAAAGGCGTCCACAATTAAAGAATGAGGTTGACAGAGAGTAACGAGATTGAAGCCCAACTACGTGAAACGCACTTGGGCCCCTGACTTACCCGGCCAGCAGAACTCCAGTCAAAGTCACTTTAAATGCTCCTGAGGAGATAGAAAAATTCAGTTTCAGGAAACTACTGTAGATAAAGCAAAGTAAACCTATTTATTTGTACACTCACATTCTGAAAATAATGTCTTTGCGCAATGTCCATTCTACCCTCTCAAGTTTATGTGTGAGAACCGGAATAAACTGTGTAATACTCCAATACTTGTATTCGGAACATCAGCCATTAGAGTTAAAACTATCCTATTCCCCAAACTAAATCTGTAGAGAGTATTTTTGGAGAATTCTCTAAAACAACACTTTTTTTTAAGTAGTGATGTTTACCACAATCGATTTTAAAAATAGAAAGTTTACAACTGATAACAAAACACATACTCACCAGTTTTTATTATTAAAAATAATACTATTGATTAATAATTACTAACATTGTTTGCCACGAGGGTAGTGCATTAAATGATACAATTTATGTAAATTTGTTTTTAATTCTCTTAATATGAAATAGGAGAGCGTTCCTTCTATTTCAATAATTCAGATCAGCCACTCTCACGCTGTACAGCTAGCTGATGAGAAGATCTCTAGGGCAGGGCTGGTCTCCCTTGGAGGCAAATCTTCCAGCTTTGTTGTGGAAGTCAGCTCAGCTTTACGCAGCTAGGAAGTCAGCTCTTACCGAGTATTCACTGCACACTGAATAAGACACTCACACTCTCCTTGATAAACAGGAGCTCCTCACACCCAGGGCAGGAGGCACCCGGGGCCAGCGCGGAAGCAAAGGGAAACCAATCAGCTTAATAAGGCAAGGTTTTTGGGGTGGGGGGTGCTGCAGGTGGAGCCCCACTGTCCAGGTTTGTCCTTTATTATTTTGCCCTTCAAAAACGCTTTTAAATGAGAGCATCATACCAAATTCCATTTTTTAAAATTAGCCTTTATTTCCTATTGTTAAAGCACTGCATCTCAGGTTTCAATGTAGTCCGGTATGTTGTATGTTACTGAAGTGTATTTTTAAAGACGAGGGCCAGACTGTAGGGAAAATGGAAGAAAACGGATGTTCGGAAACTACTGCAATAAAAAGAAAAAGAGACCTCATTATGGACCTGGGCTCCGTTCCAGCTACTGCAAGGCCTGGTGGGGGCACAGCCAAGGGGCAGTGACGGGTCAGTGCACGGAAACTTACTATGGGGGCACATCAAGGGCAGGGCGATTCCTGCCACCCGGGACTTTTGCGAACACCAGGCCAGGAGCCACAGCGGCGATGGGGCCCAGGCGCAGGTCGCATCCAGAGGAGGGGCAACGTCTAGGCCCTTGTCAGTACCGAGGTGGTTCCTCTTCCAAAGCTGCACCTACAGCACAGAAACAATGATTACTGCCTTTCCATTATTTTACACAAAAGATGTACAATCATCTCATGATGATTTCATACATCCTAGCTGCTTTTTCTTTCCCCTTTAAGCGTGGGATTCCGTCAGCCAATCATTCAAGTGCAAGTGGTTAAGAATTCGCTCCTGACAACGTTTCAGAGAACCCCAGATGAATACTTTTCCTAAGAACAAACGGGAAATTAAAATGGAGAAATAGACAATATTTAACCGAGGGTCCGTGGGAAAAAGCACTACTGCAGAGGAACAGAGAAGTAATGAACCAAGTATTTGGAATAAACTATCCTTACCTGAACACATTTTTTTTTTTTTTTCATTTTTTAAATAAATGCAGCTGGATGATGCAGGTTAATAAGATCATCTAGGTTTCAAGGTGCATGATCTGTTTATTGCACTGTGTGTTGACCATCCAAAATCAGATCATCTTCTGTCACCATATACTTGATCCCTTTTACCTTGTACTGCCCTCCCCCTCTTCCCTGTGGTAGGCACAGACGACAGTACGGTGACTACTGTCATCTGTGCCTATGAGTCTCAGGTTCACATCCCACGTATGGGTGAAGTCATACGGTTCTCAATTTTTTCCGACTGATTTATCTCACTTAGCATGATATTCTCAGGGTCCACCCATGTTGTTGCAAATGGCAGTTCATCGTTTTGCTTGATCCTTTCACCCCCCACCCCTTCCCAGAGCTGTCAGCCTGCCCTCTACCTCTGAGTCTGTGTTAACTTTGCTCGTGAGTTCAGTTTGTTTATTAGATTCCACATCTCGGTGAGATCGTATGGTATTTGCCTTTCTCTGACTGGCTTATTTCACATAACACAATGTCCTCCAGGTCCATCCCGGCTGTCACAAGGATAAAATTTTCTTCTTTTTCACAGTCTACTAGTACTCCAAATACGAGAAACACTGCTCTGCATTAGATGCACACGCACACAACTGGCATGGCTACACCACATTTAAATGGACAATAAGCAGAGAGACCTCTGGTGTGTATACTGCACCCTTTGCTGGTGCATCCCATCAGCCGTTTTTATAGACTTGGGAGCCCCAACATTGCTGCTCATTCCAAAGGGATGGTTATCCTCCCGCCCTTCCCTTCTCCCTCATAGAAAGTCCAGAGATTCCCCTCTTCCCCGCTGGTCCTGGCAAGGCCCTTATGTGAACCACCCACTCCGTGTCCGTCAGCATCTCTCCTCTGCTCACTCCGCACAAGCTGAGCAAACTGCTGGCCTCTCTCCGAGAAGAGCAGCGTCCACGTGGATGCCTCTTTACAGTCCCTGCTTGCGCAGCATGGAGCTGAGCTGTGCGGGCCCTTAGGTGAGCCTGCAACTGTTTTTCAGCAGCACAGTTGGCTTTTCATACCCCCAGCCCTCGTTTCACATGCAGATTCACCCGCTGGGGATCGGGAACAGTATTTTCACCCACAGGGAGTGAGTCTGTATGTTCATCTACAATTGGTGAATCTGCTGAGACGGACGGCCAGCAGGATTCATCGTTCTGAGCCTCGTTTCAGAAGGAACCTGAGCATCTGCAGGTTTTGGTAACTGCATGGGTTCTGGAGCCAACCCCCTGTGGCTACTGAGGAACAACTATAGTTAAGTTTGTGGGGAGTCAAGATACAGCAGAATTGGGGCTTTGGGAGTGTCAATGTCCCTAACCCTTGATTTTTTAAAGGTTGACTGCACTTTGCTCAACTAATGGTATGCTTTTAGAGCAAACCTGGACTTACTTCTGACACCCGGGCACTGGAACTAAGAGCCTTTGCATTGGGTAGCAGTATTTGGGGGAAAGCCAGGGACAATCAGATGATCTCTGACTGTCACCCCTCCTCTGATTTGTGCCTCTTCGTCACTCTGAGAAGTTCTCGTCCTCACAGTATCCACCGCACATCCACTGATGGATCCCTCTCATCTTAGTAATTTACATCTATTGTTGCCAAAGTGTGTCTAGAAAAACACATTGCATGCAACATGGGTCAGACTGGGGACAATGGGAACCATGCTGTCAGCTAACAGAGTTAGCCAATCCTGCTAACATGATCACACACATCAACCTGGAGGGTCACACACTTCCTTCTCTATCAACCCTCACTAGCAACACCTATTCCCACAAAATCAGACCCTAAGATGCCACCTGCAACTCCTAAATTCCTTCTAAACCCTACGGGCTTTTACTTCAAGTCAGATACAATCTACTTTTATTATTAACTAGTGTCATCAAATAGAGTAATGTGCCACTCCCTACCAAGTGTCATTTAAGGCATGCCCAGAGATAGTATGCACCTAATGTTATAACCAGGATGCTCAGGACTGCTGCACTCAAATTAAAACTCTATAATCCAGAATCTGTATCCATGAGCCCTGTAAGATTTTAGAGATAAAATTATACCTCTTCTGAATCCCTGGGATAATGATAAAAATAAACACTGCCAACAATATATGCCCTTTGGAGCCTCTTTTCCTATTAATGACAATGATCTCCCTCCTCCTTCAGTACTTATTATGGTGGAAAGACCTTGCACTAGACACATGGCCAAGGGCATCTGACCATGGACCTCCTCCCTGGCCACTTATCAATACATACACAAAAGGCAATGTATACAACATCATATTACCCGGGCCAAGGTAAATTTCTAAACAAATCAGGGACTACAACTGTCTTGTGAATTCTTCCCTAGGCTAAATTTCTCACAATACCAACTGCAAGTTTAAAATAACCCTCAGTGGAAGGGATCTCTCTGACCATTGTATCAGCGTTTGCCTACAGTAAAAAATCATAGCTCTCGGGTCTTAGAGAAAAGTCAATTCTAATGAAAAATACATCTAATCGCGTGGTGGAATCTAACAGCTCTCTGCATGGGAGTCTCTGCTCAACTGACAACTATTGGCTTACAGCTATTGCAGAATCTGTTGGGTCTACCAAGACCTCCATGAATAAGAACTGAGGAAATAAATGACGGAAGATAACACCCAACGTTACTCTTCTGGGGGATCCTTTATAAAATGCATACAGGTCACCTTACAGGAAATAGAAACAATAATGAAAAGCCCAGAGGCGAAGCAAACCCAGAAGGACACATGTGGGTGCGGTCACACTGTGTTCCTCCAAGAGACCACCTGGGGCTGCACAACTGACTGCCCAGCCAGTCCCACAGTGGAAATAATGGGGCAGCCTTCTCCCACTGGAACACAGCAATGTCACAATGAACAGGTATGGAAGTGGGCCAGATGCATAACAATTAATGCCTGTTTATCATCAACAATGGCCCACTTTGAGGATCCAATGTGTGAATGACCCATAGTTCAGGATAGAAGGTTGGATGCGATTATAGAAACAAAACAAACAGATGGCGGAAATGAATTACTTTTATTGTTGTGAATATAATCATTCTTTGGTCATCATTTTTTGTTGTTGTGAGGTGCTGTTCTGCGCTGGGCATGTTTAACAGTGTATCCCTGGTCTCTCCTTATTAGAGGCAGCTAGTGCCCCCCATCCTACTTGTGACAAACAATAGCCCTTCCAGAATTGCCACAAGGCTCCTGATTCTCAATGGAGCAAAGCCCTGCCCTCCACTGGTCCAGATGAAAACAGGCTGTGTTTTCATTCAGCTTTTGGCACCTCCACACTAGCCCTTTTATTTCTGATGAAATCTTCTTCGTTGACCAGGTTACTATTTATAGCCGTAAGGGCCTTTTTTCAAAGGCTAAAATTTCTACTCCCAAACTCTACTTTTACATTAAATTATGAGTTTATTCTCCTTTTTACATCTAAGGGTTACAGGTTTAACTTTTACTATTTTTGCCTATTCTTGTTTACTGTATTTATTGTAAAACGATAAAAAGGGAGGTTTGTACTTTCTGGCTTCCGTGCCATATTTCCCCAGAAATCTTTCTATCTTTAAAAACAGCAGGAACTATTTCATAAAAAGATTCTCTTTTGACCCAGTAAAATTCCTGATTTAGTTCACGCTGTAGGTTAAGGAAATAGCCTTTCCAAGTGCAAATGTAACTAGGAGATTTAAAATACTGCCATTGATGAGATCCATGTTGTGAGTTAAGAAATTACTATTTCAGAATATGGATATAACCTGAAGGATTCAAATACTGCCATTCAGCTTTTATGGGCATCATTCCTTAATCATCAACTTCCTTCCTTTGCTTTCACTCTCTTAAGAGTGAGGTTGAAAACGCATTTGACACAAAATATTTCTCTAACAATTATCAGAAAATTGTTACTCTGAGGCAATGATGATGGATTTAAAAAGGGGATTCAGTGAGCAGGTATCTTCTTGGGGTACCTTGCTATGAATACGTGTAGCTTGGTGTGGCTGAAAGGGTGATGACTGGCTTCCAGGCCCTGGCGAATGTAAGCCATAGAATGAGAGACAGCAGGGGAGTGTAGAGTCTCAGGCTTTGGAAAGAAAGTTCATCTACTAAAAATGTCCCCCAGGGAAGCAGAGGTGGATCTACCTGCTTATGATGTGCACCTGTACTGATTTTCAATTTTGCTCCACTTCTTCCCTGTTCTTTCTGAGAAATACATTGCAGATTCTATGAATGTAGCTAATGTACCTATTGAATATTTAGAGAACTTAGTTTTCTAAACTCTATCATTTTTAATTGAAATTAAAATTCCACTTGAATCGTCCAGTATTACTTGATGTTGCGCCGTTATGTAAATTTAGCCTGGAATGAAGCCACAGAGGCTGTCTAAATATGTGCCTGGTGTGAATCTCCGAGGACAACTCTTGACAATGCTGAAGCAGGTAAGAAGGCTTTTTTCTTAAAAGGTGTCCCATGCCTCATGTGGGGGGAAGAAAACGTCTAGAATAAACTCCACTTAATTTACATGGAACTAAGCATACGATTTCAACTGAACAAAAAGACACATTTTCCAACCAGCATTACTGCACAGCTTGGCAGGGAACTGTTTTTAAAAGGAGCAACTTCAGAAAATATATTAATCCAAATTTCATGAGACTCTCTCCTGAAATCTACTACTATATGATCTTCTTTCTGTCTCAGGATATTTATGGTCTCATCAATTTTAGTTTAACAAAAGGTTTATGTAAGAGACTTGCCCAAAAGTGTATCACTGAATCAGTTTCGTGCTATTTTAATTTAGACCTATTAGCATTAATTATATAATGCATATCTGTACAGACACACCAGTATACTAATGTGCTATTAAAATTATTTAAAAAGGTGATACCCTTACTCTCCAATAGTCTGATCTGTCTTTATTGTTATTTTATAATAAACTAGGAAACCTGGCCATTTTTTTTTTACTTCATTTAAATCTCTTAACGACATCATCAAAGGAGATCCACACAGTTTAACTAAAAAGAAAAAGAAAAAAAGAACAGCCCTAAGACCCATCAACTCCGTGCACTGAGTTCCTTTCCCATCGAAGGGACTGTGTTGAGATTCCCAGAGGCAGCCACTAAATGTGGCTTCTAGCCTGACATCTGTAATAACTCTCCAGGTTTAATTTCAGAGACAAGTTTATCGGCTTGGCTTGCCCTCCTTGAAAAACAGCTTGTTCAAGTGAAAAATCAGCCCCGCTCCCTCGGCTGCCTTTACCCTGATGCGAATCCTGTTTTAATTCGACGCCGCGTTAAACTTCTCTTGTTCATGATTTGTTCCCTAAATTGCAGCACTTTCTAGACTGCCGAGCCAGCCAGCGGCCACAGGGCAGTAGCCAGACCCACGCAATTGAGACCATTTTACCTCAGAATAAAATCTGGAGGAAGTCCAGCTGGTGGATACCCCATGAGATGAGGCGTACGTCTCAAAAGTGCAGCAATTATCTATGACTTTATGGTCTTCTGCACGGTACTGGCAGACATGACACACTCGGACAAAGGGCAGTCGGACAGATCACTTCTAGGGACGCAGCCACTGATTGCCAACAGGGCAGCAGTGAGTTGGCGCTTAGGCAGGATGTCTGAGAGTTTAAGCTAAGTGGCTACAGAAACTTAGATGAATGGATGGTGGGCTTAGCACTTGGATACACTTTACAAAGTGCTGCAGTATTAGAGACTTAATGAGGAGCGCATTAAAACTTCGTAGTGTATCTTTTTATGCTACCCAACATGATGAAGCATCAGAATAACTCAGTGGAGAGCCAGCCATGCTGGTCGGTTGCTAATACTCAGAAGGGTTCTTTAAGGTCTTTGGCATAATTCCATCCGTTGCTGTTGACTGAGAGCTATTTCCATTACGTGCCTTTGGAATCTTCACAATTTTGTTTGCTAGGAAAGGGGACATTTGGAAACTGGGGTTCTACTTATAGATCTAACAGTGCTTCAAAAACATGCACAATTCATTCATTTCATTTCTATTAGGCTCATTTCATATGAGGTCTGTCCCAAAAGTGTCGGCTGCACAAGCTGTTTTAATTATATTGACATTGGCTCAGTACTTTCTGGACAGACCTCATATATGTGAAATTAGAAGAATGAGCAAAATTACTTTAAAGAAATTTATTCATTATTTTTAGAGAGATGGGCAGGGAGGAAGGAAGAAAGGGAGAGAAACATCAAATGTATGGGTGCTTTTCACCTGCCTCCAGCTACAGACCTGGCTGGAGACCTGGCTTGCAACCTGGTTATGTGCCCTGGCTGGGAATCGAAACAGCAACCTTTGGGTTTGCAGGCTGGTGACAAGCCACTGAGCCACCAGCCAAGGCCTATTATTTTTATTTTGCTTTCCATTTCTATTAACAATGGATGTATGTGTATATACGCTTTCATGTGACACTGTGCAGATGGTCCCTACAATATTATTGACTAGATTCCCTAAGAAAACTTTAAAACTAGGCTTTGCTTAAGTATTTATTTATTTATTTATTTATTTATTTAAATAATAAAATTTAAACTATGAATGAACCAGAACAGAAATGATCTGAAAAGCTGGGTAAAGCTGATAAGGGGAAGAAAGCTCCTATCAAATAGTGAGTTAGAAGATGCTGAAACACAAAGTGCATGTTTTGCAGAGATTACCATTGTTACTTAAAGTCATGAGTGATTGTCTAGACTATAACTTTTCAGGAAAAAAAATGAATTTGGCATTTGGTGCCTTATTCTCATTTTAGTTTGTATTTCTTAAAATTAAAAATTAAAAGAAGGAGCAGAAACTAAAGGCTTGTCATATTTTCAACTGGGTCCTCCTGTGATGGTTGGTGAAGGATCAGAAATGTAGTATCTTGGTGACTTTGTCTCCTCTCTGCATATTACAGATCAAAGTGCTTTTTGCTTTGATCATTGGGACACAAAAGTTACATGGGCATAAATCACTTTGCTAGCGACATTAGATAAATATTAACACTAAATGATTAGTGACATATAGTAAGGCACATAGGCAAAGAAAAAAAATTTTTTAATTTAAATATTGGGTTTTTTTTTTTTTTTTTTCTTTTTAAATCCTAGTAAAACATTACATTAGTGTTTTCTTTCCTTTAGACCCAGGCACTCTTAAATAAAGCAAATAAATAACCAAACTTAGAATAGAGAAATATGCTTTAAACATACCTGATAAAATATTTCCTATTCGTGAGTAAAAAACCTTCCTTTTAGTCTTTAGAGGTCATGAAGCAAGAACAGCCTTTCTCAGATTCCAGCTCTGGTCACAGAATAAAGTATACACCTGTCTGCCTAAAATAATTAACTATGTACACAGGGTGTTTGGAAAAAAGCTATGAACACTCACTGCTAAGAGATGGCTGATATAGGTGCTGAAGAGGTGAACTTGAAAAATGCAAGTGACTAGCTTCACGTATAGTCCTGGTGACTTGGTAGGAGGCATATCTCTCTTTTAGGGAGTTTTATGATCCTAAAACTGAAGAATAAATAATAAGTAAAATTATTATTCTTGAACTCCTGGGTTACATCAAATAATAGTTAAGTATAGTTTGAATTATGAGACTATAACATTATGTACAAGGGTTCTATTGGCCATGTAGCCACTTGTTTTCATCATAACCATCTTGGATGGAATTAAAGCCCCATAGTTGAAAATAGCTTAAGTATTTGATATCACTCATCATCCATCTCAATGGTTACCATTGTCTTGATGAGACATGGAAGAGGAAAGATTAGATTTGAAACTAAAACCATATTAAATTCTTAGGATCACAGTAGGTGTTTCCAGAGAAGCAACAAAGAAGCAGGGAGGTTTTTAACTGGTATATCTGAATATAAATTCCCTATAATGAACCCTTGGGTTTGTGGGCTGTACCCTGCACAAACTGGAGTCCTTTTGGCTGCAGGTATAGATAGCTCTCTCAGGCTAGGTTTTCTTATTGCAAAATGCGGAGGTTAACCTCTACAATAGCTCAGATCTCTTCTAGCCCTGACATTCTAGTTTAGAATCCAAATACACATTCCAAAAAGCAGACACTTTCCATATTCGTGAGAAAGTATGACCTCCACTTCTGTGCATGTGAAAGAAAATACCTCTTAGGTCCAAAAAAAATTTTTTTAAAGATGCTGAGATTTCCCTCCCACAGATATCTTGTAAAGGATGGGAATATGTATAAATCAGCAAACACAGTATCTTTCTAAAACTCCTGACCCTAACTCCCAAGGGTAATTTCTTCATCTGTGCAGTTCTTTCTGAAGGGAGTTATTTAACTGAATATATACTCCTTATTCTACTTTTTCTCACCAAAGTTACAGATTTTTAACTCCTTTTTAGTGTCTGCATGAAGAACACTGTGCTTTTCCTGGACAAACATGGTACATGAAAACCATTTCCACTGTCTGCTAAAATGAAAATATGAAGCATCAAAAATTAAGATAGCAAATCTGTACACTTATCTCAACTTAAATATTCAATTTGTTTCAGATACAAACAAAAGACCCTTCAGATAAAAAAATCTCCAGGTATAAGGAATAGATACAAAAGGCATACTTAGAAATTCTCACACTTATTTATATTTGACAGGTTTATCACAGAAAACTTCAGGTAGCATTTTAATAAAGTAAGCATTAATATATACCATACATTAAATGCTGAAATTCCTTAGAGTGTTCATAATATAGAATTCATGGATATTAAATATTTAAAAATTAATTGTTTAGTAAATCAACATTTATTGAACATCCCATTTTTTATTATAACATTTATTTTTGGTAATTTTTTCTATCAGTTTTTTTCATATTGAATAAATAAATCAAAGAATTTCTGCACTATGTATTATCCGAAGGCAGGGTTCTCAGACTCTTTAACAGATAATTTTTGTAAATGTGAAGCACATTTTCACATTTGCTTAGGCATTTTCATTTTGAACAAATGGTTTGTCTTGGTTGTCATCTCCTGCATTGAGTCTAAGTTCACGTGCTGATTCATAAAGCCTCCCTTTTAGTCAGGTGCAACCTAGTCAGAGAGCAGCAGTAGAGTATTAGGAAGATGTTTGACATAGAAACTGGGAGTTTCACTCCAGAATGTTCTGTTCCTAGAAGGGGTCAGTTTCCCTTTAAAATCAAAGATGAGTTCCAACTGTAATTGAAATTTTTTCTCACTATTTTACATATCAAGTGTTTTACTTAAATACTATTCTCCTATTGGATGGGCATTTCATTTAAGTTATTTATGTGATTTGTTGTGCTGAGATTGATTTATTGGAAAAAATATCTTTTAATAGAAATACATATCAAATTGTATCATGATGATGAGACAAATAAGATCCAGTGAAACCTATCCAAGAAATGTGTATCAAACTCTCTATGGACTAGATAAGGCTGTTATGTAAAATAAAGTGCAGCTATCTCTTTATTGAAGCTTTTCCATTTATTGCAGGCATACTGACTAATCCATTTCTATTTCCTTTTGGATCTTTATAGCCCTTTATGCTTGTCCCAAAATTGTTAAGTGAGTGTTGGCAGACAGCCATCGGATCATCCTAGCCTTTGAGAAATGACTCTGAAAGCTTATGTCTAGAGCCTATGCACAAATTAATTTTACCTTTTCAAAGAAGGGTGCTGCAACAGCCATAGAATACCACTTCAGATATCTTTATAGGATAGGAATCATTTCCAATCAAAACAAATGCGACTATTTTCAGTGTACTCACACACTGCCTGGGCTATCTCTCAAGATTTTTGCTTTCACCTTCCGCTATCAAGGTCATTAACAAATGATTTCAAAGGAGGAGCACCATAAATTTTTTTTTTTAAGACTTTATTTACTATTTTTAGAGAGAAGGGTAAGGAGAGAGGAAGAGAGACATCAATGTCTTTCACCTGCCTTTCACCTGCCTCCAGCTACGGACCTGGCTAGAGACCTGGCTTGCAACCTGGTTATGTGTCCTGGCTGGGGATCCAATAAGGGACATTTCAACACCAGATACTTTTTAAAAATTTACTTGTAGAAGAATTAAGAAAGGGAACTTTGTGAATTAAGTGGTATGCCTTTTTTTCTGGTCCCAATGAAGTTCATCTCTACCAACTTTTAGACACTGAAATGATCCATGGATCTCTGGTTTCCTCTAACAATTTTCACCATCAGAAATAGCAGATGAAGCCCTGGCTGGTAGTTCAGTAGATAGGCACCAGCCTGTGAACCCAAAGGTCGCTGGTTCAATTCCCCAGCCAGGGCACATAACCAGGTTGCAAGCCAGGTCTCCAGCCAGATCCACAGCTGGAGGCAGGTGAACGGCAACCATACATTGATGTTTCTCTCCCTCTCTGCCTCCTTCCCTGCCCTTCTCTCTAAAAATAATGAATAAAATCTTTAAAAAAAGAAAAAAGAAATAGCAGATACATTAGTTTAGCTATTACTCTCCTAAGGAAATAATCTCTTAAGAGATCTGTACATTAGGAAATAAAATGCTCATTACATAACTTTGGTCTTGTTATGGGTTGGCAAGAGATTTGTTTCCATGTGAACAATCCCCAATAACCATGTACTATGGCCATATTTAGGGCTTCAAAAACAGCAAAACCTTGTGAATTAAATGTGTTTATAAGTTCAATAAAAAGCATCATTGTATTACATGTCCTTATAGTAAACTCTTCATTTTCAAAGTGGTTAGAAAAAAGATAGATTGCTTATTTTTGATGATACCCACTCGTTGCATCAGAAATAGATAAAGGTCCTGGCTGGTAGCACAGTGGATAAGGCACCAGCCTGCAAACCCAAAGGTCTCAAGTTCGATTCCCCAGCCAGGGCACATAATCAGGTTGCAAACCAGGTCTCCAGTCAGGTCTGTGGCTGGAGGCAGATGAAAGGCAACCATACATGGATGTCTCTCTCCCTCTCTGCCTCTCTCCCTTCCCCTCTTTCTAAAAATAATGAAATAAAATCTTAAAAAAAAAAAAAGAAATATATAATATATGAGCATATATATAATGCATAGAATTATATATATTTATACATTTTTATATATGTACAAAATTCAGAAACAAACGCAGAGATGCAAACATACATACTATATACATTTACAAATTCAGAGGTGTGTAAATATAAGTTTCTGAATTTTTGGTCACATTTCTTTTAACTGTAGAAGTGTAATATGTGAAAAGTGAGCTATCTACTGATCTATTAGTCCAAATAGCATTTTTTTTCTAGTTTCCAAGTATCCCATCTGACCTTAGTGGCAACTCATTAAAAAAAAAATGAGCATTATGCTGTGTTTCTTATTAGAAGTATGGATGCAAGAAAGACATTACAAAGGACGAAAAATATAACTACATGTTGCCATCTATTTCTTATGTAGGTCATTCTCTTTGATCCACACTTGAAAGCATTACCATTTCCAGGAGATGTTACAAAAAATAAAAAGCAATTACCTCCCCATCTCAGTTAGCGGAGTTGAGAGGATTCCAGGTTCATCACATTTTTCACTCTTCCTCTTTTCCTGTCTGAAAACCAGGGTTCCCTGGTTTCAGACCAAGAAGCTGAGGTTTTTCTCTTCCATTAGGATTTTTCCTTTAGTCTCAAAAAAAAAAAAAAAAATCAACCTGCAAGTAGTACTTTTGAAAAGAGTACTAATAAAATAAAGGAAGTCCTCTTCCTGAAAAAGTAACCGTAGCTAGGTCATGCTAAGTGTTTACTACCCCTGAATATTGAAAGGACTTGCTGCTCTAGGAAAATACTTTTCATTAGTCACAATAATTTTTCAACAGAAAAGTTTTACAAAGTTTGAAATTTAGCAACTTCAGACTAGGTTAACACTATAGACTTTTTTAAAAAGATTTTATCCATTATTTTCAGAGAGAAGGGCAGGGAGGGAGGAAGAAAGGGAGAGAAGCAGCAATGTATGGTTGCCTTTTACCCGCCTCCAGCCAAGAACCTGGCTGGAGACCTGGCTTGCAACCTGGTTATGTGCCCTGGCTGGGAATTGAACCAGTGACCTTTGGGTTCCCAGGCTGGCACCAATTCACTGGGCCATATCAGCCAGAGTAGACTTTACTTTTTATGATCTTAACATTATAAATAATTTTGACATTTTCCTAATTTATTCTCTAGGTGAGGTAAGGCATCAGTATTAATAGTTTATCAATAGAGAATCAGGGAAACTGATAAGAATTCCTTAAATCACCTAGATTGAGTTAGTGGAATAATTAAAATTAAGTTTATTTCCTGAAACATAAACTTCTAAATAGAGTAATTAATGCCAAGAAAATTTAATCACTTGCTTAGAATACCTGAAATTGGGAGAATAATTTTGGTCAGCTTTTAATTATGATGGATTTGTATTTAATGATCAATGCATTTTACTATTTGAGATCCTTGTGTTTCTGGAGACTTGAGACATCATTTAGAAATCTAAAAATATCTGAAACTCCCATTGTATTACTTCCCTTAAGGCAAATCACAAAATGGAACAACAAATATTTGAGATTATACTTCTTCCTCCCAAACACCTTCTATTTCTAATATCCAGCTATTTAATGTCTATCTTGTAATAGCCATGAACTGACCACAAGCATATTCTACATACAAAATGAATTATAAGCAATTCCTGTTTTAAGCTGGGCTATGTTAACTGTTTAATCACTTGGACTCTTTATTTCCACTGCGTTACATAAACCTCAATACATTTCATGCATAAGTACTACCATCTGCATTTATAGATCATCGAAATGGAGGTTCACAAATCTACTTTTTCTCCAACATTTACAAGGTTACTGACGAATCCTGGATTTGAGGCCATGTGTTGGACATCAAAGCCTGAGCTGTTACCTCCTCAGTGACTCATGCAGGTAAAGGCTCTGTAACACCAGGTGACAGCAGCCGCAGCACACCGGTGGCCCAACCCCTCCATCAGAGTCAGGGATGGACCCATCACCACCAATCATAGTCCCAGAAATTGCGTCAAAGAAGGTCTTGCAAACCAAAGAAAGGTGCTCTTCATTGACCACCCACTCTGTTGGGACCCATCAATATTCTCTCAATCAGTCATGTATGTATTTGAATATCTTAAGAAACTGTTTATCAAAATCATAAAATCAGTGATTCAGACATCAAAAGGACCTTGGTGGAAAAATTAGGAAGTCTCCAAGAGAATCATCAAATGTTCCTAAATGAACCCAAGACTCCCATTGCATAAATTATTAATAAAGGGTGCTAAGAAATTTTTCCTATTCAGAGTTCCATTAATTCGATATTGGAAATAAGATACAAGTCCACTACATATGGATATCTGAAGCCTGGTGTGATAAATATATTAAAATGTAAAAATATCCCATTATTATACCCTTGGGGAGATTGATTCACATTGATTTATATTTTATAGCAGCTAAAGTTAGAGTGATTTATGGTTCATCGAAAAAAGTTATCTTTGGTTCAAAAGAAGGGTCTGTTGAAATAAAAGTATATGTGAGTAAAACTGAGGGAAACAGTTATTTTGGTCTTCTATTGATCAAATAAATCAAAGAATCTATGACATATAAAGTAAGGAAATAGGAGTTTTAGAATGCCTTCTGCTGTCCTACGCATCTGAGTCTGGCTACATATTTTCTTGAACATGGAGATGGGCAACACCCCCACTCAGGAGTAATCACTCAGTGACTAGTGCCTAAGGTAAGGGCACTCAAAGGCAGGCAAGTTTCCGGCCTGAATGTCCTTTTTCCATGACTGCATCAAAACTTCACATTTCACAGATCAGTTGGTATCCCTGTTTCCTCCGGATATAAATGTGTTTCATCTCTTCTCATTTCACTTCCCAGAGGGTGAACATTTCTAGCCTCTAACTGGAAACCATAATTTGCATGAAAACCCTGAACCCAAATGGCTGAGAATTTTGTTTTACATCATAAACTGCTAATCCAGTTATGTTTAAGCCTCCTAACATTTGAGAGGCAGGTTTATATGCACTTACAATTAGATCATTATAAAAACATGAAATTTTTAACAAATACCCTAAAGTAAAAAAAGGAGACACATTAAGTATTTTGTAGATTTCTGCAGGTTCATATCCTTTTGACCCATATAATCCTATTAATTCTAATTTTTCATATCATTAACTCAAACCCTGGGAAAAAACCATCTATAGACGTATGAATGATAATCTAATTTAGAATGTTAACACTGTTTTTGCAATCACCTACCCTTCACTCTTTCTTCCTGACGAGCAAGAGTGAGCACATCTCTAGAGAATTCTTCCTTTGGATCTTTGGATCCAACATCACCCTTGTTTTATGCTAATCCATTCAGACTTCTTTGTTTCAGGTCTCTCTCATTGGATCTTCTAGACACAGAATTTTTGGAGTTTATGTTTCCTAGGGTTCTGGGATTAGAACTCTTTCCTTTCCTTCCAGGTTAGGGACTTCGATTACCTCAAAACCCACGTTGGCACATTGGAAAAACTGCATTTCATTTCCATCTTCCAGTGCACCACTCTCCATAAAATGGCCAACAGAGACCTCAAATTGTACACCTATTCTTACGCACGAACCTGCTAGGTCAGTTACCACTTGGCTCCCTTGACCAAGTGACTCTAACATCCTGCTATTCCAATCAGAGACTATTGATTCTGGATTCACAGGTAGGTTGCAGATTAAACTAGGAACAAAGGTAGAAGGTAAGTGTCTGAGTAACAACATAAATCAAATGTGTAACACTAAAGAATGACAGCCTAACATAACCTCCTGGGGCTAAGGTCAAAAATGTGTCAGTCCAGAGAGGCATTTCAGGGTAAGAGTTCATGCTTGTATTAGTTTTCTATTGCTGCTGTAACAAATTGCCACAAACTGATTGAGACAATACAGATTCATTTTCTTACAGTTGGGGAGGTCATAAATCTGAAATCAGACACACTGGACTGAAGTCGAATTACAGGCAGGGCTTGCAATTCTGGAGACTTTAAAAGGCGTAGCGGTTGCTTTGCTTTGTTTCAGCATCTCACGGCTTGAAGCCCTTGGTTTATGCCTCTTCAACATCTTCAAAGCAGGTCCTCCAAGCTCTGTGTCTAACTAACCTCAAATTACCTTCTCTGCAGTCAAATTTCCTCTACCTCACTTTTATCAGGACCTTTGTGATCCCATTTAGGTTTACCAGGATAGTCTAGGATAATTTCCTCATCTCAAGATCTTTCACTTAATCACATCTACAAAGTACCTTTTGCTAGACCCTGGGTTTAGGGTGGTCATTATTCCACCACAATGTGCCAGCTGTCAACGTTACTTTCCATATATATACAGTAATCCACCCTTTCCCCCATTCTTCCCCTTTCCCCTCCCAGCTGAAAGCTGACCAAATGATCTCCATATCTATAATTCTGTTTCTGTTCTGCTTGGTTGCTCAGTTTGTTTTTTAGATTCAGGTGTTGACAGTTGTGAATTGGTTGCCCTTTTAATGTTAATAGTTTTGTTCTTCTTTTCCTTACATAAATCCCTTTAACATTGCATCTGATAAGGGCTTGGTGATAATGAACTCCTTTAGCGTTGCCTTGTCTGGGAAGCACTTTCTTTGTTCTTACATTCTAAATGATAGCTTTGCTGGTTAGAGTAACCTAGGTAGTAGGTTTTTGCTTTTCATCCCTTTGAATGCTTTTTGCCAGGCCTGTCTTGCTTGAGAAGTTTCTTTGGAGAAATCAGATGACAGTATTATGTGAACTTTTCTGGAAGTAACTCTCTGCTTTTCTCTTGCTGTTTTTAATATTCTCTCTTCATCTCCATCCTTTGGCATTTTAATTATGATGTGTCTTGGTGTGGTCCTCTTTGGGTCCAACTTGTTTGGGACTCCTTGTGCTACCTGGACGTGTATGTCTATTTCTGTTACCAAATTAGGGAAGTTCTCTTTCATTATTTTTTCAAATAAATTTTCAATTTCTTGCTTTCTCCACTTCTCCTTCTGACATCCCTATGATTTGGATGTTGTTAGTACCAGAGGCTCCTGATACTATCCTCATTTTTTAAAATTATTTTACTTCTTGCTGTTATGGTTGAATTGTTTACTTGAACCCCAGGTTCCTCCCCTCCACTGTTGGTTCCATGTCAGTTTTTCCTCATTAATGAAATTCCTATCAAAATTCCAACAGAAGATGGAGGCAGAGATAAACAACCACAGAAAGAATTATAGCCAGATGTCAAATCAGATAACATCCAAAACTGTCCAAAAACTGAGCTGTATGGACATCCAAGGATTTAAAGAAGCGACATTCATCTAGACAGGTGCCTTTTCCTACAATAGGCCATGCTACCAAGACAAGGAGTCAAAATAGCTGTACCTACTACACAGAATCAAACATGGGGAGGCTACCAAATTGAGAAGACAAAGAACTATGGCTTAAATCAAAGAACAGAATAAACCCTCAGAAAAAGAATTAAACAGAATGGAAATAACCAACTATCAAGTGCAGAGTTCAAAACACTGGTGACTAGGATGCTCAAAGTACTCATCGAGTATGTCAACAACATAAAAAAGACCCAGGAAGAAATGAAGAAATACACTAAGTGAAATGAGGAAAAACTTTGGATAATATGTAATTTTATTTTACAAAAATGGAAAAAAGTCCTAAGATATTTGTGGAACCACAAAAGACCCCAAATAGTCAAATCAATCTTGATTAAGTATGGTGTTTGTATAAAAGGGAACCCTTGTGTACTATTGGTTAAATGTAATCTGGTGCAGACACTTTGAAAACAGTGTGGATGTTCCTCAGGAAATTAAATACAGGACTACCAGAGAATCCAGTAATCCTACTTTTGAGTATATAGCCAAAGAAAATAAAATTATTATCCCCAAGTTTTCCATATTGTTTTGTTTATACCTGTATTCAGGTATAAACAATTGAAGTGTTCGTCAGCCAATGAAGAGATAAACTATCTCACACACACAGACGCACACAATGGAATATTTTTCAGCCTTAAAAAACAAGAAAATTTTGTCATCTGGAACAACACAGATGAACCTGAAGGTCACTATGCTAAATGATTGCTACAAGCCAGATGCAGAAGGACAAATTTCACATATCACTTACATGTGGGATCTAAAAATAATGTCAAACTCGCAGGAGCACAGAGATAAAATGGTTGTCAGTGGCTGGCAGCAGGCAGAGGAAATAGGGAGAGATGTTAAAAGAATACTACCAATTTCTAGCTAGAAGTTGAATAAGTTCTGAGATTTTAATATACAGCACAGTGAGTATAATTAATGATACTATGTTGTATAATTGAAATTTACTAAGAGAGTAAATGCTCTGGCCAAAAAATAAACAAGTTAAATATGTAAGATTATGGTAGCATGAATGCGAAGGCATAGAGGGATCCTTCCACAATGTTTAAGTATATCATATTATTATGTTATACACTTGGAATAATACAACTTTATTTGTCAGTTACACCTCAACAGAGCTATAAAAAACAAACTGTTACTGAAAAAGAAACAATTGATAACAAAAGTTCATGTTATTTTCCTGGGATGTATTTTACAATTCCCCATCACAAAGAATTGGAAAACCAAGAGTAGAGTTTCACTTTGTAATAGCTCTAATTACAAACCATTACCTTCCTCAAAACCATTTATACCAGTGTAAAGTGTGCGTGTATGTACTAAGGCATTGATGGGACCATTCACTCTTACAGCCATCATCGCTATCATATTAACATCCTCCAAGTGGCATTAATGGACTGAAAGAGTTAATGTGTCCCTCTTTCTGCATGTATTACCAAGGAAGGATATTGATGAAAGAATGATTCTTATTATATAAAATCCTCATTTGTGGTTTGTAGTATTACAGATTATCCCATCACAGTATCATTTGTCAACATGCTATTATAATAAAGAGACCTAGCAATATATCATAATTCAAATTATGTCAGCATATTAAAGCAAAACAAAAACCTTTGGTTGTTTTTCACCAACATTTATCATCTCTTTCTGTCCTTTCTGTTCATGAATAGTTTCTTGATAAATAATGGTTTCATATAGAGGAGATTGTGTAAGCACACAGAGTTACATTTTACATGCATATAATAACAGAGCAGAATAGCCTGATGTCTTAGATGCAGTACATAAAGAAGTGTGCTTCTTCATTCCTGGCCATGCCTGACGGTGCTGGCGGCTCTGTTCCTCACACCTTCTGTAACCCACCGGCAGCTCTCAGTCTGCAGCAGTTGGTGTGCCATGTCTTCCCCACTGCGCAGTGACCAACTCCCTTGTGTGAATAATTAAACATATTATGTTGCTCCTTCCCTACAGGAATAACCTAGATACCTTGAAAGATCTCAGTAACTTCGGTAGGAAAAGCGATGAAGTGAGGACCTGGACACTGCATTTGTGCTGTTGTTGTCTAAACTGTTGTGTAAATTTGTGTCAGGGAAACATAATCCCAAACAGCCCCCACCCACACAACACACACAGCATGGCTAATTTTAAAATACAACGTATTAATACATAAAACGGAAACAATACAGGTTGAATACTGAAAAAGCTAATGAAAGAAAAGCCTTTTTCAAATACTCACTGCTTCAGGCTTTCGGCTCTGTTGGAAAGAATAAGGTATTAATGAGCCTTTGATCTCCATGAGGGTAAATTAAATTTACACAGTGCAATCTCTGACCCCTGCCACAGATTACACCCTGATACCTCAGCTGGTGACCCAGTAAATGCATCCAATTGATCACCAGGGGTCTTGGTGTGGGAGGTTGAATGTTTATTGTAAATTCATTACTAATAATGTAAGAATAACTTCAAGCTTTCCGACCCATGGTGGTTAAATCATATCATTTTCATACACAAAAGAACAGGATAAAAAATAGATGTTTGGCAAAACACAACAATCAAGGTAACTGGAACTCTGCTGCATGGAAACCACATTAAAAATCACTTATGACTTCAGATTAATAGCCTACTCAAAGCTATTTGACCTTATAAAGACAATCTATTTTAAACGTTAAAAATGTATCAGATTATATCCCACATAAATACTGAATGACTGCTATGAACCTAACATGGTATGTATGGCTCTGCATGTGCAAACAAGTTACCTTTTAAAAGCTGTGTATGATGTAAATAATGATCCATGCTAATAATATGGACTTTATTCATTCAACATAATAAAAATTTCAAATCTCTATAAAAAGAAACAGTGAAAAGTGGGCAGATAACATGGGACAAATTAATGGGCACCTTATTAATTTCAATAAACCTTTTTCCCCTTAAAGTAAATGGATAATTTGGGTGTTATAATGATATTGTATACGAAGCTTTGGTGAAAAATTATGAATCCTGTTGTTATAATGTAATGATCTATGTTCTTTTTAGGCATGTAAAGGTTTCTTTTCCACTGAATAGTATCTTTATTTATAATAACATACTTACAAATTCAGTGAGAAAGCTGGATGGCTTCTAATTTTTACTCATAATGGATAAAATCAAGGTCCCGATAAGCAAAGGTGGAGCTGTAATTTGGATCCTCAGTTTTAACAACTAGAAACATGTACAAAAGGTTGTGTGGCTTGCCTCCACATAATTCAGCTCTTACAGAGAGGTGAAATTCAATCCAACATCTGAGCAAAAGGAATGCCTACTCTCTTCCCAGGATAGCTCTCTGCCTCCCGGGTGTCCAGTAGGGGGTTGCTGGCCTGGGACCTTGGGCAATGTGGCAGTTGTCTGTGTGAGTTCTTGTGGTATGAAGATCTAGATAGGAGTCCAGCCCGGCCATTCAACCACTGTAGGACTTGGAAGAAGCTACGGTCCCCTCCGTTTCCTCATTAGTAAGAGAGTAAACATGGTTCCTCTCCGAGTTGTTGGGAGGATTAACCCTAATCATGCCTGCAAAGTATTTAGCACAATGGCTATCACGTCTTGTGAACATATTAAGACCAGCTGCAACTATCATTATCCGTGTGAGCTTGGAGCAAATCATTTTACCTCTTTTTAGACTCTGAAGTCTTTATTTATTTATTTTTAAGATTTCATTATTTTTAGAGAGAAGGGCAGGGAGGGAGGCAGAGAGGGAGAGAGACATCAATGTATGGTTGCCTTTCACCTGCCTCTAGCCACAGACCTGGATGGAGACCTGGCTTGCAACCTGGGTATGTGCCCTGGCTGGGAATCGAACCAGCGACCTCTGGGTTCACCGGCCAGTGCCAATCCACTGAGCCACCAGCCAGGGCTGATGTCTTTATGAATACACCAAAAAAAAAAAATAATAACAGGCAATAGTATCATGACAATCGTGTAAATTAACATTTTGATAATTTTATATTCAGCATAAAAAATAATCTGTCTTACATCTTCAACTAGAAAAGAGATTTTATATTACAAAATGAACTTGGCCTTTGGGGGGAAAAAACAGCTTAGCTATTTCTGTACTACAAATATATTCCACAAGACATATAATCAGTCCCTCATATGTAATTATTTTGTTTCGTGTGTAGTTAATAGGAATTAAAGAGAGAGAAGCCCTATTTCAAACCTAGAGACTCGTGAAAGCTTTTTGATGGGAAAGGGACAGACTGTTGTAACTAGAACACAGCAGCTGACTGGTGTGTTATTTCCTGATGTAAAAGATCCTGCCTGCTGAGCCCTCCTGGCCCCAGGGCACAGACGCTTTCCTGGAAGGTGCTGGGTAGCCAGCCTCCTGAAGCCTTTGCGTTTGCAGTTCTCAGCCAACACCTGTCTTGCTTTCTCATTTCCTTCAAGTCTTTGATGAAAATAAAGCTCTGAAAGTCCTTCTCTGCTCTTCCTATTTAAGAAATAAACTGCTTTTCCAACGAAGGTGTTCATTCATTTAATACCTTTCATTCTTCAATGGCTTCACTTCTTTTAACATCCTTTTAAAAATCTGGAGCACCTATTACTATTTAAAATACAATTTATTATTATATTATTATTAATAGTTAGTATTGCTTTCACCTTTAACCTTCTTTTAGAATATAATTTCTTTAAGGATTTTTTTTTTTAACTTCTACTGTAATATGCAATGCTTAGCATATAATACAAAGGCCCCCACTAAATATGTTGGGGGAGTAAATAAAGCACCTGGTTTTTCAGAAAAAGAAGAAATTAATGGTAAGAACAACCCCTAAGCAGTGGTTCTAAATGACGATGGTAAAAATATGGGGAAGAAATATACTTTTCATTCTATATACTCTTTTTCCACCTTCTGCATGAGCGCATACGATTACATTCATCCAGGTTCAGATATAAATATTTTAGAGAGGGTATCTCATAGAAACATGAAATACTGGATATAATGGAGAGAAATGAGTTGGCTGACCACAAATTAACTCCCATCTGTCTTCTTTATATGACCACTAGACTTTCCTGAACATTTATTGTAAAAGTAATTTTATTTCATTTATTTTATGGTGCCTGTCTTTTTGTAAGAGGCTGTTATTCAAATGATAAACATAAAGAAAAATTTTTTCTTTAATTCTTTTGGGTCCTTGGAAAAATGCACTTTCTGTACAA
Source organism: Noctilio leporinus (assembly GCA_004026585.1). Classification (NCBI taxonomy): domain Eukaryota; kingdom Metazoa; phylum Chordata; class Mammalia; order Chiroptera; family Noctilionidae; genus Noctilio; species Noctilio leporinus. The sequence continues at coordinate 86,014 of PVIW01000146.1, forward strand.
GTCTATGTACAAGTTTGGTGTATGTTTTTTATATAAACAACTTCAGTTTTTATTCCCCATGTGAGCTGGGAAAATGAGCTTTTGTTCACACCTACATTTCTTACCTTAAGTTTTCCTATATACCAAGAAAAAACATCCCTTTCAATTATATCCAGGCCACAAGATACCCAAAAAAAAAATTAAGTTCATATCAAATATATCAAAATGTATTATAGCGGGAACTCAAAGTCCTTTCCTGAATCCCTTTGAAGCAGCACTGTTCAGTATGGTTGCTCCCAGTCTCAGGCAGCTTTATGCATTCAAATTAATTAAAATTAAATAAAATAAAAGATCCCATTGTCAGCTCCATGAGCCACATTTCAAACGCTCAGTATCCGGATGCAGCTAATGACCGCCATGGGGGATGGCACCCCTATGGAGCCTTCTCTTCAGGACAGCACAGCCAGAATGGCGTGTCCTGCCCTACCCGAGGCTACGGAAGATGACAGCAGAGATGCAGAGAACATAAGTACATCATACACGTGTGGCAACGACTCTTTCCAAGCGAGGAGGATTCCTTGAAGGCATGACCTCGCTGTTCTCTGGTCAAATATTAGAGGAAAGGACGTTTGCACTAGCGCCTAGCAAGACGCTTGAACAGGCTGCACTTCCTAAGTTTTCAATAAGTACATGTTGAAAGAATTAGCCGGTGATTATTTCTTGGCTCTGTATCGGGTACACAACACTACTTGAGATATCGGGTAGGCCCAGGAATTCATTTGTTTCCTTTTCCGGACAATGGCTCTAGTGGCACTTAGCTGCCTTTAGCTTCTTTTGAAACAATTTTGAGAAGATTGCCTTGCGGCATCAGTGAGCACTTGAAAAAGCTGATCAAGATGGGTGAACTCTGTATAGCCCTTTTAACATTTAGGTGGAAGAAAATATGCAACATTTTTGGTGCATGATGCTTTATTATTTCAAGAAAGGTAAAAATGCAACTGAGAGTCAAAAAAGGGGGGAAAAAACCGGGCTTGTACAACGTATGAAGAGAGTGCTAGAACATGACAAGGGGGCTTGCCAAGTTCCACGCTCGATGTTCCTCCCTGGACGATGCTCCCTGATCGGGCAGACCAGTGGAAGTTAACAGCAATCAAAGTGAGACATTAGCTGAGGACACTTGGCCTCCGGCACAGTACGTGTCTGATACTTCAGGGATCAGTGAACACCACCCATGCCCCTGCGGAGCGGTCTCCTCCTTCTGCGCTGCTGGCTGGCTCAAGTTCTGGGCTGTGATAACAGTTTCACTGAGTGGGTGGGAAAGAGATACTTCCTTTGGATGGTTGCCTTCCATGCTTCTCTTCCTCACAGCAGATTCCAGTCCCCGCCTGCTAAAGATCAGCACCAGGCTGCCGGCGGGGTGTTGTGGAAAGAGGAAACCCGGGGGAGTGGGAACGCATCTGTTCTCCCTTATGATGTGTCGCCCCTGCCTGACTCCGGGGACCGGGCTCTGCTTCCTGGTCTGTGAAATGGGACGGGAACCACCTGTCTTGCGTGACTCAAACTTGCAGCTTTTGTGAGGGTCACATGGAGGAAGTGGGGCAAAACTATTTTAAAATCCCAATTATTATTCTAAACTTGGGAAGACTCAAGATTTGGAGTGGTACGGTTCTTCTGTTTTCCTCGTTCCCTGGCAAAATTTCATTTTTTCCACTTCGATGACTTTCTTTCCTTCCACTTCACACATGCGGGACTCGCGTCTCCTTTCCTGCTCTGTTTGATTCGCCATCTGTCTTCCATCCCATTTTTGTTCTCCACTTTGCTGCCAACTCGAGGCCTTCTTTTCTTCTCAGGTAATTTATCTGTAAAGCCTTGCCTCTTTCTACAGCTTTATAAAATCTGTTCTCAAGTGAGCTTCTTCATGCTGTATCCTATGGCCATTTCACCATCTTGTTTTTACCCCAAACCAAATCTACTCATTCAGCAGTTTCTCCCGATCGCTGCGCTTACCAAAGCAGGTGCTTATGCAGTTATTCTACGTTCTCATCTCATATTACTTCTGAAGAATTAAATTCAGTATTGTTTGGTATCATCTCCAAGTTTCCATATGAAATCCACCTAAAATAATCAGATAGTTCCTTCTTGTATAAAATGAGGTCCAGATATGTGAGAAAAAAGTTATTAAGTAACTAACTAGTGCACTTTGAGGTATCTCTTGAGTCAGCAGAATATTATATGTGAATTGTTTGCTAGGGAGAATGTGATCATCATCACCACCACCACCACCAAGAGTGGACCAGGATTTACTTTTAAAACCAAGATAAAGTTAATATTATCACTTTCTTCCCAGAGCAAACTGCCTCTTCTATAAATGTGGTTATAAATATAAAGTGATAGATATATAGCTAATTGATGAACATGAACAGAACTGATAGCGGATGACATGTTCATCAATGGACTACTTTATATACATTTTCTCTCACAAATGGACTGCTGTACATTGTGTATTAGGTACAGATGGTAATTTTCCCAAATGCTGAATGAAATAAAAATTTTAAAGTTACAATAAAAGTACAAGACACTACCAAAATTACACTACAGTTTTGGAAAAGAAATTAAGGTGTTGCTGAAGTGCAAGAATAGGATGAAAGTTCATGCATTATTAGTGAAAGTAAAATACAGTACTGTATACAGAGAACTGGAAAGGTTCCACCAAGAAACTACTAGGATGGATGAATGAATTCAGTGAAGTTGCAAGATACAAAATAAATATCCACAAATCAATTGCATTATTATACACCAATAATGAACTATCAGAAAGGGAAACTAAGAAAACAATGCACAATTGAATCGAAATAAATAAGTAATACAATGCAATGCAACACAATACAATACAATACCTAGGACTAAATTTAACCAAGGCTGGGAAAGACCTGTACCTTTGTGATCTTTAACCAAGTCAGTCCCTGACTAAAAAAAAATGATATATAGACTGATGTCCTTCTCTATACCAGTCACTGTTCAAAGTGTTTATATTTATTGATGAACAATAAGGCAGGACTCTTCTTAGAGTTTATCTATTTGAATAAATGATAAACTTTAAACCCAAATAGTCATGTAAAAATTCAGTAATTGGAAAATAGACCCAATGACCAGTAAGAGTAATAGAAAATGCCACTGGAAGGTACAGAAGTGGGAAACCAAAAGGAGGCTGAGTAACAGAACATGAGACAATGGTGGGATCGAACAGCATGATGGCAGAGGAAGGGAAGACCTATTAAAGATATATTAGAAAGTAGGAATAATGGGTTCTCCAGAGGATTATAAATAGGAGGTAGAAAAAAAGCAGAATTAAAGATGACTTGTGGTTTCTAGTTTGAGTAACGGTGTAGACATACTTAGGATGGACAGGAGTAAGAAAGGGGAAGATTCATGGTGTGGAAGAGGGAAGCAATTTCTGTTTTAAGTACTTGAGATGACTGAAACGTTCACGTAAAAGTGTCAAATGGTAGTTCGATATATGATTTTAAAGCAGACACTGGCAAACTTGTTTAAAATAAAGAGACAGCTAGTAAATAACTTTGGCTTTTCCCTGTTGCAACTTTGCAGCATGCCCTTGCAGCAGGAAAGCAGCCATAGAAAATGCCTGAACAAACAAACATGCCCACATTCCAATATAACTTTACCTACGGACCCTCTAACTTGAACTTAATATAGTTTTTATGAAATATTACTCATCTTTGGATTTCTTCCAACCATCAAAACATATAAAAATCATCTTACATCCCAGGCAAAAGCATGCTGTGTGTTGTCTCTGGCCGATGGGCTGTAGTTTTCAAACCCATATTTTAGGCACAAAGTAGGCCAGCCCAAAGAAATCATATGGTAATTGAAGTCATAAAAAGGAATCAAACTGTATAAGGAAAGCAGTGTAGAAGAATATCAAAGATGATTCAGACATAAGGCCCAGGAAATTCTATGAGCCAAGGATACTACAAAGGAAGAGGACACCATTAGGAAGACGGGGAAGGAATAGCGGAAGAGAATACTTTCTCCACGATGAGGAGAAAGGAAAAGGCAGTCCTAGCAGCTGACAGCTGGGGGCTGGCCTGGCACCAAGTGGGACCATGGTGTTTTCCTGTTGAATGTGCATAATTTCACACAATAGCAGCAGGAGACAAGGCCACTCTGAGACCACCCTGGAGGGAGATGTACACCAGGGACCTCTGTGTCCATGTCTGAACATAGAGCAAAACAAGAGCACTATCAAAGCTACCAATGTTTCCAAACTCCCCTGCTCCCCACACTAGTGGCTGCTGCTTCTTTACTAGCTACCCTCTCCCTCCCTGTTCCTTCTACCTGCGGAACACAGACTACTGAGGTACTGAGGCAGCCATAGAATCCCACTGCTTCCTGGAAGCACCCAGTTCAGAAGATTCCACTTCCTTGTGCCTCCCTGCAAATCACTGCGCACAGCCTGTGACCAGCAAGGGAACGTCCTAGCTCACTCATGTTAAAATGCCCAGCAGGTCCCCGTAGGAGGCAGCCTCCCTCCTCACACCAAGGCTTCAAAACCCCACTTGCTCAGCTACAGCTGTGTGTCTGACCATCTTTGACGAAAGGACGTCAACAAAGAGAAATCTCAATAAAGGCTCCTTAATGCGCCATCACATGCTCAGGAGAAGTCAAGTAAGAGGGGGGCTGAAAAGTGATCCCTGGATTCATTCACATGAAGACAGTTGGTATGTTTGAAGCTGATGCCCCACTCTGATGGGATCTTGTGGGTGCACGTTGAGTGGAAACCCGAAACACAGCACCCAATCGCCGGTCATTGGCGCCAATTCAAATGCCAGTCAGAATCCCCAACGTGGGGTGCAGTGAAGGGGACACTTGATTTAGTGCAAACAGCTTGCCGTAATGGAACATGGCTGTGAAGGCCGCACTGTTGTGAGGCTGCCCCCCCCCCCCCCACACACAGCTGGGCAGCCCCTTAGCGATGGTCGGCTCTGTGCCACGAGACACCCCCAGTGTTTCAGCTCACCAGCGGCCCCAGACTCAGAGTGGGGACACCTTAGCCAACCTCTTGGTTGAAATGGACTCCAGGGCTTCCTTTATCAGGGCTGGCTCGGGGGGCAGGCAGGTGGGGGCAGAAGAAGGTGGGGGCAGTGTGCCTGAGAGGGGCCCCTGTGGAGAAATGCTGCCAGGCTGCCTCTGAACCCTTGGTGGTGGTGGTGGTGGTGTTTTCAACCAGTTAGCCCCCAGGAACCCTTTTGCCCTCAAGCTTCACACAAGTCAGCAAGTATGTGAGTATGACCTTGAAGAAATGCAAGAATGGATGGATACCTATCACCGATGAGTATCCTTCTATGCTCCAGTTATAGTCTGGTATTTACTTTCTATTCCTAAAATACTTCATAGGTCTTGCCAAGAGTAGCACCGAATTAAAGATCATTAATAAAATCTTTTGCTGATGATGATAGTTTAAGCATTTCTGTCCCCCCAAAATGGCACAAAGTAACCAGAGTGAGTTTAGGTGGAAAATACATCAGCAATTGCATATTTCACAGGGAAATATTTCTACAAAACAAAAAGACTTCCACAGGGAGAAAATAAGTGTAGTTAATTATTTTCCAATTAGCCTGATGTATTTTCTCGGGGAAAAGAAAACAATAAATGGGTAAAAGAATCCACTTATCTGGAGGTCCCAGATAGCAATCACAACAACATAGCACATTGTATTTTATTTTTATAACCAAAATATCAGCACCACTCTTCTTTATGTAAAATATACACTCTAGACCTTAGGTATCCGAATCTCTTAAAAGGAATTTTGCTTCTGTTGGTTTTTCTTTGATGTTCAATTTTAGAGAATATGATTCTGCTACACGATCGCTTCTCTGGTAATCAGGTTAGAGTATCATGGCTCCTTTGTGATAGGCCAGAAAAGAAAAGTGTCAATTGTTTTAAGATTCATACCAACCACTTGCTCTAGCAGGCATTTAGCAGCCGTTCTGCTGTAATTCTGCCTATTTCTTTTTCTCCTAACATAGTTAAAAATCTGCAGCCCATCATCAATTCTCTGGTTAAAAGCTTAGACAGCATTGCTTTTGGCTGTACGTCACATCTTAAAAGCCAGGCCTCGGTCTCTTTTGAGATGCATATTTAATTAGGTAGTCGGAACTGGAGCACTTAAAAAGGCTCTCAGAATCTTTCCCCTCAATGTCAGGTTCCCTTACTACCTCCTCCATGCGCCTATGCCATTCCAAGGAATTAAAACACAATTTACTCTACCAAAATATAAGGCATAGAATTGAAACATTCCATTTCGGAAGAGACCTCCATAACGTAAAAACCCTGCCTTTGTTGATTTGCCCCCCAAAAGTCAACTAGTGGGAACAAGCCAAGCCTGGCAATGCTCCTCGAACCCACCTGAGAGTGAGTGGCCTGTCTTTCCGCTCTACGGAACAAAAGAATCTATTCCTTAGCACGTACTCTGGTATCTATCCCCTTCTCGGCGGAAGACTACATTTCCCAACTCTTCCCTGTTTTGTCTAAGTATTTCCCTGCGTATCACGTATAAAACGTATCTTCAGAGCACCCCTCTTAGGCACGGTATGACTGACCACACTGCACTGACAAAGAAACGAGACTTGGAAGCTCAGCGCTTGCAACCACCACGAAGAGTGACTGGAGAGAGCCAATTTCCGGTCGGGCACTGGCTGCCCATAGGTGAGTGGCCTCTCCGCTGACCCAGCTTCCTTGCGGCTCTTTGTACATCCACCCATCTTGAAGATTCAGACTTCCTCGCAGTCCCCTTGCCACACACCCTGTATCACAGCCCCCCACTCATTTATACCGCGGACCTCAACTCGGCACCACAATCTCCGAACCTTCCTTACTTCTTCCGGACTCACCTACACTTGCACTTGCGCAACAACTGGTACTAATAAAATACCATTTTAAGGAAAAACAAATTGATCGCTCTCTCTATCACAGCTAATGGTGAGCTTCTCAAGCGTGTTAATGGGTTACATTTGCCTCTGAACTTCCAGGGACTAACAACCAATGAATATTTGTTAAATGTGCATCCGTGTGGCGAAACCACTGTCTCAAACTTAGAAGCAGAGACATTCTAAAATTTTGAATTTCTTAGATAATATTCTTTTGTGAATCCACATACTTTTCAATGAGCTAACTCAATACGAGGGTTCAGTGTGTGACTGTGAATGTCTATGCTGGCTAGATATGTATGTATACATAATTGTAAGTGGAAGGACAGTCACTTATTTGTTCATCAATTTCTGAGGTTCCAAAACACTAGTTGCAGTCACGAGGTTTTGCTAGATCATAAGGTGTGAAAGCACCGGGCTGACTATGTGCTCCAGTCCTGCTGCCAGTAATGCAGAACTGAGACACTGAGAGAGTTCAACCTATTTTGATACATCTAGGCAGCAAATCCATCGTCCATCTAGCTTCACCACAAGCATCCTACCGCACTTAGTAATTTCAAGGAACTTTGTTTAGGGTTATGTTATTCAGAACATTTCCCTAAAGATCTGCTCTTGACGGATCAGTTAACTTCCTGTAGGCAGCCTCCAAGAAGGCTTTGCTGATGTACATCCACTTGTAAACATTCATTCTTCCACCTGTTCTTGTCCCAACCCTTTGTGCGGCGACCACCTTCAAATGATGCCAGGTGCACGGTGACTCTGTGATGCACGGTCAAGTTTGCCTACGAAGACCAACACACGGCTTTTCCCATTGTCTCATGTTCGAGCCCGGGAACCCCAGTCTCTAGAGATGAGGTATATTCTATTTTCCCTTCTCTTTCAAGTAGGGTGATAGGCAGTATATGAGATTCAAACCTTTACTTGCCGGTGCAGCTTCTAAAATGCCTCTCACGTTAAATTATAAAATAAAACCAACAGCTGTCTGTTCCCAAGAAGTAAATGTCTGGACCTTAACATGCAGCTTGCAGGCCACTCCAAGTCATTACGTCGTGGATTTCACCCAAACGAAATTGCCCCCCAACTCAAGCTCCAGTTAGCAGATGTAATACTCAGTACCCCGCAAGAATAATATGCTTCAAACCAAACAATGTGAAACCTGAGCAAAAGTAAATTAAGAAATATTTTATCAAAATGAATGGAACCACTGCTCCCTGTGCAATTCATGAGACTGATGCCTTAAATATTGATTTCCTAATCGCAGTCATTGTAAAAAGGCAATCAGGATTTTCTTCCTATGTCATAAATTCGACTTTAAATAGAGTAAAAAGCTTTTAGCAAGAAAATTTTACATCTGTTTATGTTTGGAATTAAAACCACAAGAATTGAAAGAAAGAAAAAATAACCAAGGGGGTTTTTCAAAAATTTAAAACGCCGTCATGCATAAATGGAGCTCATCAAAGAAAGTAATTTCCCTGCAGAAAACACTCCATCTTTTGTTTTATGTAAGTTATCAACATGAATATTTTATTCTCAATGAAACTGCCTTTGCCCCTTTGTGTTTTGTAGGCTTCACTTGGTGTCTCAAATAAATAGGCTCCCTTCCTTCCATTCTACTCTATTATTCAGGTCAGTGGCAATAAAATATTTTCCTTGCCTGGTGGAAGTGTTAATTACAGATTGAGCTCTACTAATTCAATATTTTTCATTCTTAGCCCTATTGTGTATTGAAGCCTTAAAAACACTAACCACTTGAATTTCCCACAATAAACACAAAATCATTTTTCTAACGTGGAGTATAATCTCTAAAGTATCGGTGAAATTAAAAAGTATGTCGGGGCTTAGTTTCGTTCTTGACCCAATGATGAAATAAAAGTTCCATGGAATGACAACTCTCGCAAATGTCGTTTACCAGAGCCGGTTCAATCAGCTGAACTGGATGTGGTAAATCAGACATTCTCATCTAGTTTAATACCAAAAGTTACAATACTTGGATTCATTTTCACAGTACTAGGCTTTAATGGATGGGTTCTCTGTCTCCTCACCTAAACACTATTAGGTGGCTTAAATACTATTCAAGTCAATTACTGTATCTTCTTGCTTTGCCTGTACCTTGAACAATTATATCATGATATATAGAATATCAAAGTACAATTTACTTGTAGGAATATCAAAATAAAATATTATAAAGTTCTCCAACAGAATTAAAATTAATATTTTTAACTAAAGCAAACATAGCTATTATTCTTACCTTCTAGAATTAAGAAATTAGTTTTAATGTAGGCTGCATGTTTATTTATATACTTAAGTTTTTGAGTAGTAATATAGAAGTTCGCTCCCTTTGTTTCTAGATGCTTGGCAAAAAAAGGTGTCAGCTAGATTTTGGTTTCCATAGTTCAACTGAGATAATCTTGTGAAGTTTCAAATTCAGAAGCTCTTATAATTTATAAGCAGGAGAGTTTTTTCACATTGGTGATAATTACCTTATATACTACACCATAGCATTCAAATCCTCATACAACCATTTAGTATCTCAATTGCATAGCTGAAGAGGGTATTCATAATTCATCTAATATTTTTTAAATTACTCAAGACTATAGTGGATGATGACAGGACACAAGATGAATATTCAGGGAATACTTTTTTTCCAAAGGAACATATTGAAAATGGAAAGCACTATGCATTCTTTAACTCCCATAGAACTTCATATATCTTGTATCTTATAACCATCTTAAGACTAAAATAATGAAACACTGGAAAAGAATACATAGGAAAACATCAATCACAGCTGATCTTGCTAGATTAGCTTACTTTTAAATACAGCCCTATAAATAGGGCAAATAGTCAGTGATCATAAACCATGTCAAGGCTGAGTTTTTGACAAATCTGATTTTTAGCTTCCTTCAGTCTCTGGTCTCCATATAACATTGCCCTTTAAAACTGCAACAATAAATCAGTAGCATTCTCTACACTGTAATGTTAAAAATGACAAAAACTACAGCATAACTCACATATATAGAGTGTTATGCTAATACTCAAATCTCTCACTCAAGGCAATAGAATTATTTTTGAAGCAAGGCAGTTACTCATCCTTTCCATTAAGCACATTTCAAAAAAGATAAGTAAATATGGATTAAACTACCTTGTCCCTATGTTATCCTGATGACCTGCTACTACTACTGTTTCTTACCACCTCTTAGCTGCATCATTCAAAATATACATGTAAGAACAGTTAATGTAAAGAAATAATTTTTATAAGTAACAAGATTTCTCCTAATGTTATTTATTGGCCTATTCAATAGAGTACAACTCTGAAGCCCATCTTTATTCAATCTTTAAGGGAAAGTTGCATATTTGAGACACTTCAACTTAATTTTTCTTAGCAAGAACCCATATCCTTTAAGGATAAGAATGGCAGTTTACAAAAATATTTGAAGCAGAATAATAATTGTCATTCAAGATCTTTGTAAAATTTATTGACTAAGGCCTTCAAATTAATTATAATGTATATTATGTATAACATGTTTTACTCAGATAAAATGGTTTTGAATGTGAAGGTGTTCTCAACCCCAAAAAATTAAACATCTTAAACCAATGGGAGTGATGCCATTTCTAATGAAGAGGCATTTCATTAGGATGATTTAAATTTCAGGAAATACATTTTCAGTGATTCCATTTGATCAGGCATAAAGGATGATAAAAATCATTTCATAAGATTGGCTTCATTATTAGATTACTAATAAGGCACTCGTGCAAGTTTGGCTACTAATAAAGTACTCAAATATAGTATGTCAATCAAACTAAACACAGGTAAAAGATTTTATATTTGAAAGTGTTCATAGCTGTTGTTAGACAGTGGAGCATGGGGATGAGTGATAGACCAGAGAAGGAGGTAGCAAAAATGAAGGGCAATTCTAGGGCATAATGGCCCAGGGAGTAAGTCAAAGCCAAAGTCATGGGTGCACAACACATATGCTTTCATGAGACCCTGTGCTTCCAAGGGCTCTGTACTTTTTTTTTTTTTTTAAAGATTTTATTTCATTATTTTTAGAAAGAGGGGAAGGGAGAGAGGCAGAGAGGGAAAGAGACATCAATGTATGGTTGCGCTTCACCTGCCTCTAGCCACAGACCTGACTGGAGACCTGGTTTGCAACCTGGTCATGTGCCCTGGCTGGGGAATCAAACCTGCAACCTTTGGGTTCGCAGGCCGGCGCCTTAACCACTGTGCTACCAGCCAGGGCCCTTTTTAATGTTCTGTTGTCACCTTTGGGATATTGTTAGTGATGTCTGAGTTAGGGGTCCAGATTTTGGGTTTGCACTGGGCTTATTTCCAGAACAGCCTAAAGCAAAGGCATGTCCTCGGTAGGCTAGGGAAGGCAGTCTGAGGACAGACCAAATGACCTTGCAGGAAGCAATCATAGGGTGCTTTCTGGAAAGGAGAGGAGGCCACTTAGATACTAGGAAACAAAACCAAAGGGAGGGGGGAGGATTGATTTTGTTTTGAAGATTATAATTCTAAATAAGTACTAGAATTAATGAGAAATGAATGCATGGGGAGGTGGTTATTATTTTTCCTCCAAAATTTTAAGACAGATTTGTAAAATAAATGATATTTCAAGAAATAACAGGGCTGACATTTTGGAGTAGCTGCAGAGTGGTATTAGTTAACAAAAACATACTATTCATATCAGTAAATAATATGCGTTATCAACTACAAAGGAAATACACATAGTTATTTGATAGACTTTTGGTATCCTGTATAAAACCCCTGACAACTAAAACCTACTACAAATTTTCAAATGCAGTCATGAGATAGTATCTGCAGCTTTGCTTTGACTTTGTGTAATTCACACATGACTTAAAATTTTACTCAATTCTTTGCAAACAGAATTTTTACATACACCATAAATTCCTATATGCTTTTTATTTCCAATATGGTTTTATAAAATCCTATGATAGGGGTTGCAACATTCACCATTTTCACAAAAATATTTATATATAAATCTTAAAATCATTATTTACTCAGAGCATTATCCTGTTAACTTGGTCTTATAAAAAACAAAAAGATTAATGCAGAGGAAAGTTGCTTATATGAACAATCTTTTTTCCTAAAATTATTCACTGGTTTGGCTTAAATTAAAGAACCTCCTTGTCATGTAACAGTACGTGTTGGAAATTAAGGTGATTATAATTTTATTCTAAACAATGAATCAACTGATCCTACACTGAGGTAAAGTGCTAACATAGTAGAGTTTAAAATATTTTTATTAGAAAAATTTCATTTACAAATTCATAATGTCCAGGTTAGACCTCTTACTCAAAACAACAAACACTTAAGGAAAAAATGAGATAAACTAAAAAATGGCACTGTATGCTAGGCCTAACATTCCACCCTTACTTTTGTTTGTAGATATAGGTTAACTGTGAAATAAAAATATTTTACAGAAGATATAATCACTCCTATTATGCCTAATCCCTGCCCAAAATATATGGTGCAGTTTGCCAAGTGGCATAAAGAAGATAGGAAGCTCAGGAATTTTTTCTTCCCTCAACAAAGCGCAATAATGGCAGATTGGGTAAAAATTTTTCCACAGCTAAAAGGCTGTTTACTGGTGGATGGATGGATGGATGAACAGGTAGATGGGTGGGTGGGTGGAGGGATAGGTGGATGGATAGATGGATAGATGGATGGGTGGATGGGTGGATGGATGGATGAATGGGTGGACAGATGGACAGATGGGTGGATGGACGGGCGGACGGATGGATGGGTGGGTGGGTGGGTGGATGGGTGGATGGATGGACAGATGGGTGGGTGGGTGGATGGATGGACAGATGGGTGGGTGGGTGGATGGATGGGTAGGTGGATGGATGGATGGATAAAAGAGCCTCATTGAGGGACACAGTCTTTGGAGCTCAACACATACTTGAATATTCTTGATTATGTCTGCTTAAGTTCAGCAACTTACTCATTATCTCCAAGGCTTATATTTCATATCTATAAAACAGAGTTTATAACTTTGTTTTCAAGGGCATTAGTGTAAGAAATAAAATCTTCTGGAACTTACTAAATGCTGAATAAAAATAAATCTATATTGGCTCACAATAGGTCAATTGCCCAAAACAGAATTTTATTAATAAACTTAATTTTTTAGAGGACTTTAAAGCTCAGAGAAAAAGTGAGCAGCACAAAATTTCTCATTTATCCTTTGCTTCCAAACATGCATAGCCTCCTCCCCTATCATTCACATCCCCCATGAGGGGTACATTTGTTACACTGATGAACCTATATTGACACATCATTATTGCCCAAAGTTTATAGTTCACATGAGCATTTGGTCTCAGTGTTGTACCTTCTGCGGGTTTGAACAAATGTATAATGGCATGGACTCCTCATTATAGTATCCCACAGAAAGAGTTTCACGGCCCTAAAAAGCCTGCGAGCTCCACCTTTTTGTCACAATTGACGTAGGACATCTGTCCTGAAAGTACGGAACCAATGTCAATATAATACAAATAGCTTACACGGCCAATACTTTCAGGACAGACCCCATAAGTACTTGCGGTTATTTCTGGGCTCTATATTCTGTATCATTGACCTATCTGTCTGTTCTTTCACAAATAGTTCACTGTCTTGGTCACCAGAGCTTTATAGTAAGTCATGATGTTGGTAGTGTCAGCCCTGCTGAAATGGAATTTTATAAAAGAAAAAAAAAAAAAAAATTGGGGGCATTAGAAAACTAGAATTAATTCCAATGTGATACGTGGGAAAACATGGCATTAAGTTTTTAAGTAGAATATTAAAAAGTTATTTTATGGGCACATTTGAATTTACCCTGAAATAAGTAAAAGCTGGGATATTTTAGCCATTGCAACTAAATTCAAATAAAATCACATTATCAGAAAGAACTAAAGTTGCTAGAGCTTGTATTCATTTCCACATGCAAAAAATGGAACAACCCTTGCTCTTTATTTCTACCACAAGAATATTAGGATAAAGGAAGATAAAATATGCTTGAAATGACTTGGAGCTATTTGAAAGAAAGGTTTGAAACATGTGTTTGTATATTTATAAGCTTCTCTTCCTCCTGAAGGGCTATGACATTACTTTGGTTATTCCTTCAAGTGGGGTTCCAGGACAGACTCACGCAGCCACTTCACTGTCATGCTAATAACTATTGCCGGAAATTACTCCTTACGTCTGGTGCTCCAGCAGTAATGACTGAATAGCTCACATAATTCAAACCATGAATCTTAATATTTTATTTTGGACTCTATCCATGTGTAGAAACTTAAATGAGTAGCACCCAAAATATCTTTATTTATAATAAATTGCTTTACCCAGGAAGGTCAAATTACTCTCCTTGTGACATTATCTTGAATTCACTTACATTCGCTTAAAGAATTAAATAAATCATAGATGACCTTTTTCATTTTTTAAAAATTTTCCTACATTTATCTGATTAAGGTCATGCCTCATTTTAGCAAATCTTATTTAGAAGTTTTACAGGCACATTTATGACAAACTCAGATTTTGTCATTGAACCACCCCTAAAATAGGCATGGAAACAAAGTATTAATTATTATTTTAATGGGTAATAATCAAATTCAGACTAGATACAGAGTAAACCTATGTATGCCTTCTTGATGTTAACATCCCAGAAGAGTCTTTCTTCCTCTTGGTTTGGAGGTTTTATAAGACTAGAAATTTTCTTTTTATGATACAAGATCTCTTAAGTCTTTGCAATGGGATATATAAAATACCAACTCCCCAAATATAGAAAAAAGTAATTCAGATGATCATAGACACTAGCAATCTTTCTTTTATTATAGCTTTGATAATCAGATCACTATCTCCGTAAAACACATTGACATTCTTTTCTGTGCTATTTTTACTCCAGAAAATAGTATCTCCAGAAATCCCCTTGTATTATTTGTCATCATCTTGACATATTGCTACTTCTACAGATTAGAAATATTTGCATCATGGACATATATCTTCCTAGACTTGCTAGCTTATTTCATTTGACATTGTAACATCATGTCTATGAACCCATATTATTCAAAATTTCATGAGAACATTAATGCCACAAAAATCCTATTACAGTGAAGGGAAATTAGTGACATTAGAAAACATCATGAAAAGTGACCAGAATACCTCTTTCTGGGAGCTTTGTTTCATTAAAGTGGAAAACTGTTTGACATAATTACTTAAATATATTTCCTTGTGATTTTTTTCTTTAAGTAGTATTATCATAAAAGAGAAATCAGAAACCAAAAGAAATGGATGCTTTTTGGTCAACAACTGTAATTTGTTTCACTTAGTTAATGGCACTGCAATCCAGGCCAGAAAAAGGGAGGGAATAAAGGAGTGAGAGAGGGGGGCCTCCTTCGCTGTCACTTACTGTTCTAGCATACATTCCCACGACATGAGTCAGAAAATCTGTTGGGGTGAAGCCAGGGTATTGAAAAGTTAAGGCAAATACTACTTTACGGTATTCATAAATTAGAATTCACTGGGGTTGATTTCAAAGCCATCTGGGGGTAGCAGTCAACTTCTTCAAATTTCACAATAGATAAAAGGGTTCTTTCATTTGTATTTTTCTTATTTAATTTTAATTGTATTTTGAGATATGCCATCCTATCCCTTGTGTACACGATGGGGCAAATCACTTAGTCACAGCTACAGGCCTTGCGTCCGCAGCCGTGACTGCAGCTCGCGGGACGCAGGGAAATGAGGTGGCTGATCTTCAGTCGACGGGGCACAACTATGAATCTTCCGTGGGTCCCAGTTGTGCATGCTGCTAGCCAAGTCCCTTTTATTCCCCTCACTGATATGGATATTAATGTGGAAATTTCCCTGGAATCTTGCTTTCATGCAAAGACTGGGTGTTTAGTTAAAAAAAAAAAAAAAAAAAAATAGAGAGAGATTGGCCGTGTATGAGTTTTGTTTGAATTTACAGTGTTTAGGAATAGCGCATCATCATTTCTAACTGGGCTGATGGCACACGGTGCACATTGCCAATCATCTGCCGGGTGATTTAAAGTCCCTGCAGGAGACCAGTGCTGATATTGGGGCAATTACTTTATCAGATACTTTAGGTATAAAATGCATGCATTGTGAAGACAGAGAACTTTTAAATCTTTAAAACAGAACTGGAAAGGTTGCATTCAAAGGCGAGTTCGGTGTTCAATAGTTAAATGATGGGTATGCTATTTTTAGAGCAAATCATCATTATAAAGGCCCCCTAGTAGGAGGAGGATAGCTCTGGTGGTCAGAAATGATATGGAATCTGGTCCTCTATTAGCTGAAGGCCATCAAACCATGGAGGGTTTAGTATCAATTTTCAGGACAAGGCTGAGACTTCAATGAGGTGTGCATACGCAAGACCTGGGAGGGCCTGGCAGAGTGTGTATGGGTCTCTGCTCACAGTCACTCGCTTTGCCTTCTTTTCACAGCAGTTCTATGATGACCATCTCATTTGTGAATAGTAGTTTTCTCAACAAGAAAAGAAAAGTTTCCAACTGTAAAACTTTGACATGGGTCTAGCTAGCATAGCCTAGGTCAGTTGTAACTTAGAATTTGAGTTGGATTCAAGAACCAATATCGATATTGAATACATATTTCAAAGATTCTTTTACCCTCCCTTGCCTTTTCATTGATATTCCAACCTCTCTCCTTAGTCTCCTTGTCATACCTCAAACCTTTTCCCCATGGAGGAGGAATATAACTTTCTAACACTTACCTATCTTTGCAGAATAGATGGAGTAGGAGTGAGTGAGGGTAGAACCATCATTTTCTCTGCCATCTTTCATGGCTGGATAAGCTCAGCTTACATAGTCTACTTCATCACACACTAGTCATCTTCTCCCAAGTCCCCTGTCATTTTTCCCTTACTAGTTGATTTAAAATATAATCTTAATGTTTGATATGTTAATAAGAAAGCAGTATCATTTATAAATATTTTATGAATTATTTGGAAAAAGAGGATTTAACTTTTGAGAGCTGAAAACAAAATATACTATTTCTCACTTAAATCAGCAGTCTCATTAAACACATTCACCTTGTGGTTTATTAACAATGTAGAGATAACTGCATAATTGACCCAAAGGAGAAAGACTTCCCAGTCATCATGAGGAACCTTTGAAATCAAGTTTGCAACTCCATCTAAAATTCTTCTACATCAGTTAGTATAATGGATTAGGCAGCACTAACCAACAGTCCTCCACCCCTCAGTCATCTACCAGCCAAAATGTCATCTCGTGTTGCATGCAAATCTCACTCAGCCACCTACAGAACAAAATGTCATCTCGTCTCACAGCCCAGTCCCATCATACATACACTGAGGACTCCTCTTCACTTTGTCATTGTCCTCATTCCCATAGCCAGCTAATAACTGTCCCCTACCTGGGGCACAGCTGGCCTCGGCAGCAGGGAGAAGACAATGACTGATTCCACAATGACAAAAACCCAACCTGAAGTGACACCTGTGCTTAAAACTTATTAAACAGGACTGGTCATATGCACCAAACAAAAGACAAGGGAGGGAGGGAGAAGTAGACCATTTGGGAAATGGCACTAATTACCCAACTACAAATGAGGTTGTTACGGCCGCGAGGAGCACCTAGAAAATATGCTTGTGCTCAGCAGCCAGCGCCAGGCTTGGTGCCAGGAAGGTGCCCAGAAAAAGCTGCTGAGTGATCAGAAAGGTGACAATATTAGAAGAGAAGCTGAAGGGCAATCATTTTAGAATTCTATCTTCTTAGTAACCTTGGGTTACCTGTTGAGGAAAGACAGAGATTTGTAGCATGCAAGGATAGAACCAAATGAATTGGGCATGAACTGCATGGCAACTTATAATCAATAACCTCCAATTCCTTATTTTTAAAATGTAAATGAAACCACCTGCCCTAGGGTAGAATGCACAAGTACTTTTTAAGCTGCAATATGCTTAAAATATTAAATAGATCTCATTTCTGTCATCTAGAATGAAGCCACACAAGAAAACCCAGCTGGGATAGGTTTATAATCCAAATAAAAAATCAAAATTGCAATTATAAGCACAGATGGAAATATACAGCTCTGGATGGTGCCACTATGTATAAATCCAGGAGCAATTTAAAGCAAAGAATATTGATTGCAGAACAGCGATCTCCTCAACTGAACAATTTAGCATTTCCACCCATAGCCCCCCGATTTTTCCCACGCCTTGCCTGCCAACGTCATCTGTGCCATCTTGCAGCAAGTTCACTGACACCCTGTAGCTCAGCTGAATAAATGGATCCGTAAACAATGAAAAATATGTTGAGGCGTGCTGTCACTTAGGGCATAAATGTAAGTGGACTAGGATTAGAGAGGAGGAAAACAGGAGGAGGAAGAACGTGTGAGTGATTAAGTATGAGGTCATGCACTGGGAAACACAGACAAGTCGAGGAAGGATTGTGACAATGACGACATTCAGACTAAGATGGATGAGATTTACGTTCCAAGTACAAATGCACATAACATGTTTTAAAAGCCAAGGGTTGTTGAAAGCAATTCATTAGGTTCTTTAAAGCTGACAACGAACCCAAACTCCCAAAGAGGGGCAAGGATAGCGAAGTGCAGAGGGTCCTTCAGGTGCGGCCACTTGGCCGCGGGGCTGGGGTCTGGCAATGCCCCTTGGGTACTTGGGTTGCCTTGCCCCCTTTCGCACCTCATCTCCCTTGGGCATGTATTTGATACTCAGAGAAAATTTAGGGTAACTAATGAATGCTGCAAGCACAAATGAATATTATTTCTATGCAGATTTTTTTGGCAAGTGCATAAAACATTTGGAGAGAGTAACCCGGCATCAGGAGCATGGGTGGCGAATGAAGGCTGTGCGTGCCAATCACTTGCCCCCTCCAGCACGGTACTTAATCTCCTCGGGTCTTCCCTCGTCTCCTGGCTGTGCCGCCATCTGGCCAACAGAGCTGACAGTCCTCCTGGTCCGTGTTATCTGACGAGAGGCTAGTGATCGTTTAAAATTCTAATCAAGGACTACCAAAGAGTTGATTCATAAATCAAAGCCCATGATTTTGCCTTACACGTTTTCTGAACTTCAATTCTACATCCTTCCAAGAGATTCAAGACATAGGGAAAATACACAGAGAGTTGGAAGGCCGAGAGTACAGGCTTGGTTCTAGAACTCACTACTGAGACCTGGAAGACTCACTTCATGTCTCTTAGTGAATGTTAGTGAGGCCAAAGTTTAAGAATATAATAAAGGACTCTCTTCAGGATTATATGGATAATTTATGTAAACACTTTATACACCCCACAGCAATACACAAACTTAAGTTATAAAACTTTAGAGCAAGGATTCTAAGGAATATTTCTAAGATATCACAATGGCCTGAATATAGTCATATTTTTTTATACTTCCAAACCAATACTAATTTCATAACTATGCAAGAAATGGATGCATGCGTGTTACATGGTAAATGCTTTGACAAACATGCTGAGGTTGCATCCACTTGGGAAAGCGAGTGTTAGTTGTAAATCAGCAGTGCAGGGAAGTTTGTTGTATGTACATTGACATTAACTTCTAACTAAAAACTATGAATGACCTGTGAAACTATGGGAAACTCTAGAATTCTGCCACTCTGGTTTCTAAAATGCTTGTGATCAAATGTTGATGCCCTCCTTTTAAGGTGTCTACTTTCTCCAACATAATTTTCAGGTTCAGATGTTGTTTAATTTGTGTGAATTGCAAATATCACAAACTATAACAATGTTTAATATTTGTCTCCATTATGGAAGTATCTGGAGAGATGATCTAGTCTTCCTTTAAATGCTTTGATAGGGAAAACCACAGATGAGGATTCACTCTGTCCCACAGGCAGTGCTGATTGTGTGTGTGTGTGCGTGTGTGTGTGGTTTCATTTAAATCCCACAAGAGAACCTGTAATTAAGTAAACAGAGGCTTATTCAAGATCGCTTACTCCACGTTTGTTTGTCTCCAGAACCTTAGTAACTTGACTAAGAAACTCCCTTTGTGTGTCATATAGACAGACTTTGGTGGCGAGTCAGCAGGATGCTGACATATGACAATAATATAAAAGAACATAAAAAGAGAGAATGATCTTCCATGTGCCGCAAATAAACCACAACCAAGTGCCAAACCGTAGGTGGATGTTCATTTTGTGGAAAGGATTTTATACAGAGGACAAAGGGACTCAATTTATATTCAAAGCAAAGCACACATTTTAGGAACAGCTAAATACTGATTACACTTGTGCAATTTTGTTTTAATTAAATACTACCATTAGGAACACTAAATAATGCTCTAACCTTTCAGTGTATGGGTAAGAGATGAATTGGAGGTTCTCCATCATCAAAGTGTTAAAACCTTCCACTTAGAAGCCCTGCAGGTTCCCAGTACTGTTGCTTCTGCTACCTTAGCTCTGCGGAGGTGGAAATCTTGCACGTGAACTCTGTGTTCACCTCGGATCGGGATGCACCAGCCAGCTTGCCCCAGGGTGTCCTGGGCACCAGTTCCAAGAACGTGCATGATGAGAACATCAGAACGGAGCCATGAGATCCAATTTCATCTTGCCTCTGTCACTACTGGCCATGAAATGCGCTGCACTACCCACAGCAAGGGAACGGAAAGTCTAAAACCAGCTCCTTATCTGACAGATCAGCCACTGAAACTTGGAGAATTGAATTGCAAAAGATTGTTTAAACTTGGTGGCACAATAAGATTTTTAAAAAATCAAACTTTGCCCAAGTCATTAAGTGGGTATTAGTACACTAAGTAGATATGAGTACCTCTGTAAAGTTAAAAATTTAAGGAAGAGTATTGCTTAATATATCTAGGGAAAAAAAACCTATAGTTGTTACTTAAGGTTTTGAATGCAAAGTATATGTGTACAAAATGCAGAGTCAGGAGACAGACTTTAGACCTTAGAGCCTTCATTTCCTTACATTATACAATGTATGTGTCTCTGCGTGTGTCCTTCCTAGTTTACGTGACTATTGAGAAGTTCACAGGATCCACAGTATGTGGAAATATTGTTTGATACCCTCAACAGTATTTCAACACATCTTGTGTTGCATGAATTTCACATGCTTGGGATACGAGATTCCTTCAGAAAACATAGCTATTTTCAATCAAACTATAAAACTGTAAAGGGACAAGAAGTCAATATTGGTGCATACAGAAGTCAAATCTATCTTCCTTTCTTGGCTTGGAATAAGCAGTCAAAAGGCTTTCATGGTACGGCAGGTTTTAAGAGAAGGTAAAAATCTTCAACTGTTTATCAGTCACATGATACTTAACAGTCACAGACATTCTGGGTTGTTCTATTGTAATGAGATGTTAACTCCTATAACTTAGTTTCATTAGATACAGGGGTTGGCAAAAGTAGGTTTACAGCTGTTCGTATAAAAATAATACAGCTAATAAATAGTAATACAAGAATCAACACTGTATTTCTCATATTCACAACTATAAATCTCTTTTTCCCACCCTGTATTAAACAATTTACTAGGTTCTTGAAGAAATTCATTTTTCACCTTTAAAATTGGAATAATGTCATTTAGGATTTTCTGTGAGGCTCAAAAGAAATACTACATGGACAGTACTTAAAACCTTCTGCAGGGTAAAGCAGCAATAAATTGAAATATTATTACTACTTTCATCAATAAGTGTATGTTAAAACATTACCATGATCACTTTGTTTTATTATATATAATGAGTGAAACAAGCCTTGGATAAACGATTTGCTCACTTCATCTCACAATTACAACCAAAATTCATGTTAGGAATATAGAGTTACAAAACTGGTAGCCCTGGGTGGTGTGGCTCAGTGGATTGAGCACTGGCCTGCAAACTAAGGGGTCCCAGTTTGGAGTCCACGTCAGGGCACATGTCTGGGTTGTGGGCCAGGTCTCCAACTGAGGGTGTGTGAGAGGCAACCACACATTGATGCTTCTCTTCCCCTCTTCCTCTCTCTCCTCCCCCTGCTCTCTAAAAATAAATAAAATCTTTAAAAAATATGAATCAATAAATAATAAAGAACCAGTAATTGGACAAAAAGTTTATTTTGGAAAGAATATCGAGAGTAAAAAATGCACATCCACTTTTATCAGACAGATGATATGCTCTTGAAAGAATAGTGAAAGGCCAGAAATATAAAAATAAAGAAGGTGTGAAGAAGTAATTTTATTAGCTGTCTTTTGTTCCCTTCAGAGATAAATAAGAAGAATTGTTTTGCTCTAGGAATGTTAAGTTCTTCCCCCCCAAATTCCCCTCATTTATCTTCTAAATTCAAAGCCATCACTGTGTGCAGTGACAAACTTGCTCCCAAAAGTTTGTCTTATTATTGGTACTGACAACACCATGCTTTAAATGTCTGGAGGCAGGAGAAACGAAATAAGCTAACGCTCTACAAGGACAGCCTTTGCAGACCAGTACTCAAATTTAAGCTAATAAAAATGGCATTCTCATTAAAAACCAACCAAAAACTAAGGATAGAAGAATAAAGGCAATTATGCCTTATGAGGTTAATCCTAACTATTAGATCCATTTTATGTTTTAAAGAAAGCTTCAGAGTTTTTTAATTCCATTTAGATAACTATAAGTACAACAAATAAATGAAAGTTCCTGTATATTAAGAATATCCATTGGACATGGACAATGAGGTGGGGATTGACTGCGGAAGAGGGCACAGGAGGGTGGGGCAGGGGACAGCAGTGGAGGGAAAATGAAACAATTGTAATATGACAATAAATAAATTTTTAAAAAGAATGTCCATTACTTCAATGTATATGTAAATTGAATGTTGAAAAGAACCTGCAAGAGGATTTCAAGAGCAAGTACTCTGTATTCCTAAATTTCGGGGAAAGTTGACTTCCACAAAATACTGACGTGGCAAGTACCTGTGAGTGTTGGTTGAGGTGGAGGAGCATATTAATGCACTGGTCTTGTTTCTTGGAGGCGGTCTGACATGTCCCAGTAGCGCAAGAGACAAGCAGTATCACATGGAAGGGAAGCCATCAGCCAATGCTGCTCTGGAGCGTAGAAGCCATGGCATGCATTGATAAGTCACCGGCTCTTTTCCTGTGCTTGTCATAATCTTTGTGTCACAGTGGCAGTGACAAGAGAATGTAAGACAGTGAACTTCCTGGAGAGGATGCTACCGCAAGCCCGTCAAGGATGGCAGGCCCAAATTTGATCTGCCTTCTGTTTCTCTCACTGTCCTGGGAAGCATGCGTCGGTCTCACTTGGCCAAGTTTTCAAACATAGCACCTAATTTGGGAAGCGTCTGAACACAATCAAGTTGTCACCAGCCTGCCCAGCAGGCAGCCAGGCTTCCTGGTAACGATACTAATTTGGAAAGCAAAATTTAGAGCATTGTGCTTACATTAACCCCTAGGAAATCAGAATTTGAATTTTGCCTTTCAAAGTCATAAAATTAAGATGTCTTAAAAAGCTTGAAAAGTTAGTAAGATCTTGATGGGAACCTCTCTCCCTGCGATGACTGTGATGATCTGAAAATGGCTAATGGGTGGTCACCACAGACCCTTAAGTTACATAATAATCAATATCAAAGTTAAAAGCCCAAGACACTATGCAGCACTTTTGGATAAAGAAAGATTAATTGAATAACTGTTACTATGAACGTCATTCATGTTAGTTCTGTGTAAAAATAAACAGGTACCAACCCCAAAAGAAATTTCAAATTATAAAGAAATAGAAGCAAATAGTTCATTTTTATGTAGAGTTCATTTTTATGTACATAGTTAATATTGCTTATTTGAAGATCTAGAGTTAGAGTTAAATTTTAGGCTAATGTTATTAAGTCTTCCTTGGGCATGTATACAATATTTGTTCTTTAAAATAAAGTTTTATTCAGAATCTAGAAAAATATTAAAGATAACTTCATCAAGCCAAGGCACACAGAGACATCATCTACTTTGTACTTCTTTGAGGCTGCACAATACCATGCAAAAGTTGGCAAACTTTCAGTTAATAATTTTTAATCTTTTTATATTTTCTATAACAGAGTAATCCTAGATTCAAGCATTTTCCATCCAAAAAGCAAATAACTAAATTGCTTGAAAAATTCAAGTCTATTTTCCTTGATAATCTCTTGCCTAATCATATCACATTTGTACAACTGAAGTTACAAAATTTAACACACATTATTTAAGCCTGTCAATAGAACTCAAAATATGTACATGCACAAATAGTTACGTATACATATATACCTGTATTTATATTTTAATTGCATTTAGTAAATTAAATATGTAACAATGAAAAACTATAAAAATATAGATTTCTCTTCAAATTGCATGTTTCTGTCATGTTTCAGTCCCAGTTTAGTGAGCCATCATTCCTACACATGTCCTAAGGACCCACATCTCTTCTGACATTTGTGTATGACTTCAATTAACAAAGTTTAAAATTTGTGATTCAGTTTCTGATAATCTTTAGTTTTTAGACTTAAATATTCTGTCCAGTTCATTTTCATGAATACTAATAACAAGTGTCAGATAATTTTCAAATGTTAAGTTTAACTACTAAGGAAATAAAATTTGCTCTCTAGAGAGCAGTTCCAATTCTTAAAATTTGTATTTACCATAGACTGACAGTGGGATTAGAGAAAGGCTATATATTTATCCACAAATCAAATGGTATGATGCTTCCAGAAATGCATAGTAGAGTGGGAAAATAAGAATCAAATTACATTTATTTACTTCATAAATACTCATTGTTCATTGCACTCATTCTTTATTCAGGGTCTTGTGATGGAAAGAATTCAGCAGAGAAATCAAAATTCTCTTCACCATAATAAAATTTAAATTCTAGAGGGAAAAACAGGTAATAAATACATAATTATAATTTTTATGACTTTCATGAAAGGACATGTAGAAATATCATTCGCTGAGGCACCCAATCTGCTCTGGGGATTAGCAAAGTACGTGACATCTTAGTCAATACAGAAAGGATGATGTAACCTTATGTATATGAAGATAAAGTGATGCGGATGAGTTTCAGGATGAAGTAATTTATTGTTTTAATGACTAATTGTAAAGAGAGAAAGTGTTTTAACCAACTGAAGTTAAGTCTCATTTGTCTGAAGCATAGATACACATGGCAGTAGAGAGCAATTAGATAAAGCTCAAGAGATGGGCAACTATAATACTTTAGAAAGGCTTGCTATTTATATTAAGCATTGATAACTTTTTGTAAATGGCTATAGGAATTAGGAAGAATGGCAAGAGACTTTATCACTAGTCTAGGCAATAAGGGAACTTGGTTCTGTGGTGGATAGTAATGCAAAAGTGACAAATAAAAGGTGGCAGAATGGAAAATAGTTTGGGCCAATAAACTTTGGTGATGGGCTGAAGGAGAACTAAGAAGTAGAAGAGTCGTGGGTAATTCCAAAATTATCAGTTTCAGCAACCAGGAACATAGCATTATCATTGAATGAGACTAAGCACAATAAAGGAAGGGTCCATTTAAGTGGAGGAAGAAATCCTAAGATTATTAGTTGTTTTTTTTTTAAGACATCTCAGGAGAAAGATCTAGGGAGGCATTAATATATAGTTTGTAGCTCAAAACAGGTTCTAGGTTGGAGTTGGCAATTTAAGAGTTCTCAGCCTATTTCTGGCAGTTGAATTCTTGGAAGTGAATGAGATTGCTTAGGGAGAATATTTACAGACAACAAATACATGTTATGGAGTATTAAATCAAGACATAGAATTGAGGTGAACAATAGTCTTTCGTTCAACAAAGTGATCTAAATGGATTTATTCACACAGCTCTGAAAAAGTAATGGTTTTTAATAACAGGTTCTAATCTCAAACATTAAAAAGTTAATTTAAAATAGTCTGAAATATAGCATTCCAGAGTAAATTAAGTATTAAAGAAAAATCTGCTTAATTTTTGCTACAATATCTCTAAAATACTATCATTTAACATGTAATAATTAAGTAAGCTATTGGCATATTTTAAATTTTTTGTATTAACTCTTCGAAATCCAGTATGTACTTTAAATATGTGTAAAAATATGTATGGGTGTAAATGTATTTTTGCATGTGTTTGGTAATATTGCAATTCATATTACTTAAGAGTAATTCTTTAAACAAATGAATTAATGTAGGCATTTTGGAATAATGAAAACTTTGTATTAATATGATTTGAGAAACTGACAAAAGGCAGTAATTAAATGGTGAATTGTCTGGATGTGAAAGGAAAAAAAAGTACAAGTTGGTGGTTACAGAACAGACAGAGGGATGTTAAGAAGAACGAAGGAAATAGAGAAGCCAAAGAACTTATATGCATGATTCATGGACATGAACTAAGGGGGCATTGCTGGAGGGATGGGGTACTGGGTGCAGAGGGACAAAGGGGGGAAAACTGGGACAACTGCAATAGCAAAATAAATAAAATATATTTTTAAAATAAAAAATAATTTAAAATATATAAAAAATAAAACAGTCTGAAAACTATAAATATAAAATCAAATAATTTTTAATTGCTAATATAAAAAATAACTCTGATAGAAATGACCTAAGACATTGAATACTTAAACACTAGGAAAGTGAGATTATATGTCCTACTAACAGATTATTAAACTAAGTGTATTTCATGAGATTATAAATAGAAGACCTTTTTTCTAAAAAAATTTTCTTTAACCTATTAATCTCTAGATGTGCTTGAGAAAAGGTAGAAAGTTAAAGTTTCAAGCTATTGAAATGTTTTATTTGGAACCATGGCTTGGTCTTTTGGTTTTGTTTTGTTTTGTTTGAAACCATGATTCTTAAAACAAGAAAATAACAAGGCACATACGTACCATGTAAGGAGGAAAATCCCACTTGAGTTAAAAGACCTACATTTATATCTATTTTACTGTTTACTTAAATTTTGTGCACTTGGGGTTTTCATCTGAAAAACAGATTACAAATACTTCAATCACCTTACAAGCTTTTTTGTGAAGAATAAAAGATTTGATCTGATAAATGGCAGATTTTACTATAATGTCCAAAGAAGTTTAGTTGCTATTTAGAACTTGGTCATGTAAATAAAGAACATGATCATCATATGATTCAAGGAGAGAACAATTAAAAGAGAGACATCTACGACATAATAATTCATTCCAGAGCACATAAGAGCAAAAGAAAAGGTCACATCTACTAAGCCATTGCTGATACTTCTTGAAGAAAGCCACACTGTCATCAAAGAGGACTAGTTACTTCCATCTGTGACTCAACACAAAGGAAAAAGGCATAAAGATGGGAATAACGATATGAACATAATTCAAAACTAGATATGAACTATATGAATGTCTTTGAAATAGAGAAATGCTGAAGACCCAGGAAGTTCATAGGCACATGAGAGCTTTGGAAATCACATATGCTAAGTAAAAAATGAAGAATAAAGTGAGTTTCCATAAGTTAAAGTTGCAAATTGAACTTAGCACCCCCTTTTCATAAAAATTTATAAACTTCATAAATAAAACTGACTTGCTCCTCTAAAAAGATGACTTGTTAATGCATTTTTAAATAAATTTCCCCCATTTGACTTAATGGCTCTACACTGGTTTTTTGTCATTTTTTTTTTTTTGCTATGCAATATATCTTTGTCTTTCTCAGGCTGGCAGTCACAGAAGTTCAAACTTTAAGTAACTAACCTTCCTCTAACTTCTGCTGTAGTTTCATGTCAAGATCCAACTACATCACAGACAAGTAGCTGCACTTGAGCAATGCATGTAACACGTCTGCAGTATAAGCAAACACAAATGAAATTAGCTTTCACGACTCACAGGAGTCATTACATGGGAGAGGGGAACTATATAAATGACTTCTTGTCATCTTCTTACATTTGATCGGTTGAAGGATCCATTTGTAAAATGTTGGGGATGTGAAAAAGAACTGGCACTGGAACACCCATTTACAACCAATTTGAAATTTTCTTCAGTTCTATATTCACACGATTTTTTTTTCTCTTTGCAAAATGAGATTTCTTTGATAGTCAGGCACCTTATATCTTATTTCTTTGGGCTAAGATCTCTATCTTCAGTGCTTTTTTAGGAAAATTAGAATTTCTGTCTTCCATGATATTAAGTAGCAGCTTTTTTAAAGTGCTTATGACTTGACAAAAAAATGCATTAGCTGTGAAAACTGACGAGATTTTTGTGCTGGTGGAGCCTGAGAGAAGCAGCAAAGCCTCTATTACTAACATATTGCTTTTTATTATAAAATATGACTCCCATTAGTTTTGGGCTACGGCCAAGTCTCTTCTCGTAGCTTAAAAAGGAGTTACCTTGACAAGATGCGACTTAAATCACATCGTGATCTATATTATGAACACAAAAGAACTCTCGCTGCATTAAAGTGACAATAAGAGTCTGATTTATAATCCTACAGCAAAGAAATTCAGAGTTAAATAAATCAAATGACTTAGCACTTGTCCCTGGGTTTTTTGCAAGGGTGTGAAATCTCTGAGGAAAAAAAAAGAACAAATGTTATACCAAATATTCCATCTGTAAACTCTCAGTATTATGTGGGTGTAGTAAGCATGCATTTTCAGTGTGGTGAATTTCAAAAAGATAATTAGAAAGAAGAGAACTGTCTCCTCAAAACTAATGTAATTTGTGGTGTTCCTGTAATAACTGTGTGCTTCTCTCTCTCTCTTTATTTTATTTGAATCATGATGCAGGGTTACAGCTAGTTCTCATGTTTCATCATCTTAAACACCCTTGGAAAAATTTATTTCTTGTCAACATAAGAGTTAAGCCCCCTAGTCTGAAACCTCCAAGCATAATAACCATATAGTATATAAAACAAAACATCTCTACAGGGACTAGATATGGCCCCAAGGAAAAGAGACAGCCACTTATTCACTTAAAACTATTTTGTCAGTATTAAGAAGTATTCTGAATTCAGGAAAATGAGACAAAATCCACGGTGTCATAAGGCTTATTGTATGGACAACCCTGACATATGTATAAATATAAGATAATTATCTAAGTTATCTCATGGGGTCAGACAGTGGACGGCACAGATGGGGCCAGGATACTGTGGGAATTAGTTTTGAACAAAAACACATTAAACTGTGTTGGGAGGGTAAATGGGGAGGTGGGAGGGTTCTTGCCAGAAGGAATACCACGACGGGAAAGCCTGGCTTGGAGAAGCCGGTGCTGGCGGGTCAGGGGAAGAGCAAATAGTTCAATGGCAATGGATTGCCACATGGGAGAGACTGAAGCACGAACCTGGGGTGGCTGCGGTACACGTTTCTCAGATGTGGATTTGGAAACATCATTCAAGACTTAGGGCACAAATGGAACCGCCTTACAACCCAGTGGTTCCTCTTCTGGGTACGTACCCAAAGAAACTCGAACACTAATCCAAAAGACTATATGCATCCCTATGTTCACTGCAGCATTATTTACAATCACCCAGATGTAGAAACAACTCAATTGTCCATCAGTAGATAAGTGGTTTAAAAAGCTGTGGTACATTTGCACAATGGAATATTACTATGAAACATTAGCCATGAAAGAATTAAATCTTACCATTTGCAACAGCGTAGAGGGACCTAAAGGTCTTATGATGAGTGAAATAAATCAGTCGATGAGTCATAAAAAGTTAGATACCATATAATTACATTTACACATGGAATCTAAAGAACATTAACAAACTAACAAGACAGAAACACACACATAGACAGAGAGCAAACTGATAGCTGCCCGAAAGGACGAAAGGACGGAGCTGGGGGACTGGGTGAAAAAAATCAAAGGGGATTAAAAAGTACAAACAGGTTGTTACAGAATGGTCGCCAAGATGTCAAGTACAGCATAAGGAATGTAGTTAATGACACTGCAATGACTATGAACGGTGCTAGGGGGGTACTGGAGATATCAGGGCAAATACTTTGTGTATGATCGTCTAAGCACTACACTATACATCTGAAATTAATACAAAATAACATTAAATGCAAAGTTTCATTGAAAACAACTTTTTAAAGAAGACTTAGGATGAGATTTCTCCGTAAAGACAATGAATCCAGTGAGAAATGATAATCGTGGGCAGCTCCACAACTCCAGTTCCCTCAGATGGGACATCCTAGAACCTGAAGCAAAAATGAAACTTCATATTTTCCTTTTGTTCTCAAATCCTCCCCATGGTGTACCTGGTTAACACTCGAAGAGTGACCTAGCTAGAAATAATTTGAAAGAATCCTCCAAACTAAATTGAATACTTTTGATATTTACATGTAAATAAATTTTACATATTATTAAAATGAGCTAATATTTTTGCAAAATTTTTAACATGAACACGTCTTAAAGGCTGAGAAGTGTTTAGAGGATGAATTCTTGGTTAGCACTCTTCTAGAAATTCAATTCAGTTTTATAAGCCATTTATCTTTAATTATTAATATTGTTTCTATGCCTTACTAAAACTAAAAAAACTAATACAAGTTAGTATTTGAATTAAGCTTTCAACACTACTCAGCCTTTTAGATTATGTGCCATCTAATGTAATAAATTTATTCTAAATTACCAAGAGATACAAGGTTGCATATATTTACTTACACAAAATTGAAATATTAGGCCTCTATTTTCCTACTGTATAGTTTTTCTGCCACGGATATATGTTAATTTAAAAATGAAAAGAAACAATTAGTAGTGCTTTATATTACTGCTACCAAGGAGAATGTACATTTTAATTAACATAGAACAAAGGAACTAATTACTATTGAACCCAAATTATCATTGCAGGAATTAGAACAAACTTTTGACTTGTTTTTCAACAACACCCAACAAACACTTGTCATGTTTGCACAAATTCAATAGTTCTAAGAACAAAGACCCGAGGTAGAAGATAATCTGTAGACAATATGACTTCATTTCGGATTTTTCAAGCATGTTGGATACATTGAGAAGCTAACACTCCTCACTTGTGAGGACCAGAGCTGAGACTGGGTCCAGCTCCGACCTACAGCCCAGCGGCTGACTCGCCAGGGCCCACTTGGTCATTGTACCCTGAAACGAGGCAGAGCTCCAACGCTGTGATGACGACTGGAACAGAAGAGCTCTAGCCAAGAGCAGCTGCAAATGGCAGCCCTTCCTTCTGCCGTTCAATTTTTACCGCACTGAGTGAAGGACTCTGCCTTTTTCATACTAGACCACTTAAGTATTACAAGGATGAAGCATGGATAAATATATACAAATATACAATTAAATTACTTCCCCAAAACATGTGTTAATAATTATAATATAGTGATTATATTACACTATATTTCTGAGATATATTCCCTAGAATTATATAAGAAAATGAAGGACTTTTAGATTCAATACTGCATTTGTGTTTTAGTCTAATATAATTAAAACTGAATCGGTAAACCATCAGTTTAATTGATTAATAGTCCATTAATTATGTGTCAAATAGTTCAACCAAAATGTTGACTTCTTATACCAAATGCTGAGGTGGCTGACTGGGGTTAAATGTCTAAGATTGTCAAAAAGATGCATTTACTTTTTATGAGAGAAAAATGAACACTCCCAAACATTTTTAATAAATGAAAATTTATGAAAATAATATTAAACTTAAAGTAGAAGGTGAATTTGAAATCAAGGTTTATCACTTCCTAGCTACTTGTCTTCTATTTGGCTATTTGTTTATTTGAAAAATGAGGTCAGCATTAGCTGATTTTTATCCCACAGGAAGTTTATAAGATTTGTGTGATGATATATTCCAAGTTTTCTTATAAATCACATCATAATATATTCGCTTTGGCTATGGCAGTCAGTTAAAAAAATAAAAATAATTTTCAGCACTGCAAATTATTGAGCCATCAAATTTCCACACTCATAAATTACACATTATTTTGGACATTGTCCTATGCTCCTATTTTCCAACCCTCCTAGTGCAGCCTGTGCCCAGGGGACACTAACAAATGCCCCTGCTGTCTGGCTACCATCTGGGTCAAGCCCAGAGGAACAACAGTGGGAGGGGGAGACAAAGGTCACGATCCAGTCCCCACAGCTCTTCATGAAGGTTCACTGGCCAACTATGTGCCTCAATTGATGAGCAGAGACCTTGTCAAGGTGCCATCTTCCCCATCTTTTTTTTAGGTTTAAGATTAATGACCATGCCCCATGTAACTACACAATGTCCTTTGACTTTGCTATTCCTTCCTGCATCTTTGTAAACACTTTACTGAACTCTTTACAGATTCCTACCTTGACAATGGAGTTCACCCCATCCTGGGAGCCCGAATGATAGAAAACCTTACATCATGGAAGTAATCCAGAACTGCAGGGCATGACATCAAGGTCATTGTTGTTTTCCTATGAATAACATGCTTACTTCCATGCCCCTCTCTTACACAATCCACTTGAAAGTTGTAACACATTTTTAGGCAAGGGGTCTCTTTCAGGCTGCACCATGGAGTAAACAACACTAACTGACACATACTCAAAGTCAACCCGAAACTTGCAAATAAAAATTACAGAGTTGAATAAAGAAATCCACAGTACTTCGTGAGAAATTTTCATTACCAGTTTTTATGAATCTTTGGGGCTAATTCTGTGGGAGATCAGGACCTATAGGACGATGGGAACATCATCCCAAGAGCCTTGGTTCCAACCTGCAGGACACAGTCAGGCCCAAGGCAGCCTGAGGCTGTGTCTCAGGGAAACGGAAACTGCCTGGAATTCCTGTTTCCCCATTGAACGAGGAGGTCAGCTGCAGAGCTCAGTAGTTGGAGAAAATGAATAAAAACATGAATTCCACAGTGCTATTCCAGTTACTCATACTTCTATGGAAAAGATTGTAATACGTTTTTAAAGGGTTCTATAACTATCACTTGTAAAGCGCTTTACACATCTCCAATGGAAGAGCCACTGGACTGTGTCTGCCACCTATCTGGAAGATTATAGGCAAGATGAAGGATCACTGGACACTTTGGTAGCCAACCAAAAAAAAAAAGATCCCCAAATATGTTACCATTCATATTGCCAAGGTCCCAAGCTTTGTGGGGAAAAGAAAGCCATCACCCATCACCATTCATGTGAATGAGATATAGGTAGGAAGAGAATCAACATGAACTGACTGATCTTGAGTCCTGTCCAAAAGGGTTACTCGGAAAAGGGCACAGGTCTCATAGGACAGAAGCCACCATGTAGGCATTTTTCAAATACAGATATTCATGGTCCTAAAATTTTTTTCAAAAATAACCTGAGTTTATGGGATAATTCTGTTAGGAGCAGACCACCCAAAATTAGGACATGTTTATAATCTTACTATTACACACACACACACACTTCCAAAAGAGCTACCCAGAAACTTGTATAAATTTAGTATAAAATCAAAGGAAAAATATCTTCCTTTGTAATCTTAATCCCCTTCTTTAATTCTCCTCTTTGGTTCCTATTACTACATTCACCTAGGCAAGCCAAGTATAAGGACAGTGGACAGAGAGGAGTAGTCCTATATTTTAATATAGCTCTAAAACCTAAGCATTAAAATAAACTTCCAAAGCATCTCATTGAATCCTAAAGAACAGCTTCCAAACTGAGCCCATCTAAATTATTTAAAATAATGACTTTCACCTGTTTTTTTTTGTTTGTTTGTTTGTTTTTTCTTGAACCAAAACAAAAAACAGTATGGTACTGCGGAAAGTGAAAATTTAAAATCAAGATGTGGAAGGGCATCTCTGGGAACAGAGTAGCTCTATCTATAGAAAATCTTTTCCATTAAGTCTGAACTATACCAGGAATTCTGAAAGGTTTTTGAAAGAATGCAAGTTAACTTTATAATCAGGGCTTTAATATAATGACCCAAATCACTGACTCATCAACTTTCTCAATATGTAAGTAGAGCACCCCACAACTCACGAAGTAACAGGCATTGATATAATCACTAGAAACAATTTCAAGTCCTGAAATCACATAAATAAGTAAAAATGTGGCTCAGGATTGAATTATTGAGCCACAAATATACTGATGACCTACCTGGCTTGCAACCTGGTTATGTGCCCTGACTGGGAATCTAACCAGTGCCCTTTGAGTTTGCAGGCCGGCACCTAACACTGAGCTAAATTAAACATAGTTTAGGAGGAGAATAGTATATTTTTCTTGAATTTGATTCATAAAGATAGAACTATTGAGAGAATTATGCACTTCCTCTGTTTATCATTTTTTGTGGTTTTGACTGAATCTGAAACCTCAAAATTAACATCCACATATTATAGGTAATAGTTCACTTAACCCTACTCCAAACGAATTTACATTTCCACCAAGAAACATATATTTCCCCAAAGTTACTTCTGATTTTGCTCTCTCATCTTATGTGACTTTAATTGGCACTGTCGAATTCTAGACTTCAGGGGGAAAACGTGAATTTATTCTGTTCAGGCTCAGACTTTCTCTCAAATTTAGCACAAGAGGTAAGACTTAGTAAAATCATTTAAATATCTTAGGTAATGTCCATAATATGGAGGAGATTTATGTCAAACTAAGTTCATTTCATTTAATTCCACTCGGTTACTGGTGTTAAAATCATTTAAGTGTGCAGCAAGGAGAAAGTTGTATATATGCACCCCCACTTTAACAGCAGCCAGGCCAAGATACAGAGTGTTTCCATCACCCCATTAGGGTCATTCAGTTTCCTTCCTGATCTCAATGTCCTTCAGGGAAACCGCTGTTCTAAACTGTATCACAGATGATTCATTTTTCCCAGTCTCAAACTTCATATGACTTAAAACAATAGTAGTTTCCCTCTAATCTTGGCTCATTTTCCCATTGAATGTAATAAATATTGGTTAGATGCATCCATGTGCATTCATGATCAGTAAATATTGTCAAACAGCGTTCCTAAGTGATTGTACCTATTTGCATGCCCTCCAGAGTGAGGAAACATTCCACTTTCTCCACAGGTTGGTAAAACTTCATACTCTCTAGTTTACACAATTCGGGTGAGTCACATTTTGCCTCAATCCGACTGCCCCTAGTGAATAACATTGTTGGGCCCCTTTCCTTTTGCTTATTGGTCTTTTTTTTTTTTTTTAAGAGTTTATTATTTTTAGAGAGAGGGGAAGGGGGAGAGGCAGAGAGAGAGAGACATCAACGTATGGTTGCCTTTCACCTGCCTTTAGCTACAGACATGGCTGGAGACCTGGCTTGCAACCTGGTTATGTGCCCTGGCTGGGAATCGAACCAGCAACCTTTGGGTTCGCAGGCAGGGACTTTATCCACTGTGCCACCAGCCAAGGCCTTGCTTATTGGTCTTTTGTGTGTGTGCGCATGTGTGTGTGTGTGTGTGTGTTTAATAGAGTGGTCTATCTCCCTTATTAGTTTATGGTAGTTTTTTTTCCATATTCTTGATGTATTTGCCAGAAAGTTGTGGACTTCATTCTGCATTTTGCAACTCCCTCTCTTAGCTGGTAAAAATAAATCTGTTTATGCTTTTGAAGTCCAAGTTATCCTTTACTTTTTTTTCCTTCCATGGTTAGTGCTTTTTGTGCCTGCAATTAAGACATCTAGCTATAGCGAGGAAAGAAAGATAACTTCCTATGTTTTCTTCTGAAAGCTTTATTGATGCACTTTCCTCTTTTAGGACTTTGCATGCATCTTTGGTGCATGATGTGAGGCAGGGGCCACAGTTCATTTTCACAGGGACATCTAATTATCCCAGAACACTGTCCCCACAGAGGAGGAAGATCTCACCACACTTCTCTGTACAGCTGCCATCACAACTTTCTCCCCCTGCCCTTCATTTGTCATTTATCAAGGGGGGAGGGCGGGGTGATAATAACAAAGGTGTGAATTCAATCTTCTATCATTCACTTATTGGTGGCATAATTTTAAACAAAACCATCTACTTTCTTCTGCTAAAAAAAAAAAAAAAAAAAAGGGCTTGTGATCAAAGTAAAGGGTTTCTAACTACCTTCTGGCTTTAGCATTTTGTCCTTCTAAATGACCTTCAATAACAAATTGATAATGCACACAAATAATTTAAGATATGCAACTTCAGAATAGAAGGGTTTAAAATCTCACCTTGGTTTAAATAACGTTAGTCTCAATTATTCATCTAAAGCCCTGGGGGCCAGATGGGCTTCAAAACTTAGAGTTTATATCATTTCATAAGGTTAATTTGATGCATATATTGTGTATTGTGTAATTCTCACAGCGCTGCACACAGTAATCGAACCTTAATATGTATGCAGAGAAATGTTTATATGAAGTGTTTATATAGAGATAAACACTATAAATAATATCACTTTGAGAAAGGTTACATTTTAAAAACTGGTTTCAAAAATACTTGTGACTTTTATACTACTTTTGGATTTCAGCATCATGGACAATGAGTTGTGAACCTCTGGTATTATAGAGTCTAGGTACATTTAACAGAACAATGTCATTAAAGGCATTAGTTCTACGCCATATCTTAAATAACATTCTTCTAATTTAAAGTGAAAAGTTGTTTAAAAAGTTGTTACAGTAAGACAGAATGTTTTCTCCTGGCCTATATAAATGTGCATTAGCAAATACCGAACAGAAGGTATACAAATATCTAACATTATACTACATACAAGGACCTTTACAATGAATCATGGAAACTGCAACAGCAATAATGAAATCACTAGTACATATTAGGTGCGTATCTGATTCAGATATGAATATCGGTATTATATTCCCACTCACGCATATAGTTAAAATCTATGCCCATTTCTGCATAGTAGTAAATAGTTTCCTCATCAACATAGTCTTCCTCTCACTGACAGTGTTCCATCCAGAATTTTCTGTGTGCCATGCAGCCACTACTCCCCATGGGGCACTGGGAATCAGGTACCTTAGCCCATGACCTAGATATGCAAACTACTGAACCTAACCTTGGAAAATGATAGAATCATGTTTAATTGCTCCTAAATGTTAGGCATATTAAAGGACCTGGCCGTTGCTGCTAACCACCAATTGCTATTTCAGATGCATAAGAAATAAAACAATTTTTTAAAAATATTTAAAACCCTTCCTAGCAGAGCACTGGAGGGACCTCAGGAGTCCCCACCCTGGTTCCCTGGAGGTCACAGCACATAAAAATATGGATCACTTTTTAGTCAAGTCCATCCAATTTCCCTTTCATTTTGCAATGCCTGCTATGAAACAAAGTGAACTCTAAATAAACAATTAATTTGTCTTTTATAGAATTTTGATGGCATAGAAAACCAAGTTGGCCTTCATAAGATCAGAATGTAACATTCAGTTCAAGATGTTACAGAAATAAGTTTATCAGCCATCTGGTATGAAGTCAGAATAAGAATAAAAATTAAATATCTGAGGTCTTATAATAATTATGCATTTTTAAAATAGCAATAATAAAATATGTGGTGCTCTTATTAAATAAAAAGTACTTTGTTCCCTAATATAGAGAATTTCAAAGTAAACATCTATGAACTGTAATACCCTTAATTTTTAGGAAAAAAATGAATAATAAGGCAAGCATTAATTTTACTCCTTTCAGGAAAAAACTGAGTCAGAATTAAAGAAAATTAAAAATAAAAACTTAAATGACTTTCCTAAAAACGCAGTCTACCTATGTAAGTATGATTAGAAATTAGATATTATTTTTAAATCAATGTCCTAAAAAGTAAATTATGCATATTTGTCTTCCAGTGACTAAAATCATACAAAATAAAAGAATTACTTATTCGAATATGAAAGTCACAAGTTTAAGTCTATAATTGACTGTCTTAGACTACATCAAAGAATTAGTAAACACCGCTACACCTAAGAGAGAGCAAGTGAAGAACATTTTCTTAAATAACAGATTGGTTATGTGAACAGTTTCCTTAGATTCAGGGTTGCTACACATTAAAAGACTTATTCTTAAAATATTGTTACAATTATTCTTACATAGCTGAGGCAATGTAGTTCTGACCGAAGGAAGAAAGCTAACTTTCTCTTAGGAACCTTCTAATTCTGTAGGACTATGAGTCTATTTAGCCTTCAGGTTTTTGCACCTCAGCATCGTATCAATCGATGCTACATCTACAAATCTGAGAAAGTATGCCCTGACTGGGATGGCTCAAATGGTTGCAAAGCCAAAGGTCACTGGTTCAATTCCTGGTCAGGTCACATCCTGGTTGGGGCCCCTATGTGAAGCAACTGGTCCCACACATTAATGTTTCTCTCCCTCTCTTTCTCCCTCCTTTTTCTTTTCTCTAAAAGTACATTAATAAAATATTTTAAAATTTGAGAAAGCCTACTGAGAAATGAAGATTTTATTTTCAATAGTGGAACCTGAAACAGTCTTTTATTTAGCACCAAAATATATCCGGTATAATACTTAGAATACTAAAGGTATCAATAAAACTTGATTGCTTCCAGAAAATATACCTGGTATAAATCAGTGTTTAATGTCTATCTCCTAAAGGTAGTAAGTTGAACAATGGATTCATCATGAATTTCCCAAAAGAAATGATTATTGAAAGTTGGCTGTATACCAATCCTCAAACAAGGGGGGTAAAAAGATGTCTAATGCAAGTTGAGCCACTTTCTTTAACCTTAGAAATTTTTATAAAATAACATCTCTACTGAAGACAGGTTGATAATAACTTATGGCTCTGAGGTCTTAGGCCAGGCTATGCTATTATCGCCAGTCCAAGGAAAATCATTGTTTGAATGATGTCCAATCTAACCTCCAACACCTAATCATTTAAAAGGCCTGGATAGCATAGAGCTCCGATGCTAAGAATAATCATATTAAATATGGTATTCTTTCTACTCCCTCTTCCTAAAGAATCTAATCTATGCATTAAGAGTGATTTGCAAACCCTACTAAAAAACTGAGGATAGGCTTTATTTTATGTTTCTGAATAGTTTTATAATAAAAATAGCAAGAATGATAAAACTAAGAAAAGCACTATGGATGTTTTATGTTTATTATTCTGTTTGGTACAGCAGGAAAAAAATCACCTGCATTTGTAAAAAGTGAAAATATGGCCATTTATAATAGACAAATATTTTAATTTTAATTGGAGATTACAATAAGAAGAAAAGTTCGCAAAATTAAAGGTACGTAACCTTCTATCGAGACACTTCATTTAAAAATAACTATTAAAGTATCACTTCAAAGAACTGGTTTTCTCACTCATATATGTATGTGATAATGGCAGATGGAGAGATGCCTAATGAAACTATTGATTAAAGAGCAACTTCAAGGTTAGTTGAAAGAAAGATACTTAAAATACATAGATCTCACCATGAATTATTTTAATAAGACTACTTCCTCAAGAAATCCAGGTCTCTGTCTTCTCAAGTTTTTCTTAAAAAGAAGATTCTAATTTAATTAGAAATATGCACAAGTCTTTTCTAAATAATAAATAGCATTTCCTTTTCAAATGAAATTATAGAATCTTGAACAATGTTTTAGTTTTATAGTTCATTTTTAGCACTGATTTAATCAAAAATGTTGACAAACAAAGCTATTTTACTAAAGCATTTTATATAAAATTTTATATAAAAGTTTTATATAAAAACTTTATGTATTTTTAGAAAACAGAAACTCATGTAGACTTCCATCCAGTCAAGATGGGGCACAGGCAGACATGGCTCATCTCTTCGCACAACCACATCAAAAATACAATTAAAATCTAGAACAAACATCACTCAAAACCATCAGAAATCAAGCTGAATGGAAGCCTAACAACTGTGGAATTAAAGAAACCACATCCATCCAGACTGACAGGAAGGGCTCAGATGCAGAATGGGCTGATCCCACATCCATGAGGGATGGATAAAAGTTTAGAAGGGATGTCTTGGGAGCGAGGATTCCCAGCCCCACAGCAGGCCCCAAACCCAGGGTTCCAATGCCAGGAAGATAAGTTCCCACAATCTCTGGATGCAAAAACCAATAGGGATTGAGTTAGTGGAAGAAACTGCTGGAGCCCCAGACAGTTCCTCTTAAAGACCCCACACATTAATCACCTGCTCAGACTCCCTCCCCCTGAGCTCCAGCACCGGGGGTAGCAGCTTGAAAGGCACCAGTGGTAAATGGAGATACTGAGGTGTCTCATTGACAATGAAATGAGCAGAGGCCATTGTCTCTTTTCTACACCCTCCTGAGACTCCATCAACCTAGCTAACACTGTTTGACCCTGTTTGGAGAGCCCCAGAAACTACCTCACCCAACTTACAAACCCACCCAAGTTGCTTTTCCATATGAATGGCTGGGCTTGGCTCATGCTTCACAACTTCTTAAATCCTATCGAACAATCCACAGCTGCTTCAGGGAGCTCCAGGCCTGGCACCTGCAGCAGCCAGTTACATTCATAGCTCGGCTTCACCTGGGAATCTCCAAGCCCAGCACAAGTAGCAGCCATCCCAGATTGCTTTATAAGTCAGGCAGGGTGCCCTGGACAAAACACAGATGCAGGCTGACCTTGGTCTGCACCACCAAGGAAACCCCAGGGCCAGTGCACCCAGTGGACAGTTGCAAGGCACATCAGAGTACCAGCACCCTGCCTCTGCACAGCTGGTCCTCCACAGAAAGTGGAGTTGGTGGTCAGTGGTCACAGTCAGTACTTACAGTGGATTGGCCTGAGGAAACCCCTCCTGTTGATCTGCCAACAGCAACCAAGGCTCAACTATGAGAAGAAGAGTACTTAGCTCACAGGAAGGGTACACATCAGGGAACCAGCTTGGGTGATAGGAGGGGCTATACCACTGGTCCCTACAGGACACCTACTACATTAGGTCACACTACTAAGCCATAGAATTAAACCTATTACATAGCAAAAAAAAAAAAAAAACACAGGGAGGCTGCAAAATAAGGAGACAAAGAAACACGGCCCAAATGAAAAAACAGATCAAAACTCCAGAAAAAGAGCTAAATGAAATGGATATGTACACTCTCAGATGCAGACTTCAAAACACCAGTTATAAGGGTGTTCAAGGAACCTAGTGAGGACCTCAGCAGCATAAATAAGATCCAGGCATTCCTGGCTGGTGGTGCAGTAGATAGGCGCCAGCCTGCAAACACAAAGGTCGCTGTGCCAGCCAGGGCACATAACCAGGCTGCAAGCCAGGTCTCCAGCCAGGTCCATAGCTGGAGGCAGGTGAAAGGCAACCATACATTGATATCTCTCTCCCTCTCTCTCTCTCTTCCCCTCTCTCTAAAAATAATAAATAAAATCTTTTTAAAAATTATAAAGATCCACTCAGAAACAAAGGATACATCAACTGAAATAAAGAACAATTTACATGGAAACAACAGTAGAGTGAATAAAGCTGAGAATCAAATCAATGGTTTAGAGCATAAGGAGGCAAAAAACCACAAGAAGGAACAAGAAGAAGAAAAAAGAATTCCCCCTAAAAATGAGGATAGTATAAGCAGCCTCTGGGGCAACTTCAAGAGGTCCAACATCTGCATCATAGGGGTGCCAAAAGGAGAAGAGAAAGAGCAAGAAATTGGAAATTTATTTGAAGAAATACTGAAAAAAAAAAAAAAAACTTCCCTGATTTGGTGAAGGAAATAGACATGCAAGTCCAGGAAACACAGAGATTTCCATACTAGATGGATGCAAATAGGCCCACTCAAAGACAGATCATAATTAAAATGCCAAAAGCTAAAGATAGAATCTTAAAAGCAGCAAAAGAAAAGAAGTTAGTTATCCACTGGTGAGTTTCCGTAAGACTGTCAGTTGATTCCTCAAAAGAAGCTTTGCAGGCAAGAAGGTATTGGCAAGAAATACTCAAAGTCATGAAAAGCAGGGACCTACAGCCAAGATTGCCTTACCCAGCTAAGCTATCATTTAGAATCGAAGGGCAGATAAAGAGCTTCCCAAACCAGAAAAGGCTAAAGGAGTTCATCATCACCAAACCATTATTATATGAAATGTCAAAGGGACTTATGTAATAAAAAGGAGACCAAAACTTATGAACAATAAAATGGCAATAAATACAAATCTATCAACAATTGAATCTAAAAAACAAACTAATCAAACAAGAAAAATGGAGACAGAATCATGGATACAGTGAGGTTTTTTTTTTTTTTTTTTTTTTTTAAGATTTTATTTCATTATTTTTAGAAAGAGGGGAAGGGAGAGAGGCAGAGAGGGAGAGAGACATTGATGTATGGTTGCCTTTCACCTGCCTCCAGCCACAGACCGGACTGGAGACCTGGTTGGCAACCTGGTTATGTGCCCTGGCTGGGGAATCGAACCTGCGACCTTTGGGTTCGCAGGCCGGCACCTTAGCCACTGTGCTACCAGCCAGGGCCATGGATACAGTGAGTTTTGATGGTTGTCAGATGGGAGGGGTTATGAGGGAATGGGTGGAGAGGTGAAGGGATTAAGAAGTACAAATAAGTAGTTAAAGAATAGCCATGGGGATGTAAAGTACAGTATAGAAAATGGAGAAGCCAAAGAACTGACAGGCATGACCCATGGACATGAACAATGGTGGGGGGTTGCCTGAAGGAGCAGGGGATGTTGGTGGAGGGGGGTAAAGGGTGAAAAATTGGGAAAACTGTAATAGCATGATCAATAAAATATAATTAAAAAAATAAAAATAGACACTCATCTAAAGGATTTGCTTCCTTCTTTTACAAAGAATAAATTTCCCTGATGGCTTTCTTCTTTGTCTTGCTTGACTGCTTTATTTGAAAGAAAGTGGAATGCTATAAGGCACACAATTATCTTCAACAGAAAATGATGAAGATAAAATGCAACTCCATAAATAGAAATTGGTAACTAGTACAGAAATCTGATTCTTGCCCAACACAATAGCTAAGGCTGAACTGAGCTGGTAGGAAGATAATCCAAAACAATAAAATTAAATCTGAAATCTGGCTAAATACTGTTGGAAAAAATATAATACAAAATCTTGCAATCCAGAAATCCTCTCCACAAAATTTGTTCACAAAGAGAACCCTTCTATTACCAAGTAAGCATTAGGCCAGAAAGTAATGAGTATCTTGGTCAATCAGCTAAGACTTTGCAAAGACAAAAAAAAAATCTCACTCTTTTATACGGCCAAGCAGATACAATCCATGATATGAGAATGTTTTCAAGATAAATAATAACTAGTCTCGCACAGGAGAACTTAAGGGGACCATTATTGCCATGCAGAACTCATCAGAACTTTACCTAGTAATTAGGGTGACCATCTGTATTATCAAATTAGTTTTATCTGGGGGAAAAAATACAAGCATCTCACTTTTATAATAGTTTTGCCCCCTGGAGCCAGGTGACTAATACTGATCAGGGCTCCAGCTCGCCCACCAGAAACAGAGAAACTTCAAGGCTACCTCCTTTGGTTAGCATTTCAGAGATGGCTTGCAGGTTTCTTGACAAGATTTTCCTGGGTCAACTGACAAAAGGCTTATTAAATCTTGTAAAGGATTTATGTATATGCATTGCAGGAAGATGAAAAGTACTACAATTACAAGGTTTTTAAGGCAAATGCTCTAAGGAAAGAAGGGGAGGAAAGTCTCTTCCCCAAATTCATCAGTGAGAATTAAGCTACTTATTTTTAATCTGCACAGTCCTTACAATGCAAACGGCTAGGGTTAATCTAAAATAAATAATAAGAGGTAACTATTGATTTATTTCCAATTATAAAGTCAAAATTTCAGAGCAGGTTTACTATCTCTCCTAATTCTTTAATATATAAATCAAAATTTCAGAGCAGGTTTACTATCTCTCCTAATTCTTTAATATATAAATATTAAATTGTACATTTCAATAGGGGCTGCTGTCCCTACTTTTAAACACTGACATCATATAACTTTAAATTATATAGCTAAATGCAAAGCCAAGGATCCTTTGCAGTTTATGGCCTTCCCATTGATATAGCCAAGAAGAACTCTTGAGGAGTTATAAAAAGAAGCCAGCCCTTAACAATTCCAGTTTCCCATAAATGTGAACTGATTAATTCTAGTTCATTTGGATCAGATGATAATTAAGTTTCAACTCCTGGACTGAACAGAATTCCTCAGGATCAAGATTTATCTCATTTTGGTGACTTTCAATCATATACCAGAGTGACAAACTATTAGATATTGACAGGCCACTTTCATTTACTTTTTCAATAAAATGGTAATCCAATTTAATTGTTTGACTATCACACAGGTTAGCCTATGACTAGTAGTCATACTTTTTAACTGACCGGTGTTTCCCCCTTATACCACACTGCCCATTCACAGAATCCCATTCCTGATAATATAGTTTCAACCCTATCCCTCAAGCAAACTTAGATGGGATTATAAATTTAAGGCCTAATACAGTTAAATAATTCTATAGAACTAAATAACTTTCAACTCTTATAGTAGAAATAATGAAGAATTGCCACTAATTTCTTCTTGTCTTAGAATTTTCACATTAGGCAAAACTCAAAGTCCCAGAATTTCTCTCCAGAATATATTATTCATTTTTGGTTTTTATAACTTACAATGAATTCAGACTCCATAGCTTCTTTTTTTTTTTTTTTTAATCTTCAACATTTTTTTAAAGATTTTAGTCATTATTTTTAGAGAGAGGGGAGAGGAGGGAGGAAGGAAGGGAAAAAAATATCAACGTATGGTTGCCTTTCACCTACCTCCATCTGGGGACCTGGCTGGGGACCTGGCTTGCAACCTGGGTATGTGCCCTGGCTGGGAATCAAACCAGTGACACTTAGTTTCATAGGCAGTTGCTCAATCCACTGAGCCACACCAGCCAGGGCAACAGCTTCA
Source organism: Noctilio leporinus (assembly GCA_004026585.1). NCBI lineage: Eukaryota > Metazoa > Chordata > Mammalia > Chiroptera > Noctilionidae > Noctilio > Noctilio leporinus. Next base: position 130,648 of record PVIW01000146.1, read on the forward strand.
TGCCTAGCATGATTTGTTTTTCTCAGGCACATATAGTATTACGTTAATATTAAATGTGATATGCCTTGAGTACTTATATAAAATATCAGAAAAACAACAGAGGTGATTTATTTAGACAAGAAGAGAACTGAAAGGATAAAAGAAAACAAACTGAAATAAGAATTTCAACGTACCCTTATTCCTGGGTCTTGTAACAATGGTGAGCACACCCATGTGGGCCATAGCTGGTCACAGTGCCCATGTGAGGGTTTAAAATGGATTTGCTAAAATTGCTTTAGTTTGAAATGGAGGCTCTGCAATCCCTAATTATTGATGGTATAGTTTGTAACATTATTTTTATTCAACTATGACCAATGGAAAATTAAAACAACTTTGATCACTTTAGAAATTCTAGGCTTGGCTTTTCATTTGTAACTATCAATTATTTAAAGAATAGTTTCAAATGGCTCTTGGAACCCTTTTGGGGGAAAAATTACAGTAATTTAGGTAGCAACTGTGAATGATCTCAAATTTTTAGTACCATATGGAATAAAAATACTTTCTAAAACAGTCACATTGCCATCTACTGACAGCTTTTTGTAAAAGAACCAACATTTTCTTAGTAGCCTGTGTGACTAGGCACTTTGATGATCTGCTACTTGACATGTGGCCGTAGAGAACAAGGGGGACATAGTGGATCCGTGCTTAGTGTGTCTAGTCAAAATCATCTCCCCATTCACAGAAGCCATTTCGAGCTATCCAATGTTTCACTTTTATATAATGCAATTATATTCATTTATTAATGCCATTATTGCATAGTATTTCAGAGCTGGTAGAACTGTTTTCAGGAAAGTGACTGCAGAGTGCATGTTAATAAATCTGTCCTGCATGTACAGTGCACAGGGACTTTGCTAATAGGATTTTCATAATAACAGCATTTATCTCACAGCACATTTTATAATACCAATCACTATGTAACAGCGGTGTTGTTATTACATTATGTGAAAAATGGGATTTGAGTTAAGGGCATGTATTATAACCTGAAACACAAAAGCATTATGATAGCTGATGCACCTGTGCATTTAGACCATTTTCGTCCCCGTCCTGGTCCACACTTCTGCCAGAGTTGACATAAAAACATCCAGCCCTAGCTGGTGGCTCAGTCGATAAGCACCAGCCTGTAAACCCAAAGGTCGCTGGTTCGATTCCCAGCCAGGGCACATAACCAGGTTGCAAGCCAGGTCACCACCCAGGTCCCCAGCTGGAGGCAGGTGAAAGGCAACCACACTTTGATGCTTCTCTCCCTTTCTTCCTCCCTCTCTGCCCTTCTCTTTAAAAAAAAAATAATAATAATATTAATAATAATAGTAAATAAAATCTTGAAGAAATAGAAAAGCAAAACATTCAGTACTTTCGTAAATACATAGATCACGGCATCAGTCCACACATCCTATGAACTACTACACTCCTGCTACACTAGAATTGTGACCTTGAAGATACCAAGAATCAATTCTTCCCAACATTGGTGTGGTCATTTCACATCAAAGGGAATTCATTCCCCAACTTATGTCCATGGAATCCTGTTACTGATTTCCCTTTCTGCCATGTGCCAAGACAGGAAATTTCTCTTCAAATGACAATGTAACTTCAGAGTATTATTTTTCACAAGAGAAAGTCACAGGTAGTCATCAGTTTTTCTGATAATCACAAGCTATTCATGTTTTAAAAGTTAAACTCAAAAGAGAAAAACACACAAAGATTTTGGCTAAACTCATAATACCTTGCAAAATAATTACTACACAAAACCTAAGTCCTCAGCCCCACGTAAACAGTAACAACATAGTCCTGTTACTTTTCATCCTCACAAACAGCAAGAAAAATGTTCAGCATCAAAGTGCTTAGAGTAGCTTAAATATATGTACAGTCAATCAAGGGGCATATCATTAGCCTGTTGTCTTACATATCCTTTTGCCTGAATTAAATCCATGAATGGAGACTATGCGATTTGGCAGAAGTGAAATGCATCTGCTATTCAAGTAGGGCACACTATAGCTTAGTTTGTCATAACTGCCTGTCCCCGGATTCATTATGAAGCAGAGTGAATGAAAGGTTCCCTTGACTGGAGATCCAAGAAAGCAGAACGCTCTGCTCTCGGAGCTCCAGCTGAGTCTGAATAAGAAATCACTCAGAAGATGAAAGGCCCAATTTTCATGCCACCTTTCAACTAGGTCTAAATAAATGTTAAAGATTCTTGCTGTATTTCCTTGCCCTGCAAAATAGAACACTTCCAAATGATAATGCAGTTATAACCACCATAAAAAAAAAAATCAAGACTGAAAGATATTTTTCTTTTTCCTCCATGAAATACATTGAAAAGGCTGCAGAGAACTGTGTATAAAATATAAAATATTTCCATTGACAAAACTATTGTTTTTTTTTTTTTTTTTTAATGTTTATTGATTTTAAAGAGAGAGGAAGGGAGAGAGAGGAAGGAGAAACACCAACTGGTTGCCTCCCATATGCACCCAAGCTGGGGAGACCAGGGATTGAACCTGCAACCTAAGGATGTGCCCTGACCAGGAATCAAACCCACAACCTTTCGGTGCACAGGACAACACTCCAACTAACTGAGCCATCCAGCAGGGTTGGCAGAGCTATCATTGTCATAGAAACTTGACATTGAAGTATTTATATTTGAGCTATGTGTTGTTTTACTTTATATTGCTTGTATCATATTATGAACTTGTGCATCATGAATATTACTTCAAACGTTATATAAGCCATGAAAACCAAATCAAACAACTAGAAATACAATGTAAGAAGATCCAGTGGTAACAGAGAAGGTGAAACTGGCATGGTGGTGGAGGTTGTTTTTAACTGGGCAGGAGGCAGTGTGTGTGCATAAAAAAGTAGGGGGGATCCGTAGGAATTCTGCTTCCATTTCTCCGATTAAACAATCTAAGGATGAAGAGCGCCTGCCCCAGACATGTGACTACTCAGAACTCCCAAACACGTGTCTTCCAAAACGAAAGTCAACTGGCACAGCACCAGAGCATTGTGCTCATAGACGGCGAAGGAAAGTGATGGGGTCTGACTTCAGACAGTCTCTTCCTGACACCATCTCCCGACTCCCTGAGTTGATGGACTAGTATCTGCTGTAGGAATGCCCTGTCCTAACGCTGGTTCTCCTTGGAGGTAAAGGGTGAAGCCATCTATCTAAGAATGTGTTTAAGGGAGCCAGTCACTGCTAACGGACTATTGGTGCCTGGGATTTTCCTCTGTAAGAGTCGTCCACTCCCCACCCTGCTGCTTTAGCACATGGGAGCTCACATGGAGGTTTTCCTCCTCAGTACCAAAAGGCAGAACAGCTGTCAATCCTACAGGAAAATGGACTCACAGGCTGAAATAAGACATTTTAGAAACACAGCCACTAGTTCTGCTAGAAGTATTAAAACATATGAGTATTTATCAAGATTAAAAATTGGCTAAATAATAAACTAAAAGATAAAAGGGATGATAGTATAACAAGAATAACTTAGATGAAGAATAACTTAGATGGAATTAAGGTCCATATAGATACGGATGAAGACTATATTAGCCAAACAGAAGATCAGAACAAGAAATTTTCTCAGAGGAAAAAATAAGAAATACAATGTTAAATGATAAACTGAGATAGAGAGGCTAGAAATAAAAGTAGCAATATGTGCACAATAAGATTTATCCATTTCAAAAATATGGAATAAAACTTAAGAGTAATAATAATTTGAGGTAATAATAAATATATGTTTCTAAGATTTTTTTACAGTCAAGGTCTCAGAGTACTAAAGCGGAATGATAAAGAAAAACCCAGTCTCATACTTTATAGAGAAACTATAGAATGTCAGGGAGTAAGAAGAATTGAAAGGGAAAGATGGAATGATAAGAGTGCCCAACTGTGAATAACATCAGAGCCATAAACCAAGTGTCAGGAGTTAGGATTAATAATTGTGTAAAGAAAAATTACTGAAAGCATGCAAATAAGGCCAAAGGGTACAATATCTTTGCTTATCAGCCTTACTCCAGGATTATGCTGTCATTTATGAAAGGTGCTTTTGTTTGGTTTTTACTATTCATTAATGGCTTAGGTTCTGGAAGTTACACATTAACATGTTATTGTCTAGTAAAGATATAAATAAGGTCCATGAGGAAAGATAGCATCATTTTTTTTGTTGTTTACTGCTCTGTTGGGCATTAACCAATTCTAACCTTTCAACTGACCATAAATACCTGCACATGAATACTCTATGAAACAGCTTCACCACATTTCTTGTTCAGTCCTTAGAGAATTAACAATCTGACAAATATGCATTCTATATTTGTATGTCAGTAATCATTTCTGAGAAAATTATGATTTAAAACCTGGAAATTGTATTTACAATCAAATATATTTACAGACTATCTATACAAAGATTGTAGAGACTATCTTGTATGTCTATACAATCTACACTCCTAAATAGTTTTCTTGAAAATAACTCTGTTTAAGACTTCTGACTCTGGAATGGGAAAGATAAGTGTTCAGGTCCAGCTCAGTGACTGAGGTAGGGTAAACTTAGTTATGGCACTAAACATCAGTTTTCTGAACTAAAAATGCGAATATTCGTACCTCCTTCATGAAGTTGTGAAAATTACATAAAATAATCTCAGTAGAGCACTTGCCACCATACAAATGAATAAGCACAAAATAAATGTTAGCTACTGTAACTTTCACTCTTGAAAGCTACCAAAAGACGAATGTAGATTATCCTAAAAATCATTCATGTAATAACATGGTCTTAGGAGACTCATCCTTGGGAGCTGGAGAGAAAAAACATGGTTATGGAAATCTTGGTGGCATGTTATATGACCTTCACTGCACTTTGCCTCCTTTGCCATCTCATGAAAATAATATTAAGTGTGTATTATTTATATTTGAACATTTTGAAATCATTCAGCTAACTATCTGCCAGAGGCATCCAAAGAAACATGATGTCTATTATCTTTATTTTCTGTTGGAGTTTAAAGAGCTCATTGATGTCTTCTGCTTGTCCCAGAACAGTTTACATGCCTTTGGTCTAGAAATCACAAAGTTAGAAAATTTGAAGATTTATTCTGTATAATAAAGAGAATACCAAGTTTTCAGAAAATATTAAAAAATCAGAATGGTAGCTCAAAAATAGTTAAACATTATGGTAACTTTATAAATTCATCATGTAGATATTCATGTAAATAGGGGAAATTCAGATAAGCCTTTAAAAAGGTCCACATTGCATGTCATTAGTCTTTGAAGAATATTTGAATCCTTCCTTTCTCAGGTAACACAACTGATGTATGTCTATTCCAATGGGTTTCTGACATTCAACTTAAAATTTATGGTCATATGTGTAATCACCTTTATCAATGAATATATGACCATGTGCTTCTACTGAGTCATGAGTAGATACAAGGTAGATACAAGGAACTGCAAGGGCAGTTCATCAAGATTGCTAGCCTTTTCAAGTATGTACAGTTACTCTCAGAAAGCCAAAGTTTCCTTTGCTTTAGACAAAATTTAAGTAAAAGCCAGAGAGGTTATTTTCCCTTTGCTGTAATTACTTTTTTTGGCATACTATTGAAAAATATTAGTAAGCAAGATGGGCCATGTTTCAGAATCAGCAATAAGAAAACAAAAGGTATCACTACAGCAAAGTATCTCTTCAGTGCTGACGCCCCCTGAAACCGGTAACCAGGTTTGGCTCATTGGGTGAAGTGCCACGTGACAGTGATGAGGGGGAGGGGACAGTGAGCTGCCCCCACCTGTGGTCTCCTGGAAGGTCATCTTTTGAAAAGCATAAGTATGTTCTACATCTGTTTCAATAAGTTATAGTTATATTGCTATTATTCTGGATTATAACTCATTTGCATGTCCTCTTTTCTGAAAATGAATTTCATATTTTAGATAGAAAAAAAAATTGCTTGCTGTGAAAATAAAACAACAAAACTTTGGTATTTAATTGGATATATAATGGTAATATCTGTAAAGATAATAGCAAAATCCAAATATGCTTTTATTGAAAAGTTCTTTAGCACTCTCTCTTATCATCACTCATTTTCTCTGATGTACTAGACCTAAATTGCCACTTAGAATGTGTGATGAACACACAGAAACTTACATGTTGCCTTTTGTTTTATCTAGGAGCAAGTAGATTGTACAAATAAGCTTGATTGCTCTATGATAGAAAATGTGACCATCTGCAACAATTCATATTGTGAACTTATTACATAGATAATTATTATGATTGGTGTTACAATTCGGCAATCAGAAATCTGTACGGGATCCAAGAGAACACAGCAGGATAATACTCCATCTAAATGGGCTCAGGAAAAATGCAATTTATTTGACACACTCCACAAGAGAAGCAGAATCAATTGGACATATAGTAATCACTTCGCTCTCCCTCAGCAGCCAGCTTCATGCGTGGGAGGAAACGTGCCATGCAGAGCCTTGGTGGGTGCACCTGCATAAGTATACACCAACCCGAGGGCACACCCAACATGTTTGCTGAGGCTCCCTTGATCCGGATAGGTCAGGTTCCCTCAAGACCCGCCCATTGTAAATACTATCTCTCCGTCACTCACTTCCGAAACTAACCTTCCCCATCTCCCTAACTCTATTTGGATTCAAATGCAACAATTATGTGTAGGTTGGACCACATATTTTACAAGAAAGATCCATCACCCTCTCCCAAAAGCTATTTTTCGCGTGTGTGGCTGTCAGGGAAACTATTTTGAAAAATCAGTGAATCTTAATGCAAGAATTATAAATTTAGTTACATGTTTTCTAGCACCCAATGGCTTTTTGAATTTAGAAGACATGATAACGTTCTACTGCTGTGCTGATAAAATCCTTAACTGTTCCATTTTTTAAGCACTGTTATATGTCTCTAGTTATTTCACATCTGCTACATTAAATAAGATATGACAGAAGGGAACTTGGTGGGAGGCAGAGAGGGAGAAAGCGAAGGAACCCTAAAGACATGCAGGTGGAAAGTTGTTATCCCAAACATCTGGACCTATTTACTAGCTAGTTGCTATCCTGGGATAGATTCACTATTTACAAACTCCCTTGGTGGAACACAAATAATATTTTTAAATGCAACATCTTCATTGCATAAATTATCAAAATTTGAGTATGTGAATATGTCAGAGTAATCAATTATGAAACCTATACAATGAAGCATCATCTGTTTCTATTTAATAGAAAACTTGAAAGACAGACATGTGTCCAGTAAAGGTTTCTGAAGCAATATTAATTTCAATAATTATTCTCTACTTCTAAACTGTGTATTCATAAGAAAATAGCATTGAGATGGAAAGAGGGAACCTCATTATTTACCATTTCTTCAAGTTATTTTGCACCAGATAGCCTGATGCCTATATTCCAAGCATCATTCCATTAAAATAAAGTTACAACAGCTCCACAATGAATCTAAGGAAATACTATTACAACCAATATCACGCAGATACAAAAACTAACACAGAGAGAAATTAAGATATTTGAACTAATAAGTGGAGGTCCTATGTCTCCAGCTGGCTTACCCGGCGGTGATCTATTGAAAAGCTTGATAAACTTCAATGATACTCTCAGTAGTTTTTAATGATTCCCATTAAAGTGTCTGTTCAAGATGAATCTCTATACCAAACAGTAGTCTGCCCTCTGTTTGCTTTCTCATCTTCTTCTCAGGTTTAGGTTAAGATTGAGAGGAAACCTGAAGGTGGATCAGGTAGTGAGCTAGTAAAAACCATGTAGAAGGTCATAGGTATTGACTGCAAGAAATAAATTGTCTTGAAAAAAATCTACGTTATTGTTAGCAACAAAATCACAGTGATACAGAGGAGGAGAAATGCTGATTCTGTATCGAGGAACTAGTCAGCGTGAGAGATTACACCATGATGAAATTGAATGCCAACCAACTTGCTTTATATTCTCCTTCTATATAGGCAAAAATGAAGTTTTGTAAAAAAATGTCACTAAGCGTGTCTTTCTGTATCTCAACATGCACTCTATCAATACAGCCTTACTTGTCAGAACCACACAAATCTGTCAGTATTTGACCATTTGGAACCCACAAAAAGGAGAATTCCATCTGGTTCAACCTAGCACATTGGGCCCTTATTGCCTTTGCTAAAATCATATGGGAGAAAAGAACAAATGGAATTATTAGCCTAATTTATACTTGTAACACTTTAAAAAGTGATAATTCTTCTGTATGCAAAATTTTACTTAATTAGGCATATTTAGTGTACATTCTTCAAGCTAATGAAAGACATACACAATAGAATCAGGCACAAGGTCTCTATGACAATGTCGCTTCAACAATTTTTTGAGAAATTTAAGGTATAACGTTAGCATCAAATTTAAGAATGCAGTCCTGGCTGGTGTGGCTCAGTGGATTGAGCACTGGCCTGCCAACCAATGGGTCTCTGGTTTGATTCCCAGTCAGGACACATGCCTGGGTTGTTGGCCAGGCTCCTCTTGGGGGTGTTCAAGAGGCAACTACACCTTGATGTTTCTCTCCGCTCTTTCTCCTCCTTTCCAATTTGTCTAAAATTTAAAAAAATAAAAATTTAAGAATGCAGATATTTATGCTTTAATGTTAAGTAATCCATAAATAACATCTTTTCTAATAAAATGGCTCCTTTTGAAAAGAATTCAGGAAAATAAAAATATTCAAAAAATCTTTTAATTAAAATAAAAGTTAGATTTTTCTGTAATGCTGAAGGCAGAGACCTTGTCCTATTCATCAATATAGTCTTACCTTTCTCCCAAAACCCGCACTCGTATTTAATACACACTTCACAGAGTTCCTATATTATGTTTTCTATAAAAATGTGATTATGCTCTGGGTGATTCATGGGGAAAAGTCTAGTAATAAATATTTAACAGCATATTTGACACTTAAAAAAATCATAAACATATACCCATTTACTTACTATAACAATAAGATCCTTTTTTACAGTGTTTTATAGTTCTCCAGAAGTTTATAGTGTCCTCCCCTCCCCCACAATCAGTTCTTGAACAACCATGTCATTTTCTCTGGCCATCATGATTTTAGCCAACACAACACAAGCAAAGGCACAAGTGCGCTTAGACTTTCGGAATCTGTCCTGTCGCCAGCCATTACCATCAATAACAGCAGCAAGAAAGAGGTAAGCCCAGGCTAACCCACTGTTCCCAGGAGGAAGAGGAGACACACGAGTGTAGCAGCTGAGCTGCAGATGATGTGCAGCCCTGCCAAGATCAGCCTAGACTGGGCTGCAGCCACCGATGGCACCTGGGAAAGCGCCAGGCCAAGATGGAGAGGCCTCAGGGATGTGAACAGCGGGTGCTTACTGCCGGTTGCTGTGGAGTACTACAGTGACAGCAGGTACCTGAAGCTGTGAACTAGTATTCACGAGAAATAAAAACCGGTATGATATGACTTTGGAAATTCCATGATTTTCCTCGCCATGGACACCTGTATCTGAATAGACTTCCTTTACATCACGTAATGAAAGTCCTTTCTTGCTGTACCTCCGGCAGTAGTGGACTCTGCTCCGAGCGGTGGCGGAAAGAGCTCCTTGGGGAGGGGATGAAGGAATCCCCCAAGTTAGTGGATTTGTAAGAAGAGCCTTCTTTTCTCCTCAACCAGAAAAATCGGATCAAGTGAGAGTATTGTCTTTGGGAGCTGAAAAACATCTGACCCCAAAAGCGGTCACCACAGAATCACAGAAGAGTTGCAAGAAAGAAATAGTGAGAGAAATCATCACAGAATCAAAGCTTTGGCTACATTTCTGAGAGCCAGCTCCAGCCCCCACTACCCCCCAGGAGGAAACCGTGTGCCCAGCGTTAGCAATTTGGGGCTGGGTTCCTAAGGAGTCTGAGCAGGCCAACCTCAGGCAACCGAGGCAGGAAAATGAAGCAGTCACTCTGGCCCTAAATTCCTTGGATGGTACAGCCTTGAGCTGAGAGCACAAGAGCAGTCAAGCAGCCCTAGAAGTCCGCAATGGGAGCAGGAGGCGGGTACAAGAAAATGGGCCAAAGAGACCCAGAGCGAGGAGCTGCAGCGTCTAGTGGAGCAGCGTAGCTCTGGCTGTGGGCACGAAGGAGCCTGGCAACCCCAGGGCCGTCTTTGACGCAGCTCTGGGTATATGGTACAAGCTGTTTCAATGTTGTGGTCATGCCCAACTCTTCCTCCAAGCGACATATTCCAGTTTCAGCATTCTTTATCCACATACGTAAGTATGAGAATAGGAGCCCCCAGGGGGCCTTGATTTCTACACTGTTGGATCAGTCTAACTCATGTTTTAGAACCACCCTGATGACAGGCCACTGAAGAGGATAAATGGTCATGGAGAGTTTGGGATCCTGAATGAAACATTCTCGACACAACAGGAAGAAATAGGAGGGAAAGTCATATTATAGTTCAGGTACAACATGAACGAACTAAGCTCTCATGAGTCAGTTGAGGAACACGTCTCTCCCATGTTCCAGAATAAAAAAGATCTGCTTACAAATCAAGTTTTTCGGCAAGGCAACCTCTCTGTAAGCTGGACAGCAAGTTCATGAGCTCTGGGGTACTGGCTACAGCGTTGTTTCGTGCCGTTTTCTGTGCCCTGCGAGGAAGGTGCCGTAAATACTCACACCATTCAAGCACCATAAAGGAGAGCCATTCAGTTACTTCATTTATTCACTCAGGATCCGTTCCTGCTATAGATATTGGCTGACACTTACTAGGTGCCCAGTCTCATAAATTATGGGATGGCACTTTCTAGAAGCGGGGAGATCATCCTTGTGAAAGCTATAGTCTATTTGGAAAGATAACAGTAATATAGAAAATAGTTTAAGAAGTAATAAGTGCTATTGAAAAGATAATGAAAGTTGGTAATGGAGAAAACATGATTTTCTACATAGGGATCCAGAAAAGCCTCACAGGGGAATTAATATTCTGACATGGATTTGCTGGAAGTAAGTCAAAGAGGAAAGGGACACCCCGGGAAAGAGCAGAGCAGTCAGAGGGGGTGGGAAGCACACAGACTGGGGGAATATCAAGAAAGTTGTTCGAGTGGCCCAGAATATGCTAAGCCCACCCCTCCCCCACATTTCCCAGCACACATTTTCTGAACAAAAGGAATAGACATGTAGAGAGTCAAACATTATTGTACATGTAGCCAATTTGGAATTACCTTTCAAAAATACATTTCTATGTTATTCTCTAAGAATGCAACAAATATCTCAATATCCGGATTCCCTGTTTCTATGAATATAACGTCAAAGTGATTTAACATATTTGGCCACTGTAACATTTAAGACGGTACAATCTCAAATGCCATACTCATAAAACAAATAATTAATTACTCCATAAGTAGAAGGGGTGGGCTTCTGGGCCATGATTAACTCCTAGCATGTTCCTTCCTGCTTTGATGTATATGTATTAACATGTAGCTCTATAAAAATGATGTCAATTTCCCTCATATAACCAATTACACATTCCTCATAAATTAATGAAGGTGGCACTAAAGCAAAGACCTTCTAAAATAACCTACTACCTAAGGCAAAATTAGTCTATTTCCAAAATCAAAGAAAAGCCCTCATAACCAAAAGAACCATAGATTTAAATTGAGTGAAATTGAGAATTAACATATTTTGCCATCAGACATATAACACTTGTGCAAAAGGTAGGAAAAATACCTTCTTTCCCACTTCCCTATCCTTCCAGCACTGTCAAAATAGACGGTACCATGCTCCCATCTGCTCTCTGGTTCAAAGAACCAGGTATTGCACTGAGCACAAGTTTGTTGCATTAGTCTCCTCCAAAGAGACCTATGAGGTCTGTCCCAAAAGTATCCAGCAAATGTGTCAATATAATTAAAATAGTTTGCTTTCCATACTTTCAGGACAGACCTCATATGGCTCTATGCACTCTTACATTAGAGAATAACTAATTTTACAACATTTCAAGTAGCAGGTTTATGTTTAATGTCTTTTGCATAATAGGAAGTAAACCTGTGAATATTACCAAATCCATGGTTCCCCAAAAGAGGGCAACTGCTGATTAGTTGCTAGATTAGTCAATTGCTGGTTTTCAATTTCCCATGCATTGTTAACTTCAAATAAAAAATGTACCTAAAATGGTCCCCTGGGGCTTTCCTTTGACATCCTTTAAAGTGATTAATTGGTTGAAGAAATGCAGAGGTTAATCATTTTGATTAATTTCTAATTAGCTCTACCTGTATTTCAGAGAAAATGATCAATATTCCCATTTGAGGAGGCCAGGCTATGATCCAGCAGCACTTCTAGAACAAATGCAGTTAATTTCTGACAATTCAGTTTATGGGCCTCACAGGAAAAGGCTAAAACTCTCTTATTCAGTCACAACTCATTAGAAAGCTTTATATTAAATGGAGAAAGTAAACATTCCATGATTTACCTACATCTCCTTTTTAGTTCTAACTTGTTTTGGAAGATGGTGCTTAAAACCATGTAAGTAGGTGATTATTGTTAAAATTATTACTGAATTTGAATTTAAGAAAATAATTTCACTTGAATAAGTGAATGATAGTTAAAGTACAACAGAAATGGTTTTAAAATCTGAAATTAATTTACCTTCAAACAACTTGCCATTAGCTATCCCTTATAACTCAGAATATTGGCTTTGGGAGGTAGTATACCAAATCAAATATTATCTCAAAGAATGAGTAAAATTCCAGAAAACAACAGAATTCCATTTGGGGGAGTATTCTTTTTTTTAGTAAGACTAATTTAAAAATCAACTTGGCTTAATATTATATTTCTTCAGCTTTTCAACATAGAGAATGAGCTGCCTTGAATCAAATTTTGTCAAACATTTCAGTTAAATGTGTTAGGATGATTTTGATTTTTTTAAACTATAAGCTGTAAAAAAATACATGATATAAATATATAAAGAGCTGGAAACAGCCTAAGTGCACATCAGTGGATGATTGGATCAAAAAACTTTGGTACATTTACACAATGGAATTCTATGTAGCAGAAAGAAGGAACTTGTACCCTTTGCAACAACATGGATGGAACTGGAGAGTATTATGCTTAGTGAAATAAGCCAGTCAGTGAAAGACAAATATCATATGATCTCACCCATTATGGGACAATAATGAGCAAAACTAACAACAAGCAAAACAGAACCAAATATATGAATACAGTGAATAGGCCTTCAGTGGCCAGGGGGAAAGTGGTTGGGGGGCGGGGGGAGGTAGAGGCAAAGAAGGGGAGCAGCTTAGACAAGAACCTAGTATAAAAGAACCATGGACATGGACAACAGGCGGGATTGACTTTGGGGGGAATGGGTGGGTGGGGAGGGGGACAGAGGGGAGCAAAAAGGGGATGAATGTAATACAACAACAATAAAATTTTTAAAAATTAAAAAAAAATAAAGAAAAATTTTTTTAAAAAACTATAAAGATATAAATATATATGTATATATAACAACTAATAGTACATAGTGCTGTTCAGTTTTATAGAGACCTCTAAATAAAAATTTCAGAGAATACACATATTTGTGTAAAAATTTTAAATGCTACAAAACTCAAAATTAATCATGGCTTCCATAATCAGGGACAAACTAACCCTGTGATGGACCCAGTTTCTTCAAAGTGTTCAAAACAGTCAAAAGGAACTTTTGTATAACTTCTAAGAGTAAAAAGCTCAATCATGTTAATATCACAGGAATCAAGAGAGAAAGTAGAAGAATAGTAAAGCACACAACAAAACTAATCAGATTATTGATCCCAAACGTAAGAAATCCATCAGATCATATCTAATGGTTGAGACACATATTGTAGACTTAATAAGTCTGTATTTTCCAATATTATTTATTCTGATAATTGTTCCTTACTCTGCTCTACTTCTTCTATCTTAGAAAACAAATGTATCAAAATGTGCATTCTATGTGTCATTACATCATGTCTGTTGACTCAGTGGCCTATACCTGTAGACCAACCAAAAGGATGAATGAGTTGCCATATTGGGGTCCCAGTTCTATCTTCACTTACTTTTGAATGGGTAGGTAGCTCTTCCTCCAATTGCACTTTCCACTACTGCCACTGCTGTTTGACATAATAGGACTCATCAACCACTTCTATTCTCATTCGAGGATCGAAAGGCCTGGGCACTTCCTGAAACTCTTGTTGAAAGTCAGAGAGAAGCGTCTGTCATACAGTCATCCCACTGGAAAAGCTTTGCAGCTTTTGGTGACGAGTTCCAGGCAGACAGGGTATCCCGCCACCGGCTGCACATCAGTGCGATGAAAGTCAGAGCCGCACGTGTGGTATCAGGAGTCCAGGCTGTTGTTCATTTCCGATGGTTAATGTCTTCATTAAGCATGACAGTCTGCAATTTTCCTAATCACAGAATCCCAGTCCAGGAAACTGGGACGGTGGCTGAAGTCGACATAGGAACATGGATTCTTGTATCTTCTGAGCTGTTACTCCAACAGGTCAAAGGGTGTTAAAGACCATAGCTAACGTCATACACCTCAGCCAGATGTCCATGGAGGAAGCCGCTTTAGTCTCCTTCATGTGATCCTGCAAGGCGGCACCATACGGAGCATATGCTTCTGCTTAGCAACCAAGGCTAACTGAGTAACGCTGGCTCCCTTTGATGGCTGCTACCTGCTAACTGAAATCTAGCCCAAACTCTTGGAGTTTGATGAATGCATTCTTGAACATGAAGCACTACAAGATCACTTTGTTTTTAGAGGGAAAAGCATCCTGCGCACCAACTATTCCACACAGTGTGCCAGGAGCATTGCCAGCACTATCACCTACGTAGGTACAGACTTGTCCATTAATGTTTTATGGTTGTGAGATTAAAAGGTCAGGAACCAACTTCGTTCTCATTCTCATCAGAACTTGAGCGGCTAGTCAGGTCCTGCCTATAGTGATCACATAACCTTCCATTATGCTAAGCCCGTTAGGGGAAGGAAGGGAGGAAAAGGAAAAGGAAAATAAAAACAACTTTTCATTGTTAAAAGGGGAGTTTATAAAAATTGCTACAAAATTTGGTTCATAGAATTGTGGGAAGAAAGGAAGTTCCAAAAACAGGCTCACCAGCATCAAAGACGCACTCACAATACCAACTACACAAAATTCTCCTTCTCAAGAAAAGACATCATGATTGAAGTCCAACTCATCGCTGGCATCCTGGGTCCCGACACTATTAACCAAGGTTAATCTTTGGGAGGTGTTCACTCCCAGTTGAAAGGAAAATGATTTACCCAGAAATTGAGAGCAGCAAACAGCAAATGTAACTGGAAACCAGATCACGTAGGGTTCTAACACGTCACACTTTGGGCTGTCAAACTGATGGACGGGATTCCAGATGGAAAAAGGTATGGGGGTCCGAATAAAAAGGGAAAACATTTGACTGTGGATTCAACATCCATGAGAGGAGAAACTACCTGAATAAATATATTTCTGCTTAACATTTATGGAGACAGACTAAGACACTAACAACATTTTGAATTAAATGTCATGTGTCTTTATATGCTACCTTACGAAAGGCTGCTATTTATTTTATTTTATTTTTTACACCGAGTCAAAGCTTGCAGTGAAATTGCCTCTCCTGTTGCCCATCATACCAGTCAGTACTGGGGTGTCTTCAAGCCCCCTTTTCTCCTAACTCTCAGGCCCTCAGGAGGAAGAAAGGGTGAGGAACCCACCACCAGGAAAGAACAAGAGCCTGAGAAGTCCACTCCTCCTGGGCTGAGGAAGGGACAGTTGAGCAGGTATGTCATTCAATATCAAGTTGGGTCCATATCTCAGAGGTGTGAGTTGTACCCTAAAGGCCACTCTCTGGCCACCTGAACGTGAATGGAAAGAAGTGAGGACAGTAAAGAACACCCACAGCTGGTGAGGGTTAACACAGCATGTCTTTGGGCTGGTGGCAGAGCCAGGACAATAGGTGACCTGCCACTTAGGACACACGGGCCCTGCTGACAAGGAAGACAGGGGTCAATTGCGAAACCAGGGCACCTCCATCCCACCCACCCCCCAACAGCACTCCCCCACAGGCTAAGGCTGCAGAAGGCTGTAATCCCAGCTTCTCATTTACTTTTTCCCTCTAGCGGATGTGGTGGTAGTAACGGCTAGCCAGAACTAGTCAGAAATACCCACAGTATACTAACTATATCAGTTATGCACTTATTCTTTGAGGTCAAACAGAAGTTAAGATTCTGACTCAGTGCCTTATGACTAGAGTGGCCGGGCAGCTTCATGACTCCCAACATCTCAGTCTCTTCAGCTATACTAGCTAAGTTTCATCTTATAGACAACTGTCTCCTGAAATTGTTGTCAAGGTCAAGGTAAGTAATTGCCATTTACTAAAAAATGTCCAAGTGCTTTGAAAACATCGTTTTTTAAAAGAAGTCTGTGCAACAGCCTCACAAGTGGTCGTTACAGATGAGGAGACTGATCGATGAGAGTCAGAATTTTAAAAAACGCAACATCACGAATGGCAAAAATAACAATAATTGCTATTCTCCTTGCTCCAATAACAGCAAATATGTATTGGGTAGCATTGTAGGGCCAGGGTCTTCCTATAAATCATTTCATTCCATAGTTAAACATCTTTAAGGAGCTTGGATTACCAGTTAGTAACCCTTCTAATAGAACGAGAATAATAGAATGATGTCTTAGAGTAATAATTCTTGGTATTCCGGAGGAAGAGACTGAGGCACAGAACATTAAAGTAATTTATTCGTGGTCACGTAACCAGTAAACAGATGAGCCAAAACTCAAAACCATGTGTGTGTGGCCACAGAACCTACATCTACATATTTGGGCACTAATTTACAGAACACCCTGCCTGCCACCACGTGAGCCCAAATATTTCCTTTTGCAACTAGGTTCTTATAACTTCTTTTCTTTCTCTCTGTGTGTGTGTGTATTCAAATAGTTGTATTCATATTAAAATATTCAAAAGTTGGATTCATAAGGTACCCAACACTTCACGCTGTTTTTTTCTTCTAGCATCCTCTCCTAAGTTCTTTTCTGCATTCCCCTTCAATTGCCATAATTACATTTCATTTTATTCATGCATACGGTAATGTTCTATAACTGAAAAAGGCATTCCTCTATTATTTGACATTTCATTTAGCTTGCATTCAATTTTGGCCTCATAAACTACTCTACAATAAGATTATATATATATATATATATATATATATATATATAACTATTTCTAGTTATCAAATTATTTTCCAAGCTAAATTTTCAGAAGAGAGATTCTTAAGTTAAAGCATATGAATACTTGAATGACTTCTTATACATAATACCAAAATGCTTGAGTGCAGTCTCACCATCACTTTCTCCAATACTAACACAAAAAGCAAGTATTAAGTAGTTTTGCTTTTGTTCATAAATAAATATATATACAATATGTGAAGGTCTGTCCTGAAAGTATTGGCTGTGCTAATTTTTTAATTCTATTGACTTATATTAACACTGGCTCAATACTTTCGGGATATATATCACCTTTCAGATGCTGCTGTAACAGGCCCAGGAAGATCTATGGCTTCAGAGTATATATCCACTGGGCATGATGGATATACGGAGTTACGAAGGGACCAAAGTTTGGCCACCCTGGAAATGCTTTTTGGGATACTGATTTTCATGAAGCTGGTTATTAAAGAACTAAAGACTCGGAGATGGCATTGGAACCTCCCCCTTTCTTGCCCAGGAGGCTGCGATGAAAACCCTGCGCAGGAAGGAACCCTAGCTCACCCCCACTGCCGCTGTGAGTGGCCTGCGGGGACAGGAAGGCTCCAGGCCATTAACTTGTTCTCCCCGAGCCCCGTTGTCTCCCGGCTGCCCAGCGAGAAGGCGCCTGCCCTGCACATGCAGTGGCTCCTCAGCCACCTGCACTTGGCCTGTTTGCTTGGAAACCCTAGACCCTGGCCCCCTTTTTCCTTCATCCATAATGAGCTAGAAACCTCACCTGCCCAATGCATTCTGGGGTCTCGTGTGTTATGACACCCTCTGGCATTTGCGTCCCTAACAAACCTTGGACACTTTCTCCCATTCATCTGTCGCAGTTCATTTGATTATTAGCCTGGGTAGAAGAAGCTAGAAAATGTGAGAGAAGGCGTTTTGTTTCCCAGCCCCCACAGTTCTCCTGGGCGTTCTGTGCACGGAGCCCGAGCAGCACATGTGAGGAGCCCGCAGAGCTTTTCCTGTGATTAGAAACTACCGGAGAGCAGCCCTACTGACCCGGGGGTCGCCGGGAGTGCTCGGCCTTGGCCTCATTAGCAGCGTGTCGTAACCAATAGAGAGAATTTTCCAACGAAGGCCTCGCAGCAGGTTCTGAATAAATTCTTGTTTACTATCGAAGGTCCTTTGCTCAATCCCACATGCCCCCATCCGCTGCTGCTCCTGAGGCTCCGGTAACCTCAAACCATAAACCTGAGAACATATTTTCATTTTCCCCAAAAGCTTCACAAGGACCCTTGAAGATCTTTTTATTCTGGAGATCAAATAATAGGTTTTATTTCGCCAACACATACTGAGCTATTGCTTCTACAGGTCTATGACTTCTTTGATATCTTTCTATGTCATCTTTCTTGAATTTCTGAGTTTAGAAGTGATCCTGGGTACAATAAACTCAGATGCTATTTTAATTAATGAGCATGCAATAAAAAGTCTTCTGTGAACTTTTCAAACTTAATTTTGGCATTGGTCTTACAATAATTACATTCTCAGGTAAGAGTACTTTTCTTTTCCTTAGCTGAGGATTTGCAGCTTTGGGAGCACAAAGAACCTGCTCTTTTGACCAGAACTTGACCTTCTCTGGAGAACGATGACAGAGCATTGAAAAGACAGTGCCTTCAGTCTGCTATGCAGAGAACGGTCGGTGAGGGGGTGGCCCGAGAAGAACATGAAGGGACTGCACATACCTTTGAGACGCTGTGGGGAATCCCAGAAACAGTTGTGATATTTTTGCAGAAGGCTGAGCTCCTAAATTGCGTGGGTGGATCCTGAAGCCAGGTCAATTGTGCTAGACTCGGGAGACATCAGGAAACTGCTGAAATACAGACATACATGCAGTGTAAGTGTAGATGCCAATAATGTACACGTAGTTATAAAGAAATGTCAATATCGGTGTAGATATAAGTGTACACCTGGGAAAACAGTGACCTCGGATCTCTACTTCTAAACTTCCATGGACAGACTTATAAAATGGAAACTGTGATTGCCTTTTTCTAATTAGAAATGAAATAAAATATTTTTGCTGTTTTTGACACATTAAGCAGTATTTAACTTATGATGAATACATATTGAAATGATATTCTCAGACCAGACAGTCTGATTTTAGCACTAGTTTATATTTTATTCCAATAAGAAAGAAAGCAAGGTAACAATTTCATTACAGAATCACCCACACAGGCTATTGTAATTTTACAACATCAACTCTCAATTACCCACAGATTAGATAGGTCATAAATAGGTTATGACAACTTGAGTCTTAATCTCTTTATCACTGAGTTCTGGTCTTCTTTAGTTTTTACTTCCAAGGGACATTTCATAAGACAGTGTTCTGTGAAGGCAATTTTTAAAACTTTATTAAAAGTCTACAGAATAATTTTCAAACCATATCCATATGTGATATGTTTGGCTTATTCACTGCTATAATCTTCCTATTAAATGTTGATACTGTTATAAATATGTAGTTTTTATAGAGCAACTCTAAGAATTTATTGTATTCCATGTAAAATATCAGTAAACCCGTTACTTTAAATTTTAATTAATGTAAAAATAAAATGCATATTCATATGAGGACTTATGATGTATTTCTGGCCTTGTGTAATTTATAAACTGCTGTAAAAAACTAATTTCAACTTATAAATTCTCTCATATTAGTGAAACATGGCTATGTTATTAAAGGAAGTTAAAGACTAAAGTAATCTTCATAGTCTTGCTATAATTTTGAGTTGCTTTTATACTTTAAGATAAAATATAAAGTCTGTCAGAAGGTATCCAGCCATGTAATATGAAAAATAGAAGAAGAAATTCTGTGCGTAGAACAGTGATGCCTCAGTTCCCTTCAAAATAGGTACTTTGGGGCGCAACACAGTTCTCCCAATTGCTATCAGCTGCCCCATTGGGTTTCCCTGAATCTCACCAATGGTCTGAAATCTCTTCCCTTTCAAAGGTGATTTTAGTTTTGAGAAAAACCAGAAGTCCCAGGTCATTAAATTTGGGCTGTAGCGGGGCTGAGTCACCTGGGTGATTTGACATTTCATCAGAAAAACTCTGCATCAGATGTGATGCATGAGCAGGCATGTTGTTGTCATGAAGCTGCTGATCAGATCACTAGTTGCACACAGCTGTGGTTTTTGAATCATCAAAAAAGTCTGAAGAGAAATGTTCAGACTTAACACAAGATTGGATGCAGGTTCGTTGCTCTACCTGTGCAACCATTTTGAATGCGACAGCCACACAGTACACTGCTCACTCAATGGGCCTAACCAATCCCCCTGAGTGAAGTCATTGTTGTTCACGCATACCCACTCCAGGCCAGTCTCCTGGAGACCAGGTTACATCAATGCCATGCAACCCTTTCTTGTTATATTAACAATGGCTTGACTTTTCAGGCAGACCTCATATATAAAATTGTTTAAATGGATAGAAATATAACCCAGAATAAATATTACTTGGTTAGTCCATTTACAGTTCTTAAAATGGACTAATTAAACCATTAAAGTCCTTTAAGGTTATACAAATGACAAAAATAATCATAAGACAAAGTTCTATCTGGTCCATGACTTTTTTAAAGATTTTATTTATTATTTTTCAGAGAGAGGGGAAGGGAGAGAGACATAAAGGGAGAGAAACATCAGTGTATGGTTGACCTTTTATCTGCCTCCAGCTATGGACCTGCCTGGAGACCTGGCTTGCAACCTGGTCATGTGCCCTGGCTGGGAATCGAACCAGCAACCTTTGGGTTCACAGGCCAGCGCCTTATCCATTGTGCCACCAGCCAGAGCCTTTGTTTTCTTTTAGTTATTTAAACTAAAGAACTTATTAAGGAGCTATTATGAGGCATACATTTCTTCAAGGATAAATAGGACATTGTCCCATCATGTAGAGATTTATGCTGCAGAAAAGATATAAAATCCTATCATCCCAATCCAACGTGGTAGGTGCTAATACGAAGGAGTGCACAAATGGTTTATACGTTTTTCCATTGCATACCTTTAATTACTTTTAACAGCTATTATCTGCTGCTATTCTTTGGTGTATAAAAAGAGAACAGAGCCTCCTACATTTCTATTTTTCACAAGGCCCCTTTGCTCTTAGGGAAAGCATTGGAGAGGACCAACATGAAATCTGCTTCCCTGTAACGATGTTGAGGACGTCGCATTTTAACGTCTTCTGGACTAAAGCAAAAAAGTTTTTAAAAACACATTGCTTGTTTCCTCCTGGGTCCTGCACTTGGGTCTGTCCTGACATTGAAGAGAATTTTAAAAAGGAAAATTCTGATGGACTCTGGTAACGATATTTGCATAAAGGACGCAGAACTCCTAACTGAAACAGCTATCATCCCAGTACAAAGAACACCCTGCATACTTTAGATTGATTCATGTTTTCACAGACAACCCTAGCTTCAGTCTTCTCTGATGTGTAATTGATTGTTGCTTGGCAATTTATTAAGGTTCCAAACAACTTTTTGGAAATGATTGAAGAGGCAATACTTTACAGATTTTCACACCTTATAGTTTTCATGTGGATTACTTATATTTTACATATTAAGAATAGATTTCTAATTGTAAAGTCGAATTTTCACCAGTTTAAACTCTATAAAGTGAACTTGCTTGAGTATTTTGTGATGCTTTCAGAAAAGCCGGAATGCAGTCCCTGCTATATACTCTAACTGTAAAAATTATCTTGAAAGTATGATAAATCTCCCCTTAGCCATCAAGCCAATTTTCATCCAAGCCTCAGACCACAGCTCTTGCTTGCAGAAGCTTCCCAGATGACCACCCCATAAAATGAAAGCCCCATACAGCAGCTAACCATCCCAGAACGTAATTTTCATATTTGTTAGCATCTCTGATCTTGAAGTGTGTCATAAGCTTGGTCTACATGGCTGTTCATCCTACTAAACTGGGTCTCAGAACCCCATATAATACTGTAGCTAATCATAATAATATTAGTTAATAAATCAATGATCATCACCAGGTATTAAAGAACACATTTAACAAATATAAAGATAGATGATTTCTATCTGGTCAATCCTTTTACGTAAAATGCAGTAATTAGACTCGGAAAGTAAATTGTAAACTTCACTGGAATAACAGAGGCCACACTTTTCAAAAAGGGGAAAGAAGGGCTTTGTAGTCACTGCAATGTCATTAAATTACACAATAAGCCAGCAGACATGAAAAACACAGAGGAAGTTTTAGGCTTGTTCTCATCAGCTTTGCCAAGCTCATTAGTCTTTGAATTAGGACTTTCCTCCTGCCTTTTTTAACCAAAGATTTAGCTGTAGTTTATGAAAGTGTGGGGAAAGTAGGATGTAGTAGGAACTGACGAGGGAGATTACACTGCTAAAAACCTTCGTTTATAGTGGTGATAAACATAAGTCAAAGAGTCCAACAGCCTTGCAATTGATTTTTATGCAATGAACAGATGGTGAACCGCATAAAATTCCTTAAAAGTACATACTGTAATATAGAGAAATAGTCATGCTATTATGTTAATTGGAAAAGAAGGATATACACTTTTACAGTCATTCCTCATGCACAGAGCAAATATTTATTAACCCTACTATGTGCACCGTGCTTTATCAGTTGCTAGGAATACAGTGACACATGTGGCAGGAAAAGCCTTTCCTGTTTTAGAGTCATCAGGGAAGCGGCTGGAGTAGGAAGCTGAATGAATTCAATTAAGTAGATATTTAAAGCAGGATGTATTAAGTCTTAGGAGGGGGAAGGTGCCCCAGAAAACACTATGTAGAAATGAGTCTAAATAAAAAACCCAAAATAGGCTGCAAGGAGGAAAAAAAGTCATAAATGCATTTCAAGTAAGCTTTAAAAATAGGTGGGATACCAAGAAATTTAATTGTGATTACGTTGGGAAATAGGACTAGACAGAGAGGATTCTGTTGTCTTCTCTTTTTGTGTTTTTCAAACTGTAAATACTTAGGGAACACAGGCTCTGTAATAGAAAAAAATAAAGATTGACCGAGTCAAATAACCATAAGAGAATATAATTTAGCTTAGGTATAAAGACAATACTTAAGGGTATTTATAACAGAATAAAGGAAGAATTTCCAATGGTTTGCCTGCATGTGACTGTATAAGGCAGGACAAGGTACAAGCAGAGAGTCAGCCAGAACAGAACACTGGAAAAACCCTGACACTGAAATCACGAAGTCAGGGAGTCTCCACTCCTCTCTACAGCTGGTCTCAGCATCTCACTCTCAATCTCTTTCTCCTCCTTCTCTCTCTCCCCGTCCCTACCTCTCTCCCTCCCTCCCTCTCTACCTCACTGTTTGGCATCTACTATTCACTTCACTCCTTTTCTTCCTATCAAGAATGTTATTATGTGCCTGTCTTCAGTATTTATTTATGCTGCAACTTCTTTAATAGATTTTTTTATCACTTATATTGATGATATTTTGTATAGAAAATGTGCATGATTAACTTTTTAGAATGTTAAAATGTCAAATGCTAGATTCGTTCAAATGTTTCAAAGATCAATTTCTAATTCAAATTGCAAAAGATAAATAATAACTTTCCAAATGAGAATAATGTATACAATGATTTTTGCCTACTATACAATAGATACTGAATAAGTTAATTTTAATGACCAATGGCGCAAGTTAATAAATTAAAAGTTGCTTACATATTAATTAGTATTTTTCCAGATTAAAAATTTAGCTTTTAACTCTAAACTAATCATGAGTCTGGTGGTAGGAGTTTGTTCAACAAAGCTATCATAGTGACGTGAACATACTTAGCCTCACTGTATATGATGATGAAAAGGATGCCTAAGTTAGCTCTGTAAGCCTTGGCCTTCATAACTCAAGCAATGAAGAAATTTCAGATGAAAACATCACTACAATACAATTTTATGTGCTTTAAAGTCACAGGAAAAATGAAAGCATCATTTCATCTCTTCAGAAATGTTGCTTAATCTGCATATAAAATACTGAAGTCTTTGCTTAGAATGGTAAATGAGGGAGCCCACTGGAACTGTGCTCATACCCTTTGTATAATGTGGAGACTCCGCCCTTTACATGTGACCATCTAGGGGCACTGAAAGATGGTTTTCTGTATTGTGCCTTCCTTATAAGAAACAGTAGTATGAAGTGAATAGATACAGTGAATCCTGAAGTAAGAGAGCATCTGAAAAATATAATCAGGAAGAAAATACTCCAAAAATGAGTCAAACAAATCTTCAGTAAAATAAGATCTTCATCATAGTAAAAACTATTGGATTTTTAAATTGCCAAATACTGTTAACAAGCTAAATATCCATATTTTATTGATCTCTGAAAATCTATCTAATCCTCATTCTTCTTTGAGGCTGTTTAGATATAGCATTAATATTAATGAATATCTAGAAACCACATTATATGTATTTAAAATTAGACAACATATTTTAAAATGTGTTTCTAATTTTGGGGTAGGTATTGATTTGACCAAATAAAATCATCAAATTCAACAATATTTTAAAGCTGTACTTGAGATTTCAATTCCAATATCAAACCAAATTAATCCAGGCCTTAACACCAATATTTTGTGTGGCTATTAAATAGTTGATCTACATGAAGGTACTATTTCTCAGATCAAACTTAGTTGAATAATATTACATTTATATGGCAAAACAATTTTTCGTTAGAAGGTTTTTAAGAAGAGCTTCGAATGTACAGAAAAATTGAGTTGAGAATACAGTTTTCGTCATACCCACTTTTCCCTATTACTAACACTCAGCATTTAGTGTAGTATGTTTGTTACAACTAATGAGATGTTATTATTAACTAAAGTACACGGTTTAAAGTAAGGTTCACCCTGAGGTTGTACAGTTCTAGGTGTTGGACAGATGCATGTCACATATTCACCAACAGAATGCCATCCAGGGTGACCTCTTGGCCTCACCTGTGAACCCTACCATATCTCCCCCAAAAGCCCTGCCTGTCACTGACCATTTTCCTCTTAAGTTCCATCTTTCCTGAAACGTTATGTAGTTTGATACTATAAGCAGACTTGCTCTTTTGTAACTTAGCAATATGCTTTTAAGGTTCTTCCATGTCTTTTGAAGGCTTGGCAGTTTTTTTCTTTTAACTGTTGAATGGTACCCTACTGTATGGATGTATACAACTGTTTCTCCATCTAACCTCTAATATCTATACGATAGGTATTCTCCTGAAAATTTTGAAATGGAGAGCACTTTCCTTAAACTCACAGTTAGTGCCAATTGCCGGTAAGGTTTGTCTATTATTGAACAAAATGATCGTTTCCTTTCTGAGTAATATCATTGCTTTTTTTTTTTTTTTTTTTTTTTTTTTTGTCGGTATCGCATTGCTAAGCTCCCAGAACTCACTCTACTCACACCACAATCTTGTGAACAAAATTTTGTCATTAATGCATTTTAAATCTGTGCACTCATGTGTTTCATCAGTTCTGAAAATTCCAAATCATGATTCTTTAAAGCACTGCTTCTCCTCTATTCTATTCTTTCTTTCTAAAATTCTGATTGGATCTTCTTATTATAGCCTTATTTTTTCCTGAATTTTCTCTTTTATCTTCCATAAGCTATTCTATCTGTACTGTACTGAATTTTGAATAATTCCTTAAGATATCTTTTCTCAACTAGTCAGTATTCAGGTGTGCAGAATCCCTGTAAATCTGTGCACCTAGTTTTTATTTTTTTATTTTTAAAGAATTACTCTTTTTTTTTTTTAAGATTTTATTTATTATTCTTAGAGAGAGGGGAAGGGAGGGAGGAAGAAAGGGAGAGAGACAGCAATGTATGGTTGCCTTTCACCTGCCTCCAGCTACGGCCCTGGCTTGCAACCTGGTTATGTGCCCTGGCTGGGAATCGAACCAGTGACCTTTGTGTTTGCAAGCTAGTGCCTTATCCACTGTGCTACCAGCCAGGGTAGTTTTTATTTTTCAGCAATCCTATTTTCATTCCTGTACGTTCTATTGGTCCCTTTTCTAAATATGCCTGTTCATCCTCACTTGTCACTTATCCCTATGTTTTACGTCACCCATTTTAAAACCCAATTGATTCAGAACTACTCTATCGTCTATACCTGGGTCTAACATGACGACTGTGCTGACAAGCACTTGTGGCCACTCGCCTTCTTCTTGCTCGTCTCTGTGAGCTCATTTGCGAATCTTAATCGTGGGACTCACGTGACCCTGACCGGCAACGCTTTCCCCCAGAGGACACTGCCACCTTCTAGAAGACGCACGTTGTCTCTGACCTGGACTCTGTGATCCCACGTAAGGGCCCAGATCGCTAGCGATGCTCCAAATTCAGCTCAAACACCTCATCCCAGGCCTGCAGGCCAGCGTCTTAATGAAGGACTGTTTTTGGCAGTTGTCCACGCAACGACCCTGTTTCTTCGCCCACCAGACGACTTCGCTTCAACTCAGGCAAGAGCTCTCAGGGGAGGACGATACAGAGGAGGAGGAGGAGAAGGGAGAGTAACTTAACTTTGCGGGCTCTGTGGAGGTCTGTTTTCCCTCGACTGCCCTTGCCCACCATCACTGCCTCAAACCTGTGTTTTATTTTGGCCCCAGGTTTCTGATATAGGAAGTTTTTTCAGAATATCTAGCCTATCAGCAGCACAGATCCCCAAACGTTTTTAGAAGCCACCCTGCATTCTCATAACGGACCAATTGGTTTAGTAAACATCCCCAATACTTTTACATGAACTTAACAGGAATGACCTTAAATTCCTGCATATTCCATTGACTGAACATAGAAATATAGATTATAAATGTCATACCTTGCATTTTATGTTACATTAGGTTGAATTTAGACTTTCATTTAAATCAAGGTGTTTTTAAATCATAATTGTTTCACGGAAGGAATTGGTGAGTTCTCTCAACATTTGGCCCTCTGCAAATGTGGTTAGCTAGTGAAAAAGGAAAATGAGCTTAGGTTTCTGACACCCTCATGCAGCCCAACACTAGGATGCTATAGAATTAGGAAGAAAGCGCCAACAAACCAGGGTAAAAATCATGAAAAGTCCTTAGGAGAGAATTGTGACCAAGTATCCCCAAGTAGAGGGAGGCTAGTTACCAGGAGAACACAGAATGAGAGAATTAATTTATGTTTTTCTCTTTTTGCCATATAGCTTTCGGTGAGTGATTTTGTACCTTTGTACCACTGTAGTAAAGAAAAACAAATCCCTCAATTTGTATATGAAAAATGATGCAATATAATTAAGTTCTCTTTCAAGTTCAGGAATGCAAGAAAGATTCAGTATCACCAACGTACGTCACCTTGTACAAACCCTATTCTAGGTGTAGCTGCAGAAACTTCATTTCTTTCATATGAGCTTATCTCCTTTCCTCTCCTTTGATTCAAACTGGCCTCAGCCAGCGCCCCGGGTCACCTATCTCCCTCTCCCTTGCCCCACCACTCCCTTCACCATGAAGCCCGCCGGACAATGCAGTGTGGTCAGCACTGAGTAACCTCAGGAACGAGGCCTCTGATGTGTTGACCCAGAAACGGTTTCTGTCAAACTGGAAATCAGTTCTAAGTCTCAGCTGTATCTCTGCGCCAGGCCCAGAAACGTGGATGGACAGACGCCAGGGCTGAGGTCAGGACCAGATGCAATGACCAGCACCCCCTGGCCTAGCATAAACCCCTCGGTAGAGACAATGAGACTGACCACAGTCCTAACCCTCTTTGTCACCCTGATTAACGATGTTTCCCCTATAAAACCATCCCCTGGAAGCCATGGGGAGCCAGGTCTCCGAGCATTAGTTCACCTGTGATGCCAGGCACGGACCACTTCCTAAAATCAAACCCTTACATTCTCTGTTGCAAACTCCTATTTGTGTCTTACTAGGTTTTGGTGCACACAGACAAATGAACCCCTTTGGTCCTGTAACACAGGCACGGGGATTAAAACAAAAATTTGCCCTCATGGAGTTTGTATTTTGCTAAGTAAACCTGATGATGCTAATAACATTCAAGTAAGCTTCCGTAGAACCAACACGAGTTCTAGGCTAGTCTTGGTTCTCCTTCCCAGGGAGGATCTGGAGGGCAGACACAGAGATTAAGAAATTCGCCTGAGGTGACAGTTTGGGAGTGGACAAGTCCAAACTCCAGCTATTTGTCTCCCCTGAAACTGTGTTCATCACTGGGAAATAAATTGATAACGTACGCTGCTACCGGCGGGTGGGGGAGCTGAGCGCACCATGGATGTGTATTTCTAAAGGCGCGATGAGAATCATGGATTGCATGTTTCTGCGAAGCAACAAATGAGAGGTGTATTCAGCAGTCAGGTCCACAACACAAAAATCATGGTACTGAGTAAGGAAAGTGGAAAACAGAAGAAGGCATCATTTAGTTTGAATGAAATACATATAAATACATAGCTATTTACCGAAAAATATAAAGGATTTACTTCAAACAGCTCAGCACACATTAGTGGGGTGAAAATGGAGACCAGGGCAGAAGGAAAAGGAAACAGAAAAAGGATTTCTGCAGACTAAGTAAAGGAGGAAAATGAGCTGTGAACCGAACAGCGTGAGTAGCTCAACTCTGCCTATTAGGGCCAAATGAATGACTCAATCAACCACTTGAGAAAATAAGACACCTTGTTGGGATTTAATTAGAAAACGGGTACAGTGAAATATTTTTTACAAAATTTTACTGTGAACTCAACAGTTTCCTTTGGTCACAATTCTTGCTGCTTATTCCTCGCCCACACTTTTAACCCATCTAAGGGTGGACAGGGTTAACTTCCTAACTGCAAATAATTTAGAGGGAAAGTGTCATTGAAATACGAGAAGAAAATATTCTGCCTCCCTCCTAGCATTTTTTATGGCAATGTAAATTCTCCTCATTCAAAGAGCAGCTTTTAATATTTTAATTAGGCTACTGTGTTATTTGAAAGGAACATCTGATTTTAGAAATGCAAATGAGGACAGGCTTGAAACAAGACGCCAAATGAAAAAGGTAACAGCACAGTTCAGCAAACAGCAAGGGCGAGAAAGAATGCCAGTGTGGATCAAGGAAATAACCTAATTTTGAAGTAAAAATTATACTAGCATTTTTCGAATTTAGCAGTTTTGCAAGGTTAAGGACAATTGTAATACATTACTTGAAAATGCAATAATTATCTTTGGCTGCTAGACCTGAAATCAGTCACACCGCCCGAGTGCACCCACGGAACCTGGAGCAGTTGTTAGCTCTCTTCGGCTCACCTAGTGCCTTGGAAGCCAGCACTTAGAGCTTCCCCACTCCCACAGCTGACCTGTGGCCATTGCTACCTACCTAACTACCTAACCTATCTATCTACCTACCTACCCACTCACCTACCTACCTATCTACCTAACTACCTAACCTAGCTACCTACCTACCTACCTACTACTTATCTACCTACTTACCTACTTATCTTACCTCACTTACCTTTCTTTTCTTTCTTTCTGTTTTCTCTCTCTCTCTCTCTTCCCCTCTCCCCTTCTCTCTCTCTCTTTAATTAAATTCATAGTCTCTTTGATGTGAACAGGACAAGTAACCTGTCTAGAAGAAAAATTATGGAAGAGCCATGAGTTTCTTTCCTCATCAGAAGAATGAATAACTGTGAGATCATAGCTGCAGGATAGAAATCTTGGTTAAAAGTAACAACAGAGGTGGAAGAAGACAGAGAGGCATGAGCAGAGCAAACCGGAAGGGCGAGTCACTGAAAAGCTCAGCGGGTGAGCTTCTCGGCTGGGGCCAGGGCAGCAGAAGTCCGAGCTGGGCCCCACCCTCACACCACTGGCCCACGCTGAACATCAAGACGAAAAAAGACTTGCGTGCCGATCTGTAATGTTGAAACCACCAAGACTTTCTATTTCCCAAAGTAACCATTTGCAACTTCCACACTAATTTTTACTTCAATTATTTAGTTTTGTGGGCATCAACCACATTGAAAGAGAAAATGAACTACTCCTTGCCCCAATTTTGCCACAATAAGAAGATCTGAATAACTTATAAGCCCCGGCTTCTCTGGTGAGCTATGAACACATTCTCCTTTCTGAGAAGAAAATTAAATTCCCACTGCCTCAGGAAACTCTTTTAAAATATTTTGTTACTGTTGTTAAGAGGTCTGGAATAATGGAAGCGGTGCTAAAGTCAATAAACTATCTCCATTTTCTGTCTCTTTAATTGCTGAATTGTCCATTTTTTTGCACCAGAGTTTCATGGTTTATTTACTGTTGATTCATGAAATAGA
Source organism: Noctilio leporinus (assembly GCA_004026585.1). Taxonomy (NCBI): domain Eukaryota; kingdom Metazoa; phylum Chordata; class Mammalia; order Chiroptera; family Noctilionidae; genus Noctilio; species Noctilio leporinus. The sequence continues at coordinate 161,108 of PVIW01000146.1, forward strand.
AGCTAAGGGAGAGCATGTGTCATTAGAATCATGCAACCCCAAAAAATAGCCAAGAAAATATGAGATCATCTCAAATGAGCCGTCCTTATTTTTATTTTCATAGCAAATATGCTTGCAAGATTCAGCACATGTTCAACTCTCAGTGTCATGGGAGAAACAGTTCAAGTTGGTTTTGGCTGGGTAATAAAGAGAAACAGAGAACAGCTACTGTGGAAGATACTTCATTACAGAATTATTGTGCATATAAATTAAGTATGTCCCTGTTTCTTTGTTTTCGTTATTGTTTTGTTTTTTCAGTTCGAAGTGTTACCAAATTTGAGGACAAATTGGAATACCTTGTTTAATTTTACCAAACATATACCATTTTTATATCAATGACATCCAAATTGACTCATGAAAGATACATAACATCTACAACGTGGAAGATACTTATTCCAAGGCTATCAATATCAGGGGCTTCTGACCCAATAGTCCAGCTCTTAAGTGAGCATTTCCTCTGATATTTCTTATAGGTACTTTATCCCATCAGGTGACATTAAAATGACTCTCTCCATTTGGGGGGAAAATGCTGTCCAATAAAGCAAAGTGAAAGAAAAAATACCAATAGTTAGCTGTAAGCAGTTGTGTTCTTATGTATTGATCTGACTGTAAATAATTCTTCAATTGCGTAACCATTGGGAGAAAAATAGGGATATGTGTTTTTTCTAAATTCACAGAGGCTGAATTGAGCTGCTGAATAAATTTAGTAGGAATTTACAGTTATCTCTTCTGTGCAAATTGATGAGTTACATAAAAGTAACTCAGCCTTCTTGCATCAGGAGACAGTATTGTACTGGTTGGGAAAATGGAGGCACAAACACCAAACTAATCACATTTGAAAAATTATCAATTATAGGGGACGATATTTGAGGGGTTACATTTCAAAATAAATTCGTAAGACTAAGACATTATATATTATTATGATACTTGAAACAGACCCCAAAGATAGATAAGTTTTGGAGTAGCAGAGGGACTGAATCTTAGGAAGCTTAATTAGCCTGTTGTAGATGAATTAAGAAGGCAAGAGAAATAAACCTGAGATTTGCATTTGGAGGGGTTTTTTCAAAGGATTCTAGAATTAGAAGGCTCTGCAGTAGAGGAAATGAACTGAAAATGGAAATGTGTGAATAAAATACTGATACATGGTAGACATAGAATTAGCATTGGTTAAATATAAAAAAATGTGGAAGAAGGATAATAGCTCCAAGTTTAATACACTAGACCTATTTACAGAAATTAAAAAGTCAAGAGGAATAGCATGCTTTGGGAAATATTGAGGAGAGAAATGAATGGATGTTTTTTAACCTGCCAACTTTCAGTTCCTTGTAGGATATCCAAGGCAGATTGTCAGGGAGACAGAAAGGCAGGTCTAGAGATATAATTTCTGGATTCATTGGTGCTTAAAGCACAAGAATAGATGAGATTCCCAAGGAAAAAAGTTCCAAAGAAATGATAGGTTTAAAGATAGAAGAATGTTATTTGAAGAGTGAACCTAGGGGATAGTGTCTGCTAAAAGATATTAAACTATGATAATGTAAATCAATGTGATTCCCATTTTTGCTGGCCAGCACCTGACAATGAAATTGTAGTTTTATTGATATTCTGCTCAGTATGAGACAATTCAATGAGATTTCCAATTTTATCGAGATTTTCACAGCCTGTGGAATGTCCCTCAGGTGATGAAACACATTGGAATACAATTCTATAGTACTAATGGGGCAACTTTTATTTTCTTCTAACTCGATAGCAATAAATAAATGCAAGCATGTTTGCAGCATTCTATGGGCATTAAAACTTAGAAGTGCCAAGCAAATTGTTATCCATTGGGCATATTCTTACCCAGATGGCAACAATTTCTTATTGATCCGATAAGCTGTCATTCATCCTTGTTTTCTTAAGGTAGAACCAATTTATTTTCCTTATCTTAGCCTGAGCAAAGGGTATTGAGCTGGGTAAAAGTATCCCTTTAGTGAGCAAACAAATTGTCAGGGTTCACTATTCTGTCACATCATTGAAAGTAGAGAAACACTAATATATGAATAAAAATAGTAATAATAATAATAGCAACTACAATGTAAGCTATAACTCTTCCAAACAAATGTGTTTTCATGAAAACATCTTGCACTAGCATTATTAGGTTTTCAACATTAAGAATGAAAATCTCAGGATGAATATAGCTTCATGTTGCTTATATCATCATCATTATCACCACTGTCATTGTCATTATTCCCAACGGTAGTAGAATGAATTATTGTTCTACCTTTTCATCTCCTCCCTGTAATAGAATTGCAACCAAAGCTTTTGTATTCTAACTCTGCAGTGTCTCCCAGTAGAGGAGGGGAAGAGCCATCCATCTCCGCGAACTCTGAGCTAAGCCATGTGACTTGCACTGATTAACAGATGCTAATGAATTTGGTGCAAGCAGAGGCACTGAACATATCTGACTGGTTATTTCCTGCTACCTGTACCTGTGCCATCGGCCATGAGAAGAACGCCCCTGGTGGACCCCTGGAATGAGAAGAAATACTGGGCAAGCCTGAATACAATTTGCAGCCGGATCCAAGCCCAGCTGACCCTCTCTGAGCCCAGCAGGACCCAGCAGGGCCACCACTGACCTGCACACCCCTGAGCGTAGATAGCATTTTAAATCACTGAGATTTTAGAGTTAATGTTAATGCAGCATCCTCATAAAGGAAATGCATCATATAGAATAACAGTTGAATGGTGCTATGTGGCTTTTCAAAGTGAGACTGTGTGTCTGAGATCAATAAGTAAATAAATGCAAAGGGGATGTATTATATACAGGTATAAAATGGAATAAAAATATTGCTGTTTTATCACAATGCATTGGGAGTTGGAAGAGCTGGGGCACTTACAGAATACGAAACTAAGGAAGCCCTACCCAATACATTCCCTACAGAGGACCTACTCAAGACATTTAAGTGCAATGTTGTTTGGCTGAAGATGGAAGAAAGACATTTTTGTGCATGATCCCCAGAGGGGACCATGTAGAGGATGGAATGGCACTGCCACTCTCCAGTACTAGCTCAGAGACAGAAGCCAGACTAACTTTAAATTCAGCGCACCCAGCTACTTGCTTGGGTGGCCCAGCAGAGCTGGGAGAAGAGGAGAATCCCAGAAACGTGGGAGAGTCATCCTTTCCCCTGCATCCCTAGTACTGGAATTCCTGTGGCAGTAGGTAGGGCACGGTGGCCACTGTAGCAGGATGACACTGCCCTGTGGCTCAATATTAGAATGACTGGTACACAGAGAACAGAGACATAAATGGGGTCCCTTGATTCGGAGCAAAACAACACAAGGTAACATATTCTTGTGCCCCCTGGAGCCCACCTGCTTTGGGGTCCCTCAGAATCAAATTTTTAAGAAAAGGACAGATACTATTCCTGAGTAGGTAGAACCTCAGAGCTGGTGAAATTCGTGAATTGATATTGATGTGGTGAAGTCTTGGAATGATGTGTTATACCATATTCATCCTTGCATAAATTTACTTCATTTCAACAAATATTTATCAAGCACTTAGTACGTGTGAAGTGTCATTTATGAATAAGGATGAAAGCGGTGGGCCTAAAGCAGTGTAGCTTATTAGGTTATGCATGTTTTAAGTAAATTTCAGATGATTTAAGAGTAGGAAGCATATTTTTCTCAGCTCCAACTACTTGGATTCAATTTTGTTGGCAGGGCCCCGGGAAGCGGCAGGCAGGCAAGGTGACCCCGTCCCGGAGACGCGCTCTCACAGTGACTTATCCTGACACCAACTGCCCATTGGTTCTGTCTGCACCGCCTCAATTTTCTTACCTGGAAAATGAAAAACGATCTGAAACTATCCCTGATGAACATTTTCCCCAGGTCTCATTTCAGAGTTAAAACTTCAGCATCTCAATCCTTGAACTTTATCCTTATACCTCAAATAACTCTGCCTCTGTTAAGTGTTAAAGGCCAATGAATTCAAGAATGCTTGGTGGTGAACTTAGAAAGTAAATGCACCGGGATTTATCTGCTATACTCATCCAGGTGCCCCTATAAAACCATGCACGGCATGAACAGGGAGAACTGCCTCAAATGAATCAGCGAGTATAACACTCGCCTCCCTGCGAGGCTTTCGTGCAGCCAAGAACTGATGTCAGAAAATGTGCTCAGTGAAGAGTTAAGTTGGATTTTTCAACATATTGGGAAGCAGCCACTTAAGCAGGTGCCAAACTTGTTTTTCTCCATTTGGTTAAAGATTTTCATTTCTCAAACAGCCGAGCCGGCATTGGGATTGGAAAAGCTTCAAAAAAACAGTCCTGTAGCACACGGTAAACATGACTTAGGCCGAGCAGGACTCGTTAGTGTTGTGTGGAGAGCACGGAACTCATCCCAGCAGAGGTTTCACCACGGGAAAGCCTGCCGTCAGACTCAGAATGAACGCACGTTCATACACAGGAAGTACCTCCTCAACCTGTAGTGCGTTCACCCGATCCATCCAGGCCCGAGTCTCCTTCACGCAAGATATGCCAGGATGCTTTGATTAATATATATATCACGTAATGAGCAATGCAGAGATTTATTCTACAGAACTTTGCACATGTTTTGCGTTAAAAATTTGTACTCAGTAAGGAATAGGGTGATGGAAACCACCATGCCCTTCTGGTAGGAGTGCTAACAGTCTGAGACCTTCTGGCAATATTTAATAGGAAAATAAGTATACAAATACTCAAGATCCAAAAATCACAATCTCAGCTCTACATAATGGGAACTAAGGACCAGTTAGAATAAATGAACTATGTATACATACAACTATATGAATACATCTAAAAACAAATGTTGAGTTAAAAAAGAAAAAAGGTTTATGACAGCAAAATATCACATACAATAACATTTAAGAAAAGAAGAAGATAACACCAAAAACACTGGACATTTTTCAAGGATGCTTGCAAAATCAAAGAACTAACTGGGTCAATCAGATGATTACCAAAACAAGGCTAATAGATAGGAATTGAGATAAAATAAAATTACATACGAAATTTTGCAAGGAGTTACAATGATGATGTTTTGCAAGTTAAAAGATATTATCAATTCTAACTATTGATCTAAAACACTAAAAAAATAAGGTGTGGGTCTGTGAACTCAAAGGTCGCTGGTTCAATTCCCAGCCAGGGCACATAACCAGGTTGCAAGCCAGGTCTCCAGTTAGGTCTGTAACTGGAGGCAGGTGAAAGGCAACCATACGTTGATATTTGGCTCCCTCTCTGCCTCTCTCCCTGCCCCTCTCTCTAAAAATAATACAAAAAATCTTTTAAAAAGAAATAAAATAAAATAAAATAAAACCCTAAATGGAAAATAGTTGGATGACTATAAGCTACCTCAGGAATTCTGACTCCATATTCAGACCTGGACTCTGGGTTTGCCTGGAATCAAATACCTCTGAGAGGTCGAAATGCAAAGTGACATCCGGTTCCACACGGCATTCGCACAGCCATCATTCACCAAGGACAGTCCCCTCCAGTCACTAGCCATCACTCATTTTATTAGATGATTTATTCAAGTAAGAAACATTTCATGAAATCTTCACATGAATAGCCAGAAGTGACAAAAAAAAAACAAAAAAAACTACAATAACAAAAACAGTATGTCATGGTAAACTAGTGTGTTAAAGCATAGCTTGTCTCTTCTCCTAATTTGGTTAAAAAAGAATTTCTCAAATGTGGTTTGCCATAAAATAGGATTCTTTGCGAGGTCTCCTATAGTACTAATATCTGATATATAATGTATGACTTCCTCTCTCTATCTCTGTTTCTCCAGATAGAGGTATTATTAATAAAACATATACTCTTAATTTTTTAAAAAATTGATCACCTCCCATTAATAATAACTACTGTTTCCCTTGGTCGGTGTGGCTCAATTGATCAGCGTGTCGTCCCATAACCAAAGGGCTGTGGGTTAGATCTCCAGCCAGGGCACAGGCCCAGGCTGCGGGTTCAGTTCCCAGTCCAGGCACATCTGGAAGGCGATCAACTGATGCTTCTCTCTTGCATGAATATTCTCTCTTTCCCTTCCTCTCACCAAAAATCAATGAAAAAATGTCCTTGGTGAGGATAAAAATAATAACAATCATTGTTTAATTATGTAAAATGTTTATAATTGCTTTATATCAGATGTTGCTGTATGTTATATTAAGGAATTCAAGTGAGATATTTATTCTTATAGTATTTAATTTGACAACAATTCTTTCCACAGGGTTTCCCCATAGATGATGTGTGGTGTATTTAAAAATTTATATTCTCATTGCTGACTATATACTGAAATAACCTCAGACTGACAATTCAACCCATTTTTTCTGTATGTGGTCTCTTTAACTCTTTTCTCCTGTGTTGTTTTGACAAGAATGTCTTTCTCTTTTGTATTGCCAAGTCTACGATCACTTTCATCATCGCCCTATTTATACCCCATTATAGTTTTTCTGTTTATTTCTCTGTCTTTTCCAGTAGACTGTGAAGTCCCCCGAGACAGAGACTCTCTCTTGTACATCTTTATTGTCAGGAAAAATAACCAGCTTGGCTCTTGTCCACATATTTGTTTAAAGGAATAAGGAAGGCGGTGGGATTGATTGCTTCGGGATATAGTCACATTTCTGAGTCTTAATTGGAGGCCATCTTTAAAATACATCTGAACAAGGAGCTAGTGAGACCATGGAGCAAAAGTGACCTCACTTTTTTTTCTTCTACCTATTTGAGTAAGCAAGACGTTTCCTATTTCTAGAAGCCTATTATTAGTAAAAGACACATTTCAGTAGCAGCACTGTTCTAGCTAGTTTCTTTAGATGCAAATGATCAGGGGCTGGCAGTTCATATTATCAGTAGACGGATTAGCACTTGGGCAGTTTTCTTGCTCTCGCTCTCAGAATGGAAATATTTTCCAGTAGGAAAATCCTATTTCCGGAAGCCCCGGTGAGTTGGTTTGGTGGGAGAGATGACCTCCCTCTGTATAGTCAGTGGTAATGCTGCCATTATTCCTCCCAGAATGCAAAGTGTAATAAAACGCTGCAAACGTGCAGGGGAAGAGCCAGCCGGGGCTTCACACGAAACAAAGGTCCTAGCGTCGTAACACCCAGACCCAGGTTTCTGCTGGGTACTTGGCACTATGAAGAGTGTCAATTCATTTCCTATTAAGAAAGGCATCATGGATGCAGCTAGACAATAGCTCGTTTGAAGTTCCTTCAGGAACAGCAATTACCTACATCCTTGAAAGATAGAAAGGCATGGGGTAGGTCAGCAAGGGTGGACAGCTGGTCAGTCCTCTGGCCTGGAACTACATAAAAGCTCAGCAGTGCTATCGAAATGTGGAGTGTCATTAAATTGGCATTTAATTGAACACTGTAAACAATGTCACTAGTACAACCATGTTATTAACGATTACCCCTAAAGTAATCAGGTGCTGTTATCTGTCTTCTAGTGGCTTCTTAAAATGGCAATTACCAAAGGGTTACCTTGGGGGAAATAAAGAAGATACTGATGCTATAGATAAAAAAAAGTCGATCTGTACAAAATTATAACCTTCCTTCCTAGTTGACTCACAACTGTGTCAGCTTAAGACTTGTCTATAAATGTGTACTGAGCTTACATAACGTCATTTTTAAAAAATGTTAAATCAGAGTTTATTGTATTTTTCTACTTAAGTATAATTGATATACAATATTAGATTCAGATGCACAATACAGTGATTTGACGTTTATATACCTTATCATGTGACCAACCATGGTAAGTCTAGTGTCTAAAATAAAAATACAATTCAAAGACATATGAGAGTTTGTGGTCCTTTACTTTGAGTTTTACTTACTTGTGGTAAAAAATGAGGTTATATGCTCTGGGGTAGCTACAGACTTTCTGCATCTGTGCTTACAACACCTCCTGCCTAATCATACATGCTCTCTTATATCACTGCCAATCCTGAGAGCACACATCTGTCCCTAGCTACATATGAATGTGCGTAAACTCTCTGGCTTTATATGTTTGTATATGTGTTACCTGATGGGATTTATATGTGGCATTTGATGGCCCACATGTAAATGTTTGACCAGAACACAAAGCTCTGCGGAAAGAAAAAGGCTCAGCCTGTGTGGGTGTGGAGGGGTGAGCAAGAGGAAAGCATGAGGAGTCAGAGGGGAAACCCAAGGATAATGGGAGCAAAAAGCAGGAGAAAGATGGTTTTAAGATGACTGGATCTCTCTGGAGAGCTGGTTCGGGAACATTTCTGAGCAAGTGTGAAACAGGCTGTAGACATTTAAGATAGGCAGAAAGTCTCTGAAGAGCCAGGCTGGGAACAGTTCTGATTCGGGAAGACATAGTCATCAGCTTAATGTGTCAGACACCTTTCCGGTTATTTGGTGATAAAATCAGGCTTCGTATCAAAAAAAAATCTAAAATTGATGCTATGCACTGTTTATTCAAGAGAGCCGTGGAGTAATGTCAAACCCTCTCAGTGTACTGAATCCACATGATCACCGCCTCACCGCCAGTTGCTGGGCTCAGTACCAAGACACAATGAAGAAATGATGTGGACACGCACCTTGGGTAGCTTACACTCTGTGGGAAGATGTGGGTGACTTCAGGATGAACATTTTAATGAGAAAGAAGGTGCTTGGGGTGCAAAGAATGGGTAGCTAAATTAGTCTAAAGGGGACAATAAGTCTCCTTATGGGAAGTGGCATTCCAACTTGAAGGAGGAACCAGGAACCAGCCAGGGTACAGGTAGGAGAGAGGCGAGGGGCAGAACAGTTTTCTCATAAAATCCTAGAATCAAGGGCATGTGTGCTAAAATGAAAGACTGCAGAGATGAGGGAGGAAGTCCTGAAGGGATTTTTAAGCTAACAAAAACGGGAGAACTGAGGTGCTTGCACTTCTGCATCAGAAAGCTGACCACAGATGCAGTATGCAGGACAGCAACCCAGATGAGAAGGAGGGAGACTGGGTAGGAAGCTGGGGCAGCGTCCGGGCAGGGGCTAGGAACAGAGACGGGGAGGAATAGAGGGACTTGAGATATATTCAGGAGACGAGAGCAGAAGACCAAAACTCCACCTGGTGCCAAAGTAAGTCTGGTGACAGCGAAATAAATGAACTAAACCTGGGAACGTCCTGGACTTTGTGATTATTTTGCATACCTGTTTCATCCCGTTTCTGCCCAGTAACTCCTTGTAATACATTCAGAGTGGTTTTAAGCTATAAAGAAATAGTTAAGAATGTCATTGAAGGAATTAAAGTGCAGGGAGACTTAAAAGTCTAAACAGGGAAAAACTTCTCTTTCAGTCCTTGATTTTGGCAGAAGAATTTATGTGCGATAAAGAGGTGCCTCGACCAACTTTGCTATATTTAAAATTTTGTCATAGAAATCATTGCACGGCTTTTTCCATCTATTTCAAGTCATAAACAAGGACAGTCTTATCAGATATGCATAACAGCCTACAAGGGAATCAGAGATTTACTTCAAGTGGGAGGTTTGCACCGCCCTTGTGGCAGGAAAGGCCTGAACCACAGTGGGAGGATGATCATTCTGCCCCTGACAACTTATCCAGAGGAGCCCTGTTGACTAGCTGGAACCACGTTCTGGCTGGAAGCTGGAGGCAAAACGTCTACACCACCAATTACTCCTCCTCTCACCCACCCACCCTCCTTCAAGACTGAAACCAGTTACAACATCCTTAACAGCTTTTCATTTATCCACAGTCGTCCTGAACCAGAAAACTCAGCTTCCACACCACACCCCTTGGGTTCTCCAAGTTGCACGTATCTCACTAGCTGGACATGGACAGAACAGCACCTTCCCATACAGAGAAAAACTCCCACTATGACACTCCATTCCAACAGTCGCCAGGGAGCCTCTCTTCTTTTCTTGCCCTGCATATCTGTTTCCCTGATCACTGGCCCTCAGGATCCTCACGACCTGTGACCTCCTGAGTGCTAACAGCACCAAAGGGGGATCTCCAACAACACATTGGCTACCCCCTTCATTGTCTTTCACAGCCCTCAACCCTAGTGGACCTCTGGCTCCATCGGAATCACAGAGGATCCTGAGACCGTGAGGAGTGAAACCCCTTAGCCCCTGACCTCAACTCTAAAGACATCTTCCTTCCTCGCAAACTCATGTGCAGAGCATGTGCAAACTTATGTGCAAATTCAACACCCAACTGCCCGAATCCAAAACAGGCTTGACTGTTGACTATTCTTACAGTTAGTTCTTTAACTTTTCTAGGTTAGCACTGAAAATGTTAAAAATACTAGCGTAATTAACACATGAAATCTTCTTAGAATCATGCCTCTGCTATATTAATAAGCAGGAAAAACATCGGAAGGGCAAACGAACTGTCACCCAGATCAACGGAACCTGAGCACACATCCAACTGAGACGGTGAGCCTGGTGAAGGCCACATGGAGCCCCTGGGGATGTATGGGGGCACCCATGGGAGCCACAAGGGTACCTAGGAGCCCAAACTAGGAGAACAGACATGAGTCAGTGTTGGAGGCCATTGGCACCATTTAAATATTAAACGTGTACTAGCTAACACATCATCGGCTTTGTTCAGGGAGGTTAAAATGTCTCACACGTATACAAGAGGAAAAGAATTACATGCAGTAAGTCCCAGAGCCCCGGCACATGGCTCCCCGAGGGCATCTTTCGGTGCCAGCTCACTCCTGGGAGGGGACAGATCACCTGGAGAGTCTTGTAATGATAGGGGCCAGTTGAAGAAGCCCCAGGATGAGCAGGACCTCACTGGAAGGATGTGCCCCCGGCTGAGAGGCAAAGGAAAATCGTCCAAAGGCCAAAGTTTCTGGCACCAGTAACAGCAGATCCATGTTCTAGACAGTTAAGAGGAAAGGGTGAGATTTCTTCCAGCTGGGGCCAAAAATGCTCGTTGGGGATGGGAAAAGTCAGAAAAATAAACTGCCATGAGATGGAGCTCTCAGCAGCCAACCTCAGGAAAGTGGGTGTTTATTATGTGTCCTGCCCCCTACAGAACAATTCCAGTCGGTGTCTTGGGCAATGCCCCGACAGTCAGCAAGTCACCTAAAGAGAGAAGTGATCCAAAGGATAGTTATGAACAGTAGTATACTTTCTAATTTCCAAAATTGCTTATGTCTTCCACTCAATGTGTTCCCAGTATTTTAGTTCAAACCTCTCTATACCCAGACATTGTTCCAAAATCAATGGTGTCTTAGAATTGAATAAATGTAGTAAGGCAGTTAAGTAAATACTCAAAGGCATTTGGGTGTGAGCTAGTTGAGGCTATCAATTTATATTAATCCCTTCATGGCTTAATAAGACAAAGTTGTTTCAGGCAACCAAAAATCTATGCCTGGTCTCTGGAGTCCTGTTTTTGGGTGTGAGTTACAGCAATCATTGAAAGAACAACAACTAATCTAAAGATATATCCATTCCTTCTATGCATTCCATAGCAATCTAAGTCAACCTTATCCCACCCTACTAAGTCAAAGCTTTGACCACAGAACTTTGTCACTATTTTGCTCTTCAAGGAAAAAAAAAAAAAATGCTGCCATAATGAAACTTACTGACTTTGGAGCCAAATTATACAGATTTAAATTGTTATTAAGTGAAAATGCTGCGTGGTTTTAAGAAAGTATTTGAACTCCTTGTGTCTCAGTTCCCACATATACAAGATAGAATAAAAACAGAACCAATCATAGTGTTAGCATGCCAGTCCAGTTAATTGATCTATGTAAAAGTACTTACAACAATGTCTGGTACATATATGTTTTGATAACATTATCTGCACTCTGTATTCACTGTTTTTACTTAAGTTATTGTATGTGCATTCTATAGGGAAGAGTAAAAAAATCCTCAAAATTCCATTGAGATTTTTACTCATGGCAACATATTTTTCTAATTATACATAATTATCAGAGCTGTGAAATTATTTTATTTATATATATATATATATATATATATATTTATGTTGCTTTATAAATATCTGAACTTTTATAATTTTTGTGTTATTCTTTGATTAGATTTATGCAATGATCTGGAAAAGGAGGACATTTCCAAAGACTCTGATAATAAGCAAATGGAAATGGGTTCAGTGACAACTCATAAAAAAAATAGTTTCCAGCTACTGATTCCCTCCAAAATGTATTTTTTGTCCAGAAGTAGTATCTAAACAGGAACCTTGGCAACAACAACACTTAAAAGCCAAACTTGTGTTTGGCAGAAAAGAATCAGTTATGAACTAAAAACTGAGACTTAATTGCATGTTTTCATAAATAATGGCAGACCCAATCCAAGCAGAAGTTTGCTTCCATACTATGAAAGTTCAACCTATCTCTTTCATCAGGTTTCATCCTTGATTTGATATTTGGCTATAAGTCCTTTACAATATTTAAGAAGCAATTATTATGTATGACTAACTTTTCATGATGATAACTTCATTGTCATAAAGCAGTGCCCTTTTAACTTACACATCTAGTGAAAGAAAAAGGAAAGCATCTTTTAATGAAATACATGAACACAAAAAGTCTTATTTTTTAAAGATTTTTTAATTTATTATTTCCAGAGAGAGAGAAGAAGGGAGAGAGGGAGAGAAACATCAATGTATGGTTGTCTTTCACCTGCCTCCAGCCATGGACCTGGCTTGCAACCTGGTTATGTGCCCTGGCTGGGAACTGAACTAGCGACCTTTGGGTTCTTGGGCCAGTGCCTTATCCACTGTGCTACCAGCCAGGGCAAAAGTCTTCTTATTTAAAGACTGTTAATACTGCTTTTTATTTTGTCTCTGTCCTTTTGTCTTGTCATGCACAGATACTCCTGACAGAGTTTGCCCTCGTAACAGCTGACTGTTCTTTCTGATACAGTCACTCCTCTTCCATGGACAAGCCGATAGCTTTCACGATTGGCAAGGCACAGCCCTGTCTGTCTCAATTAGTCATAGATGCTTAGCAGCTCACTCCATGCATCGCCACTAATTGCAGCAGGAGTATTCATCTGGCCTCCTTTCCTTTGGATGTTTCCTTTCCTTCCCAAACAACATTGGCAAGTAAGTCTATCTCTGCAGACATACTGAAACTGGAGAAATCTGAGATGCCTCTCATTACCACTGTCTGAAACATTTTTTTTTTTTTTACTTTGTCTTAGGTGCTTTGCAAGAAAACTGGGTCTCATAAATTTAGCAATTCATGAAATTCCAAAATTTAAACGAGTGTTTTGTTTTGTTTTTTGAGATATTGACTACAGCAATAATGAATTAAGAAGTACTGTGTTGTCGGTGGGGATGTAGATTCAGATAAATGTTTCAGGATTTTTTGCTTAAATTTGTGTCTGAAGAGTTGCTTGATTATTAATAGTTACAATGAAAATAGGAACTAGAGTGCAAGTTAAAATTATCAATATATTTAACAATACTTAAAACCTATGTAATTTTATTAACAATGTCACCCCAATAAAAAAATATTATTAAAACATATTTAGTGGTAACAAATGATATTAAATCAAATAAGTATGAAACTCAGAGAATGCTGCCTCATAAAACTGAACTGTGTCATTTTCAGTCTCTTTTGTTAAATTTCTTGCCAAACGTTATTCTATATAGCATAAAAAGGATAACTACTAAACTTAAAACCTTAATAACTCAGGAATAAATACAGCACAGGAAATTTCATGATGTTCTTTGAAGAATTGCTCAATCAACATTTTCAATATTATTCTCAATTTCTAACTCCATTTCCTATCATTTAGACAAATAAATCAAAAGTGGATAATGACTCTGGCACATGAATAAAATGTTGGAAGGTCAATGTGGAACACTGATGACTACATCTGATAAAAGGAAAGTAACAAAAAGAGAACATCGGGATTGTGACCCTCCCCCTAGGCCAACTTCACATTGTAAATAATAAAATCATTAGTACAGAAAAATGCAGCATAGCAAGCTAATTGCAATGTGAAAACTAAGAGCATTTTAGTATCTAAAAGTTAGACAGGAATCAGGAAGGGCTTTGACATGACTCACAATGGCTGAATAGATCACCCCCACCCCTGGTTGGGGGTGAGGCCAGGGAAGTGGGGAAGAACAGGGCATGCATGGGGAGCCAGTCCTTACCCTCTGGGCATCCACTCGCAAGAATTCAGTATCTCAGCTCTGGTCAAGTCAGGGCAGTGGCACAAAGAGTGCCCGTTCACTTCCTTGTGAGTTCAAGGTGTCTTCCTTTCACTACATGAGGGTGCCTCCCCACAGACTGGATACAAACAGGGCTGAGGAGAAAACAAAGTCCCAATGAGAACCGGAGCTGTGGACATTGATTTCAGAAATTAAAAACAAGCAATGAGAAAAGAGAAGCTAATAAAACAAGATTTGCATTTTTTTCAGACTTCTGAGTTTATACCTCCTTACAAAATCAAGTAATAAGAAAAATATTCCTTCCCAGATGTACTGTTTATAAAAGTCACAAGGTTTACAACACAAAAATGGATTTTAAACCCTCAAAACTGTTTCAATAGTCAACAAAAAGATCAATTCAGTCCTCCATGGAAAAACAGAGTTAAATTTAAGCACATGCAAATGTGACATAAATAAAACAAGGAAAGAAAAATGCAAACATTTTCAATATTCTATGTTGAAAATATCTGGTGGAAAATTCTGTAAATGAATAAGTCAGAACGCTGCATTGCCAGGATAATGGCACAACCCTCTCTGCACTCTTCTTTAGCCACATGAAGAACACCCTTGGTTCAGGCTTGTGTAAGGGAAGGAAGAATTGCTTTACCAATAAATCCTACTTCCAATGACTAAAATCAAATTATTACCTTTTGCATTTTTAAATCATAATACAAATGGGTACTTCGAGAAAATCAACCATGGCATTTTACTTTAAAGGGCAGGTCTAAAAACATGTCATAACTAACAAGCACTACATGACTTGTCATAAGTTCAAGGACCTGTTATCTCTGGCAAGATAAAAACTAAATATATTTAACCAGATCATAATACAGGACTACACTATATAAAGAAAGGGCTGTATAGCTGTGTAAAATAAGAACAAGGGACATGGGGACACCCTAGTAGCATAAGCTATAACTAACTGCCTTGACAGTAGAGAAAATGACAGGAGCCACTGAAATTAGTTTATTCCGCACTCCATCCATTCCCACCCCCTTATGGGATTTTGAATGGCTTATTACACAATGATGAAAACAGCAGCAGCTTGGGCTAGTCCCACCCTCACATGTTCTCATAAGGTAACAGTTCAGTTTCAGAGCACAGTGATGCCTAGCAAGATTCTTAGTCTAGAGAATGGACAATCTTTAAATGTGTTAATTTACAGGTTAATAGGTATTGGTCGTTCATCATTAAATAGAACCCATAATGGTTTGTAGGGGAGTGGACCTCGCCAAAGATCTGAAGTTTGTAATTCTTAATAATGGTAATACTATTTGCACTTTGAGTTGAAATTATGCATTACATGTATATTTAAAAGTCCATATGTGTGAAGCGCATATCATAAGGTACAATAGTATATATCATAATAAGATAAATTAGTGTATTTAGAGAAGTTACTGGTAATCAAAAAAGCAACCCATTTTTTCATTTAAAACATAGTATATTAATATAATAGAAATATTAATAGAACTATATATAATACATACAAATATATATAATTACATATACACACACACATCCACATATACTAGATCTGTCCTGAAAAAGTTCAAGCCACTGTTAATATGAGAACTGTTTATGTGACACCATTGTACCCTGGCAGCCAGAGTGGACTGCAATGCACATGTGTGAACAACTTTACTGTACTAGTCAGTGGGGTGGCAGACACCACTGAGTCAGCATGTGTACTGTGTGGCCATCACAGCCACAGTGACTGGGCAAGTGCAGCGATGAATCTGCATTAAATTTTGCATTAAGCTTGAACGTTCCTCCACGGAATCTGTTTGATGAATCAGAAGCCTTTCGGGGATGATGTAATGAAGGTAGCACAAATAAAAGTGTGGCACAAATGCTTCCAAAATGTTCAAGAATCTGTTGAAAGTGACCCATGTTCTGGAAAGCCTGCAACAAGCAAATACCCGAGAATATTGAACATGTATGGGCTGCACCCAATGAAGATCAGTGACACACAGTTTGAGAACTAGAAGCTGATACGGGAACTCCAAAAACTGCTGTGTCTCAGATCTTGATGCAGGATCTTGGCAAGAAACATGTCATGGCAAAATTCATTCTGCAGCTTCTGCACAAGGAACATCATGCTGAAGTTGCTAGTGACAACTGAAGTTGCTTACCAATGACCTAGATTTGCTTAAGAAGGTCATGACCAGAGATGAACAGATCGTCTACGGCTGTGAAGTGGAAACAAAGGTGCAGGTGTCCCAATGAAGTGGACTGGTTCTCTGCACCCGGAGAAGGTTCAGCGAAGTTGCAAGATCAAGACCATGAACACTGTGCTTTTTGATTGGAAAAGTGCTGTCCATCGTGAGTAGACCCCTCCAGGTCAAACAGTGAGTAAGGAGACTGTGCCAGTGTTCTCCATCAGCTGAGAGAGGCAACAGGGTGAAACCGGCCACAGCTGTGGGCAGCTGGTGCCCGGCAGCTTCACCAGGACAGAGCACCTGCTCATGCATCATGTCTCGGGCAGAATATTTTGATGAAACGTCAAATCACCCAGGTGACTCAGCACCCTACTGCCCATATTTGGTGCGCTGTGGTTTCTGGGTTTTCCCAGAACTAAAATCACCTTTGAAAGGAGAGATATCCAACTGTCAATGAGATTCAGGAAAATAGTACAGGGCAGCTGGTGGCAATTCCATTAAAGGATTTTGCAGAGGGTTTTGAACAGTGGAAGAGATGCAGGGAGACCTGAGTGAGGTTCCAAGCTGCCTATTTTGAAGGGACTGAGGTGTTACTGTTCTATGTGCAACGCTTCTTGTATCTTGGATCTTCAATAAATGCCTCTTTTTCATATTTCATGGCTGCATACGTACTTTCATATTGGTGCTATTATTCTAGAAAACCCTGACTAATGTTAATACATAGAGTAATTTTTTAAAATATTTTATTTATTATTTCCGGAGAAAGGGGAAGGGAGAGAGGCAGAGAGGCAGAGAGACATCCATGTAAGGTTGCCTTTCACCTGCCTCCAGCTACAGACCTGGCTGGAGACCTGGCTTGCAACCTGGTTATGTGCCCTGGCAGGGAATCGAACCAGCAACCTTTGGGTTTGCAGGCTGGCACCTTATCCACTATGCCCCCAGCCAGGGCTAGAGTCATTTTTAATTCTTAAATAAAACTCAAAAATTCTGCAATTTCTTTCCTTTTGTTCCCTTACCAACTTTTCTTCCTCTCCTTATGTTTGAAAATAATGGATACAGGAAGAAAAATTATTCCATGTTAAAATTCAAGTTTCAAAACTTATTCTTAGATAACTGTCTATCCCAAGGATGACAACCATTTTCTATAGGAAAGGCTCTAGACTTAGTGGTTCACATGGTACTTGTGGCCATTACTCAATGCTCCATTGCACAATAGTTCTGCCGAAACAGCCTCGGATAATACAGAAGTGGGTGGGTGGGCTATAAAACTTTATAAATGTTTGCATGTTAGTTTTGATACGGCACGGAATATTATTCTACCTTTAATTTTTTCAGCCATTTAAATATGTAAGTTAATCATTCTTGACACACTAGGTCCTTACAAAACAGGCCATGGGTCAGATTTGACCTCCTGTATACACTTTTCTGGCCACTGATCTAACCATTATCTTGGTTTCCAATGAAGGAAAGTATTTCTGTTGTACCTGGTGTTTTCCTGCATAGTGAGAAATTTCTTACTGAAACTAGGTTTCAGAGATGAACATAATCCATATGCCTAGAAGACAATAGACTTTTCAAGATTGCTGCTAATTAATGAAAATCTGAGCCATCAAGAAGAAGAAAAGTGACTAGTTCATTTTCAACACATTTTTGAGAACATTTATGTCAAAGGTTGCACCATTCAGCTATGACCAGCTATCGTCTTTACTTTTTTTGTTTGCTTTGTTATATGCGTGTCTAGGCAGCTGATTTTCTGGGCATGTAAACTACTGAAATCAATGTAGGGATCAACCATCATTAGCCCCTTCTGTACCCTTCCTGCCATCTTATAGCACTCTGCTTTCCTGGAAGGAAGGTGTCAGGGCATTTTTATTGTATTGCTATTTACTCTTTGGCTCAATAGTTATTTCAAAGCAGACACATCATCGACATTTAGCAGCATTAATCTCTGCCAGTGCAATATTCCTAATTGGCATTAATGAAATAAGGAAAGAGAACTTTGTGGGAAAATTGGGGGGAAAAAGCTGCAGTGAACCAAGATGTCTGTTTTCAGATATTTTCTTAGTCAATGACATTGACCAACAGAAAAAGAGTGCCTGTAAGCAGCATTTAGTCTTCTACAAATTGTCAAGGTCGTATGTTACTGAAATAGAGGTAATAATCATTTCCATTTTGAAATTTGTTTATTTGGAAAGGATTCTGAATATCAAGGCCAGGCAGGATATGCATTCTATTAATAATTTCTCTAATAAAAGCCTCTCACATCAACCTAAAGATGACGGCTGATACCCAATGCAAAAACACAAATTCTGCATGGGCCAAAAGTCCCAGACGGTAGTCCAAATGCAAAACAAACTGTAAAATTCAGGTCATGTCCACAGCATATCCTGCCCATCCCTTTCAGTTCTTTGCCATGAGATTAGCTTTTATAGAGATTTAGCAAGTGTGTGTTGAGCAGATGTTTATTACATTATTAAAAATCATCTGGTTTTAAAAAGTGGAACTTCAGAGAGTGTAAGGTTATGTTCACATAAGCCACCTTCATAGGCTTTGTTGGCAGGTGTCTAAAATACCAGCAAGACACCAGGGCAGATTTAGAACCACCGCAGAAGCAACATGGCTCGGTGCGCCAAGCAATTGAGTGTAACTCTAGGGAACCTGGATTCTAATGATGATTTTCCTGTTGCCTCTGTGAATCTAATTCTGCCCTCCATGCCAAGGGAGCAGGCTGACAGGAGGCACACAATTCCATCATCAGAGCTGCAGAAAAATAATGTAATTTATCAAGTACAGCTTCCTTTTCATCATCCCCTAGCTCCCAACCCCTCAGCCATACAAACGATGTAAAGACTGCTGCCCACATTCCCAAAATGCTTCAACCAGACCTGGAAAAATGGGCCAGAAAGGGTGAAAACAAGGGGCTAAATCTTTGAGGGATAAAATTTTTTTTCTATGCAAATAATGCAAATCACCAGGATAAGAATAAAGATAGCAACTTTGGACATAAAATCTCATCTAGAAAATTCACATTTTTATAACTTACTTGTTTTATTTTTCCTCTATAGGTTATGCATTTTTGGGGGGTTATCCTGGGACACACATTATTCACTGAACATTGAAATTAACTTGTGCACTTATCATGGGGAATAATTAGTTGTATTTTCATTGTTTTTCCTTACCACAAAAAAAGGGTCCAAAACCCACTCCAGCCCAGGATGCTGACCCTTCTTCCCACTCTCAAGGCTTAGTTTTCACAAAAGAGGTACCTAGGGGGCTGAGAAGATCTTAATAACCCCTTTCCACATTCACCTAGAGAGAACAGGATGTTGGAATAGGCAGTGCACAGGCTTTGTGAGGCAAGCTACTAAGTGTAGGGGCTGCAGGTTCTCACACTAGCTCACTCAGCCTCTGTCCCCCATAGCTGAAGGTGAGTCAGTCTCTGCTGTTAGTGAGTCTGATCCAATTAAATAACTATACTCTGACAGTGCTGTCCCTTCTCTTTTAGTGTCATTCTTCCAGATTCCTGGTCCATTATCCATACAGTGTGAGTTCAGTCTCCACTTCTGCCCCATTACACTCTTGCTGGTACAGGGATGTCATTATTGTGCATAGAAGGGCTAATGCTTCCCCATGTGGTGGCCTGGAAAACCCACAAAATCTTACACTGCAAAACATTGTTTAGCTTTGGTATCCTTTACCCCAGATCAACATGTTAGTAAAATCAGCAGCTGTAAAGAATAGAATTCTAACTTGAGACTGTTGAATAGCTTCAGAATACCTAACAAAAGTAAAAATAAGAATATGACATAAAAATAACATTAGGACATCAAATTGGTCAGTTAGACATTTTTAATTACCTGGAAGAAAGTAACATAATTTCAGTAAGTATATCAGACCTAATTTTAATACTTCTTTATATGTATATAGTACTTTATAATTCAAAATTTTTAAACATTTTATCTTATTTGATTTCTACATCTGTTTCTACCCTTAGGAGAGGTGTCCTCAAACATTATAAAGATTTTAATCATATGGTTAAAATATGCTAAGAATCTCTATTGAAATCTATTGTGAATGTAAATATAAATGCATTTGACAACTGCAAAATCAGTTGGTTCACTAAAATGTGGTTTCTGTTTCCCAGACTTTTTCGCATCTTAGCATTTTTAATCTCCCAAAAGTAATACTTTTATAAAAATGGCCAGAACATTCATGCCAACAACACTTACATCTATATACCCCAATGCCTAAACTAAAAATAAATATGCATTTTGAGAGGAATAAAATGATCATTAAACATTTAGTATAAATATGAAGAAAGGACACATTTTGTTCACTTAAGAATTTGATTACACATTTGCTGTCAATACCAGAGTATTTCACGAGCATCTGAGCTGTCAGTGAACTAGAATAAAATTGCTAGAGTTTGAAGGGGCCTTGGAGATCCTTCAAGTTAACCACTCATGTAGCCACAAGGGAAACGGAACTCAGAGAACATGCTGAAAGTCTATGGTCATCAAGTGGTTGAGGTTCAGGTTTCAACACAAATCTTACAACTCAGAAGACCAATCAGCTCCTATGACAGAATTTTCACATGGAGCCAAACATAACCCAAGCTATGCCACATAACTCCTTTTTCCAGAAAAAGAAAGAGTTAAACCACCTCACTGGTTATGGTTGATCTAGTTACTGCTTGGATGTTGTCTCTAGATCTTACAGGTACCACCTGTTCCCTACTTTGCTGTAATTGCTTCAGAAATATAAGCCCCCTCTATATTTTCCATTTTATCTTATCAACAGATGGGTCATTGTCGAAGTTAAGTTGGGAAACCTTCTCTCAAACCAGCACTACAGAGACTATAAAGGCAGATAAGAAAAGGGTCCTGTCTAAACAAAACTGTACAGATCAAGAGCAGGAGGAGTCGCACAGAAATGACCCAGAGGCTCCGGGCGCAGAGGGAGGTGGAAGGGGTGACTGTTGCTCCTTCTTCCTCCTCTGTCCCCAGGCATCTCCACCACTCCACCACGGTGACACACAACACTCCACCACTCCACCACTCCACTGTGGTGACACACAACACACAACCCCCCACCACCCCACCGTGGTGACACACAACACACAACACCCCACCACTCCACTGTGGTGACACACAACACACAACACCCCACCACTCCACCGTGGTGACACACAACACAAAACGCTCCACCACTCCAATGCAGTGACACACAACACACAACATCCCACCGCTCCACCACGGTGACACACAACACACAACACTCCACCACTCCACCACTCCACTGTGGTGACACACAACACACAACACCCCACCACTCCACCACTCCACTGTGGTGACACACAACACACAACACCCCACCACTCCACCGCGTTGACACACAACACAGCAGCAAAACATCTTCATCAGCTCCTACTTCCTCAGGCAGAAAGACAAAGTAAAACACAAAAAAGTGACAAATTGCCCTGGCTGGAGTGGCTCAGTGGATTGAGCGCTGAAGAGCAAAGGGTCGTTGGTTCAATTCCCAGTCAGGGCACAGGCCTGAGTTGCGGGCCAGGTCCCCAGTTGGGGGAGGCAGCCACGCACTGCTGTTTCTCTCCCTCTTGCTCTCTCCCTTCCCCTGTTTCAATAAATAAGTAAATAAATAAATAGCAACGTCTTTCATTCAGAAACAGAAACAAAAAGAGTCATACAACCTGGGACAACTAGCCCAGAATGTTTGGAACGATCTTATTGCTTAGGAAATAGTACTTGATGATCTGTGAACAAGTTCAGCATGTCTGTGTAATGTCTGAACTCCAGCATTCTACACTTGACCTGACACATGAAACCCCTACTTTTCTTTTCCTACCCAATGACACACCTTCATACAAGCCCACTTGAAAGAGAAATCATGACCATTTATTTTACTCTGAAGTTTGTGAAAAACAGATCCAGCGGGAGTGACCCATAATGAGAATGACATGAGATATAAAAATTTCTATCTTAGACAGCTAATCAACAAGCTAACAAGTTCATCAACAAAATTTGCCGTCCCTCAAATAACTGAAACCATAGGTGACAGAGAAAGAGGCTCGAACACTTGTCAGAAACACAAGTGCAGAACAGCAGCATTCATCCACAATTTTTAAGTTACTCTGAGGTGGAGGAAGCCTGGTGTGAAGCATACACCCAGTTAATTCTAAAGATTCTGTGAGGGAAGGAAGCCTTCAGTTGTTTGCTAGAGAATAAAAGGTATTGTCAGAGAAGAGGCCTGTTGTTTTATATGTTTAATTATAAGAGACAAAGAAAACATCATGGTACTAAGTAGCTATTATTGTCGCCATTTACAATTAAGGCCATTGCAGTTCAGGTGCATAAAGTAACGCGCCAAGGTGGCAGAGGCAGAGTCGGCTGAGGAGGCGTCTCAGCTCCATTTGTCAGACCCCAAGGCCTGTCCTTCCGGCGCCCCACCCGGCTGCCCCAGCTCCCAACAGCTGCACCTGCCACAGTGCGTTCCATGGCTACAGGGAACGCTGGGTCTTTCTAAATACACAATTGAAAGGAGTTTCAAAAGGACTGAGTCATTTTAATATTTTATACCTGAACTCCAAGTTCTCACCTTTGTATATAATAACTATAAAGGGAGGAATTTATGCCCTTGCACTAATTTTCCTTGACAGGCCAGTATGAGAGAGAGCTCCAAAAACACAAAAATCAGATTTGTATAAACCGGATATTTAAATAGTCTAAAAATATATGAACCCTTGTAAATTGTTAATAACTTCAGTCATGCTACATCTAAAATGAACAAGCTAAACTCAAATTATATTTGTAATATATATTATGTGTAGCACATTTTTCTTAATGGCCTTATAATAGTATAATACTAGGAAGGAATATTTTCAAAATGAGGATAATTTCAATGTTGCTAATAAGCTTTGGATAAGAAGAAAAACTCTGGGAGAATCCACAATATGGATCAAAGTAGGAAAGGAAATAAATTAAAACCTGAGAGCTATGGTAATTGGCAAGGAAGCCCTGCCCAACATCTGAAGTCCTCAGTATAAAACAGTTAACAATGGAAGAAAGAAACTCACGTATCCTTTGATGGTAAGTTAATGGCTGGGGATGGACACCTAGAGGCAAAAACAGATTCTGAGGAAAAAAACCTCATCAAAAATGCAGAGACCTATGACCTGCTCAGCCTCTGCTGCTAATAAAGGAGGTGGGTTTGTCCGTCATTACTTGGAACTTGAAGAATGACACACTGCCCCTCCAGAGACTTAGACAAAGGAAGGATCAGAGGAGTCTGAACATGTCACTTGGACGGGTAATTGAGACAGAAGCCAATGTGCATAACTGGTTAAAGCCACAGGAAGAACAGGGTTTGACTCCTGCAGGGTGGAGTAAGGGACAGGGCACTGCCACGGTTGGGTACCTTTACCCCTTTCCTGCCCTGCACTGTTGTGTCTGGCTGTTCCTCAGAATGCCTGTTGCCACATGGTCACAGAGAGAATGCTGCCTCTCCAGCCATCACATCCAAGTTCAGCTCTTTCGATCAATGTTGGATTGTTCTAATGTTGCAGGTTTGCTGCTTTGTTTTCCTTGTCACACTGAGAGAGATTGCTGCCCTCCCTCAAGTTTCATTTTGGAGTTCTCAGAGGAAGTTGAAGTCTTTTTCCATTGCTGGTGATTCAAATGGGACTGGATGAGCCTTGAAGACAGTCAGGATAGAGCTAGACAGCAACCAAGTCTGAGAAAAGTGAGCGTGGGAGTCCCTGTGAAGGAAACCAGGAAGGAGGAAATATTGGGCAGACATTAAAGAAAACCCTCTAGTTCCCCATCAGTCATCTGATGGGAAGCTGATCCTACTCAAAGGTGGTCCAGCTTGCACTTAAATCATTTCACAGGATTATTACTAATCAAGTAGCAAATATCAGAGTGAAAATAAAAATATGTTAAAGGGAACACAGTCAATATATTTTTCTTAATAGGAAGCTGAAAAGAGGCTGTGGAAAAGAAAACAGAAAGCTCTCTGAAGGAGGAGTAATTATCACAAAATGTCCAAACTGGAAAACAGGAAAATGAGTTCTCTAACTTGTCATGAATTACATTGATATGGAATTGGGATAAAGAAAATAGCACCAAAACAAAGAAAAATAAGGAACTTGGATAATTACCTCCTATTGGAAGCTTTCTGTAAAGGGGCATAACTCCTTTCTCTAGAGTTAATGTTTCTATTCTGTTCTAATTAAGGTTTAAATGGTTCTCCTGAATCCACAATATGTTTTTAAAGATGTTTTCAGGTACTGAGCTTTGTTTTAGCCCTTTCACTTCAAAAAAATTCTGCTTCCTCCTAGGCGATCCTTTAGTGTGACATAAAAAAAAAAAATTTTTTTTAACTGTATTTGTGCTAAAACAGAGTGGCAAAACTGCCATTATTTAAAATAACATTTTTACCTACAGACATTTCAGATAAGTGTTTCTGCTAGCATCTGAGATCTTTAAGTCATTTATTTTTTCTCCCTGCTTCCACTTGCTCCTTTAAATGGTCCCAATTCATCTGGGAAGGTTCCCATCTGCACTGTCTGAGCCTCTTTCTCTTCGAGGCTTAGCGGTCATTAGCCTCCAGGACCTGTGAGTGGCCGTGAGGTGCCATGGGGTTGTGACTGGGCCTAATGATTTTTCTACAATTGGTGGTTATGTTTTCATCTTAACTACATGGCACATGGTTATCCCTTACTTTCCTTACTTCGTTACATCTTCCTAAAGCAAACATTGGAAAAGAGTCACTGCTCTTTTCCCTAATCCCCTAGTTGGATCACACATCATTGAGTCTGCTATTTCTATTTTTACACTTTCATTTAGCACTCAACCTGCTGTTGCCTGTTTTCTGATGCTGATGCTCAGCCCCGCTGAGCAGACAAAGAGCAGCAAGACAGCAGGGGAAGCATATGTGTGCATGTGCACAAGAACACATGTACATGCATACATGCACACACATGCACACACATCATAAATGCTTGAAGGCAGGCGATGGTAACAATAAAACTGGAAAAGTCAAACATATGGGAAACTATATTTGCAGGCAAATAAGAAAAGGGTCATAAATTTGCAGCACCTATTCCAATTGCTGGTCAGCCAATAATACCCAGAATTTTAAAAATATAGTCTATTTATTTATTTTTATAGAGGGGGAGTGGGAGAGAGAAAGAGAGGGAGAGAAACATCAATGTGTGGTTGCCTCTCACATGCCCTGCATCAAATGGGAGCCTGAACCATAATTCAGGCAGGTGCCCTGACTGGGAATCGAACCTGTGACCCTTTGGTTCACAGGCTGGCACTCAATCCACTGAGCCATACCAGCCAGGGCAATATCCAGATTTTTTAAATATTTCTACTGATGGAGGCTTGGCCTTATTTTTCCTTTGGGGCCCTTTAGAAATATTTCTACTTGCATATCAATATCTAAAACTTAATATTTCTATGCAGAAATTATTTGCTCATGCCCAATTACAAAATTCCTTCTGTAAAATTATTTCCATTATTGACACTGGTGAAGTGCTCACAGCTTCAAAGATCTGCAACAGTCAGGTATTTTTGTGTCTAGGGATTTCTTTTTGAGTTTTGCCATCATTTATCCATCATTTGATTTTACTCCTAAATATGCTAAGATTAAACTGTAGCTAAAGCCGTTGGATTGTAGTCAACCTCTCCCACTGCTGATTGATATACTACAGCCCATTCATTCACTCTGCTTCCAACACTGACTCCCACTTACCTTTCAAGCTACACTGAAGCTCTTCATCACGGACACTGAGTTGATTTTACTTTAACCTCCCTCAAATGTACCTTTGTGTTTACCACTTTTCTGTTCTACCACTGATTCCTTCCCTACATGTACCTAGAAGGGGCATCACAGTGCTGAGATGAATCATCAGATTTGGACTCCCAGATGTAGAGACCTGCCCTTCCACTTCTCTGCTGGGTTCTCTAACCTACTTTACAGTCTCTTTTTTCATAAAGCTTTCTCAAAATAATGCTAATTCTTCTGGCTAATCCAAATGTCTAACAAAGTGCATTTACTGTGGTGACTGAAATAATTAGCTGTTATATACCAGAGCTAAAGACAATGTTTATACAGAATGAGGGCTTATCATGAACTGTGAATCATTTTTGCACTTTTATCCACAAAACCATGCAGTTAAATGAGAGATATGCCAATTATAGCCATTAAATAAGTGTTCATATATCTTTGCAAATGTTTAACTTGAAGAAATCCCAGATTTTGCATTAGGAGGACAGACTCAACAGATGCCTCCAAATGCTAACACGTCTTGTGAAGGCAGAAGGTGTTAATTAAACAAATAATTCATATTAAAAATGCATCTAACTTTTGAAATCACAATGAATTCATGTGCTGTCTTCTCTGTGTGAGAGCTGATAGCTAGGAAGAGGACTTTGGTCACACTGTACACGGTGACACATCTGGAGTCATGTGTAGGAATGTGTACAAGTAAAACAGCAGGTACATTATTAACTACTTCCGTTTGGTGAGAGATTGCAAATTTGCCACAAGGCAAACCTTCAGGGGCAATTTTTAGGAAATGTTTACAATAGACACAACAGAAGACCATGTTGTTCCTAGTTAATCCCAGGTCCTACTGACCTAGAATTCTGGGTAAAATCCATGGGGCAGGGAATAAGAGATGCCTCAGAACCTGCCCTGAGACTGAGTAAGATCACTGAGCAAAAAGATCAGTTGCTTGGAACATCCCTTCTGCTCCATGTCAAGCATGCTGGCCAAGCTAAGAGTCAGATTAGGATTCCCGGGATATAAAGCTGGTGCAAAAGTGGAGAAACGTGAACTGTGACATGAGGAAATCAAATCTGTACATTAGAAGAGTCAAGTCCAAGGCATCAGGAACCAGTGTAAGTTGTCACGAGCAGCCTTGGTATCAGAAGTGGCCGGTGTGCCAAAATAGTGGCCAGCAATGGCTTTGGTGGGTGGCAACTGGTGGAGACTCCCTAAGCTAACAGGTGAACAGGGGATGCTCTCTCAGGACTTCCTGGGACCCAGTTCATGAGCAGGGTGATGGGCATGGAGGCAGAACTGATGAGGATAAGTAAAACCTCGCCCCACAGGACTTCCTGGGACCCAGTTCATGAGGAGGATGATGGGCATGGAGGCAGAACTGATGAGGATAAGTAAAACCTCGCCCCAGCTCAGCCCTCCCCACTTCGGTAGAGAAGCCAAAACTCCACTTCCCAGCCTCCTTCAAGGTTCACATCTACTCCACTGGTCAACTGGCTCTAGAATCCTCTATCTTACACATGTAACTGCACTAGTTATTTTCTTCTCCAATCATCTTCTACTACTTCCCTTTGCTAGCACGTATAATTAACCATACTCTGAATTTGGTATTTCTGGATAGTTAAGTTTGACCCCAAGGAACAAGGCTCTATAAAGTGAATGCTAGAATTCAAATCCAGGCTCCACAATGTGCTAAATAGGTGACCTTTGATCTATCTCAAAACTATGGTATTGTTAGGATTAAATGAGCTAAAATAAGTATTTAGAACAACTCCCCCACACACAGAAACCAACAAGAAAAGTTAGCCATATACCTCGGGCCCCAAACCATCCATGTATTCTTCCTATTAAATCTTCTAGGCATCATCATTTTGATGAGGCTTTTTCTAGAACTCTTACCACAGTAACCATAGGAAGTTGTACATGTGACATGTGACAGTTTTCCTGCCTGGCCTGGGAGGTACAGATCATGGCTATTTTATTTTATATTCCTATCTCCTGGCCCAATTTCTTTCACACAGTCATATAATAGAGATAATTAATAACATTTTTAAAGGTTCAAAACCAAATTTAGATAAATTTGGAGCTAATTAATTCATCTGTGTCAGTGTGTAGGAATGTCTCTACTTACACACCACAGGTTTTTTTATGAAATCTAACATCATTGAAATTGCAATCCAAATGTAAAGAGGAAGAACAGTTAATGTGCCAGGTGGTAGAATTAATGTGAACAAACTAGAATAACTGACTCAAAATAAAACAAAAAACAAAAAATACAATATGGTTACATTGATATACAATACAGTTGAAAGATTTAGCCTCAAATAAGTTACTGAAAAAAAAAAATGGGAGTCTTAGTTGACCATAAAATAATGCAGCTAAAAGTCTGAGAGTCTCTTGTTTAATCTCATTACAAAGAAAATCCAAAATCTTTGGGGTGTGATAAACTATTTAAAACAAGGAGATAAATATCTATTATATTAATTACTGGTCTGTAGTCTACAGAATCATCTCTGAGACAAATGGAAAATTGGAGTTTCAACTTAAATCTTTCCTGTTAACAATATGGACCCTACCATAACAAATATTTTTTCCTCTGAGAAGGCTCTTTATAGGGTATAGAGTACTTTTATTATTGTTATTGATATGGCAGGTTTAGTGATAGTATTTCAGATATCAATTTTATTATATTAACTTTAAAACACAACAAAAACTTGATGATCACTGGTTTCTCTTGAGCTATATCATAATACAATTGGTTTTCTATAGGAACCTTCCTTCTTTTTGATGGCAATATTATTTTCCTAGAAATAAGACAGAATAAATTTCAACTTAGAAATCCATATTGCCTTTTTAGACTATCATATGACACAAAAATTTAGAAATCATTGCCTCAAAGTCTTGAAATGTTTCTTAAACCAAAATTAAGCCATTATTTTCATAGGAGGTATTTGCACATACAATCAAATACTAAATCCAATTATATATTCTAAATGAGCTTTATTAATAATATTCCATTATTAAATCAGTATTCTGAATATTGAGTTTTTCATTCAGCCATCTTTCATAGAAATAAAAAACTGGGAATAATGCTTCGGTTGTGCTTCCTAACTATTTACTTAATGCACATATGTGTTTTGTGCACTTCAGTGTTAGCACTACTTGATCTACGCCTTTCATGTCATGACACTAAAGGACCCACCAGGAGGTTGTGTAGATGACACTGTGAATGGGGTTCCTTGACTGCAGTACATGCCAGTCCATTGCAACAGGCACATATCTGCAAATTATTACTTATTGACTGAATAAGGAAAGATAAGTAATGAGAAGTGTCTTCTGTTGGTCTCTCCAAATTTACTTCCCACCGTTTTCTACCTTGAGTTCTACATGGTGCCCTCTGACCGTGAGGTCAGTCAATGGGTACCTCTGGAGAGCAATCCAGGGGAGGAAGGGAAGCTACTTCAGGAAAGTTGTTCTGGTTCTTTCCCAGAAACTGCCTCTGGCTGGCTGTGTCCCTTGGCTGTCCTGTCAGGCCAATGGGCTCTATACAACTTCCTCTCCTTGGCATTCTGCCTTTTTAGACTAGGAATTCATGGCCTAGGTTTGATGGCCTTTGCCATTAACATCAGTAACATAAAGTATATTTTCTCTTAGATATATGTAGAAAAATGGAAACTGAATTAAAACTAATGCAATTTTAAGCCCTGGCTGATGGCACAGTGGATAAGGAGCCAACCTGTGAACCCAAAGGTCGTTGGTTCGTTTCCCAGCCAGGGCACATAACCAGGTTGCAAGCCAGGTCTCCAGCCAGGTCCATGGCTAGAGGCAGGTGAAAGGCAACCGTACATTGATGTCACTATCCCTCTCTGACTCTCTTCCTTCCCCTCTCTCTAAAAATAATAAATTAAAAAAGAGAGACTAATGCAATATTATAATCCTGGTTTTGGAAAGAAACAGAATATTATGTTAGGCCTCCTTATATGCAAATATAACAGCATGTCCACACACTGGGATAAAATTTGATTGACGTTGCAATTGTCTATGTGAGATGATTTACACAGAGAATTTGCTGTATAAATGTGTCCCCTAGGAATTAAGGTGAGTGTTGGCAGGAGATAACCGATCTGGGGTTTTAGATTTTGTCCCTCTTCCTTTCTCAGTAACACAACTAACATCTGGTAAAACTTGGCAGGAGTGACGTGAGTTTATGCACAAGGGACAATTGATACTGGCTGTGGGAGAGGAACAAGCTAACAAAGAAACCTCAAACAGCAAGAACAGATGTACTTCCCACTGGCAAAATCCCCTGAGACGGCAAATACCCTGCCTTGAGAGACAGTCTAGTTTGGCTGCTCTAGTTAGTGAGAAACTTGGAGCTATGGAAAAATGGATCAAAGAGTGATAAGAAAAGTCTAAATATGAAACGATGCAAAAATGTTCAAATGATCTTATCAGTTACAATAGACATGCTTTTATATATACTCCATATTCATCCTATTTTAAAGCTGGGATGAATTTACAGATTAATACTCTAAGTCAAAAGTTGCTAAAATTTTTCTATCAAGGGTCATGTAGTCACCCCACAGATTCCTTACCTCTTAAATGTTATTATCCTTTCCCCTGACTCAACTTGATCACTTCACCTATGACCACCCCTAATCTAAAACTTTATACTCCGATTTCATACTATTGCATTATTCCTTATGAAGATTATTTATTCAATGATACAGTAACAAAATGATTTAGAGCATTACGGAAACTTATTACCAGGGTCTTGTCCTAGTCTGAAGGAAGTAATACCTGAACTGATTTGAGAAACATGTGTAGTAGTTACTCATGTTAAGAGGTATGAAAGGGGAAGGAACATTTCAGGAAGAGAGAAAAATATCTTAATTTATGAAAGCAATAAGGAGAGGCCAGTATAGCAGAGTCATAGAAGTTGCCTGTATGAAGGCGGTAGTAAATGATATGGCTTGAGATGAAGGCAGAAACCAAAGTTAAATAGCCAGTGTTAAGTTCAGATATGTCTAGTTAGGTTTCTTTAAGATCCCTTGGCTTCAGTAGGAGGTATGAATTGGAGAGCATGAGAGAAAAAATGTGATATTAGGAAACCAATTAAAAATCTCTTTTAGTAGAATAGGGAAGACATTTTAGTAGCTGAGATTTCTAGCAGAAAGTGTTGGTGGGAATTTGTGGTAGTGGTTAAGATCAGAGACAATATTTATAGGGAAAAGCAATGGGACTAGGTAATTTATTGGATGTGAGGAGTGAAGAAAAATAGGGTGTAAGTCCTACAAACAGTTTCATGGCTTGAGCTGATAGGTAAATAAATGATGGTGTTAGGCCCTGAGGTAAGGCAAAATCAAAGTGGTCATCTCTGGGAGCAACAGAACCATTGGTCACAATGAGTTTAAAGTCAATATTAGAAATCAAAATGGCGAATTTAGAAAGATGAGCAGAGGAAATATATTAGGTGGCTTCAGAATATAAATGGTCATGGGAACAAACAGTCTATTGGTTATGAAGCCCAATGAACTCCATTCGTTAAATCTCCCTTTCATCCGTCCTCTTATTTCAATCAGACTCCAGGTGTACTGGGATAGATATTTATTTCCTCTCTACTGGGCAATGGGAATTACACCCCACTCCTCAGTCTTACCCCTTTTCAATCTATTTATCTACACTGCTCCCAAAGAGGTCAATCACAAAATAAAATTCACCATATTCCTCATCTGCTCAAAAATCTTCCATTATCTTTTACTCTCATGAAGGGTGAACTTCATATTTCTTTGCAGAGCACTGCCTCACAGAGCTAGACCTCACAACGTACCCAGACATCCCATTCCAAGACCCTTGAAAGCTCTGCCGTTGTCTGATTGCTACTTGTGCTGCCTCTTCTGCTTGGAAGATATCTTTCCAATTCTCAAGTCTCAACAAGTAAAAGGCATTTTCTAGCTAAACAAAGATACCTCTCTGGCGGTCTCACCACTCCTCACACTTCTTACTGGTGCTTATGTTTGCTTTTCAGTCCACCTACTATGTAAGTAATTGGAAGACAAGGTCTATCTATTTGCATTTTGGAATCCACAATGCCTACTGGAGCCTATAATTAGGCATTCAAAAAATTGGTTTCATATAAATGATTACTCACATTTTAGCATGGATCTCTCTCTTTTTTAATTGCACAGCAACACCTGTCAGCTTCTTCATTTCTGGAAAATTATCATAATCTCTATATGAAACTTTATAAGTGTTATAATGATCTACTTTATATTAAATCAGTGCATTTTATAAGATCTTTTTTGTGGGGGGTTAACTTTGGATGTATTTTCTATTGAAATAAAATATTGTGCAATTTCTTTAAATTGCTGAAATACATAGGAACTGAGAAGAGGAAATGGTATGCAAAAATGCCACATATGAACGCACTATGGAGAGGTTTCAAAAGCAAACCACAGTTGAGTGTAGGGAGTATCTCATATCATACTGATGGGAATGGATTTTAACATTCCCATTATACTGTGATTTTCTAATAGCTCGATCCCCAGAGGACCTCCTGGGACTCACCTGGAAATTATACGGGGCCCTGAGTAAATTTTCATGAAGTGAAAAGGTAGGGAGCTCATAGTCTCAACTATCAAGCCATTAGATGGATAGAATGCAACATTCTCTGTTGATGGTCATTGCTATGACTCCCTTACAAATAACTCAGTCTCTTGTCTCTCTCCCTATTCACCATCAGTGTATACTTTTAGATAGAGTTGGTTTAAAAACATATTTGGTACTGATAAAGCTTTCATTGGTCTTTTTCTCTGAGCTTTTAGGAAAAACGTACTAAGGAAATACATATGTTCCAGAGTCATTCTTCCCCAAGGAAACTGGTTGAACTTAACTTTTTATATTCAAAGAAAATTATATGAAAACAGATTTGTAACTCACTTTAATCAGAAGAAAATAGCCAATCATATTAAACTATCAATTACTGAAAATTTTTGCACTCTGAAATGTCAATTTCATATCATTTAGCCTGCTTGCGGAAAAAATTTACAATTTAAGAGTAATATTATTGGGTTATCTGGTGTACCAACTTACATTGGATATAATTTATGGTGAATGTTACTAAAACAACATCAAAAAATTAAGTACAAATCCTAACTAGAGATCTGGGCAATGGAATGAGAATAGCACATATTTCCAATTAATCAAATGTATTTTAAAGATGGACTGCCACCCTTCATTCATGAAAACGTATGCTTAATATGTTTTGTTGAATTTCAAATACTACATTCCTAAGCCTCAATATATTTGAGTGACAAATACCATGAACTTTTATAAACCTTGGAGAGTTATTCTATGTCTTCAGGGAACCTTGGAGAATCTAGGATGCAAATACTTCTTCCTTCAGTATTTGAGTAAACAGCATGAGTGAAAATAAAAGTATTGCACTTGGCACCTGGTGTCAGTCTTGGAGGTAAGATTAACTAGAAATGAGATAAAACGTTCTCTCCTTTTTGATAGTCATTTCAAAGGAAAGCAAAGGTCTATTTCAATCAACTGGCCACTTACAATCCTGTATTTTTCCACTTGAGTCACTTTAAATATTGCAGGTTAGAAGAACTACGCAATAGACAAAAATAACAGAATGAAACCTTCCTAAATCTAATTTGTTAGCATCCTCTATCAAAAGCTTATTGTGATTTGTCAATTTCATTAGCCCTGTAAGTACATGTGAAGGAAGCAGTGGGGAGAGTTGAGTGGAGAAAATTGACCTAGACATTTCAAAGGAGTAAGACTGGAAACAGAATCGGATTCTTCTGTGTTTCTGACATAAAAAAACTAAAATTATACCACTACTAATTGACCATGGTGCATGCAGTTTCTCTTGAAATAACAGGATGGGGGGGTGGGGGGGGTGTCAGACCATTTGTAAGGTGAGCACATTTGTTTTCAAATAAATAGTGGCATCAAGAGCATGTGACCGCTCACAGAGGTGCTCGTACCTATGGTCCTACGAAGAGCATCAGCCCTTCCACAGTCTGCAGAGAGCTGGTGGCCCCTGAGGCCAGCCCCACTTCTCACTCATCCACAAGCCTTCCTTCCCAGTCCCAAACCCAGGCACGGCTCCAAACAATAGCCACACATAGGTACAGGGAAGAAAGAAATGAGTTGTAAAAATAAATTCTGAAAATCAAAGGCTCCTACCGCGTCAGCATCCCTGATTAGGTGGGATTTGGGGAAGGTGCTTTCTTCCTCCCGGCCTTTACAGTTCTACAACCACAATGGCCCTCTAGCGGGATGCTAAATTAAGAGGCATTTTGTTTGTATTGTTAGCAGCCAGATCGAAGCAGTCACCGAGAAATGTTTTATTATGGTGAGGAGAGGACTCTTTTAATAAGGCTCTTCGGAGACTGAGTTTTAATGACGCTTAACACAATGTTTTAAACCACACAACCGCATCTACATGTTATTTCTTGTTAAATGCTGGGTGTTAAACAGCAGGCTGGCTCCAGATTGCTTGCAGAGGGTAGTTAGGGATGGCTGCTACATCTCTGACAATTTGAATAGTTGATGGAGTGACAGGCTTGGTTTGCATTTAAAGGGATTTTACACTTTTCGCATCTGCACGGTGCAACGGTGCACGTTATTACCCAGTGCGCTTCCCAATATGTTGAAGGGTTAAAGCCAATTAGGCACAATTGCAAGTTTCCATTTCTCCTAGAATCTGTGCCCTCTTCCAAACTTAGCTTGCTCCAGCCTGAACGATTTCCCTCACTAATTAACCCAGGGATCTCTGCAGTGAATTGCTGTTCAGAACTGCAGACAGAAGAATCAGGAGGGGAAATGAGGAACAGAATGTGCCCCAAGGAAAGATGTAAGCAATAAAGCAATACATGTTTATACCTAGGTTCTTTAACCATTTAAAAGCTTGGCTTTTTAAAAATTAAACAGCAGAGAGAGCACTGCTCTGTGGCACCTTTATTCTTCCCACTGTTAATCTCACAGCTTTCTTGCCCCATTTCCTCCCACCCCAAACAAGTCGCTATCTGGGTCACGCACACCTCCTGAGACCAAGCAACCAAGGTGTGCAGCTTCCAGATGGCAACTCCCAGCAATAAACGCGCTTTTCTCCACAGAGCCTGCTTTCTCTTCACATCTTGTGTCTTTGGATTCTGCTTCAAAGTTCTCTTTTAAATTGTTTACTTGCCCGTAGCAGGTGGGGCTGCAGGAGAAAGCTCCCCTCCATGTGGGGATGCTTCAGGTGGGGTCAGAGGGTGAAATCTCCCCCCTTCTGTATGTGTACTCTATGACTCTGGGGGTTATTTCAATCTCCTCTTATAGCAGAAATAGTACATAGATCTCTTCACAACTCCGTGTTCAGTGATGCCATAGTGGTACCTCGATATCAATCAGGGGAGAATTTACCCACAAAAATCAGAAAATTCTGCATATAAATCCAATCTTGCTTTTGTCATTGGTGGATTGTCTTACATGAAGAAAGTGAAGGAGAAAACATTCATAAAGCAGATTAAACTTAAAGTTGGCCCTGCCTTGAGCTGTTGCATTGTGATTAAACTTGAAAATAGGTCTGTAACTGTAGTTAATACATTCCAAATAATTCAACAATTTGAGAAATACGCTTCTCATGTTCAAAGTCTATTCTCCAACTCAAAGAAATCTCTCATGTCACTGACTAAAGCACACACTTAGGACTTTGTTGTTTTACCCCATAAACAGCAATATCAACCAACATGTATGTAAGAACCATGTTCAGAGAACCCACTGTTCACTGCCTACCAGTAGGCTACAGGCAACAGGACAGTCAGCGGTGGGTCTCAAAGACTCCACGTCCCACAATGTAGAAGGCATAAAGTCAACAATGAAAATGTCCAGAAAGAAACATACTGGAAGGACATCATGTAAAAATAAGTTAAATGTACTTATAATGTCTTATTTACCCTATAGAAGATAAAATTCACAATGTATATTATAAACTTGAAGACTTCCATGGTCCCAGTGGGTAGGTAGTCTGTCTCATCCATGGATATAGACTAAAAGGCATTCACATTTATCCTTATTTTTTTACTTTTTATTTTACTTTTTTATGCTTGAAGAAGAGAACTTACAGGTTCATGATTCCAAGGTTTTGTTCTGGATAAACCTGTAGTTTCTTCAATAATGGCCCTTTTCATGTTATGCTTCCAATGCAGATATTTTCTGTCCCTATCAAAAGGTCTTCTTTCAGATTAAAACTTTTTTATTGAATTTATGGGGTGACATTGAGTAATAAAATTTATAGGTTTCAGGTGTACAGTTCTATAACACATCATTGTATATTATATTGTGTTCACCATCCCAAGTCCAGTCTAGTTTTATCACCATTTATATCCCCTTTACTCTCTTCTACCTTTCTCAACCCCCATCCCTCTGGCAATCACCATACTCTTGGCTGTATCTATGAGGGTTTTTTCCTTAATCCAGTCACTTTTTAACTCAATCTGAGGAAGACTTTCTAACAGCCAGAGCCCCCTCCAAGGTATTGTATATACGTTGTCTGGTGACCTACATTGTATGGCTGGGGAGTCAATGCATTTTTCACTCCTGGAAGTGCTCAGATAGGAACTCCATGAACATGTAATACAAAGCATCTAACCTCAAAACGTTTTCTAAATGAGCTGAGTCTTTTTAGGAACTTTGCAATAATTCAAAATTTATCATCTCATGTATGTTTATATATATATAAGTATATATACTATGGCATAAGACATAGTTCTAGGTTCTAAATATATATATAATTTATCATATATATGTACACAGAGAGAGAGAGACAGTTGATCTATATATATTAGAGAGAGAGATAGTTGTAGGCATTGGTATGAATATATATATATACATACACATACACATACATTATATATATATATGTTTATTATATATATATAATATATATATATTTATATATATATAATGAGAAAGAAAGAGAAAGAATGAGAAAGGAGGAGAGAAAGACTTCTAGGTTCTAGGTACTGGTGGGTGTGAGAATCAATAACAGAAGAGATAAAACCCCTAGCCTAATAAGCCTGGAAATGACAGAGGATAAATATGTGAACAAACTCATAAGTTTAAGTAGTGATCGGTACTATAAAGAAGATTTGAACTATATAGCAGACAGAGAGCATTAGGTTGGAAAGGAGGAGTTTACTTTGGCTAGGATTGTAAGGGATGGGTGTCTTACACCTTCTCTGTGGAGCTATTTCAAAGAAGTATTGAATGATGAAGGACAGTGAACATATAATGGCCTAGAGTACAAACAAAGGAGAGAAGAGCAACTGCAAAGTTCCTGCAGGAGCAGTGATTGGACCATATTTAAAGCGTGACCACTGCAGCAAGAGGGAACGGTCCATGTCAAGATTGGAGAGGAGGGTGCGAGGCAACAGCTGAGGCAGTCTTGCAGGCCGGAAGGAGCTTGGGTTTTATTCTAAAGTCAATGGGAATCCATCAGAGCATTTGAAGCAGAGTAACTTAAACAGTATTTTCAAAGATCAAATGGTTTATGTTTTGAAAAAATTCAGAAACAGATTTGAGTCAGATGTAGGTAAAAGTGGACCAATGAAGCTAGATCTGTGTAAATGTGTTTATATTTGAAGCCAAATCAGTAAAATTCTCCTGTGTTGACCTCTGGATCATAGATATACATGACCAGAGACTCTAACAAGCTTGCGTTCTCTAAGCTTTACTGCTAGAATGGAATAAAGGATAACACCTACCCCATAAGCCTTTGTGAAAATGAGATAATAGATGAAAAATCCCTAGAATGTTCTATGTGCAATGTGTCAGCTAATTTTATTCAGGGTAAACTACATATATTTTCCATTTCATCCTTGGAGTCAATGTCTCAATGAACTCATTCATTTTGTAGAGCTCTGAGTGAGAGAAGCATAGTAGACAGTGTGTAGGTGAATACTGGGAATACCAGTAAAGAGTATTTCAATACTAGTTCCTTCTTTTTCTATGTGTGAGATAGTTAAATAAGAACAATTAAGAAATTTAGTTTTTACTTGTATTCAATTTAAAAAAAAGATACTTATTTTGTATGTTTAATGTATTCTTTTTAAACTTGCTTACATAAAATTCACACACACACACATAAACTGAAAACATTGTCCACAATCCTGTCTTATGCAGATGTTCACTGTTAACATGTGCTGCTATGTTAATTTTTTTAAGGCAACTAATTACCCAAATGCTTTATCTAGAAAAGATTGCTTGGTTAGCAATCTTGATTACAAATACTTGATTGTATTTATAGCTACATAGTTGATTGTATAAGTAAATTAAAGAACTTTCTCAAATTTAATTGGAAATTAATTGGAGGAGGGATTCCTGATAAACCAGGAATCAATGAGAAGCAAGTGGGAATCATCTTGATCAGTTCTAGACTCTCGTCCAATAACTCTCAGAGGGTTTAAATATCGCATTAGGTATTAGTTTTCTTGGGTGGGTTGACATAATTTAAAGAAGCCTAAAGATAATAAATTGGCATTAAATACATGTTTTAAAAGGGTATCATGGGAAATCATGAATGATCTACTCTTCAAGCCAGATAGTCCATCATGGAACATGGAAGGTCACTAGGTTTCTCTTCCACCTTTTCAATGATGGAACTTTTGCCTTCTCCAGCACTTTCCTAACGTTCTATTCCTCTGCTCTTTTGGTGTTCCATGTCTCTCCCCAATTACCTATTATTCCCCTTTTCTTAGCTATTGCATCTCCACTGTGCACTTGTCCTGGATATTCTACTGAGCTTCCACCCAGCCATGGTCCTTCTTCCCACTAGTCATTTCCTGTCTCCCTCCACCATATCCTCTCCTCCTTACCTTGCCGGTATCTTTGTACAAAGAATGAGAATCATCTCAGTTTACACTGAAAAGGAACATGGCCTCTCAATCTGACCATATTTTCAAGGTCATTTCAGCCTCATGGACATTGGGTATGGTCAGTTTCACAAAATTTTAACCATTTTCTTAGGAAAAACATTACCACGAATAGCTTTGCATGTTCAGGTTTTGTTTGTAAGTAGTTTTGTACTACTTTTGAACTTTAGTCAAAAGATAAAATAGAGATGCTTTTGCTTCACTTAGGATCAAAGGATAGTTTTAAAGCCATTTGATATTACAAAGAACCACATATCCTAGCAAATTATTTACTTTCTTTTAAAGGTTCCTCTGCCATAATCAAGCAACAGCAATATCACAACTGACTAGGATAAAAAAAAGCTCAAACTACAAAACATGCTCCTAAAATGTTTTTCCACTTCCTTTTTCACAAACCTCATTTCACATATCCCCCCTCCCGATCACTGCTCAGAATCTGAACATTCTTGCTGCTTGTGTGAAGAAAGACACCTATTTTGATACCCTTAGC
This sequence comes from Noctilio leporinus, assembly GCA_004026585.1. NCBI lineage: Eukaryota > Metazoa > Chordata > Mammalia > Chiroptera > Noctilionidae > Noctilio > Noctilio leporinus. Next base: position 200,696 of record PVIW01000146.1, read on the forward strand.
TAGTGGCACCATCTATCCAGTCAGTCAAGCTAAGGGCTTCCTCACCGAACGAGCCAGGCTGATCTACAATTTCATAATTTCCTTTTCTTCAGGTACCATGTTACTTTTCAAATGGACTAATCTTGCATCATATAAAACTAACTTTTAAAGTTTAACTTTAAAAGGAATGAAATTCACCATTATCTATGGGCCCAGTCAGTCATTAGTTTACAAAATAACCCAAAGTTTAGTATTGGTTTAGCACAACCATCTCTTAATTTTAATTGTACTACTTTATACTTCTGTGGACTAGCAACTGAGGCAGAGCCTTCCTGGGCATTATCTGGTTCCACGAGACATCAACAAGGGTCACTCGGTGGTACCCAGCTGATAAGAGTGGACCATTGGGACCAAGACATGGTCGGGATCTTGGTCTGGCTGAATTCTTCCTCTGACTGTACTCTCAGGTCTCTCCACCACTGCCTCCAAGTCTTTTCACAGGGATGGCTGAATTGACACTATAATTTAGGGCTCTAAGAGGGAGAATTCCAGGATACAGGAAGGGGAACTCCCATAAGATATTTACCTGGAAACCTCTGCCTTATTCTACAGATCACGCAGTCCCTGAGCCCACTGACACAGCTGGAGGGGCTGAGAACCCCCTCTCCCTGGGAGGATTGTCAGTGAATGTGGGGTGTCGTTAACCTACTACATAATTCCATCTAAAATGGTAATACTCCACCTATGTAATTAATAACTGTTCATTTTATATTTACCCTTTAATACATTTTATTGTTCCATTCTATAATAATTGGCTAAAGGAGGCCTGCCTCGCTATAACAAATTAGTTCTGCTACCTGCTTACTAATTTACCTACCTCAGGCAATGCATAATCTTTTTTAAATTTGTTTTCTTTTTCTAAAAAAAAAAAAAAAAAAATACCTAAGCACTTCTATGAGATGCAAGTTGACACTTCTGCAAGTCTTTGTTTGGATTTGGAGTTGCACAGAGAAAAACAAAGTACGATTTCTCTTGTCAGGTGAAAGCTGCAGGGTATGAATTATGTTGATTTAAAATAGGCATGTCATTTCTAACCTTCCAGTGTTCTCAGTCTGAAAAACAAATGCCTCTGAAACTGCCCGCGTGTCCCCTTCACCTAGGGTCCCCTCCCCGTAATTTTCCATGCTGATTGGCTCTGCCCTGACCTCTCCTTTGTGGGCCAAGATTTAACTTCACTTTTTAGACTTTTCTAACAGATGCCGCATACCGGCCACTCAGGGATTGGGTTAATTGCTTCTCTGAAGGAGAGCCCATCCTTAGTTTAAGGGATTTAGAGAGAGTCAGGAAATCAACCACAGGTACATTAGGAGAGGATCAGAGACTTCCCCACTGGAAGAAAAAAATGTAAATGTTAAAAGCTTGATCTAATCCTCCGGCCCATGCATATATCTAAAATGGGATTTGTCAATGGCAGATGCAAACCCGCTTCGATGTGATATTGGCGACTTGGCTTTACACACTGAAGCCCTGGAGTCACAGAGCTGCCGCCAAGTCCTGATGCCAAAGCGCCGACAAAATATAAGGCTTCCCGGAGAGAACTCGCTCTTCCAGGGCTCCACCCAGGACTCTAACTACAGCTGCAATCACTGTGTATCACTGTGTCGCTGCGCCCCTGGCCTGCAGAATTTCATTTCACCTTTCTCCCCACCCAAATGAAAAAAAAAAAAAAAGAAGAAGAAGAAGGATAGGGGTGGGGAGAAGGAGTTGATGAATAATTCCAGGTAGGAATACTTTAGCTGAAACAAGTAATCTCTGTGGAGTAAGGGAGGAGGGAGAGCCATCGTAAAAGAAGGCCCTTCAGAGATTCGGGAACAACTCAAGCCCCGTTAGAGCTCCCTGAACCCCACCCCAGCAGTGCATTCGGCCCCGGGTGACAGCTTGGGCAACAGCGTGACATAGGTGGAATCTCCTCTCAATCAGGCACTAGGTGAGGAAGCCATGTCCCTAGTTCGACGGGAATTCTACGAGACCAGAAGTTATATAAACCACAATGCATTCCTTCTCGAAATCTGCTCAAGACACCTAAATAGATATGGAGAGTTTGCTGGGTTTTATTTTATGCTTTACAACCCAAACGCATGCTCAACAGCGGGCATCGGTGACGAAGACCCGTCTCCATAGCAGGGTCTGCACCCTGGTGATGGAACTAGACACCGTTCCGCATGTAAACAGGGGATGTTAGCACTGCTCATTGCATTTATTTTTGTGTTACACTTTTAAAGTTTGGTGTGCCGTTCCTAAACCCATTCTATTTTCGTAGAGTCATACCTATACATACCTGATCGTACTTTATAAAAGAATAAATACGAGAAGGGCATGCTCAAAACTGTTTGAACCTATTGTGGCGTGTGCCACGGAACGTCTGCAGAACATTAAACTCGGGCTGGAATTATTCGCGGGGTCAACATGGCACTCTCACTTTAACAAAAACAGAACGAACACGAGCTTTGCAATCAGCCAGTCTAGAGAAAGAACTCCATCTTCACCCTTTTAAAAAGAATACGCTCTTACACAAGTTACTCACATATCTACAAGATCAAGATACTAACAATCTTCACGGAAATATTCTCTGGATAATAAATAAGTGACTGAAAGCACTGAGTACAAGGCTGCTCGCACAGGTCATGGGCCCAGCCCGCACACGCTCTCCTGCATTTATGCTCAGATTCTGCTCATGTATTTTCTTAGTTTCATGTACATTCCATCCTCTGTTCGAAGGCCAATAGATTACTACAAGGAAAAGTTGTAATATTTTCGAACCGTTAATATTGGGTAAGATAGAAAAAAAAGGGTTTCTTCCCTTGAGCATAAATTCTTTGTTAACTCTGCTGTTTCATTCACCCATCATTTCCTTCCTCTGCCCTAGTGTTGTGCTTCATCCGAAAAGCATGTTTGGACCCTGTGTCCCTTTATTCCTCAGTTTCCCCACCTCTTGGGTAGGAAAACGTGCCTTCTTCCATTTTTGCCTTGTTACCCTGTAACAAGATTGCTTGCATCAACTTAAGCCCCAAAATCCTCTCACTGGAAATGAGCTTTTGTCTCAGTCGCCCCACCTTAAATCAAACAAAACCTCCCTCGCCACAGCCTTTTTCTCTCCTCTGATTTACTTTTCTTCATCTCCATTCTTTAATCCCTCCACTTATCTCCCCACTGAAACACACTTTCTCTCCGCAGTCCTCGCACCAGTAACAGCAGCAAACGCTATGATTCAGTGTTGAACTATGGCTCCAAAGACTTAAATTTGAGCCACAGCAGAAAACGAGTTTCCTTCCTGCACACTGCTGAGTTATCCTCTTATTATTACTGGCAAACAAACATGTACGTCTTACAGCAAGACGTATGGTCAGTGACAGACTCTAATGTGTGCTTTAGCAAATTGTAATAAAAACCCAAGTGGAGAACAGAAGATGTGGCGTAAACCAAATCAGGCTGCGAGGAAGAGTGTATCATTTGACTCCCAAATGGTAGATATGGTAATGCCATATAGACCAAGCTGCAATTAGTTAATTTATTATTGTAAAAATATATTGTCCTTATTAGAGATAGCGAAGTAATTGACTCAAGTTCACCCTTTCTCCTCTCAAAGACTCTTTTTCTGTCCCTTTATATAAAGACATTTTAAATAGCAGAGTTGAAATAAGTATCCAAATATTGCCTAAGTAAAAATCTTCATTGATGTGGACTTATTTAGGAGGAGCTAAATGATCCCATTTAAGCCATAAATATTTATCAGATTCACTCAAAACTGCTTATATATTATCTGCTGTAATTGTATAGTTGAATACAACCTGCTATCCTCTTCTAGTGTAAATGTTAACATTCAGGATGGCCCGGCCCGACAAGTGACTGGGCACAGGTAGCTGAGGAAGACTGCAGCTAGGTGGGGGGAGAAGTAGACTCTTCCTCCTTGAAGTCAGACCTCCCTGCCCCAGAAGCAGATCTAGCCTCATCAGTCATGATACTAATAAAAGATGACCTCTGCAAAATGCTCAATCCCAATGGCATGGATTTGGAACTATTTCAATGGTGTAAATCTACCTTTTCATACTTGATAATTAAGGACACGGGTCCTGGAGACAAACTGGGCCTTGCTAGTCCTGTAGCACCATCAAGTTGTTCAACTTCTTGGTAAAGTTCTTATGGACAAATTCTTAGAACAATTCAGTCAGTGTTCAAAAATTAGTTGCTACTTTTATTCCTGTTTATAATCAAGATGGCACTATGCATAGCAGATTTCTGTTTGGAAGCTCTGGACAAGTACCTGGATTGGCACACTGACAAGGTGTAGGTCATTCCAAATAAATATGCTACCGGAACATTAAGTTGAGATCATCCGTTATTTATAGGATGATAAGCATTCGCAAAATAATCTTGGGACCTAGTAAGAGACTAGAAAACAATACTTTAAAATTAGGTTAACATGGTGATAAATTCATTACTCAATGAAACGTTTTAAATGTTGTAATGGGACTGTGACATTTCTATGCCTCCCTCACAGGCATCACATTATAAAACAGAATACAGGCAGACCAAAATCCACTACAAAATTATTAACTATAGTCTCCTTTCATAATAAAATTGCATAATGTACAAAAGTATAGAGAAAGAAGCCCAAGAAAAGTGTTCCCAGAGCGGGAAGTAAGAATATCTCCAGGATATGAAACTTATATCACTATTTTCATAATTAAGATCATTCAACTATCTTTCCTCTGCCCAATCACAAATACATATTAAGGAAGATTATTTAGGAGACTGTGGAATAGTCTTTAAGATATGAATCTAATTCTGACATTCTCACTCTCAAATTGCTTTCTATATTAATGACTTCCAAAAAAGAAAGTGAGGGTCACACATTCCTTAGAGACAGGAAAGAGAAGTCAGGACGGACGGGAGAAAAGATCAAGGGTGAATCCAGGGTGCACCGGACGCATGGTAATGTCTGGAGGTCAGACAAGGCAAGACCAGTAAAGGAGATAAAGGAGGGGCTAATGATGTAAAAGAGAATTGAAGAGAATCTGTCTTTGTAGCCAAAAGAAGAAAGAGTATTAAAGAAAAAGTACCAGGCAAGAGTGTCTAAGTCTGCTGGGAGTTTGACTAACATGAATTTAGAGTTGTGGGCTTTGGCTTTGATGCATGAAGGGCAGAGTGAGGAGTGAAATGGAAATAATTCAAATATATGAGGAGACACAAGAGACTGGGCAATAGAAATGGCAGTAGAAAGAACAGTTTGATGGAGAAAGTAAGAGATGGGGTGTGTAGGTCAGGGAGGGTATTTTTTAATGGGTTCTAAGCTCTTGGATGCTCAGTGATTTCATTTTGCACAGAGTAAATGCTTAAAGAATTAAATATAAGGTGCAAACTAGAACTCGGCTGCATGATGAGGAACAGGACCCAACGCAGAGAGAAGTTTATAGTTAAAGAGACGAGGAAGAGCAACCATACCTGCCTTCAAGCTTCAAACTCTCATCTTGATTTGTTGTACCGTGCCCTCCCACAGGTGGCAAATTATTTATTTCTTCTTTTCTATCTCATATTGTTTCCCCTCTCAGGGAAGCCCTTCCTATCCCCATTTGAACTTGGAATCGACCTCTCTTCACATGGCTGTAATGGTTTCCACTTGGCTGTCACCCTATCTGATCAATGAGCTCCCTAATGGCACCGACTCACACCTGGCTGCCTTTCATCTCAGGGCCTAGCAAAATGTTGGGTGAAAACCAGACATCCATACACATTTGGTGAACCAATAATAAGTGACATTCCTGCTGGGAATGCAATTTTTTTTTCACCCAGCATATTTTCTAGTCATCTTGGTCATTTCTCTTCATTTCTTGCAACATAGTAATCCATGACTAGATATTAGTATTTGGGGTTATTCATTTCTTGTAGGTTGGTGAGCATGACCAAATTCCTTACAGTTAAAGCAAACAGTGTAAATTCCTTTGTTTTTGGTTTTTTTTGTTTTGGATTATGTGAATTTAGGAAGAAGAACCCTAATCTCAAAAGGCACAAGCCAGCCCTGGCTGGTAGCACAGTGGTTAAGGCGCCGGCCTGCGAACCCAAAGGTCGCAGGTTCGATTCCCCAGCCAGGGCACATAACAAGGTTGCAAACCAGGTCTTCAGTCAGGTCTGTGGCTGGAGGCAGGTGAAAAGCAACCATACATTGATGTCTCTCTCCCTCTCTGCCTCTCTCCCTTCCCCGCTTTCTAAAAATAATGAAATAAAATATTTAAAAAAAAAAAAAAGGCACAAGCCCTGCCACCTGCTCTGTGCACCAGGTTAGCCAGCAAAGACAGTAAGAGTTTATGATGTCATCTCACAGGTTTGGAATAAAATTATTTTCCCATTTGATTAAGAGTGACTTGAAACCTTAAACGTTTAAATTATATTTTATTACATTTTATATGGCCCTGTAGTCCTCTTTTCAGCAACCATATATTACCTAACAAGGAGGCAACAGACACTGTGACTGTACAAGTTTTTACACAATCTTTTTATTTCATTCCCAGATTGGATTTGTTCTAATTATCAAAAGCCTTCAATGGTAGGTTCCCATCTCTAGTCTGTTATAGAAGTTGCCACTCAATGAACTAACCATAATGCATTTGACATTTATTCTTATATCCCACGGCTTAAAGAAGCTACCCTGCTTTGAAATATTATATTTTTGGTAACTACATTCCTCTGGTCTTTCATTCCTATTAATATTCCACATGAAATATGATGCCTTTAAATATCAATAACTGTCCCAGTCCATCCATAATTCATAAGTTCCTTTTTAACACGTAATCCAAAGGTATTGTCCGTTGACTCTGGAATTAGAATGAGAGAGAACAGTGGCAGGCAATAGTGGAAAATAACTGTCAGCTCCTGAAATCTTATAAAAATCAGCTGGTGAGGTGCAATTCCTATTAGCTTCGTGTCAAGGAGAAAAACTATTAGAGGCATCCCGTGGATGCCAATTCTATTTTATGTATTTTATTTACATTTTAACAATGTTTGATAAGGTGAAGTTCTTAAGTGCTCCTGTATCATTGGCAGGACAGGCTGCTGAATCTTAAGAAGGAACTAGCCCTAACCGTGATATATGCCACTTTCAGAAATGAATTTTAAAAATATTTACTGCTGCCAGTCTGAAAAAACGGCTGTGTTCATAGATATTCGATCACATTCCAGAGAGGAAGAACAAAGTATGGGTGGGTGGGAATGCCTTTCCTAAATTAACCAAAATATGGTTCTGAACAGCAGCTGTCCCTTTAAGGGCTAAGATCTTTTTATAAAGCTTTATTTAGTCCTCCTAATAATGAATGAAGCCATTTTTCAATGTATTCAGTAGATAAAGCACTGTCTTCCCTATTAGATAATAATACACTGTTAACAATGGTTAACTATAGTTCAAGTACGTTCAAGGTGAAGAAAGGCTTTTTCAGTCAAGACAGTATCACCTATGATAGGTTAATCAAATGATGTGAATGGTAGAACTAAATATGGTATTTGTACACTTATCCAAGCTATTAGCCCCACATTTCTTAAAATGCTCAATGTGTAATTTAAGTATTAGAGGAATATCTGGTCCAATACTTGGGTTTTTCACCCCAGTGCAAAAGTGACAGACCAGAACAGACTGCTCTCTGCTGCTCTCTCAGTTTGCTCTAGGTACTTACACCTGTATTTTCCAGGGTTTGAACAAGAAAGCAGAACCAGTGTGATTATCACCAAATAAGGAATTTATTCAACTTTAAATAATTGTGAGAGGTGCTCATGTTCCTCCTTAAATAAACCATGCTCATCCCCCCACCAGAGCACCTCAGCTCCAGTCATTCCTACCTCCTGCATTTCCTTCACCCTCCACCCCTCTCACCTCCTCACCCCTACCCCCAGCTGATTCCAGAATTCAGCCACAACTCAACTGAAATGTCATCTCAGCACAGACTGCTGACCACTCGGTGAGGCAGCCTCAGAACTCAATATCCCGGTACTACACTTTGCTTTTATGCACAGGTCTACCACTTCTTGACACACTAAAGTAAATCGTACAGATTGAGTATTAATATTCTGTAAGCTTAATTAAGGCTGCCCTTTCGTCTGTCTTGTTCATGATTGTTTCCCTATAGCCTAGAATTATACCTGGCACATGAAAGTCATTCAGAAAATAGTGGCTGAATTAGAAAATACATGAATGGCTAAGACAGGAGTAATAGTAATAAGAAAAAGAGGTAGAAAAGGAAACATGGCAATGCGTGTTAAGACTTTTTTTCAATCAATAAAAAAATGGAAGACATAAGAGAAAAAAAGAGACAACATGGAGAAATTTCAGACAAAGTGACGTAATGAATTTCACATCAAACGCTAGGCCCCTCATAGGCTGTCCCCAGATTCGTAGCCCTTGTAAGGCTCATGCTCCCCAGTCCAGAGCGTGGTCATTGCAGTTGCTAAAAAATGCCCAGCTGTCTTTCCTCACGCTGCTCCCTGCACGCGGATCATTATCTTCCATTTGTCACGCATTGTTGGCAACCTACATTCTCAACATCGCTCCTATCCTTCCCACAACCATCAGCACCTTGCCAGCTTTCGCATTTGAGCCCCAGCTTCACCCCCACAAGATCTACGCAGCCCTGCCTCACCACCTGCTGCAATCCACCCAAACGCCACTGTGGCGGCCTCACCGGCACCCCATAATAACCCCGTTTCCATGTCTGTCTTGGTCCACCGCATGGGAATAGCTTAGTAGCAAGATGTCTCTCATTCGTTGAATTAGGGAGATTTGAAAGAGAATATTAATTATTTTAAATTAACATATAAGTCTATACTAATCTGGTTGATTTTGAGAACAAATGAAAACTGGTAGCTATAACCAATAATTGTAGTAAATTTGTGTTGCTTTAGCGTCCATGCTGAACATGAAGGATACAATAGCGAATAAATGAGGTTCCTGTCCACAAGAAGTCCAAAACCTATAAAGACAGCCATACCTAAAAACAGTTATGTACATGATAAAAACTATACCCTAGTTTCACAGATTGAAATACATAGACTTAAGTTTTATAAATATAAAAGTAATCGCTGAATTAATGACACAGAATCAGGTCGTATCAGAAACGTACATCAGGGAAGTCACAAACTAACCTTAAGGTTTCCATTGGAATTTTTAAAAATGCAATCTTTCCCTAGATTCTACTACTTAGGCATCAGTAACATATAATCCAGTGGTTAACTGATCAAAATGTAAATGACTAAAAATGTATGACTTGCAAACTGATTAATAATGATAGAAAAAATCCATCCAACTGACCCAACTAATAGTCTATAATGTATGCTCTGTCCTCCTATTAAAATTACACCAATGTGATTAATATTTTGGCATTGTCCTTCTCTCTGTAATGTATATTCAGGTTAATTCAGATTATCAATACCAAAATCCCAGAACATAATTAATAAGATACAATTAAAGTGGTACTCACCCAGCACAAATTTTCTGGTCTGATGGAAGGCATTGAAAGGATATCAAGAGCATAACAGTACAATGAAAAGGGAGAGTCAAAATCAGGTCATTGAGAGCGAAAAGGGCAAAATAAACATTGAAACTTGCCTTTAAGAAATATGGTACAAATATGAGTGAGAGAACCCGAGCGATCTAAGATGTCACTCGTCATGAACGCACACGCTGGATTTGGATGAAAATGGTATACGACTTCTGTTATTGGTTTTCAAAAGCATATGAACAAGTTCAAGTAGTCCAAGGAAGGTCAAATGACTGCCCACCCAATGACTCCACACAGTGATATGAACTCGGTAATTTCGCCATGCTCAGTTCAGATGTTAGTCGTATGTTTTGCTGAAACTAATCTCTCCAGTCCCCAAAAGTGGAAGCTCTCTCCTGAAGATGAAACTTGCAAGTGGCAGAAGATTAAGCTGGAAAACCAGCTGACCAGCTGACCTAACCTCTCTCTCCAAACCTCAACCCAGAATTATTTACATTGGCACTTTTCAAGACTATCCTCAATATGAGAACCATTCCACCTCTGCTCGTATCCAGTTGTCTATTTCCAGGCTCATAAGGAAAGGCGTAGGGGTAGAATTTCATATTACACGTGTACCACCTACATCTTCTAGGATGTCACGAACTAGTAAGCCACTTTCAGATTTATGATTGGTGTCGGTACGTATGAGCAAATGAAAGTATTTCGAGCTCCATGATGGCCTTTTGAGAACCTCCACATTCCCACTTGTAATGCTAAAGACACTCTCTGACCACCTTTATGTGTAACATTGATAGGATGAGTCCCTGTATTTCAAATGTGTATTAAATCAATAAGGAAAACTGAAATAAATATTGATGTGAATCTACAGATGTTAGCAACCTTCTTCCTCACTAATCTTTTAGATAAAAATCATAAAGTCGGCAATGACATCTTATACCAACCCAATTATTCTTTTGTATAATAATCGAGGTAAAATGGGTTTCAGTTTGAGTTTTTCACAAAATTTAATTTTGCAGTATCTCAACTGTTGAAATAAATCAGGATGATGTTAAATAGCATTATTCTTTCAATGTCTGCTGTAAATGTTTTCAGAACCGAAGAAGTTAGACATACAGGCCAGTTCACATACTCAATGGCAAGAACTATAAATACATTTTCATAACAAAAATACTAAATGTAAGCATTTTTTCATGGACGTTTGACAGTACTCTTATATTACTAGTTCAAAAAAATAAGTATATGCTTTCACATTTCTGGTTTTACAGTTTCCTTTTAAATTTAGCATTTCATTTGAGTTTTACCACAGTGATTGTTTAGAAATCCTATTTATAGAGAAGTAAACAGAGAATCAGAGAGGTTAAACAATTTACCCAAAATGATTCAACTGGTACGTGGCAAACCCAAATTTAAGACTAAAACCAGAACCCATGGAAAATGAATCAAAGTTTAGAGCAATTTGCAATATACCAATACTACTGTCATTTGCCTCCCCTTGTCAGAAAAAATATATGTATTTAGAAATGTGTTGTATACATATTCACAAGTAGGAAAACAGTTGATCCATCTTCTCCTTAACCTTCCTTCAAATATATACCCAAACTCCTTCCAATATTATCTTCTCCTACCCATAAAATAACCAGAAGTGAACCTTCAATGGAATAGTATTAAAGTAAAAAAGAAGCTATCACAGTGGTTAGATGTGTATTATACTAAGACCCCTGTTAGCTGCAGAATAAAAACCCCAAATAGGTGAAAAATGAGAGCCCCTACAATGAAACCCACGTTCTGAGCTAGCACATTGTTAAAATTGGCTGAGAGGCACAATGAGACTGACTCTTCACTAGCAAAAGGCCTTATTACCTGTTCCTTCAGACCTAGGCTGGGTTCCTAAAGTAAATAATGGCCTCAAACTTTTCGCGAAGCTCCGATAACTCTCCCCCAAAGGCTACTGGTAATGACTTCTTGTCAAAAGGAATAGAGGAAACATTTTTTCAGTTCCTCTGGAAGTAGTCCTCCATTGATTTCAGAGATGCGATCACGTGCCTGGCCAAGCTGGTGCAGGGACCCAAGATACCCGGGGGACCCACAGTACCCGCAGATCTTCCAAGGCAAATCAGGCCCTTACGGGACAGCAGCACCAGGCACTGTCCTGTGCCTGGCAGAGTTTCCCAACTATCCCAACTACAGTCGTGTAACTGATTTCATTGCCGCAAGTTTGATGTGTTATCCTCAAATTATACATGCCAAAATAGATACCTGGTATGTATAAATGTGTATGTATGTGATTTTAGGTTTTCTGTAGTTTTTGATGTCTCCGGTTTCTTGATTTGTGTGTGTGTGTGGGGGGGGGGGGTGTCCTTAATATACATATTTCAGATGGCTGATTTCCATTCCATTTAAGTTGCTTTGAAGTGGAAAAAAACTATTAAAATAATAATAAAATCCTTTACCATATGGGTTTACCCTTTAGAATTAACATTAATGGAAGTGGCTCAAAGCTTTTAGTGTCTGCAGTAAGATAAATAATTTATAATTGTCAGTATAAAAACAAACATTTTGAAACATCATAAAGCGCTACCTGTAATATCAGGGGTAAGTTTCTTGCCTCTAACCATAGCTTCCCTGCAACACATTTGATTTCCAGTTAAGATAAATATTATTATTCACTTGGGTAGCTAAAATATCCTGTTCACCTACTTTGGAAGAAGCTTTTAGAATGACTGTGACTTTGCTGGAGTCTTCCAAGACAGTTTGACACCCATCCTGAGATCGTAGATGTTGGAGTCTAGAAATACTACTTCATGCAGCTACCAGCCTTCCTGAGAAGTATAGGCTGGAATGACTGTCCTAAATCCCATAGTTACAGAAACAAAGATCCACCCCATGGTGAAGACATACATGTCTTCAATGTGATGGCTACATGTTTCTACTTAAATTGGCTTCTACTGATTTCAATGAAATAAAATTTAAAATGCATTTCCTCACTTATGGCAGCCACAGATAGCTAACAACCACCCTACTGGATAGTACACACATAGTATATTTCCATCATTATAGGATGTTCCATTGGTCAGCTTTGACCTTGATCTTGGAAACACCAAAGATGAGCAAAGCCTAAAGCTCAGTGTCACATACCATCTCCAGCACACAATGAGATGTAGTCAACACTTCTCTCATCCTTACATTTGTTCATATAATTTCTTTCCAAAACTTGTCCTGATGTCTTACATATCACGTTGTTTAGAACTTTACGAATATAAATCAGTGAATGTGAGTTCTGCTTGTGGAAGAATAACAGAAGTGTGCTCCATATGTAGATTGCTGGGACCCAGAAATATAAATTTGGTTATTTTATCTGTATTTTGCACCATGTTGACAGTAGAATCCTTTCTCATCCCTACTCTGTATTTGGACACACTGTAGCTCCTCAAAACTCCACTAACTTATATCTCACTTGGACATCATTTAAGATCATCTCACAATATTAAACTGCCTATTTAAAATTTCAGAGTGTTTTCCTGAAATGTCCCTCTTCTAGGTTCATAAAATTTCATTCACAATGCTTAATATTAATATCTTGTCCTTTCCACGTCTCTTATTATTACGGTTATCAAGAGAATCCATGGGCTGTAAGGCCTCAGAGAATAGTACCTTTGAAACATGCCAAGTAACTGTCCCTCCCTAAATTCTGATGATAAAAGGCTCCTAGAGGAAGGGCTGCATTAAATGTGCAGATGAATCTGCTTGCCAAAGAGAGCCAGCTGTTTATACTTGGCAGCAGACTGCAACAGAATTCATCTCATTTGCAAATCTAGGGATATGGATATGCAGACAAATGTTAGCACTATCAACTGGCAAGTGCAGAATGAGCTGTATTCTTAGTATTTGGAGAAAGACTTCATATTTCATATTTGTGCATATGGAGCTTTGAAACCTTATCCATAAACATGTCATCTGAGCAACATGGCATGAGACATTTTTAATATGGCCAAAGCTGTATTAAAATGCTTCCTTTAAATAGCATTATACAAACAAATATTGTAGCATTACACTTGCATAAAATGTTAATAAAAATGATGTTTAGCAATAGAAACAAAAATGTGTCTGCTGTGTTGTCTTACTAAAATGAGTGTTTTCCATCAATCAAACATCAGATTAAAAAAAAAAAAAAAAAAAAAAAAGTATTGCTCTCTTAGAGACGAAAGGTCCCCAAATCAGTAGACAGGAACACGTTAGGATTTTTTTGGTAAGTTTACCCTTTTCACATTCACATCTTAGTTTTCACAAAAGAGTAAGTTCGGCACTCAAGAGGAAAATGTGTACTCATAAGAAATTTGTTTATGGGTCTAAAAATAAATGTCAGGAATTCAAAGGATTGGGTGATTACAAATTTTAAAAGCATGAGGTTCTATTTTAACCCAAGCATTTTTTTTTCTACTTGGGAAAAGAAAACCCTTCATTCATAGTATACAATTCCTACTTGTCCTTGAGTGGAAAGAAATCTAGCCATTATTACTAATAGCTAAGCAAGGCAAAATCTGTTCTTTTACTTTTGGTTGAAGAGAACTCATTCCAATCTGTTAATTCAACTCTCCCTACGGCCAGAAGGTTCTTTTAAAAATACAAATCTTATCACATGGAATTCTTAATTAAACCAGCACAGTGGTTTCCATTATCCACAGGAGAAGCAATCAAACCTTTAACCTTTCACAGGGTCTATGAGGTACTTTGAGGTTGATCTTTCCTGTCCCAGCAGACGCCTTGGCACTGCCAGCCTGATGGAGCACTGTGTGAATACTGAATGACTGGATAAACAAACAGTACGATTTTTTCCTCAGATAAGCAGCAGCCAGAGAAAAGAGATGGATGAGATATGCACGTGTATCTCACCACTCTACATAAAATAAGAACACCTTTGCCCTTCATTCTCCATCTCTTGATTGTTTTATTTTTCATAGCATAAGTTAACACCTGACATACATTAATGTGTGTACACACACTCCATAATGTGAAAGGTGCTGTCCAGTGTACCCACTGCTATATCGTCCAGTGACTTAAAAGGAATTTGACAGAAAGGAGGTAGATGATAAATATCTGTCAACTTAAGGAATGAAGGGATAGCTCGGCTCCTTAAGTATTCAGTTGGACCAAGAGTGAAATGGTCAGAAAGCATTTTCTAAGGCCACGTTGCTTTAGCCATTGTCTTTCTCCCCACCTACCATTATGCTCTCCAAGCTACCTTTTGAGGGACTCATGTATTTATTCATTACAAAGACCCTGTTGTCCCTCCCACTTAAATAGAGCATCATTTGCGCCCCTTGTCTTGGTGATAGAGTTGAGCCTCCTAAGAGAGCCAGGAGGGCTGAGCTCCCACTTGTGTACACGCTGGGCGCGTGACAGCCAGGCTGACCAGCTCAGTCTCCCTCATTCGCCACTGTACCTGTGTATAAACTGGGTATGCCTCTTCCTGGATAAATTCTTCCTTTCCTGGCAAGTTTGTGCTTTGGAAGTGCCTTCCTCAAATGCTGGGGGAGATGTCCTGCTTTGTGCTTCTCTCATGCTATCCGCTGTCCATATCCTACCCCTTACCTTCCACTACTGGACTGTTTGTGTGTCTGTGTCTCCCCAAGACAGCAAGACCTTTGATGTCACAGGTGACCATCGTCCTACACAGGGGTGGCTGTGCATGTACAGTATTTGCTAAATGAGGACATGGAGGGAAATATCTCATCATTCTAAGTCAACTGCTTATAGCAGTTACTTTTAAAATTGGGACTGGATATTTTCCCCCCTTAGGCCCTAAAACAATCCTGTAAATGTGATAAGGTCCCATGGGTTGGGAGAGACAGACTGACAGTCAGACACAGATAGAGGAAGAGAATGAATGAATCATGGTTGACCACCTGATTTGCCTGCATTGACCAATGTGTGAAAATATCCAGCATACTTGTAAGACAAACTGATACTCATCAGAGGGGAACTGAGCTCAGTACAGCCATTGGTTTAAAAGGAGCAACTCTTACCCCTAAAATCACACACCCAACTCTACAGGGCATTCCATCCAAACTCAACATCTCTTCTCTTGTACCAACAAAACTGCCAAAGCTACCATGAAAAGCAAACAAATGTAGGGAAAATCCACAAAAACATAGTATAAGAACGTATGGCATTAATTTACAGATTAGTCTTTGATTTTTCTAGATAGGACAAACTTTGAGACAAGGCTTAGATTTCACCATAAATTCCATTCTAGGGAATATTGTTTCTGTGATTGCAACATTATATTGCTACCGGCATCAGGATAGGTAAGAATGGCATATTAGCATATCAAAATCTGTTCTTAAGCATCACAAAATACAGCAAAATTCTACCTCCTCTTTTAAGATTATCAAGACAACCTGACACAGCACTGAGGGAGCTGCATACATTTTCTCTGTCACAGCAGCAGTGGGAGGACAAGTCTCCTCTTCTAATATGACAATAATAATTTATTATCATAAATCAGGAACTGCCTTAGGAAGCAACGGAAACTGTTGAATAATTACTGGGAGAAAGAATAGTTCAGAATCAACTGAGGCAAAACTCAAATACCCATTATGAGATAAATGTACAGACGTTCCCTCGTAGACATATAACTCTTTAACACATTTTTAGTTTAAACTTCAATTTCCTTGTGAAAATGAGTATAATAATGTCTGCATTACTGTCTTTTTGTGGAAATTTAATTAGATTGGAAACATAAAACACTTAGCACAGTATTGGCACATAGCTGCTTAGCAATAATCGGTTGATGTGCTGTTTAGGATTTTTTTTATGGTTTCGCAATCAAGCATGCTAATTTATTTCAGAGTTAACCCCTGATTTTTTCCATCACTGGCTGATAATGAGGAAGCAGAAGGAAAGAAGAAGAAGATGTGAGGAGACAATGGAGGAGTCTCTGGGGAGCCCAGAATGACTGTTATGCACTCAAGATTTTCCCCCGACCAAATGAACTTGAAATAGCAAACGTCTTCCTTTAAGCAAGTAATTCTAGAATGGGGAACCTTTAAAAGAACAATTGGGCAGTGGCCAGGCCAAAAGATCATATGAAGAACTTGCTGTTCTTGAAATGTGGCAATTTCTGTGTTATGAAAAGAACCAACTCTGTTTGGCTAGAATTTGTAATGGAGACTAAACATGATGTCAAGCTTCTATGTCTCCAAAGATGATGCCCTACCATAACTCATGACAGCCATGACCCTAAGTATCCCCTTCCCTTGTTCTGATGGACAAAATGCAGAGGTGACGCTCAGTCATAGTGACCAGAGGCTGGGTCAGAAGGAGCCCTGCAGCTTCGAATGGAGCTTCTTGGCACTTCCACCCTTGGGATGCTCCCTCCCAGAAAACTAGATCCATGCAATGAACTCAAGCCAAGTGAAGAGGCCATGAAGGCGCCCAAATTGAAATCCCCAGCTGAGCTTTAAGCCAATAGCCAGCAGCAAATGCCAGTCTTGTGAATGAACGATCTTGGAAGTTTAGCTCATTTGAACCTCATTTCAATCTAGTTTAAGCCAGCATTCGAAGGGAACTGCATGAGGCACCCACAAGAAGAATTACCCAGCTCAGCCCAAACAAGTCAGGAGCCAAGTAAAATAATAATAAATTATGGCTTACACATTCTAAGTTTGGGGGTAGCTTTCTTATGCAGAAAAAGATAATAGGAACAGTTATATGGCATAACTCTCAGCACAGGCTATAAGGTAAAAATAAAATATGACTGAGTGAATCAGAGATTTATTCGAGAGTTTGATTTTGAACCAACTGCCAGCCAGCTGATGTCAAAAGCCTGGTAGAAAGAAGTGATAGGGAATTACAACAATATCAAGATAAACACATTTTAACATCTCTAAAATTAAGACACATCTTATCATCAATAAGATTGTATAATTGATTTTTCTTTCTTTCTTACAGTACTGAAAGCTGCATCTGAAAATTGATGGCATCTTGGATCTTGAAGTACATTACATTGACTAGATAGTCTGAAATACCCTCATTTGGGTCAACTTCCTCTGAATTTCTTGGAGAGTGTTTAAGCTGGTTTCTGATCTTTACTAAATAGCAAAAACCTGGGGGGCAGGATGCACGCATTTGTGCCTAAGCAAGCTTTCCAAGTTATTCTTATACATAGTAATATCTGGAAAATACTGTTCCTGGCAGCAAAATATCTGGACTGGAAAATTAGGTTAGCTCCCCAATGACATCGGTTCAAAGTTGTAATTGGCATTTGACTTTTTGATATTGCCAGAGTCTCAAATTGAGTGATTCAACAGACATATACTATACTACCATATATTTTTAATTCCACAAAATATAATTCCTGTTATAGTGATGACAAATGTACTCTGAGATTATTAATGAATCTCCTCCTTCTCACCACATAGCTTTTTATCTGTTATCTTAGTGATCCGACTGCCTGGTGACATCTATTCTAAGCTACCTCAAATATGTATGTTGCATTCAGTCTCAATGTTTTCTTCCATTAAAAAGATAGATATTATCAGTATGAATGTCATATTTTAACAAGTATATACCATGAAGAGGTTGTGCAACTATTTCTTGAGTTTATACAATATTCTAAAAATTGATATAAATCTGCACACACATGCTCTCTAAATATTTAAATTTTCCTTCACTGTTTCAACTGTGCAGGGAAGGGTACTTGTTTTGCAAACATAAAACAGATGACCTCCAGATATATAAAAAGTTCCTGTTGCTTAGCTCTTAAACTCTCTTTCCCTAAAAATGCAGAAATTCTGGAGTCAATTGTGAAATTAAATTTGACAGTTCACAGATTTCTGCCATCTGATATTGTGAAATGTGTGCTTAGAACCCCATCCCTGTCTCAACCACTTGGCTGGGCATGAGCCCCAGACTCTGATGACCTCATTTCAATATCCAATAGATAAAAATGTAGTGTACCTATGTGCTTACCTACCAAGGATCTGACCTCTGATCAACAACAGTAGGAGAAGCCAAAGGAAACCAAAAAAGGGTCAGGTAAAGCAGAGAACTCTTCTGCAAAGGCTTTGACCCACTCCTAAGATAATGTATATTTTTTAATTCAAAAGACGTGATTCAGTGCTATGTGTCCCAACAACCTGAATTATTGAAGGGAACTGAGAAGGCTGCATATGAAAAGATGCACGTGAACCTTGAAAATGCTTTTGTTGCATTATTTAGAATAGTTATAAATGTCAGGTTACTGCTAGTGGCGCTGCCCTTGCAAGTGGCATTTGCAAAATAATATTTGCCAGAGTTCATGTGACTGTTTCTGCAAAAACGGCAGGCAAACTTCCTTCTACCCACAAAGATACTGTAACCGCCACTACTTAACTGGTTTCTTGTTATTCTTACATAAAAAGCTTGAATTAGTATATGCCTAGGATGTCTTAGACACATATTTCAGATTTTATGAGTGATAAGATTGCCCCATAAGGAAATTACTTTCATTAAAATTGTTTGACAAACTACCAAAAGTCACTGGAAGTGTTCATGTAGTAGTCCCTTAAATATTCAAAATGGTCATTTGTTCCAAGTATTTTAACTTTGTTTTCGTATTAAAAAATGCTTGAGGTACATTTAATACATTATACTTTCCTTATTCTACTATTAATAGGCAAACTAATATTAATAACTCATGGATTATACCTCCTATTATTATTTTTTACTGTATATCAGAATTAAAGAATTTCAGAAAATATATTGAAGAGAGGCATACGAGGTCTGTCCCAAAAGTACCAGCCATGCAAACTGTTTTAATTATACTGACATTGGCTCAATACTTATGGGACAGGCCTCGTGTTCTTAATTAAGTTTTGAAAAATAATGAGGAATAAAAACACTGCATGATGAAGTTCATTTATAGTGCAGGATGAAATGGCAATGGTGAAGCAATATTTAACGAATGGGTAGGCTCAAAGAGGCATACAATAGTGGTGCAATACCCAAACATCCGTTACTACTGGATCCACTAAAACAGAGACAGAATCTATACATGCATTTGCAAAAACTAGTATTTTCATCGCTCATAAAATTGGAGTACGTTTAAAAGCACTATATTGGATATTAATGTTGTGAATTTAGTTTTCATAAAATTCAAACATTTTGATTTTGAGATCATTGTAAATTCCCATACAATTCTAAGGAATAATACAGGGAGGTTCTACTAACCTTCACTGTTTTTCCCCTAATGCTAACATTTTGCAAAACGATAGTAACAATAGAATAACAAGTATATTGACATCAAAAAAGTCAAGATACAGGGGACATCATCACTAGCGTCCCCCTTGTGGCCCTTTCAGAGCCACGCCCATTTCCATCTCCTCACCAGGCACAGCCCCCAGGCCCCTTCACCCCGCAACCACCATTTCCATTGCTGTAATTTTATAATTCATGAGAGTTGTATAGATATAATTATTATATAACCTTTGGGGGTTCACTTCACTCAGCCAAATTCTTCAAAGACTCCAGGTGTGTTCTAATAGTTCATTCCTGTTTGTTGATGGGAAATATTCCAGGTACAAACGTATCAAGGTCTGGTGAACTGTTCACCCACTGGAAAGCACTGGGTGGGTTTCCAGTTTTTTGCTGTTATAAACAAAGGTACTGTGAGCCATTGGGCAGAGGCGTTTTTGGAGACCATACATTTTCATTTATCTGGGACAAAGAGCCAGAAGTGAAATTGCTGGCTTCTATGGAAGTCGTATGGTTAGATTTTTGGAGAACGGTTTAGCTGGTTTCCAGACTAGCTGGTCCTTCTCAGTCTCACCAGCCATGTTGAGTGACGACCCAGTTTCTCTACTTCCCTACCTGTATTTGATATTGTCATCACTTGTTTCTTCTGCCATTCTGAAATGCATACATTGTGATACTTGTGGTTTTAAGTTTCCCCTTCCTAATGGCAAGTGATGTTGAAAATCTTTTCTTGTGTTAATATGTAATTGTATGTCCTCTTCAGTGAAATGTCTGTTTTGCCCATTTTCTAATTAGGTTGTTTGATTTTTTTAGCCATTGAGCTTTGAGAGTTCTTTATATATTCTAGATACAAGTCCTCTGTTGAACACATGGTCTGCAATTTTGCTCAATCCCTCCATCCCCTAACATAACCGCCCAACACACATTACCGCAGTATGGTGACTGCTGGGGGAAGGGGATTATAAGAGGACTAAATGTTAATGTGAAAAAATACAACAAAGATTAAATTTTAAAAATTGTAAAATGTGGTCTGCAAATATTCTCTCACAGCATGTAGCCTATCTTTTTATTGTCTTCCGTGCTTATAACAGGTTCTTCGCCAATTAAAGTTATGAAAATGTTCCTGTTATCTATCTGTAATTGATTGCTAGTTTCATTGTAGTTGGAAGACCTACTATATGACTTCACTACTAGTATATATGCCTCAAGACATGGTCTGTTTTTGATATATGTTCCATGGGAACTTTAAAAAGATGTATATTCTGTTGTTGGGTGGAGCGGTCTATAAATGTTGATTAGATACTGCTGGTTGATGGTTTTGTTTAATTCTTCTATATACTGGTTTTCCATCTACTTGTTCTATCAATTGTTGAGAGTTCCTGGAAACATGCTAGGATGGAGCACACGCCGTCTACGGTTAGGACTCATGCAAGAGTCCGTGTGCTGTGAGACATAATTATTCTAAGTCATACAGACGTATGTTTGGGCCACCCATGTACTTCATAGCCTACTTTTGACCCACACTGTAGAGTAATCGTTATTTTAAGATTGCAGTTTATTGTGAGGGCTGGTTAGGCAGGTTCAAAATCTGCAGGCCCAGCTACCTGAGAAGGTAGGTTGGAATTCGCTGCAATGAGTTGAAGCCACTGCCTTTTTCTAAAGTGCATTTATTATTTTATGATTTAAAACTGGGTTACAATAAATAAATAAAACAAAATATGCTTTGGCACAGCAATTTTGCTTCTAGTAATTTATCCTAAAGAAATGATTAAGAATGTGCATAAAGATTTATGTTTATAATGCTCATTGTAGTATTGTTTATTGTAACAAAATGGAAAATAGCCAATCCTGCAATATAAAAATGTGGCTTAATAAATTACAGTACATCCATTTTATGAATATCATGTATTCATTGAGATGGTGTTGCGGAAGTTTACTCCTAACATGATATATCACCCTTTCTTAACAAATTTGATAAAAAGGGAGTAGTTCCAAGATAGTATGTATAGTAGGTTCATATTTTGATTAAATATATACACTTTCTTAACATGTCTATGTCAAAAATTTAACTGATTGCTTAGTTCATTTGCAATTGGTTTTTATGTTCTTTGTGCATTTATGTACATTTAAAATTTCTGTAAAAATGTAATTATGTTTAAAGATATAAAATGTGTTACAAAAATACAATTAACATCCTATTTATGAATATGAAATTTTTACATAAGAAAATAAAAAGCTCATAACTGTTAGTATAAAGTATTAAATATTGTGCCCCTGGCATGTATTTTTATTAGTAACACCAAAAGAGGACAAAGAAACCAAATAAAATACCTGTCAAGAGAATGTTGGATAAAATCAGGCTCACTGGGGAAAGACTGTGCTCTCAAGTCTGAATGAAGAAAAATGCCTAATTTTAAAATGCTTAATGATTCAGTAACAATTAATTTTACTTTTAGTATTATATCACTTTACTTGGTTGCAACAATAAATGATTATAATTATTACCATTTGCCAAGTGCCAACTGTAATCCTTACATTTCTATAAGGTTGACCTTATTATCCACTTTTGAGGGATATTTTGCAGGTACTGATTGGAATGTCAGAATCATTTTTTAATCTTCACCTGAGGACATGCTTATTGATTTTAAAGAAGGGGGGAAAGAAGGAGAGGCAGGGAGAGGAACACTGATGCAAGAGATAAACATAGATCTGTTGCCTGCCATATGCGCTCCAACTGGGGACTGAACCCACAACCTAAGCATGGGCCCTTACTTGGAATCAAACCCATGATCTTTTGATTTATGGGAGGATGCACCAACCAACTGAGCCACACTGGCCAGGGAAGAATGTCACAGAATCTTTAAAAATTGCTCAAATATATTCAGCTATTAAATAGTACAGCTGTAATAGGATCAGATTTCTTTGAACCAACCTCAATATACTTTTTTTTTTAATCTACTAGGAAGGTATAACTTGGATTAAACAAACCTGAAGTCTAGATATGATCTGAATACTGGAGAATACAAGACCCCTTTGCGGATCAAATCTGAAAGGAATAAATGCAGGCAATGAGTATGTACCAAGGGCAACAGGAGTCGTAAAACCAGAACCACCATAAGAGAAAATGGAGTTTGAGGAAAAAGCATAGGAGTGAGAGGAATTTAGAAAAAAACATCTAGTATCTAAAGAGTGACTGAAAGGTGCTCACTTCGGCAGCACATGTACTAAAGAGTGACTAACACACAGTCTGGAGTCTCCGTAGTGGGATCTAGGTTATCCCCTTTCTTCTAGGATGAAACTCATGAGCCTGACAGTCAAGGGTTTTGGGGGGCAAATCAGTGCTCTACCAATTTCAGGCTTTCCCCTCTCACAGAGAGCAATGGTGGAAGCAGAAAAGGTGCATCCAGAGAGCCCTTTTTCTCAGGTCACAGGCCCTGGGCAGAGCCCATGGCGGCCTCCATGGCTCCTTGGGCAGCTGGTGGCTGCAGAGCTGGACTTCACTCAGTGGGGAAGGGGGAACCACAGCGGTGTGGAGAGAAATCTAGGCTGGCAAGGAGGCACCCTGGTTCCCTGAGGGGCTGTCAGTGACAAGCACCCAGGAAGGTCAGCAATTCAGCCTGTCATCATAAGTGGACCAAAAGACGGAAGGGGGGCAGCCCGGAGGATGAGCCCCTTCACGAACGCAGACTTAAATTCCCGCTGCTCAAAAGGGGAATTAGTTTAGGCTGCACGCAGGTCTTCCTTCTTTCAATACCCTCTGTTTTCCCTCTACATGTGTTTTACAAGTTGAAGCCTTCGGAAATAATGGCACTTGCAGTGCTCAGCCAGTCCCCAGAGTAGAAATTATGATGTCTACTAAGTTGAGGTAAAAAATAAAAATCCCTAGGATTTAAGTAATTTTGTAGAATAATATTCTAGCTATTTTTTGAACTTGTGGTTGACTTCTTAGGTGGTTCTAAACTAACCCCTGAACTATTTAAGAGTCTGCTAAGGTAGAGATTAGGCATATTCACATTTTAATAGTAAAGTTTACTATAGCATTAATACCTTTTCCCAAGCAGCCCCAGTTTGGGGGCCTTCATAACTGGAAATGTATATTTCCACGATTTAGTTGAAAGGAATCTCCTCTAATTTACATGCTAATATGAGAATATATATTGTCTATGTGATATATTTCACAAAAATAGCATCCCCGAGTAAAATAAGCGTTAAAGAAAAAATCTGCTTAATTTTGCTACAATATATCTAAAATACTATCATTTAACATGTAATAATCATGTAAGCTATTGGCATATTTTAAATTTTTTGTATTAATTCTTGAAAATCCAGTATGTACTTTAAATATGTGTAAGAATATATATGTATGCAAATGTATTTTTGCATGTGTTTGGTAATATTGCAATTCATATTACTTAAAAGAGTAATTCTTTAAATAAGTGAATTAATGTAGGCATTTTGGAATAATGAAAAGAAAGCTTTGTATTAATATGATTTGAAAAGCTGATAGAAGTCAGTAATTAAATGGTGAATTGTCTGGATGCAAAAGGGAAAAAAAGTACATGTTGGTGGTTACAGAACAGACAGAGGGATGTTAAGAAGAACAAAGGAAATAGAGAAGCCAAAGAACTTATATGCATGACTCATGAACATGAACTAAGGGGGCATTGCTGGAGGGATGGGGTACTAGGTGAAGGGGAGCAAAAGGGGGGAAATAGGGACAACTGTAATAGCAAAATAAAATATATTTTTTAAAAAAGGGGGTGGAATTAAAATTGTCATCAGAATCAGAATTGTGACCTCATTGTCTGAGGGCCACAATGATAGCTAGGGAAAAATGTGAGAACCTAAATAGGTTTTTTTCCATAATAATACATTATAGAGTTTTACAACTTTGAAATGTATAACTAAATTAAATATACAATCAGTTTATCATAATTAAATGATCTCTACCCCACTGGTATTTTAAAAACTGTCTGCACAGCTATGTTAAGTAATGCTGAAATTTCATAATTTTGTGTCCTTTTAGAACCTTCTTGGGATATATTCTCCCTGGTAACTGTGGCTATATAAAATCCTTGCTGGAAAAAAAGGAAGTCAGGCATCTCTCCTCTTTTACCAGGGCAATTAATTATTCAGTTTCTAAACTTAAACAAGGGTCTCCTTTTATTTCCCTTCCATTTGGTGCCTCTGTTCATTCCCACCACTATCTCTTCCCTTTCCTAAGTCATATTTCTCAGAAGTAAGAAACAATCACATGTCCTCAAGTTATAAGGGGGAAAACAACAATGCATTAACAACAATGACTCTCAACTGTTATGTGGGTGAATTATGTAGCATGATTGCTACATGTCTTAGTACTACGCAGTGATAATTATCAGCACGCAGCAGTGCAGGTACCTTTCAGGAGCAAGAGAGACAGACAGGTGTTATTTTTAGTTCATGGGTGCAGAGATGCAACTTAAAATCCTAGGAAAGGACAAGGTCACCAAAGGAACAAGTGAAGATAGAAGAAAAATGTTCACAGATAGGGGCCTGAGGGTCTGGCTCAGAAGACTGAAAACCAACAGCCAACAAGACCAGAGAAGAATGAAAAGGGAGGTAGTGTTTCAGGGAGAATGATTGGATCAAATGCTGATGACCCATACAAGACGAAGGATGAGAACTGGCCATTGGATTCAGAGATGCGAGGTTATTGGTGACTTTGTTCTTTTGGTAAAGTCACATCAACAAAAAACAGAATGGCGGGTCCAAGAGAGAATGGAAAGGAGAGGTTAGGAGACTCTTGAGGAACTCTGTGGTTAATTCTAGGAGATAAATGAGATGTTAGCTGTACA
This sequence comes from Noctilio leporinus, assembly GCA_004026585.1. Classification (NCBI taxonomy): domain Eukaryota; kingdom Metazoa; phylum Chordata; class Mammalia; order Chiroptera; family Noctilionidae; genus Noctilio; species Noctilio leporinus. The sequence continues at coordinate 226,281 of PVIW01000146.1, forward strand.
TAAAAGCATCAGCAAGCAAGGGCATGTCTCAAGTGGGGGTAAATGAAGCCTGCTTGTACGCTAGTGGTGATGGCTCAGCAGATGTCCAGGTCGGGCTTCCCCGCTGAGGCCGGGATGTGAGAGGCACAGTCGTTGGAATGTGATGAAAATGCGGAGATATGTGAAAGTACTCAGTAAACCAGAAAAATAAAATATTTTAATCTTTAAGACCCTTTCACATCTCAAAACTGAAAAAAAAATTGGTCAAGAATCTAACATTTCGTAGTGCCTTAGAATTTTGCACAATTTTTCTGTCCTTGGCCAAAGCATTTCTCCTATGAATTCAATTTCATGCCATTGTAGTAACAGCAGATAGTGGTGTGTCATAGGTCATCATTAACTTCCAGAATCTTCTCTGGCAGAAAACTCTTTTCTCAGTATTTTGACCCCACGTGAGAATACGTACTCACTGAGCATACTTAGGAAAATAAACCTACCTCTGCTGCCTTAATAAGTCAGTGTCTATTACCCTCTCATTTAACACATCCTGCTTCGTAATTATTAAATAACTATGGAGGGAACTTTGAGGTCCTTTCAGTAACCCACCTCACTCGTACTGTTGGCCTTGTGGTCGTTACTGACATAATTTGAAATATAATCACTGTTTCCCTATGAATTATTATTCCATCTGCTTGTTCTACTTGTTCATTACGTATAAATCTGATGATTGTTTGAAATATGTAATTATGCACAACATGCTAGAAAATAAGTCTCAAATTTGTCATTTCTAATTATCCACAAATGTCAACGTTCCTCAAAATAGTCTTCCTGTTTAAGCGTAGATTTTGCAGAATCTCTGGTAAATTTTAAACTATCATGGGGAAGAGCTCGGAAAACGTTGCCTCTTTGAAAGCTTACTTGACCACATCCACCACCCTGGCAGGAAGTTTTAATGCTGTGTCCTCCTCTTTGACGTAGTGCGTATGGTAACATGCTGGTTAACACAGGGGTCTGTCCCGTTAGGTCCTAGAGCAGCAGGCACCAGACCATATGCACCTTTTCATAGTCCACGAGCGCCCAGAGGCTACCAAATAGAAAATGTTCACAAATGAATGTATGCTTCAAAGCATATGTCAATCCATCCGCGAGAATGCACACCTGAATGAAAGAATAAACAAACAATGGACAAGTAGGTTTGACAGAATACCAGAGTTAGGATTCGGTTAGCAAAATGGAAAAGTCTAGATCAATATGGGAACAGAGGAAGGGTTTCTTTATTTCTTTCCCTTTCTTTCAGTTTCCATCTTGTAGTCTAAATTGTTTCTGATTTAGTGGAAATGAAAAGCAATTTTTCACCAAGCTAATTTTTCTATTTTAATGTTCCTTCTGACTTTAATTAAATGTCTTCCATTGGGTTGTCTGCCGAGAAGGATTTTTTTGTTGTTGTTGTTTAAGTCTTATTAGCATTAATTCTAACAAACTGTTACGGTGAAAGGATTGCTCTGATCAGCATTACACAAATTAATTTTACCTAATCAGGGATTTGCCCTCCATGAGCTCCTACAGTTGGCATCCTGTGCTGGGGGCCAATCCCTGTCTTTCTGCTGCTCTGCCTTCAGCATCCAAGTGTTCCTGGTGCCTAGAGCTTTAGGGGGGGCATGTGGAAGACAATGGGGTTGCAGCTCTGTGATTAAAGGGGTCGTGTACCTCTACACTCATGTGTTCACCCATCTTTCTCCTTTCCTCCCGTGTGTCTGGAGAGGTCAATCGCTTGGCATGCTGTTGGTGCTGGGCAAGAGGTCAGCCACTGTTAATGACAGTTGCAGTCAAGTTTACTTTTTTTGCAATAGGGCTCAAGGGTTGGCTTTTGGCCATTTTGTCTAGAACTATTTTACTTTCCTGCAGCATTTCTAATCATCATTTATATATATATATATATATATATATATATATATATATATAATCACTTGGATAGCTAGCTTGACAGTTTTGATGGGCCATTATCATTTTTGGAAGATTTCACTTGACATTTCAGACTTATTATGCTACCTTGAAAGCTGGAACTCTGTAGGGCTCCATCTCTGATCTCAGGTCATCATTAGTTGATGCCAGTGACCTGCGGCGTCCTCCCTGGGTGAGCATGCGCTCGAAACGCTGGGGACGCGTCGTTCTCTGTGGATCTTTTTTTCCGTGAGAATAATATTGGACACTTTGAGAGTAGTCTATACATATTAAAGAAACTATTCTAACATAACTTCATTAGCTATTAAGATGAATAATGATTAGAAATTACAGTTGTGTTTGATTAAGAATAAATAATAAAGTTATGATTAAAATGATCTTTCCTTTTAATAAAAAACTGAAAAGAGAAGGAAATAGAGGCTACAAAGCTCCTGGTTTTATTTCTTTCCCCTTTTGCTGCCATTGTAACTGCATGAAACCAAGGTAGCATGGACTGTAATTAATACTATTAGTTAAAAAGGTCACTTATAGACTTACTTTGCTTTCAGCTGAACTTCTGTATTGAATATATTAAAGAAAAATGAGGCAAATGGTCATTTTAACAAAGTATTCACAAATGCCACTACTGTAAAAAGGATTCTCTTTTAATATTTTGAGAAGACCAAGTGGCTCACAAAAATTATATATTTAGTAATGGTATAAGATATTGTATATGTGCTGTAAAGTATATTCTAATAATGTAAGTTATTTTTAAGAGATATTTTTCCTTTATCTTTTAGTTATAAGCAAGAACTGGTATTCTGAATTGTGGTTATATATGCTGGCACATAGAAACGATCGTTCCTTAATTTTTCTTGTTCCTTCACTCCCAGAAAGCTGAACACTCGGAGAAATTCCATCTAAATAAGTTAAGAACTGTCTGCTTTGAGCTGATAGGTGGGAGGGGGCCTTCCTGGAAGTACTTGATTCAATGCTATAGCATCCTTGGGCATCTTGTGGTAGCATCTTTCAGGCATTAGAAATCTTGTTCTATTCTCTCCCAGTACCTTGAAATCACATCATGACTATGGCATGTCTTCCATCTGCATGCAAATAGTCTATGATGATGTTTAAGGCTCTCTCTATAACACCACTGATTGCTGTCAATCACCAATTGCCTCCCTCCTCTGCATCTCTTTCTCTGTAGACAACCGAATCTCTTTCAAGCTATCTGAAGCCTCCGTCAAACGTCTCCTTTTGCATCTTTAGACAGACTTGCACCATGAAGTTTACATTTTATTTTATTTATGTACTGTCCTTTTGGGTCAGGGACATTTGTTAGGAAACCAAATAAATGGCAGAGTGCTGCAGTGGGAAAAAAGGCGGAGAAGACTCAGCTCAGAGTTCGGAGTGCTATTCTGCTGAGAGTACCCGCGGCAGGGATCTGGTGCCACTGGCCAGAAGGCCACGCGGTTGCCGGCGACCCGCCTCCCAGACCAGAGCACGCTGACGGTCCGCAGAGGCGTGGGGAACAGCGCAGGGGGTGGCGGAGGCGGGGGCGGGCTGACCCTCTGCCGCAGCATCCCGAGGCAAGAAAAAATCCTTCCACAGATGCATTTAAGTATTCCTAGCAAGCAACTAGGCATATATGTTTATATGTAGTTTCGTTTACATATGTGCTTTGTAATAAGCATAACAAAGTACACAGAGTACTTCCTCCTCAGGTACACAGGCCACGTTTCGGTTCATGTTTGACACATCAGTGCACTTCCACAGACACACACATGATGGCTTGCTACTGGGTGGTGACAGCCAGGTCGCGCCATGTCCCTCCCCACGCACACGCCTAGTCATCACGCAAAAACACCATGTCAGCTGAAAAGTGTATTTCCCTGCGGTTTACTCAGTTTTCCCTCATGGGATCATATTTATTGTTAACTGGCTTGTGAAACTCTTAAAACAATGCCATGACTCGTATTTTGGACAAAGACTTACAGTCTTTACTATCAAGACTAAAAATGTGAAATGTTAAATGTTGATAATTGAGTTCTGCTTCCTTCTCTCCCATTGGAACTGATTAAATAATTTCGCACAGAAAATGGTGATTTTCAACCCATACAGGTAAAGCCAGTCACTTTTACCACAGAGGTCATCACTATGTTTTTTTTTTAATTGCCCTGTGGACTGTAAAGTATCCATGCAACCACCTGCCAAAAGTTCAAAACACTTTAGGCAATGAAACTCTTTATAAATGGTTACACATTTAGCCCTGGCTGGTAGCACAGTGGATAAGGCGCCAGCCTATGAACCCAAAGGTCACTGGTTCAATTCCCAGCCAGGGCAACATAACCAGGTTGCAAGCCAGGTCTCCAGCCAGGTCCGTAGCTGGAGGCAGGTGAAAGGCAACCATACATTGATGTCTCTCTCCCTCTCTGCCTCTTTCCTTACACCTCTCTCTAAAAATAATATTTAAAATCTTTTAAAAAAATAAAAATAAATGGTTACACATTTAACAAATCTAAGATTATCTTCTTTGACATTCCTATTTGCAATTTTCTTTTGCTACTGCCTTTAAGAAATCATTACATGCCCAGAAGATTTGTCATGAGAACAAGCAAATTCACATTCTTTATTTTAACACTACTCCCAGTCGATGTTTTTATTTATGACTTTATTCTGTGTTGTAATATTTATGATTCTATTTTATCACTACCTTCATGCTCTGCTGAGTGACTTTTAAGCTATTGATCCTTTCCGTGAGCTGGGGATACAATAAAGCAATATCCCAGTTATGATAAAAATGCAAATTTAACAAATTTAATTAATGAAGTGCAATTTATATGAAAATACCTTAGTCAAGACAAATTACTCCCTGCTAAATGGATGCTAGCCTAGGCCATTCGTCCAGTACAGTACTATAGTCCATTATTAAAAACTTAATAATTATTATGGGTGTAATAGAATTTCCATGAAACATGGTTAATCACAAATTTCAAATGCATAAAATATATATGAACAAAAGATTTCATTTTTTTGTGCTCATAGAATACTGTCAAATACCCATCGGGCATTTGATGGTTTGCCATGTTAAAAAAAAAAAAAAAAAAATGACTACAGTCACTGAAGAGACATTCTATAGAGGGGACATAACTTTCATGAGCAGAAACTAAAGAGTATTTCAAAGGCTCAAATGATAAACAACAGGGCATTAATTAGAGCAGAAGAAATGGAAATGCTGAGGGGAAAGCTGATCAGAGTCTTTCTGATATAAAATCCAAAGCTTCTACTTTCTTTCTGTCCTCACTCCAAGTTAAGTACCTGTGGCCACCAGTCTATAGGAAAAAATGAAAGCAGGGTGTCCCCTCCATGTTTTTCAACGTGACGATCAGTCACCTGGTGTAGTAACATCACTGAACTCACCAGAGACTGTTCTTTGGCTCCTGTGACCCATTCCCTCCCTCCCTATACCTGAACATCCCAAGTCTCAGGCCCAAAGAGTCAATTGCCTACTTAGTACTGTTTTTCATACCTAGTAATCATCTAAATCCTGAACTCTTAATACCCATATCCTTTGCTTCCCTAGTCTTTGCCATCTCAGTAAAAGCCACTGAGCGCATTCCCCAACTCCTTCTTCCACATCTATCATTAAAACCTGTCAACACTACCTCCAAAATATATTCAAATGCATCACCATTATAGCCACGCTAAGCCAGGTCACCAGGCCACAGTCACTACCGGGTCGAGCTGCTGCTAAGCCTCCTCCCAGGTGCTTTGTTAGCCTGTAGATCATCCCATATCATAACCGAGTCATCTTTCAACAGCATAAAGAACATTGTGCCACTTCCTGGCCAATAATGATTTCAATTGAGACTCAACATACGTGGCTTGTGTTCATCCCTCTCTACATCTCACCTCTTTTTGACACTTGACCCCTGGCCCCTGGGCTTTAGCCATACTCACGCTGCTTCTGCTCCCACCATGCAGTCAGTCTGACTCCACCTTAGGGACTTGATGCTCTGAATTCTCTCCCTGGAACATCCTTCCATCTGGTCTTCACATGCCTGCCTCGTTTATACCATCTGAATCTTAGCTACACGGTCATCTACCTAATGAAATGTTCTCTAACCATCTAACTTATCATTCCAGATACTCACTAACATAGTTACCTCTCTTAATTTTTTCACAGCACCCTTTACTATACAAAATTAGATTTTATACATTTGTTTATTGTCTGCCTTCTCTCTGCTAGAATGAAAGTTCCATGGGTTCAAAAATAATTTGTCATTGTATCTCCATTGCATCACCATTAGAAAAGAAATAATACTTGCAACATGCTTGGATGTACATTTAAAAATGAATATTTCGGTAGTCAAAGCAGTATGAGATACAGGAAGAATTAACAATGGTTGAAGTCTAGGCACTAAATAACTGAGTAAATAGTGATGCCGTTAATGTGAGTACAAAACCCAAAGAATGAAGTTGAAAAGTCATCTTTAATTGGCCAAATAGAAGGTAGTGATTTTCAGCTCAATGGAGAGATCAGGGCAAGAAATATAGGACTGGAGTCAGTTGAATGAAGATAACAGTTATCATTGAAAAGGTTAAGCTCCTAAGAAAAACAATGCAGAAGAGGATAACAAGTTCTGAATGTCAAGGAATGGAAGATGTAACGAGTCATCTGTAAATGAATAATAGGGAAAACTGTAGAATTCAAATTCACATAATCCAAGGATAAGGTGGAGGGTTTTTCCATGCAGCAAAAGGTCAACAGCACTAGCCACAATGAGCGTTTTTGGCATTTGTGGAATTTGAGGAATCTGAGGAATCTGAACTGGGCTAGGACTGTAAGGTCCGAAGCCAGTTTGTAAACTCTTGAAGAAGGACAGCAAATTGGAGCAGTGGAGACAGTGAGTGCAGGCCACTGTCCCAAAGTAGGACACAGGTGCTAAAAAATTAAGGAATAACAATTTGATTACTTTTTTTTAAGACAAAAGAAGTCCTGGCTGGTAGCACAGTGGGCAGGGTGCCGGCCTGCGAACCCAAAGGTCGCAGGTTCGATTCCCCAGTCAGGACACATAACCAGGTTGCAAGCCAGGTCTCCAGCCTGCTCTGTGGCTGGAGGCAGGTGAAAGGCAACCATACATTGATGTTTCTCTCCCTCTCTGCCTCTCTCCCTTCCCCTCTCTCTGGAAATAAAAAAATAAAAAATGGAAAAAAAAAAAAAAAGACAAAAGAAACTCAAATGTGTTTGTAAGTCAATGACACATGGTTTGAGAAGTGAGAACAGTTCAGAAGGAGGTTAAGCCCTGGCTGGTGGCTCAGTGGATAAGGTACCAGCCTGCGAACCCAAAGGTTGCTGGTTCAATTCCCAGCCAGGGCACATAACCAGGTTGCGAGCCAGGTCTCCAGCCAGGTCCGTAGCTGGAGGCAGGTGAAAGGCAACCACACATTGAGGTTTCTCTCCTTCTCTGCTTCTCTCCCTTCCCCACCCCCCCTTGAAAGTAATAAATAAAATCTTTAAAAATAAATAAGATAAATGATTTATGGGGGAAAAAAGAAGAAGGTTAAAATGTGACTTCTAATGTGACAAAATAGGTGCCAGTATAAGGACTGTGAAGTGATTGAGACCACACTCTGAAGCCAGCGAGGTCCCTTGTCACCTAAACAGCATGGAACAAAGTGTATAGGTCAACAGCAAGCAGTAGGGGCTGAAGCTCCAAGATGATCAAGTTAGAGATGAACACGCCACTGGGCAGACAGGTCAGATACAACGAGCAAGCTCTCCTTGGCAATGTCACACTGCCATGACCACTGTGAACAGCCTCACTTGCTTTACAACAACTCGGCCCCTCAGCCTGAGCAGCCATGTTGCTCACACCTGCTTTAACTTAAAGGGGGAAAAACAGATCAGTCACAAGAAGTTACTAACAAAGAGCACAGTGCATTTTTGACCCCATGTTGCCCAAAGAACAATAGGATGACACTTTACCTGAGAAAGAAGCTGTGTAATCATTAATAGCACATCCTTTTCTCCCCACTGTGTTCAGTTTTGGAAGATAAACACTGTGATTTGTACTCATCCTATGTGAAAATATATAATAGGATAATATACTGTATTTTAAAAATAACCTGAATTAGAACTAAAATGCAAGATCACATTGCAGCAATACTCAGTGATTCATTACTAAGAGGGAAACAGGCAGCAGAATTTATCCATATTTGTGACTTGTTAGGTTTAAAACTCAAGGAATAAAATAATGTCAACATGTATGGAGCAATATGTTCCAAGCATTAACAATGTAAACTGCTTTACACTGTTAATATGGTAATCTCATTTAATGTTCACAGAAAGCCTAGGAGAGAGGTCTTCGATAATTCCCAACTACCGAATAAACTGAGAGACTGAGATATTAACTGGACTAAGGTAATGGAGCAGCACATGGTAGAACTTACAATAAGAAGCAGTCAATTTGGCAGGATTTTAAGACATTCACGAGCACAGAGGTGAAAAGACTGGGGTGGGGTTTAAGGGTACATAACCAGCAGAAGACTCTACTCTTCTAAGATCAGGAAAAGGCAAAGTGCACCTTCAGGAAAAGGAAGGAGCTGGCTGAGTGAACAGCTACAAGTCTGTGGTCAGACATGGATCTCAAAGTTTGAGGCCACGTACATATAAACCCATGTTAAATACTGACTGACTGGAGGAGGAACCAGGCTTATGATTGGCTGAAACACATTAGCAAAGCAGTGAAAGTTTTTAGAAATTAAACAAATCAAGAAATTAGAAACCAGTAAATTATTTGGAAAAAATATTGAAATATGTATATATATACACTGTAGAATTATTAAGATCTTAAAGAGAAGTAAAAAAGGACAAAGAATTTTATGACATAAACTTAAAGCAAAGCATTTTCTTTTTAAAAGTTATACTGAAATTCATTTATTTTTTTTAATTTTAATTTTATTTTCATTACCATTCAGTGAAATTCTTTTCACTCTAGCACTAGGTATCAAAGAGGAAAATTGAGAAATAATAAACTGGGTGTTTAATAAATGTACTTTTTCTTGATATATTAATATACTCAGGCTAAGAAGTTGTCTAATTACCATTCAGAAAGTCAAAATGTAGCTTGACCTTATTCTCAATATCAAAAAATAAATCTCTATTTCCATTAGCTCAAGACCAATTTTCTATAATGGTCAATGTACTCCAGAATCCATAGGATGGATCCCTAAAACCAAGAGTGAATATCCATTGACCTAATTATATAATGAGAAAGAATTTGCTTTGCTTTTATTCTAAAGTTGTTTCTTTCTTTCAGATGGCCCTCAATAGAAACAGATTTCATAACTTAAAAAGGGAAGCTCATTTAATCAACTGATATTGTTCATCCCTTTGTCCTAATAATTGCTACATTTCCAACACCGGAGAAAAAATACTGAGCTTATCCCTAAAAGACACTTTTTCCTCATATTAAAGGAGGGAGGCTTATGTTTATACAGAAGTTGAAACAGCTTTATTTGAGTTGAGAGGGAAACAGTGGTGAAGCCATGCCACCAATTACAAAGCCAACAGCCTCATGAGGAAACAGCATTTCAGGACTTCAGAAAGTTCAGGAAAGGAAATTGGACCATGTTTATTTTACCTCCCTGCATCACAAACAGGCAACACCATTATTTGTCAAGAGTAAATGGCCATGGCTGAAAAAGCACCATTAAACATGAACCTACTTTGCTCACACGTTGGAGTCATCAACATAAAGTACATTAAAGAGCAATGTGCACTGTTGAGCCTATTAAAACAAGTTCTGTTTGCATATAAAAATTGAAGGGCCGTATTTCAGTAATCAAAGAGCCTAGTTCTTAACATTTAGATTTATTAACAAAACAAAGTCAGTTACAAGGGCCTGAAAATAAATTTGAAAATACTGAAAAGTGACTATGAAGACTCAGTACATGTCCTTGAAGAACCTTACATAACCCTAATCCTACGTCCTTAAATGTCTGCTGCTAGTGGGAAAATTTCCTTATTTGCATTGACTTTTTTTTTTCTAGCCAAAAAAAAAAAAAACTGTATAGAAACTGTCAGTTTCCTATAGTTTGGGGGACACCCACAAATAGTTTGGACATTTTTTTTAACCTTGCTTGAAGTTTCAAGATTGCTTTTTGGACAATTCCAAAATACCTATCACATTTCATATTGCAAGCTATTTACAAAAGGGTAGTGCATTTTCCCAACGCCCTTCGGAGGTCACCCAATGTGTTCTCATTTTCACTTTTAAACTGTGTCTACATTATGACAAGGCAATCCAGTGAAAAGTGGAAAAAATATCACCCAAAGGGAAGTTTACTCTAACCCATACAGAATACTTTCTTTGCAAGATTTTCCTATTCGAATTCAGTTTGGGAAATATTTAATTTATTACTGTCAACATCAACAAGAATCCCTCTTCATATTACTGCAGGTGGTTAATCTTGAGAGAATTTTGACTAGAGAGAGAAAACTTTTCTCATAAAATCTTCTAGTTTTATCAGGGTGCCTTTCTTTCATTCCATAGCATGAAATCAGTTCATGAGTCCAATTATAGCTCAGGGAAACCTTCAAAAATATAGTCTAAATCAGTCCACTTAACACTAAACATCCTTTTCATGATTTGCTGGTCTCCTCGCATTAACATCGCTTTCGCTTTCCACCAACATGAGCCTAAGTATCACAGCATCTCCATTAATACAGAACCAGAAATTTCTGATGTTCCCTTGCCTGAGACCTTTTAAATATTTCACGGTTATAGACAATATACCCCTTTGATTTCTAGCACGAAATCAAAGCTCAGACTTAATAAAGGTTATCCTATTTTTGTTGGAGCTATTTTGCTTTGTTTCCAGTTTTGTTTTGGGTTTTTTTGTTTTTTGTTTTTGTAACCTTGGGATAATCACATTCCCTCAGAAGTCCATTTAACAAAGGCACATCATTGTGGAACTATCAAGTGGGTGGGTCCACACTTGAAAAGAGGCTACATGGGGAAACATTCTGCATATCTGAATTCACTCTGGTCTTAAATATGAGGCCTATAAATGTTCAAGATTAAGGTCTGTTAGTTAAATGAGGCTTATTGCTAGATATGCTATTTGGCAGGAAGTAGTCAAACCTACTTCTTTCTGTAGGTTCTCGCTGTGATTTTCAGCACAAGTTCAGTTTCTGAATGTTACACAAATCAGGTGGTGTTAGGTACACAGAGTTACTTTTGTCTCAATCTCAACCACGTCAAAACATTCTCTTTGCTGTAACATCAGAGCCTCAACAGAAAGAAGTTCCCTCATTGAATATTGAGTTATAATAATTTTTTCACTAGGGGGGAAAGAGGCTAAAAGAAGACAGAATTAGGGCAGCACAACAGCAAAATCAATTTTTCAGAAGTTTTAAGGATGAAGTTGTTTTCTTTCATATTTTTACTTATTTTTAATTGAATTTTTGGGGGTGATATTGGTTCACAGAATCATACAGGTCTCAAGTGTATAATTCAACCAAATATCATCTGCACCCTGCATCATAGATATATGCTTATAAAAGATAAATGTCATTTAAAATATTCAATATTATTGCACTCAACATTTGCTTAACAGTTTTTTATTATATACTCTCGTTGCTTTTATCAATAAAATTGTTCAACGTCTGTGAAGAATAGTCACCTAAAGTATTTTTCTCCTCCTTACTCTTACACCCAATTTGATTCCAGCCAAAGGTACAAATACTGTTTACTAATCTGCTCATTTTTCTCACTATAACAGGCAGAATTATAAGATACCTGCCTGCTTTCCACTCACTAGGATTACACCCTGACCAGTTCCCTCTTCTTAAGAATGGGCCGAACCAGTCACTTGCTTCAAGCAGAATATGGCAGAAGATATTTTTTAGGCTTCATTGTTGTTAAATTAAAAAATTAGAAGCTAAAGTGTTAATCATGATGATGCATTGATAATGTATACATTGTGAAAGGATCCCCTCATCTAGCCGATTATCATATCCATCACCTCGTATATATTTATTCACTGAATTTTTGTGGGAACATTTAAGTTCCACTTTCTTAGAAAATGCCAGTTTTACAATACAGTTATAAACTGCAATCACCATGTTATACATTAAACCCTTAGACCTTATTCATCTCATAGTTGGAAGTTTTGCCGTTTTAACAACTTCTCCACATTTCATCCACCCCACCTAGCAACTCCTTTTCTATTTTATGAGTCTGATATTTTTAGATTTCACATGTAAGTGACACCATGTAGTATGTGTTTTTCTCACGGGCTTGTTTCACTTAGTGCAATGCCCAGAGGACTACAACATGTTAATAAGACTCCCCTGCTGGCCTTGGAGAAGTAAGCTGCTTTTATGTGAACTGCGCATGACGATGGCCAGGTGGCAGGGAACAGCGCGTCACCTACGGGACCTGAGGGCAGCCTCTAGCGACAGCCAGAAAGAAGTCAGCGCCCTCAGTCACAGAGCTACAAAGAAATGAACCTGTGAACAACCCGCATAAGCTTGAAACAGACTCTGCCGAGTGGAAACCACAGTGAAAAGGCACGTCTGGCCAGCACCGCACTGGAGCCTGTGACACCCTGGCAGAGGTCAGGGGGTGAGCCGCGCTGGTGTTCCGGCCCACGGCCAGTGTGTGATGACACACGGGGGTTGCTTTAAGTTGCTTTAAGTGAGTGGTCATTTGTTAGCAGAAACAGAAAACAAATACATTCACTTTTTCAAGTCACATTTTAAAAAATCAGGAACTAGGAAGAAGTCACGCCATGTTTTTTTCAGTTGCTTACAACCTCCAGTGTTGCGTTCCTCCCCTACATGGGCAGATTTCCACCAAATCTGTTCATTGGCAGCATGCTCCCTTCACCTGCAGCGATCCCATAGTGGGGTACGGACAGCAGCTTACAGAAACGGAGACGGAACACATGGTTCCATGTTCCAAGTTTCTGTCATGGGTAATTTCACCTATTTGAGCTTTACTCGGTTCTATGTATAGGAGTTGGAAGTGATTTAAGTAACTCAAAATGGCTTAAATAGAAAGGAGACTGACTATGTCAAATGACAAGAAGCTTAGCAGGATAAGTGGCTCTAAGCTATGCCGACTAAAAACACCCGATCAGCCTCTCGGTGATTCGTGGAGCAATTTCTTTCTCTAAGTTGATTTTATACGGTAGCAGACCCAGTATCACATCCAGACATGACAAGTATGGCATTTGAAAAAGGGCTGTTATTTTCTACTCATTCTCTCTATATATCCGAAAGCACATTCCCTAGAAGGTCTCCACCAGACTTTTCTTCATGTGTCATTGGCCATAAGTACGTGGATGTCACATGTCTTTTCTAAAACAATCACAAGCAAGGGGTAGCTGACCTAACCTCACCTTAAAGTTAAGCCAATCTTAACCTTCTCTGAAGGTTAGGTAATATTATCAAAATAGGATTTCACTACTGGGAAGAGATGGACAAATAGTGAAGCTAGTTTAGGAAGCCACACTGGAAGCTTTAATAAACCCTGTTGGATACTGAAGGACAAGGTAAGTAACACACAGGCAACAACAGACTGGAAAAACTGAAAGCAGAAACTGAAGGGTAGGCAGTGAAAGATGACCGGGGCCTTAAATCAGGATAGTTGAAGTCTACATGAAGTAAGTGGAAGGAAGGGGAGATGCTTTGTGAAGTTTGAAAAATTAGGAGAACTTTTAAAACTGTTATCAAATAGTTATCTCCCCCCAAAAAACTACACAAACAACTCAACTTTCTGCACACAGTTTACTCACAAAACTGAATACTTTGAAGGCCCAAAGGCATATGGAAGAATGCTCAACATCACTAGCCATCAGAGAGATGCAAGTTAAAAACACAGTAAGATACCACCTCACACCTGTCAGAATGGCAATCATCAACAAATCAACAAACAACAAGTGTTGGCGAGGATGTGGGGCAAAGAGAACCCTGGTGCACCTTGGTGGGAATTTAGGCTGGTGCAGACACTATGGAAAACAGAATGGAGTTTCCTTAAAAAACTAAAAATGGAACTGCATTTTGATCCAGCAATTCCACTACTAGGACGATACCCAAAGAACCCTGAAACACCAATTCATAAGAACCTATGTACACCTATGTTCATAGCAGTGCTATGTTCATAGCCAAGTGCTGGAAACAGCCTAAGTGCCCATCAGTGGATGATTGGATCAAAAAAATTTGGTACACTTACACAATGGAATACTACACAGCAGAAAAAAGGAAGGAACTCCTACCCTTTGCAACAACATGGATGGTACTAGAGAATATGATGCTTAGTGAAATAAACCAGTCAGTGAAGGACAAATACCATATGATCTCACCCATTACAGGACAATAATGAACAAAACTAACAACAAGCAAAACAGAACTGGATATATGAATACAGTGAATTGACCTTCAGTGGGCAGGGGGAGGGAGGGCGGGGGGAGGGGGGAGGAAGAGGCAAAGAAGGAGAGCAGTTTAGTCAAGGAACTAGTATGGAAGAACCATGAACATGAACAAGTGGGATTGACTTTGTGGGGAAGTGGATGGGTGGGGAAGGGGACAGAGGGGAGTAAAAAGGGGATGGATATAATACAACAGCAATAAAATTAAATTTAAAAAAAAAGATAACCTGTGAAATCTTAGAAATGCATGTTAAAGGTCACATCTGAGTTTAATTCTTTTATCAATATGAACATTTCTGACTTGAGAGCAACTGAAAAAGTGACTAGTTCACTACTGCAGTGACCAGAGATGATTGATTCAAAATATAAAAGCTACTTTTTCAGGAATAGCCTTCATTGCAAGATAGAACAGCAGACGAAGCAACTGTTAGAGCAAGCTGTTCCCTCATACAAGTCCTCTTGTGCAATTTTAAGCTGTTCATTGCTTTAGAAAACCTTCGACTGGCATCAGGAAAAGATCTGAGTCCTTTAAATACCTAGTGCAAGGCTTTAAACTGATGTACACGTGAATAATCTGGCGAAGTTCAAAATAATTAGATATGGCTCCATAATTAAACATAAACTTGTTAAATTAAAAAAGACAATTAAAGCTGGAGTAAAATGATTTGTGTTAAAATCATGAAATCGTCATTGCTCTCATTATTAGCATGATCCATTTTTAATCTATGACATTTATAAAGCAAGAGATTTTATGTATCCAGTCATATTAGCATAATAACCATTGCACTTTACAGGGCTTTAACAATAAATGTCTTTCCTTATATTTAAGTTTTACCCAAACATAATTAAATATGTATTGAACTTAAAGGTTAAAGCCCCTTCATTAATTCTGTTATTGTTCTTCATAAGCCGGATTCTCCATCAGGGCACCTCTTGACTTTGTAGCATTGATTCTAATCATTTTCTAGTAACAAACCTCAGACTGGCACAGATAATTCCTCTGGGCATTTTCACTTGTAAGAAACCTTAACCCTTGACCCTGTTCACTTCATTTGCATAACCACTTGCATCGGTCTCCCTACATTTGGGATGTGGCTGTGCTTTCCTGCATTAATTTTCAATTTCACTACCTTGGAATAACCACTTTCTTCACATTTTCTTCACGGCTTCCCCAGGCCTGGGCCTGCTGTCCCTGAGGTTCCTTGCCAAAGGTTGGCTTTTTTTTCCTCCTCTTGTTTGGCTATTAATTAGAAGACACTGTGAATGATTTTTGATGGACTTCCATTTTGATGGATTTTGATGCACATAAGCAAAGTACCACAATGGCTTCTTTTTTATTTTAGGCCACTGTATTCATAAAAAGCACTTCAGAAGTATCTTCACACATGTGTTCCTGGTTCATGCAATCCTACTTCCCAAGAGTTCTCTACTACAACCTTAGGAATGGAGTATAAACTTTCCCTTTTATTCACACTATATACTTAATTCTCTCACATAGCTTGATTTAAAAAGCTATTATAAGGAAATGTAAATATTCTCAAACTGTAAATTATGTGGGCATAGGTATCATATTATTGTCTTTTACCCTTCTAAATGGGCACTTGGCTTTTCTTAGTATTTCCCTACTGGGAGTTCACTCTTTTTATAACAATTCTTTTAAAAAGTGCACCTAGCCCTGGCTGGTGGTACAGTGTATAAGGCGCCAGCCTGTGAACCCAAAGGTTGCTGGTTCGATTCCCAGCCAGGGCACCTAACCAGGTTGCAAGCCAGCTCTCCAGCCAGGTCCATAGCTGGGGGCAAATGAAAGGCAACCATATATTGATGTCTCTCTCCCTCTCTGCCTCTCTCCCTTACCCTCTCTCTGAAAGTAATAATTTTTTAAATTTTTAAGTAAATAAATAATGCATCTTTCTCACTGCTTCTATTTTACCAATAATTTATTTTCTTCATCTCAGATGCAGAAGTTTTACTATTTACCTGCATGAAAAAGACCCAAAGATGAGGCACATCAGAGACTAGCCTTACCAGGTATCACAGCTTCACTCAAAATCATTTCTTAGGCAGTATGATGGCCTTCAAAGATGTTCACACTCTAATCAGCAGATGCAGTGACTATGACTACACAGAAAAAGTGATTTTGCAGGTGTGATTATAGTTGAGAACCTTGATATGGAAAGATTTCCTAGATTTTCCAAAGGAACCCAATCTAATTATAAACAGGGTAGAGAACCAAGAAAAGAAACTTCCAGGCTTCAGAGGATCAGAGAGGTGGCAGTGTGAGAATGAGTAGAGCCATTGCTGCCTGGGCAGGAGGTACAGGCAAGAATTCCATGAGGCAAGGATAGTAAGACAGCTACTACAAGCAGGAGGAGGTAAGGGAGCAGACCCCACCACCACCGAGCCTCCCGTCAAGAACACAGCCCTGCCAACACTCTGATTTTACCCACACCATCCGCCCGGCCATGAGATCCATTTCACACCGTGGCCTACAGAGCTATATGAAATAACGTATTTATGTTGCTTAATTCACCAAGTTGCTGGTAATTGGACAGAGAAGCAATAGAAAACAAATGTGCCATTTTAACCAAGTTCAACGTGATGTTGGAGGAGGAACAGCAAGCAGATCACCGAACATAAGTAGAGAGAGACCCTAATTTCCGTAAGAATTGAGTGTTTGTTCAAGGTGGCCATTTCATTCACTGTGAAAAGGGAGATGGTAAATAAATTAGGTAATCAAACTGGTATAAGTTCTATCAATCTGGAGGAAAATATGGTTCTTATCTTAGACAATGAAGAAATAAAAATTCTTGTTGGATTTTAGCTTCTATAGAAAAGTAAACAATAAAAATCTTACAAGAAGGCCCTGGCCTGCGAACCCAAAGGTCGCTGGTTCAATTCCCAACCAGGGCACATAACCAGGTTGCAAGCCAGGTCTGTAGCTGGAGGCAGGTGAAAGGTAACCACACAATGATGTCTCTCTCCCTCTCTGCTTCTCTCCCTACCCCTCTCTCTGGAAATAATAAATAAAATCTTTAACAACAAAAAAAATCTTTCAAGAAAAACTAGGCTACAAGTATATCATATATTACAAATACATAATATGTTATCAGCATATTTGTGGGGAGAAGTGATATGGGTAAGGAAAGAGGGAGAAGATTTTAAAAAGGATGAAACCCAGACTTATCTAAAAACTATGTAGGACATGATGGCATTTATATGTAAAATTGTTTATGTATACATTCCCATACAACAGAAAAACAATTCTTTGCATTTGTGGGTCTCTTCCCTGTCATTTGGTCTACTTCAAAATTTCATCTTGTTTGAACGACACATGAAAAAAAGGAGCATCTATATAAATACTGTGACTTAGTAACATATTCAGATCCTCCAGAACACGAAGTATAAAGGATGCTTTTAGATATTGTCTTCTTCATGTTCTCCAAATGGCCACAGGTTGTTCAGTATTATTAGATGCTCGTTCAAAGCTGGCTTGCCTGGAGTATCTCTGATCCCATTTTATCATTCTTTCTCTGCTCTTTGCTGACAGCTCTCGAGTTGAAATTATCTTCCCCTTGCAGTCAAATTTTAACAACCCAGTTATCTTTTTCTCTCTTTATTGTTCATCTGTCTTAAACCAAATGAGAGGATTTTTCCCCCATTGGGACTTACTCTACATACTTTTTAAAATTGAAAGTAACTTTATTATAGAATTGAATTTAAATCACAAAAGGCCTGATCCCCATTTAAAAGATGGTTTTGTAACTGAAGAATTGAGTGGATTTCTTTATGAAGTAGCTTTACCTCAAGATGGAGCACAGGGGCCCTGAGGATTAGCATTAGAGCAAATCTCAAAAACACTCTTCTAAATAATGCTGAGACAGGCAACAAGCAAGGTACTATTTAAAAAAAATTGGAAGGGCACTGTTACAGGATAAATAAGGATACTTGACCCCACCCCCACCCCCAAATGGTAGCATCAACCTTTAACATGCAGCCTAAAGGAAAGGCATTTCAAGAAAAGGCCACAGACAATGAGGGGGTCATTGAGAGGGTGGGGGTAGAGATGATAGGCGGGAACAAGAAAAATAAGATGGTGTGAAAGTGATACTACAACTCTGCCTAGAACAGATCAGTTCATTGTCTCTAAGCTGGTCTAATACATACTGTTTAATAAATCCGGATTGCGTGATACTCTCAAGTGAGAGGGGTGATGGAAATGAGAGTGCCCAGGAGCATGGTAGGGGTGGCCCTCTCCATTCAGGCCATCCCTCTGTTTTGTTCCCCCTGGTGAATTTGTTGTATCAGTTGGCACGGAGACGGAGACATTAGACTGGTAGTATTACAGATAAACTCATCTCTACCCCTGTTTCCTGCTGCACGCCAGAGGCCCAGCCCCAGCAGCAACTCATCTGGTTACTACCTAAACCTCTCTGGCCTAACTCCAGTGGCTCAAGTAGGGCAGAAAAAAGACCCTGAAGGGTGAAGAAGGAACCATGTGGCTGACGTTCTCTAAGGACCAGTGACTCTCAGATGATTAACATCTGGAATTTCTAGGAAAATGCAAAACCCTCTCAACTCCAGACCTCTGTTAGAAACTCAGAAAAAAATTAAGTGAACATAATAGTGATGCCAAGTTTAGAAAATTGCTTGCATGGTCTACAGGAAATATCATGGGCTATTTAGATTCTACTTTAAATACCTACAGATTATATTTCCAGTTTAATACCTAGGGTATTCATCTCTATTCATTTTACCTGCTTCAGTGAATTTCACTTTTGGAGCATAACACTGCATTGAAAAGGTATCCTCTCACCTATGATATTTATATTTCATTTAATGTGAAATTTATGAGGTTCCAGTTCTGATTTCTAAATGGATGCAAATTATAACAGAGTATTTACATTCCTTCATTTCTAACTCAAATACATAGTTTGACTTCAAATGCCACTGAGCTTGTCTTTTTCAGATGTCCTTTGTGTCTCTAGCATACTCTGGATTTCAGTTTTTCATTTAATATTGGGCAAAAAAAATGCTCTAAAAACATGATGGTAGTGATGGCAGAGGTGGATTGTTTTGATCTTTTAATTCCTGAAACATGGTTAAGTTCTCAGGGCAGTAGAATTTGTAACCATATCACCTAACAGTTTCTTGTCTTCTTTTAAAGATTAGCAGTTAAGAAATCTATAAAATCTTGTGTTTCTCAGATCAGTTTCCAGGTAGAGAAGATATTTTTATTTATTCCTGTGCACACTGTTTGGGAAAGATGAATCTTTAGGAAACGTGTCCTGTTCCTTGTGGACAGAAAAGTGTTTGTTTTCTGGGAAAAAAATAGCTTAGGGTTCTATTTAAATAAACATTTGTATGTTAATATTATGAATCCATTTGCACTTCCACAGGTGACATTTTGTTGGTGAATTGCAAATCTAAGACTTAAAATCAAAAATAATAAAATTTAAAAACTCTCTTCAAAGGTGTTGAATGTTAGCAGTTGAATCTAGCCATTGACATGTAATGCTAGTTTCACTACCAGGATCCTACTGTGAATGGACCAGTATTCGTGTGTGCAGAATTGGACAAAATCCTTGATATGTCAGTAATTTGGGAGCCTCGGTATGGTCGATAAAATATTGCCATAGGAGTACTTCTGGTGCAGGAATTGAAACACAGAAGAATGACAAATACTTTTCTTAGAAAAAGAAAAATTTTAAGATGTGTGTTACGCGTTCTACATGTTTTCCCCCTTGTTAGCATCAACTATTAAACTTTTATATTCACAACTTATCTCTTTTATTCTGATAAATGTGTAACCCATACACTGTTCCTTCAGTTACAAAAACAACCAATCTATTTATTCAGCCAATAGAATGTCCTTACCATACTGATTAGTCTTGAACTCTGAAAAATGTATTAAAGTAGTATTGTGAAAAGGTTTGAAGAAACAATTTTTTAACGTATTTGAAAATGTGTTTGTATACAATCTGAATGAAAAGTAAATTAACACGGACAAATAGAAAAACAATTGATCTTCCCCCTCATATTCCAGATAAAATGAAATCAAATACTCTACAAGAATTAGAATGCCTTGTTCTAGGTTCTGATTTTGTCCTGAGGAGTGTAATGGTGACAACTGCTGATACCCCACTGCTCAGTTTTTCCTTGTAAAAGGTGGTACTCATTTTTAGCTTTACAGGATAATATTATAGTGAAAGTCAGATATAGGGAAATATTATGTAAATAGCAAAGGTGTAAATAAATATAAAGTGGCTTGGCTACAATTCCCGGACTCGAATCATGCTTCATTGTCAACTTGGAAGGGAACAAATGAGGAAGAAGGTGCTCCAATAAGGCCCCTCCAGATTCCACTGGAGTCCACAGCTCGGTCGGAATGAAACTTTGAACTAAAAATACTGTGGCTGAATTAAGAATTTTTATTTTGTCATTTTTACTCCTTTTATTACTCATTTTGCTTTGTTTATTTTCAGTGCCCTATTGAGTATCTCCAGGATATAGGTTAATATTAATCTCAAAGTAATCATTTTCCAACCGATTTTCAAAGTTTTAGAACTTGAGCTCAATAATACAAAAATAGTTCAGACTCTGTCCTGTTTTTACATCTTAATATTTATACATTTATTGAGGTTGACTTTGAAGTTATGAATAGGTGAAGTTTTGAACGTATCATATTCTTGAATTTTTTGACAAAATTTTGTCTGAAAATAAAAAATTTAAATTGCCATTATGAAAAATCATTTTCAGTTGTATTTTTTCTTAGTCAAACCAATAGACTGTAAATCATCAGTAAAGATTTATTTTGTTTTTATCACATGCCTTAGGAAAATTGGACCATCAATGCTTTTGTAAATAGCACACTACTGCTAATATTAATAGAGAATTTTTTCAGAAGTCCAGGACATCATTTATATTTTTACAGTGCTAATAAGAAACAAGCTGTTTTGGATAATTACAATCCAGAAGCCAAGATTCTAGAATAGAATCATTGATATACATGCATACATAAATACACTAATAACAAACCATTGGAACACTTATTTTCCATAATATCAAGTAAGGTGCATTTTTCTGATTCTAAAATAATTTGGAAATATTTTACTATCTTTCCTATTGTAGAAGCTTTTAAACATACTGGAATTTGAAGTATCTGAAGTACAATAAAATTGTTTCACTCACTGAAGTATATGTATACAAACGTACATTTAATCCTTACATATTCACTGTTATTTTACATAGTTGTTTTTCTTTTATTTTTACTTCACTGCTATTCTTTCCCTTATTCCCTAAGTGTAAGTTTCCACCCTGCTTTACAAAATTATTTCTCCCTGACCTAATAATAAAGCTTATTTTTTATAACTGTTTATTAAATGCAAACCATCCACTATTCCTCCCATCAAGAGAGACAGTTGTGCCCGCCGAGGCTTTTCACTCTCCACCCTGAACTGTAAGCCATTCCCAATGTGTAAGTTTGGTGAGATTCTTGAGCACTCTTATGCCTATTCCAATATTGGAAGGTCTTTTCATGTATAGCCCTTTGTTTTGAGTTATTTAGGGCAGATGCAGAGGTGGGCAAAAGTAGGTTTACAGTTGTGAGCATGCAAAAGAATTTATTCTTGTATTATTATTAATTATTGTATTATGTTCCTCATGAACCACTGTAAACCTACTTTGGCCCACCTTTATATTGTGCATTCTTACAGGATCCTATTTACCAAGCCTCAATTAGTAAAAGAGGATGGAAGAGGAAGATTGGTTGCCCACTACTGTTGTCTCTTCTTCTCTCACAAGGCCTTTGTTCTCAGTCACACATTTTTCAGTTAATCCAAAGCCTCTTCCTTGACTATTTCATTCAGAGGAATTTTATGGATGTATATTTTAAGCTATTACATGCCTGTCATAGTTTTCTTTTCCTGGTGAGTTATTATGAAAGGATTCTTGGATTCAGCAATCTACCCATACTCTTGTATGGGGTTGCAAATGAGAAGTCCAAAGCCAGACTGAGTAGTTTCTTCTATTTGTCTGGAAGTGCAAAAAAAAATTTTTTTTTTTCTATCTCAGTAGAAAGCAAGAAATTTAGCAGGTTATATGTAAGTATATACTGTTTCTCTTCAGTCCAGTCCAGAAGGAGGTAAACATCTTCAACTAATGATTCTCAGAGCTCTCTTTACCACAGAAAATTTTTCTTCTATTGTTTCTTTGTTATTGCTTCTTACACTTATTTTTTTTTCTGAAACTATGCCCATTGTTGTTCACCTGTTAGGTCACCACATTTTTTCTTCTATGTAATTTTTCTTTTTTCTTTCTCATAATTTCTATATCTGTATAATTTACCTTTATCTTTGAGCTATTTCTTATACTTCATTTAACAGCGCATTGAAGTATTATATTCAATGTTATATTCAAGTATTACATCTTCAAATTGCCTATTAAAAATGTTTGGATGGCAAAATACATTTTTAACTCTAGTTTTTTATATTCTATTTTATTGTATTTGGGTGTGGAACTCTACCTCCCTTAGATGCTTTGGTTACTATAATTTGTGCAAGTGGCTGTCCATTTCACAAAGCAGCTGCGATATGCTAGGTAAATGTCATTCTGACCAGACCGGTCATGCTTCCTGCATGCTGGCCACTCTAGATGGCCTGTAGTTCGTCAGGCTGAGCTCCTGGGGCTCAGGTCTGATTGCTGTTCCCCAGCAACAGGAATTACATGGGGCTGGGACATTAAAAAAAAAAAAAAAAACCTTCCCTCACAGGCCAGTAGTGAGTAAAACAGTGGGTTTCCAGGCTTCTCTGAACTCCTCCCCAAAATCCATCCTGGTCTCCCCAAATCATCCACACCTTGAGCCTGGGGAGGCCGTCCAGAGTAACCAGATATAGTCATACCCAGTTAACTTTGCTACATATGCTACAATTCTCCGAAACCCAATAATGTCCCATGATACTCCGGTTTTCACCCCTCTCTTCCAGTTGCCAGTTCTCTCCCTGGAGCTCCAACACAATCTAGGCCTCGCCTGTCTGCGCTCATTCACCCGAGGGCACAAACTGCCAGGGGGCTCCTGGGAAGCAGATTGAGGCTGAAAGTAGAGGGAAAAGGGTCTACGTTCAGGTGGCCTGTGCCCTGCTTGTTCCCGGAATGCTACCAAACTGGTTAAAGAAGACAAAATTCAATTATCCAACTTAAGTTGGTATTAAGCAATACACAACTGCATGACAGTAAATACATTTATTGATATTTATAAAAATATATTCATGTTTATTCATTGAAGTGGAAGGTTATTCATAAAATCTTATTTCTAGGTCATAGAAAGATAATATTTATTTTTATCTTCTTGTGTCTTATTGTGTTTTCCAAGTTTTATAGTATGTGTATAAAGTGTTTGCATGCAGTGTGTATACGTAGATATAATCACACACAAAAAAGTTCCATACACTTTGAGTATTCAGAATATAGGTTAAGATATATTTACGGTGTTAGTTTTTCTACTATATTTTTGAGTTTGAAGCTCTGAGTAGATTGCACTATTTCACTTGCTTTTAGATATTTCATGCATCTAGAAGTGTTTTGAAATTGGAAATCTCTTGCTTTCTTTTTTAAGTTAAGAGTGTAGTAGTTATTGAAGTTTTATCTGCTGATAAAGGCTACATCCTCTATCTATTGAGAAGCCTGCACTAGTCTACTCTCTTATCAACTGCAGCTTTGCTTTCCTTTTCTTTATCATACATATGTGAAATTATACTTTTCAGCAGTCTACTACAGAATCCTGTTGAGAAAGAAATGTATTATCTCAGCTGGACACAACTCCACTAAAATATTGAAAATGAATGAATAGCAGAAACACTAAGTATGAAATTTAGAGTGTAACCAAATACTCCCGAGGCAACAGTGACTTAGAATCCAATGTCACTTTCTGGCAGGTGTAATATGTAAGCTTTACTCAAGAAAATGCATGGTACTAATATTTATGGACCTTTCTGAATTTCTGCAAATGAAGCAATTCTACTTTAAAAAAAAAAAAAACAAAGACCTTAATTTTTTTTTTATCTAAACCTTATCCTTAGATTTTATGTAGGGAGAAAATAGTACATGATTCAATCTAACATGCCTATTCCTAAAGGTGGAAAAAGTCAAAGAACAAGATTTTATTAAATTAGTAGCGAAGGTAAGGATTATCAGTCTGCAAGGTATTTCTTGTTAGTCTTCCTGAATTTTCTAGGAAGTTAGGCAGACATTTGCTTTAGCAAAGTTGACAATCCATGTTATTTTTTTCCTTCTATTTTCCCTTTTACCAAGTTGTATTTTAAATCATATTATTACCTGTTTGATCTCTCATTAAGCTATGAGTCACTTAAGGAAAGATGTCATATCTTATTATCATTGTGTCATTAGCATGTTACACTACTTAGATGAATGTATAAACATTTGTAACAGGTTTCAAGAAGCCAAGAAAATAGACTTCCAAGCATAATAACAACAATAACAAAATCGACTGTAGAAAACAAGCAAAGGAAACAATTGGCCCCATTTCTAAAGCCATCCTAACAAAATTAAGTGTTTTGTTCATTTTTTCTTTCATAACTTTTCTCTGTTTTGTGTCATTATACAGACATTCTAAATCAATCCATTATTATCATAGCAAATGTAGGTACAGTAGAACACAAAATTATAGAAAAAGGAAGCACTGTCTTCCATAGCAGTCAAAATTGTGCTGCAACCAACTCAAGTAGGGTTTTACTCATTCATGCAGGCAGTCCTAGCTGGTTTACAGTCCCTTGAACATCACCAAGAAAGCAGGGTCATTTAGTCTGTCCATTATGTCCTCTATTCTCAAGAATGCTGCATTATTCAAAGAAAACTGCTGAAAAGTCAACCTTTGCAGTCATTATAGACAGAGAAAAAGGGAACAGCAAGGAAATTTTACTTAAAATGTACTGGTCACAGGTGTCTTCAGGGAAGACACAAAGGTGGTTTTCAGCACAGCACCCTGCCAGTATTCCAAAACCAGAAAAGCACAGAAGAATGAAGAGTAGGCAGGCAATCAGAATTCCTCCCCATATCCCTGGTTCCAAAGAAAAGCTCATTATCATGAATAGACCCTTAATTCAGAACAGGATGTGGAGATTCAAAAATAACGCCTGGTACTGGAATCATCTAGTTTGGGATACAGATCTTCGGATCAAATGTTTGCTCTGAGGACTTACTCGGGTTACATCATAAATCTAATTCACCTTTGCTCAAAGTCAAAGAGCATCCAAGGTCCCTGCTTTTATAGGTCGGTCAATCTCTGGTTACCTGATTTGTCTGGCCATAGTAGCAACCAGGAATATAATTTCTGCATGTTAGAGAGTCAGTTTAACAAAACTTAACCTCACTCAAAGGGTTGGCTTCATGGGTACCTACCCTGGCACTGCAGGACCCCCTACTCTCCTGCTCTGCCTTTGCTATCTCAAAATATTTGGGCTGTATGTAGGTTTGCATTCTGCATTAGGAATCACAAATTCTGTGGCCAGTCCTGTTCCCATGTAACACAGCAAAGGAGTCCAGAAAATAACCCGAAACTGCACTACTGAATGCTTAATATCTAAGGAATGAAGAACAATGGTCCACTAGATTAAATATATGTTGCCATAAGTAACATTTACTAAATGTTGTAAATAGCACACAACTTAGAAATCACATAAATTGTGACCCTGGAGCTAATTAAATTCAGCCTCTAATGGAGTGAAATTTATTGACAGCTCACAAAAATGAATTAAGAGAAGCAGTAACTGCAGTGTGTTAAAAGTAATAAAGTGTTGATTTTTTTTTTCCCTAAGCTCTTAGAAGATTATTATAAAATTGCTCTAGGCCATTCAGTTAATATGCTACACCCAATTACTATTCTTAAATCAGTGAGGACATGTCTATTTATTGAAAAGTAACTTACTTGTTATTGTTTCTAATTTTTATTCATACTTAAGAAATTGGACACTTATTAAATATTGAAATTGAGCAAGGCACATCATAGATATCAGGTTAATGACATGCAAAGACCAATTTGCATTGTATTATCTGTTTTCAGGCACTTTTCATTTCTAACATAATTTTAGTACAGGGAGCATGAATCTATGCAACCTTCTTCCATGATTTAATTTTTTAAGCTGAAATTTTTTTCACAAAGAGAAGCATTTCATGGGCAAATGTAGACTCTTATTCACTTTACAGATATAAAAATCATTTTTAAAACTTTCTCAAAAATAGTGAAGATTATATTCAAGCCCCAACTTTTCAAAAAATATTTTAATATTTAGGTTTTTAATCAATAATCAATTCATATCACCAAGCTGTGCATTATACAAGACATCATTCCTACCTTCTTTTATGTTATAATCTAAAAAAAATCAAAGCAACATAAAAGGAAATAAAATGTGTAGGCAATAGTACATCAACCTAAAACATCAACGCAATCAGCACTATTTTAGGAAAGAATAAGAAACTAAAATCTGAATTTCAAAATCAAAAAATAAAGGTAAATATTTCAATCTTATAAATTAGGTATTATTTATGCCTATAAAGGGATTGGTTTCAAGACTTTGTTTTACTTTCAGGTTTCAGGTTTTGTTTTGTTCATTTTTAGCTCAGTGAGCTCCCCTAAAATGGTTCACCACACAAGGTCAACTTTGTCAACTTGATGGTGCCCTTTCACTCATGGCGAGGTTCTGACGACCACTGTCTGCCAGCAAAAGGAAACACAAACTGTGCTTTCTCAAGGCCCCGTGTTTGCAGTTCTAAAGCAACATGGCAGCCCAGGTAAAAACAACTTTTACAAAAGCACTTGATCCAAGCAGTCTTTGATCCAACTGTTTGGCTAACTGGCATAACCCTCCACTTTTGTTTTATTAGCGAAGATGAATCCCCTAAACGTTGATGATATGGCAAAAGAATGTTATTTGCCTCTTGTACTAAATGGACACAGGCTAATGTAAAACCAAATGAATTTTTAAAAATGGAACAGCAGGAGGCCCAGAAGCAGGCCACTGAAATGATTAAAAGCAATCCATCAGTCCAAGGAAATTCTGGCATGTGCACTCCTAAGGAGCCTAACCCAGCTAAAGGAACTATTTTTGCATCAGGTCAAAATGCAGTGTTTCCTATATACATGTAAATGCCATTTTATACAAGGCACTATTGCAAGTGGGAAAAGCGTAACTGTTCAGGGCACCCCACTAAAGCATTGACAAATGTCCCTTCTAAAACCCTCAGGCAAAGGCAGTGTATCTTTACATGGCCCTTGTCCCCTCTCCTCAGGATCCTGAACCTTCTGTAGTCAATGGGGATGAAGATGAGTCCTCCTCTGCCACCTGCTGCACTGAGACGGAAAGATAAATCGGGGTATTCAAAGTTTTAGATCCTTATAGTTTAGAAAATTCTTTCCAAAAACTCAAAGTACATATACTAGTGTATACATATGAAGAAAACAAATAATTCAACTAACCCACAACTGATGCCATCTTTACTTTGGGGAGAGGATGCTAGCGAGGCCATGGGGTAGAAGGCAAGGAGGATTGTTTGAGAGGAAAGCCGTCTGCATGCTACGGTCAGTGCGAAGTCACCGGGGCCTGTCTGTGGGAGATACTCAGTGCTCAGCAGCGGAGCCTACTCAGTTTCCGTCTGTTGCTTGAAATAGTCCTGCATGGCCAACCCATGTAATGACACCCAAAGAGAACTTCCACCTAACTGACAGGCTCCAGGCTGTACAGTAAATGTCATCTCAGAACTACGACACCCCTTTTGATCACATCAATGGGTGTCAAGTGGTGTGCATAATCTCAGAAGGTTAAAAATAAATTAAATTATATATATATATAATTTATATATATCAGCTCAATGCTTTTATTTGGACATGTGGGAAATCAGTTGTTTTCTGTTCT
This sequence comes from Noctilio leporinus, assembly GCA_004026585.1. Classification (NCBI taxonomy): domain Eukaryota; kingdom Metazoa; phylum Chordata; class Mammalia; order Chiroptera; family Noctilionidae; genus Noctilio; species Noctilio leporinus. The sequence goes on from PVIW01000146.1 coordinate 254,564, forward strand.
ACAGTGTGACGACCCTACTGAAAGGGTGCGTGTGACCACCTCCGTCCCAGGAGAACAAGACAGGCCGACGTGCCTGGAGCAGTGAAAAGGCCGAGTCTGCAGCCGGTGAGTTGAAAGTAACGCGGTGTGCGGGCGACAAGAGACGAGGCCCTCCCTCCCTCCTCTTCCCCGGACACTGTTACGGGAACACGCGGTTGACAAAGGCGCCCCCACTGCCCCAGCGACCTGGAGGCGGCCGGACCGCAGCGGGAGGCGGGCTCCATGCCTGCGACACCTCGTTTGGTCACATGCAGCCACATAGAAGGAGCTTTAATGTCCCTTGAAGTGAATTACCACCCCTACCTGAAGACATTGGCTGTTCCCTCTCGCACACCCGCTCCTCCGCGCGCGCCAGCCCGGGTGCCCCTGTCACGCCGCACCCGTCACACTCGGCCCCTGGTCCCCAGCCGGAGTTCTACCCGGTCCGTCCTGCGAGGGCCTTGGGGCTCCTTTGCATCTTTCAAATCCAAGTTCCGAGGTCACCTCCTTTGGTTCATAACACGTCTTAGTATTTGGAATAATTTGGTTTACTTAAAGACAATTTTTTTCTACATCCCCCGCACTAGAACGGAAGCTTCACAGTTATGGGGACCTTGGCTGCCTTACTTACTGCTGACCCCATAATAACAATTTGTGTCACGTGACATGGGTGCAGTCAAATTTCCTGTGTGTGCGGGTGTATGTTCATGTGTGAAAAAGACATGCCACGTGCTTTCTGCTTGCAGCCCTGACAAGGCCCCCTGGCGACGCAGGTCGGGGCTGAACCCGCGACAGCGACACCATGCCCTGCAGGTGGGCAGTGCCAGGCCTGTCCCTTTGTTCCCAGGGTTAACCGCAAGCTCCGGTCCCTGGCGTCTAGGACGCTCCGCATCTGGCCCCACACCCTTTCCTCCTCTTCTCCCTTGAATCTCACCAAACGTCCTGACTACCTCTTAATTCCGCGCTTGTGTGGATCTGCTTTTATGGAGAACCACTTCGTCCTTTCCTTTCGCTCCCTGGTCCTTCCACACAGCACCTCTTCCTGAGCTAAACTTTCTACAGTCTCCTCATTTTCTCTGCTTTTCCTCCCCCATCACCTCATTGTGGTTTTCAATACGCTGTTCTCATTCCTTATAGCTTAGATGAGTTTATTACATGAATAAATAGTCATAATATTCTTTCCAAATTCTATAACATCTTGGTCATCTCTTTTTGTATTTTCTATGTTGCCACTGTCTGAGTTTGAAATAAGGAACTCACATTTGATTTGTATTTGTGATTCAATTTTAACCTGTGTTGACCAATATAAAAGAATATACTGTTCTTAGATTACTGTAGTATATTGGTATAATTCAGAAGGTTATGACGCAAAACACCCAAAAATATTATTCTGCTAACTCTCTATGGACCAAAATCATATTTAACAAGATCATCTCTTCTCTACTTGATTTTGTCATGCTATTTCACAAAATCCTTAGCAAATAGTTTGTTTTTTCCTAGAAATAAGCTTTACACTAAAAAGTTTGCATGGACATGATACGTAAAATATATTTAGGTCCATCTCCTCATTCTCACATCCTCAGTTGCCCTAATTTGAATCCATTTTTTAAAATCTAGTTTCATATTATTACAGAAACAACTTCTATATTTCAATCAGGTTACTTTTTGTGATTTTAATAGGACACTGGTACCAGATTTTTGAATGTCTCTTATTATGATGCTAATTGCATTATAAACAACCCAAGTCTGTGGGAGTAATAACAAGGGTACCCTGCTACTTTGTCCTTCCCTTCCCATTCCCATGTTCTGAGCACTACAAGAAAATGCATCCCACTTCTTGCCACCCACTCTAAAGAGGAAAAAAAAAAAAAGCCAATGCTCTTTAGAATTTAATGTTCGTATTAAAAGAACTTTTCTCTTGGTCAAATCCTTTAATTTTTAGAAGCAGTGTCATTATCACAGAAATGCCGGTTCCAGCCCTACAATATACATTCAAAGTGGTATTATTCGAGTTGACCTATTGTTCAAGCAAACGGCTCTCTATAGATTTTTAAAACCGGGTGAATTCATGCTGCTGCTGTAATCTGATTAGAGGCTAAGGCAAAATTTTAATTTATTTTAAATGGCAACAAATTCAAAATGCAAATCATTATCACTCTGATAGGATCAAATACCTCTCAAACAGAGCAGAGAAGGTAAGAATAATTTTCTTTGAGTATTATCTTTTAAGTATAAAATTAGGGGCTAAGTATTAAATCGCAGAGATGGGCTGATCTTCTTAAGAAGTTCGAATGAATATGACAGCAAAATAAGTGACATGAGAGGTATCAGGCCTCAGCGAACGTGAGGGAGAGTGGGGCAGGCTGAGGGGGAGATAAACAGCCGGGGGAAGCAAGGTGGAAAAGGGAACAGTGACGGAGAGCTGTTGGAAAGATACCAGACAGACAAGCAGCGAAGTAGAGGGACGGAGTGTGATAAAGAGCTTAAGAAGGCAAAATGCCCATATCAAGTTTCAGATGGCAGATGCCACTGCGTATGAGGCCAGGGTGGAATCCTAGCAGAAGGTAGAAAAGGATGCTGAAAAGGAAAGAAAGAATCGGATTTATAGAAAAGTCAAGAAGGGGCTTTGTTAGTTAACATTTTGTTTGAAAACAACCAGGCTAACAAGACAATGATGAATATTCTGGGACAAGCATAAAGGGCATTATTGAAATGGTGGATGTCCGTCAGGAGAATTGTAAATGAGCTTCCTTTAATTAGGAACAAGAGTGGAATAACAAACGCGGAAGCTACATTTGGAGATGCTAACGATGAGACAATATGTTTTCCTATGTTACTGTTTGCTGGGACCTGATGATGCCTGGCTGCAGAGGAGGAAGGAGTGAATAATGGTCGGCCATCTGGCTGCAAACTTTGACAGCTTTTGAAGACGGCAGCTCATAGGGAGCAAGGAGTAAAGAAAATAGAGTTTTATCAACCTCATCAAAGTTACGTGGGAGTAAATGGGCTTGCCTGCTAATGAAGATAATTACCTCTTCTTGATAAGAGATGAAGGCACAAAGCTACAGCTGGATGATAAAAAATTCTTCTAGAGCAGAACAGCGGAAAATGACACTCAATTCGGGTCCCATGCATTATTAAGTCCCTTGAAATTAAAGCATTCCTTTTAGTCTCTGGCGAGGCAGAAGCATGTATGGAAAGGCTTTGAGGTCAGATAACCATGGATTCAAAATCGGGCTCCAGCATCAACAAGTGTGGGATTTGGAGCAAGGCCTTTAATCATCCTCATTTTGAAATGAAGATGTAGCCAGCTACCTGTCTCCCAGGGTTTTGATGGGTTGACAAAAGATGAGTGTGTGAGATGACCATCAGGGAGACTGGCATTCATTCAGCAAGTGTCTGTTGCGTGCTCGCTACCACGTGGGAAGCACTATGCAGTGCCCGATTGTATAAAGGTCACCGCACACAGATTGATGCCTCTTTTCACCATGTGGCTTACACACTCATGAGTGAGGCAGTCACTAATCAGTCAGTTACAAAACTGAATGTAAAAATCATAATCATGACGAGTGCCGCCAAGCAAATATAATTACAACAGTATGTAACACAATTTTCTGACGTACTCAGAGGTCCGCAATCGCAGCTGGGCAGTTGAGCGGACATCAGAAGGGTGCCCTGAAGTTCACTGGTTGGCAAAAAGTGAGAACGGAGGAACAAAGGTGCATGTTGCATGACATGGGACTGAAGGGACTGAAGAGATGAAGAGGTAAAATAACGGAGAATGGAAAGGTCTTGGAGTATGTGCATAAGAAGATGATGAATGAAAGTTACCGCTTCCCCCCATTGCTGCTGTGATCTTTCTATTCAATGTAAAAACATCTGAAGGTAACTTCTGTTTCTTAATACATTCCTAACTATGTAATTAGTGTAGTCTTCGAAGGGTGCAAGGTTCCTCTTGAGCATGTTAACACATATGATGACTACCCCCGCCACACCTGTGATGGGACAGGCAGGGAACAGGAGGAAGAGGAGTGATCACTGGGCAGCAGGTACAACCTGGGCCGTGGACCTTAATGGCTCAGAGTCCTTGCAGCTGGCCTCCTGCTCTCACTCCCGTAAGACCCACCCCCACCCCGGCTTTTGGCTTCTCAACTGGAAGGAAAGGTCACAGATTCTCTTCAGCCTCAGGGAGAGTTCATCGTCACAGCACTCTATGCCAGCAGACATAGAAAACATTAGAAAATGTTTGAAGACAACACACATTTGTTCCTTGCTCATTTTGCATGACTGCCCTTGGTCAGCTAGGGACTCTGCTCCACATGATCTTCACTTTGGAGGGTAGGCTGAGGCAGTGACCACATATGTCATACGGCCGCATCTGATTTCAAAGGAGTAAGTACAACTCTATAATGTTTCTGGAGCAAGGAGAACTAAAATGTTGGTAAATAATCATACTGGCCACGTACATTTACTACCAGTAGTGGTTCCAAGGACTGAAAATGAGTTTCTCACTCTCACGCTCAGCACTTTTGCTTATCCAGCCTTGTGCTCTCTTTCCCATCACAGTAATTCCAGAGCATGGACTCGAATTCCTTCCCGCTACCTCCAGCATTGGGGTTATTTCCAATGATTCTCCTATAACATAAATATCTCATTCGCCTCCTCTTGCTTTATAGCGCTCACCAAGGTAACGTTCCCTGGAATTGATAGCAACCAAAAAATATTAATAGTCAAACTAATGCACTACGTTGGTGTAGAGAAATACTTCAAAGGTACTTGGACACATAATGCCTCATTTAGCATCGCAACCAACTTTGCGGTCAACAGTGTGCACGCTTTACAGGAAAAGGAACAGAAAGTCAGGTTACGTACAGAGACTAGCCAGGATCAAATGCTCGTAAGTGATAAAACCTGGGTTTGATTCTAGTCTGACATATATATTCTTTCCGTATCACTACATATTCCCAAATCTGATTCCTACTTTTCACTATGAAACTCTGCATATCCATAAACTATTATTCTACGGATCGCACAGCAGAAGCAAACCAGCTTAGGGCTGGTAAGGTACCGGCTGGTGCGCACACTGCAGAGACCCTGCTTCTAATTTATTGACTAGAGAGAGGCACTCAGAGTCCAGTGCATTAACCTCATCAGACGCTGCAGATAATAACTGATCCCACCCAAATCACGGGATATGGGAAGTATTGGCATAAACTAATGGAGTCGTGTCTCCTAAATCGTAAAAGGATTAAAATACATTCAGAGATAAAAGAAGCAAAATACCCTTTCAAAATGTAAATTACTTCTTCCATAGCAATAATGATAATGTACTAATTCTACGAGTCAAATAAATTATTCAAGGACACTGCCATTTAGTTTGTTTCTTGACTCCATAGGGAAAAAGTAATTATGTCTAGCCCAGCCAAGCCTAGGATAACTGATGGCTATAAGGGAACAAAAGAGAAGGTAATGTCTTCAAAAATCTACCACGATGTTTCATATTTTAATGAAATATGGCCTTGGAGGAACCTTAGAATCACTCAGTCCGAGGGCCTCATTTTATATTCAAAGAAGCTGAGGCCCAGAGAAGTGAGGTACTTTTCTTGAGGTCACATAATTCATGGCAGCACTTAAAGGCTGGAAGCAGATTCCAACCATGAAAAGGTTGGAAAAGAAAACTACCAATTACGAAGCGTGTTCTTTGATGCTTCGTTCACATCCTCCCACCTCAGGCTCAGAAGAGCACAGTGAAAAAGATACTGCTTTTCTTCCCCATCATAAATACATGAGGAAGCCAGAGGAAAACCAGCTAGCCTGATTCCCACAGGAATCACAGAGCTGGGCACCACCCCAAAGCAGGATACTCTCCCACACGTGTCCTCCCTGGCATTGTGCGTGTTCATGTCTGGGTACTGTTTCGCCATTGGTGCTATTTTAAGGGATTATTACTTGTTTTAGAAGATTTTTGACTAAAGTCTCAACTGGGACGTCTGATTAATGAGTCTGTACCATCTTGAAGTACTGTCTTATTTGAGGGGTTGGTTAGATAATTGAAGTAATTCGGGAATCATTAAGATGATTGATACTGTCTTCCTGGATTATTGTTCCAGGCCTTTGGAATGTCACCTGAATGCTGGGGCTTTCCATACAGGGGTGTGAGAGAGGGGGGATTATCTTCCAGATTTGCAAGGGCTTCTCTTAATGAAAAAACAATTGCTATTGCGCCTCTAGAAAATGACAAATCGAGTCTCCCAAAGAGATGGGGCCACCTTCACAGAGCCACACTCAGCATAATACTCTGCCAACATGACTGGGGCTAGGAATACCAGAGTGGGAGAGGACGCACTACCACGTGCGCTTTGTCTTTTCTGTTTAAAGGGACATGCTGTCTGGTGTAGGCTGGAGCAGAGGTCAAGGGGTAGAACTGCCCACAGTTGGGGCCCCCAGCAGATAAGATAGCTGTCTGTCTGACGCCGTAGACTTGACTACATTCCTGGTACAATGGTCAGACTACCTTTCACTTTCCGGAGAAGTTTTCATAACACGCCTAAGAACCTGTAAGCTGTCACCCATGCCCACAGCCCAAATACCACCCCTGACAGAGAACCTCCAACTGAGGATTTAGAGGAATGGAGGTTTCTGCCTGGGTGTGCCTCTGAATGAAAATTTATTCACAGCAGCAGGGATCTCATTCAGGTACCTTCTAAGAATGAAAATAATGGCTAAAAAGCATAGGCACCTACCCTGAGAAATGGTTGTTCTTAAGAGCAGCCTGAAGGCTAACATCCCCTGCAAGGGTCTTTGCCATTGTCAAGAAAAGGCAGGATCCAAAGTACAATCAGCGTCAATATTTCACTGTATCCCTTTTCCCCATTCTCCACCTCTTGGTACTGATGCCCAACCAGGCCAAATTTACATGTCTCCATCGCATCCTGCTTGGAAAGCTAGGAGGTCCGTCGGTGCCTGGCCCTTTGTCACCGCAGGAAGAGAAAGGCTAGGGGAGGGGTGCGTGAGTCAGGCAGGATAACCAGAGACCTATCACCTGGACCCTCTCAACAGTTTTCAGTCAAGACTCCACTGAATTCAGCTAAGTTTCACAATCCTTATTAAATACGTGAAAGAGCCAAATATACATATTTTAAAAGTTTTAATAATCAGTTTATAAATTACAGATCTGATGGGTTCAAAGGTAGCAATCTTTCACATTCGCACAACGCTTTACAATATGCAAAGCTTTTTCATTCCTCCTTTGAATCTGTTCAGGTAGGAACGTCAAGTAATATTTTTCTTTGAAAACTAGGAAATGAAGGACCATAGAGGTTATACGAAGTGGCCAAGGTCACAGGGGAAGTAAATGTTGTAGCAGTTAATAAATGCCTCTTCCTATTTCCCATCTGCCCCTGCCCCAGTCAAGTTACATGTCATCAGAGGGGTCATGACCTGTGCTTTTCTTCTTGTTTCTTTGGTTTCTTCCCTTTTCTAGACATACCTCCATTGTTCTGCAATTTTAATAAAAAAGACACTATATATTGTTTTCTCTTCTTATAGTCGTCCAAAAGGAAAATAGCTTATATTTTGCCTTAATTTTGTGGATGGTCTCATTATTAAAAAATCAAGTACAATGTGCTTCAAGTCCTGACATTTTTTAGAAGCTAAGGTTGTTGTTATTGTTGCTGTATTTGGAAAAATGGTTTTGACATTATAGCTATAAAAAATGTTGATAAATTTTTATATTTGTCACCTTCCCAAAACCAAGAAAGGTAGGAAATGGAACAGTTGGTACATTTCTAATATAAACTGTCACACACAGTGACATGACGAGACATGTGTTGACTGTACCTCCAGGTGGGGGATCTCAGGCAGAGAATGACTGAGTACCAGTTTCAGGGAGAAGCTCTTGTAAGTGCCCACATGGACATTGATCAGAGGATTAAAAGGACATTTCTATAAAAAGTCTCTTTTTTTTCCATGTGAAATGTCTACCTTGCTGTAACATGTACCTATGGTATGGTACCAAAATTAATGGAAGAGATATCACTTTCTCTACTCTGTTAGCAATTCCAGAATCAGGAACCAAACCAGTTGATTAAAAGCTGGTGGCTCGGTGGGTAAGGTGCCAGCCTGTGAACCCAAGGGTCACTGGTTCAATTCCCAGCCAGGGCACCTAACCAGGTTGTAAGCCAGGTCTCCAGCCAGGTCCATAGCTGGAAGCAGGTGAAAGGCAACCATACAATGATGTTTCTCTACCTTTCTTCCTCCCTCCCTGCCCTTCTCTCTAAAAATAATGAATAAAATCTTTAAAAAAAAAAAAAAATGTAGCCACCTCATGGTGTTTCTATGTTACATTTTAAACTAGATTTCATATGGCTCTGACAGATATAACTTGGAAAGGGACTATTTTTGAGTGGAAAGAAATAAAGCCACATAGTTCTTGTTTTTGGAGTTGATGGAAATAATTAAAAACAATCAAAGTTTCACTTAACATTTATCCCCAGAGAGCAGACACATAAAGAACATTTCACCAAACATGGTGGGTTAAATTCCCTGTTATTTTTCACCCCAAATCAGTTAACATCCTGCTCAAATGACAGGGTTTTTTTTTCCTAGATTATTCAACTTTTAAATTTTATACTTACATGCGCTTTTAAATTTTGCTCAAGTGTCCTCAAGAAAGCCATTAACTTGATTAATTGATTTATGGTCTTTGTTGATTTTTGTTTTGTTTTTCATGTAGAGGCACATAAACACTAGGAAGCTCTTTAACAAGCTAGGTTTCTTCACGTATTTTAGGATATTATATCCTTAGATAAATGTGCTGTTTTGCTTAACACTGCATCAGAAAGCACACAAACCAATTTGAAAAATATGCAAATATTGAGTATTTTTAACATTGGAGGGGAAAATGTGTCCTACTTAAATAGATTGCCCTTTTTACTTTTGAAGGAAAAAGGGAAAAAATAAGTTACTTCCAGTCAATCTTCAATGGAAACCACTGGAGAATTTTCCAGTAAAATAAAAGCAGCAAGCAGAATAGCTAATAGCTCTCTCCTTGTTCCAGTAAAAATATTTAAATGACTATAGGTAGTTGTAAACAATAGTAGTTCCCTCAGCTACCTACCTACCTACCTTCCTGTTGGTTCTGCCTTCCGAACATGTGGATGGATCATACTGCTGTTTAAGAAAGTATATGACTAAAATCACTTTTTAAATCTCTTTGTACAGGTTTTCTCTCTTGAGTATTTGTTCCTTAACTTCTGCTGGTTTATATTTTCCTGCAGTCCCCACACCTCAACAACAGGTATGGTCACACACATACTTATTTTGAGGTGTTTAGCTTTCAACCCTTAGAAAGAGATGTAATGTCTTGAGCCATAACTAAAAATGGGGGAAATTTACTTAGAATAGCTTTTTCTTCTTCAATGTTAAACAAGAGTCCACCAAAGAGTACTCTGAGATTCAATTTCTTTTTTCAAAAACTGTAAAAGCAATAAACATTATCTTCACCAAAGTCCTGCTATTTTGAATGTGTGTAAAGGAATAAGTCCCCAGAAAGACTGATCTCTATCTACTACTACCCTTGATTTTGGCACGTGTTTTCTACAGATATGGTATCAAAGCGCAAAACACACACACAGCAAAAAAATGTTAAACAGGCAAAGAAAATTTTACTCATGGCTATTTTAATAGAGAAGAGATACCAAATTTAAGCCTGAACTAAAAGGTGCTTATTCTAGTCATATACTCTCTTAGGCTACAGAATTTGATCCACACCCATGTCCACAAGGAAGAGCCAATTTCACTAAAACTAAGGGCGATGATGTTTCTAAAGGCTGCAGTGAGAGGGAGCTCATAGACCATCTGTGCTGCTAACTGGTTTTACCCAAAGGAAAAGGAAACTTCTCTGACTTCCTTGACCAGCTGATTCAAGACAGACACCCAAGTTAGGCTTCTACTCTCAAACAGAAACTGAGACATGGGGTGCCACCTCCTTTAATGACACTTACAACATAACATGCTTCTCATATCCTTGAGAAAGACATTCTTGGGTTGCAAAACTGGCAAAAGTTTTTTTTAAAAAAAAACACAAAGGGGCAGAGGAAACATGTACAAGTTTTCTAGAGTAAATGCTCTACTGACGGAGTATGGGGACCTACAGTCAGAATGAAGCCTACAGTTTGGTCAGGCTGAGGGGACCATTAAGCTCACCTGGATCAATAGTTACAGAAATATATCCATAAACCTAGACAGGGTCCAAATGAAGCAACATGGCTTAAAAATTCAACCTCTTTACTTAGGAACAAAATTAACTTGCCAACATCCAAAAGAATTGAAACAGCATAGAACACATTTTTCCTTGTGTTGAAAAAATAAATACAGGATTCCTAGCAAAGCTAACAACCAGGAGCTTAACTTGGAGGCAAAGGTATTGTGCACTGAAAATTATAAAACATTGATGAAAAATTAAAGAAGGCACATAGAAATGGAAAGACATCCTATGTTTATGAATTGGAAGACTAATGTTGTTCAAATGCCTACACTGCCAGGCCCTGGCTGGTAGCTTAGTGGATAAGGCACCGGCCTGCAAACCTAAAGGTTGCTGGTTGTTGGCAGGGCACATAACCAGGTTGCAAGCCAGGTCTCCAGCCAGGTCCGTAGCTGGGAGCAGGTGAAAGGCAACCACACATGGATGTCTCTTTCCCTCTCTGCCTTTCACCCATCCCCTCTCTCTAAAAATAATAAAATCTTTAAAAATAATAAATACTTTGGGCCTATACTGCCTAAAGTAATCTACAAGGTTGATACAATCTCTAATATCCCCTTGACAAGAAATTCATATGGAACCACGTAAGACCGTGAATAGCTAAAACAATCCTGAGAAAGAAAGAAAAAACTGGAGGCCTTACACTTCCTGATTTTAAAATATTTTACAAAGCTACAGATATAAATACCAATAGGATAGACTAGAGAGCTCATAAATAAACATATACCTATAGGTCTACTGACTTTCGATAGGGGTCCCTGTTGGAGAAGGTTATCATGACCCCCAGTTTTAGCTGCTAGCGGGACCCAGGCAACTGAAGTTTCCCATTTTCTCCCTGTGCATGGAATGTGGACTCTGCTTACCTTCCCCACTCTACAAGCTCCCCAAGGACACAACCTTGAGATAGACTTGTAGTGGAAAAACTGTCTAGACTGGGTACATGACTGAACCATGTTAAGACCCTCTTGTGTGCATGAATGACTCCAGCTAAGGCCTCTGTACAAATGTTAAGATTGGGTGGGTGGATGCAGGAAATGATTTGTCTTACAACCATCAAAGACAAGTCCCATAGGAAAGTTCCCTTATTTATTAAACCTCCCACCTACCAATATGGAGTAGTCTACCTTTTTGCTTAGGTATCTTCCTGCCTTCCAAGCATGGGGGCCAATTTCAGATTTTATCTGGGAGGCTCTAGCAGAGGTTACAATTCAATAGCACCAAGAATATGCACTGGGGAAAGGGTACTCTTTTCAACAAAAGGCATTGAGAACACTGGATAGCTACATGCAAAAAATAAATAAAATGAAATTGGACCCTATTTGGATTTTGGATCTGTTCAAGGAGGCCCTGGCTCAGGGAGAGGCAGAGGGAGGCCTGCAAAGGGAGCAGAACATTAAACATGGCCACATCTGTGCAGCTGGTCTCCTAAAGAGAGTGAAAAGGCAACCTAGTATGTGGGTGAAAGTATTTGCAGGCCATGTGTCGGATAAAGTGTTAACATACAATTGCAAAAAACAACAAGAACAACAATAAAAATTGTGCAGCCACTTTGTAAAACATTATGTAGTTTTCTCAAAAAATTAAAAATAGACCCACCTCTTGATCCTGCAAACCCAGGTATATAACTTATATACAAGATCATTGGAATCACAATCTCAAAGAGGTATCTGCACATCTGGGTCCTTTGCAACATTATTATTAATAGTCAATATACAGAAATAACATAAATGTCCATCCACAGCTATACAATTAAAATTATAATACTATAAATTAAATATTAAAATTATAATATTATAAAAATATAATATTATTCACCCCTCAAAAAGGACATTCCAAAGGATGCAACAAACTGAATTAAGCATGAAGACATTTTGCTAAGTAAAACAAACCTGTCAAAAAAGGACAGATATTGCATTATTCCACTTACATGAGTTATCTAAAATAGTTAAACTCATATAATCAGAGATCAGAATGTTAGATGTTTAGGGATGGGGGAAGTGGAAAATGCTGAGGTGATACTCAAAGATCATAAAGTCTTAGTTATGCAAGGTGAATGAATTCTAAAGATCTGCCTATAGTTAGAAATGCTGTATTGAACAACTAAAATTTTGTTAAGAGGGTAGGCCTCACGTTACATATTCTTACCAGAAAACAAAACCAAACTATTGTTTAAATTTAAAGCTTCCTTATTGATTATTTAAATTATGCCTTCAAACACTTTTGAAATTTGACAATTTCAGAGATCACGTGCTTGATTAATTCCCTTAAAGTTAAGAGCCCCTTATCCTCATCCAAGTGGAATAATTTTGAGCGCAAAATATGGTACATAGAATCCTGCAAGATAAATTGGCTAAATACATAAAATGAAGATCTCTCCTTCCTTCCTTCATTCCTTCATTTTTTTCTTTTTAAAGACAACCATAGCTTTAAGTTAAACAAAATTAACATTGTCTTTTAAAAATGGGAGAAAAGATGCTCACCAATTTTTAAATATCACTAAAATATAAACCCATACCAAATCCTTCTTTTATACTAACACAGAACAATTTAATTTTACTATCAAAGTACAAAAATGAGAGCTACTAGCAAAACTGATTAAAATACTGTGTAGCATATTTGATTATATTTGCTCATAGGTTTCTCTATAGGTTTTCTTGGTACGCTATGATATGCAATAGTCACAGGTCTACATGTAAGAGCTGCAGTTAAAGGTTAGAGCTTCCTAAAAATCACCTTCAGTAAATATTCTTAATGTAGTAAATTGTTCTTCAATTTTTTAGAGTTTAATAGGACGGGTATGGTGAAGAAATAACCATAGTGATGAATTCCCTTAAGAGAAATAGAGTGGTTGAAATTTGTTATAAAATTTGATTGAAAATAACCTTCAAGAGATTATTTTTAACCTATAAAAGCACAGTTTCTAATTCCACTTTCATATCTCTAAAAAAAAAAATAAGGTCTGTTAGATCTCTACTTTCAATTTTACGGTGTGCATAAGGTCCCCAAGTAATAATTTTTCAAAGTATTTTTGATGTGAAAGATAAAATTCTGCCCTTGATATTAAAAAAATAGTATCAAGGCAGATAATGCTGCTCATCTAAATTGAAGGATTATTATTATTAAGTTGAACATGTATATCTCTGTAGAAGATCTATAATCCCCTATTTTTGGAACAATGATTTTCATCTTTTATTTGCCTGTCAAACATCCATAATTCAGATTAACTTGACAGCTTTATGAGACATGATAATTCTGTCCAAATGAATGCAACAGGGCAGGGATTTTTTCTCTACCAAGAAACCATAACAATATTACAAATATCATTATAATATTCAGCTATCCTACTAATGATATCATTTTGTTCCTAGATGACTAGATTAAATTTTTTTCTATATGTATTAAAAATGATCATCTCTAATAAGCAAATAAACCCTATCTCTAAATAACTCTTCCTATCTATTTTTAGCCAGGGATATAAACTAGTCTTCTAGTATACAAAGCATGCCTCAGCTAGCTAAAAAAGAAAAAGATACACGGGATTTTGGGCTGATAAATCATGGCCTTATTGCAGACTCAAGTCAAACCACAAAGAAGCAAATTAGCCCTCACCAAAGTATAAATATTTTGTTATTCCTTTGCATTTCTGCTTATAAATGACATCAACAGACTTTTAGAATTAGCTTCTTCTACTAATTCTCTTATCATAAATTGTATTCATTTTAGACAAACAAATGTCTAAAAGAGAAATTTTTTTTTTTTTTTTTTTTTGCTTTTTTAAATGTCTGTTACAGCTACACAACTGCATAAGAAAAAATTAAGTTTCTTGGGTGCTGTACCGCCATCTGCGGAATGTCTGGGGAGTTCCAAGGCCACTGCCGGAAAGGCAGCCGGGACGATGAGCAGGCAGGCCAGGCCTTTGCTGCAGAGCAGATGAAACACCAGAAAAACGACTTCATCCTGGGTAGAAGTGCGGGATGACTTCGTCCTACAATGGCTACGATTCATCTTGAAAATTGTGCACCAGCCAGAGCTCCGGCCACAGAAGGTGAAGGAGCACTGAGAGTCTAACAGGGGAAGGCAGGGCTCCTAAAGAGCCATCGGTTCTAATGGGGAAAAGACAGTGGGTGGGACATAGGCTTTTAAAGAGTGGTGGGGACCTGGCCTTGCCTTCCCGTATTTCTTTCTTTCTTTCTCTTTTAGATATGAAGGTGCAGGCAGAGAGCTCAGTCTTGTCTAATAAAACTATCTGACAGCATATTGATGTGTCTCCTCCAGGTAGAAAAGAGGACTGTTTCTAAGAGTTTAAGGAACATTTTTTGTTGGAAAAGTGAGCATATTTTAAGTGTACTTATGGTTGTTATTACAACCATTATTTGAGAGTCTATCATAATGTCTGCATGATTTTTAACAATCTACAGGATGTTTAGTAATGTATTTAGGAATAAAATGAAATTTTATATGCCTGTTATTTTTCATTAAGGAAACTCGGAACATTTTTAATGTATTTTGACAAAATAGATAAAACCTAAGAATGCCCCCTGGCTGGTAGCACAGTGGATAAGGCGCCGGCCTGCGAACCCAAAGGTTGCTGGTTCGATTCCCCAGCCAGGGCACATAACCAGGTTGCAAACCAGGTCTCCAGTCAGGTCTGTGGCTGGAGGCAGATGAAGCGCAACCATACATTGATGTCTCTCCCCGTCTCTGCCTCTCTCCCTTCCCCTCTTTCTAAAAATAATGAAATAAAATATATTTTTTTAAAAACCTAAGAATGAACGAATATGTTAGTGTGATCACAAGGAAAAAAAGAATCATTTTAGAAACATATTTGGTAGAGATCAATTAATAATTATTTATTAATAATAATTTTTATCATTTAAAATAGTCCCCAATTAGGTAAAAAGAGTAAGTTTACACAAAGCAACTATAGCATTTATTGAATAGTGGGTCTGGTATTTTTAAACCTCATTTGTCAATTGGTTGTAGGTTATATAAATTTACTAAAGAAAAGGTCTAATAAATTAGCATTGATAATGTATTGTTATTTTGATCACATAAAGACATCACGAAATCCTGGCTGAAAGAAGTGATAAGGAAATAGTTAATTAGTTTTAGATTTCTTTAATTCTAAAAATAAGAAATAACAGCAACAACAAATCTTTCTTACAAAAGAGAAAACACAGCAAAATACATAGGTGAGCATAAACTTCAGAAATAACAGAAAGCAAGCAAAAATACCAATTATTGTTCTCCCCATTGGAAGAGTAGGAAGGAGGAAGCTCTCCTTTATTTTAGTAAGATTTGTAACTCACATGTAATAATATAGCAGAAGCATTACTAAAGTTGATGATATACTTATTCAGATATATTTAAATGCCTTTTAGCCAGTTCTTTTTCAAAATAATTTTTTTTAAATCATAGATCCTGTTCTTTCAGGAGTCTCTGAGTCCGTATACCTCAAGTGCATAGAAGTAAATTTTAACCAATTGCTGACTTAATTGTAAACTGTGTATATCATCACCTAACTCTAGGCCTACATTTCCCCTTTAACTTACACAGAGATCTATTTATGTTAGAGGTGAACCGTGCCTTACATGGATTAAAAAATAATAACACAGTGGTTGTTCCCAAGACAGCAGTTTAACAGGTGTTAACTGTTTCACATTTTCCTTAAGAATATGTATATGGGCCCTGGCTGGTGGCTCAGTGGATAGGTGCTGGCCTGCGAACCCAAAGGTCACTGGTTCGATTCCCCAGCCAGCAGGGCACATAACCAGGTTGCAAACCAGGTTTCCAGCCAGATCCGTAGCTGAAGGCAGTGAAAGGCAACCATATATTGATGTCTCTCTCCCTTTCTGCCTCCCTCCCTGCCCTTCTCTCTGAAAATAATAAATAAAACCTTTAAAAAAAAAAAAAAAAGAATGTGTATATGCTTTGAAAATGTCACAAAATTCTGTCTTAGCTAGGAAAGGCCATTTTCATTATTGATGACTACTGGGGTAGAATTTTACCAAGTTGGCCAACCTGCTTCTATGTCATTGTCAGCAGAGGTTAGTCATCAAATAGCAGTGACCCTCATGGAGCCAACTGGAGACTTGCTGTTTCAAGATGACAAAGTAAACATATTCCTGTATGCTTTTCTTCAAAATCACCTCTAAAACAACAACAAAACAGAGAGAAACTCTAACATTGGTAAAAACAGGAGAAAAATCATGCCTAAACACAGTAGAAATACCAATGAGGAGAAAACAACATTTGTCAACAAAAAATGCAAGAAGAGCTTAGGATCACAAGCCTTATGAGCTCAAGGCAGTGTTGCTACTGGAGCTGAAAACAAACAGGATTTTACTTCTTCTTTCTAACGATGGTATAGGGGCAGTGAGACCCCAAATCCTCACCCCCAGCTTTCTGTGCCAAGCATCTACCCTGCCTTAGCCCCTGAAGAAACCAGACATATTCTGAATCTCAGCAGGGTCCACTTTAAAGGATCCAACATAGAGGAAAGTAGAAGAGTAAAGTCTATACTAAAAACTATGAGTTTAAGTGCAGTTCTTTTTTTTTTTTAGAGAGAAGGGTAGGGAGAGAGACAGAGAGAAAGACAGAGATATCCATGTATGGTTGACTTTCACCTGCCTCCAGCTACGGACCTGGCTGGAGACCTGGCTTGCAACCTGGTTATGTGCCCTGGCGGGGAATCGAACCAGCGACCTTTGGGTTCACAGGCTGGCGCCTTATCCACTGTGCCACCATCCAGGGCTCAGTGCAGTTCTTAATAGAAGCTACCAGTGATGTGTACGGGGGAGGTATTTACATAAAGTATAGGAAATTATTTGCATGGAAGATTTGTCTGTTCACCACTAATACAGTTTTTCAATTATTTATTGATGTCACTGGCTTCAAGAATATTTACTGTACACTTTGGGTTGTAATCTAATACCAATTTACTTACTTCATCAAACTGGTTCAGCCTTGGCTGCCGGGAGCTCTCCCGGTTGGCTACTCTCTCTCTGGCATGGCCCCTCGTTGTGGGGATGGTGATGTTTCTTACTTTCTGTCACTGCAGGATGCCCAGGTTTGTCTTCAGTATTCAGTCTCAGTTCCAGGTCAGCCACTTCCTCAAGGCCATCATCTCCTTTTGTCACAGCATTGTGTCGGAAACCAAAATCTGGGTGCTAAGTGCGCTATGATCTGATTTTTCATGATGCACGTATGATCATTTGAGTAGGAATTCTGATAACAATTAAATACTGTGTTTTTTCAGTGTCTTAAGAAAAATAAAAATACCATAATGAACCCATGAATCTGACGCTGGGCACTAATAACAGGGATAAATTAAGGTAGATCACTATGATAACTGTGAGTTATGAATTGTGTGGTATGTAGGACTTTGTTCCATTTCCTCATTTCTTGACCTGTAAAGTCACCTAATTAACATCTGGAAAAACTCAGTACAAATGATTCAGCTAGTTCATGCTTTTCAACTTTCATATACAATGATATCTTATCCAAAAACATACAATCTCATTAACATGTAACCAGTTACTGTATTTCACCAAACTTAAAAATTCTCAGCCATAAGCATATACTAAATGTTTATTATCAGTGTTAAGAGGAATAGAAATGTTATAGCACATTCCGTATCATAAATGACCTAAAGTGTGCGGAAGGTTCTCTCTTATCTCTGTATTTAAACAAAACAAAATTCACTTAGGAAAAGTTTATTTGAAAATTCCACCTGTCTGAATCTCTTGAGATACCAGAAAATCAGGCCACACACTGAGCCAGAAATTCTACTTAGTAGCGATCATCTAGAGCTAAATATAGTTCTAATTTATACATGCCAGGGTGATTAATCAATAAAAGGCAAAGGTTTGGCTTTAATATTTTTAGCAGTCTCCTTTAATGCAAAAATTGTCTTGAGAGGTTTTAGTAATTTACATATAACTTATAGTCACCTATGTTTTTATTTGGAAAAGCTTGAATGCACTAATCTAAACTGAAAGCAAGGATTTTTAGATTGATAATTTAAGATTTTGGTTGTCAATGAAACTTGAGCACATGCTTTATAGAGCTATGTACTATAATATTCCAATTGTTTCTTTCTGAGAAATCTTTCTTACTCTAGGCTTATAAATATTTCTTGCTGTCTTTCCTTACCTAACCTGTCTGTCCTCTGAGACCATTTTTGAATTCAGCATCTTTGCCTTATATTCAGACAAACTAGGTTAAGTCCCAGTTCCACCAGGTACCGGTGGTAAAACCTTGGGGAAATCAATCAGCCTCTTTGGGCTTCAGAATCAAACAGGGTAATGTACAGTGTCTATCAAGCAGCCAGGAAAGCAGAGCTGCTGGAGCCAGGGGGAACAAATCCCTTCCACGCTCCTGGCTCTGGGGTGTGGGCAGTTGGGGAAGGGAGGGAGAGGAGCAGAGCTGTTACTAATCAGTCCATCTAAACACGTGCTGCCCAAGTCAGAGCTTGCCGAAAAATCACAAGTCTGAGGCTGTCCAACCACCAGAGCAGAGCCCCAAGGTGGCCTTCGCTGGAGGGGCTTATGAGAAGCCATGGCCCTGTGGGGCAGCCACTGCCTCCATGTGCGCCCACTCTCCAGTGTCTGCTATGGATCTGGAGCTGCTGCTGGCCGGCGGGACCATCTATCCAGGAGGTACGGAGGAAAAACAACAAGGTGGGACCCAAGGGCCACCTCTGTTTCTGATCATGACAACTGTCTGTGAGCAATGGCTGCATCCAACATGCCCATCCCACGTTCCTCTGTAGGCCAACTCTAGCCCATCGCTATACAAGAAAGGAGATGCAGCGAACACGAGCCCCAACTTAAACCAAGTTGGTATAGAGCAACCAGAACAAGAATCAACTTCATGGGCTCTGAAGGTGTTGACTATGACAACAAGTGTATAATCCAGTTGTAGGTTGTTTCGGCATACTCCCATGCCGTATTAAAACAAAACCTTTATATTGCTTAGACTTGCAATGACTTAACACTGATGAGTGAACAGTGTTACAATTACTTAAAAATGAGGAGTGAACAGCGTAAATTGAACTAGGGATTATTATAGGTGATAGTTAATAATGCTAAAGTATCTTACTAGAAAAAAAATCTCTAAGGAATATCCCTTTACTAACACCAAGTGTATTTTTCTCCCTCGGATGTCTCAGGCTCCTATCCTGCTCCATTTTGAGATTTGATCTCTGATAGTTCATTTTATTTGTCGATGTGACTGGGGCAAAGTGTGCCCGGAGGGTTGGCTGGATATTTGGCTAAATATTACTTTGGGATATGTCTTTAAGGATGTTTCAGGCTGAGATTAGCTCATAAATCAAGAGAGCACCTTGACTGAATAAAGCAAACGGCCTCTCAACACGGGTGGGGTGGGCATTGTCCAAGCCATGGAGGACCTGGAGAGAACAAAAGGAACCCACTCTCCTCCTCAAGAACAGAAGTGGGACCATGGTTTCCCCTGCACGCTGACCAGGAATTACACCGTCATATCTTCTCACTCCCACACCTTTATACTCTGACTGGGATTTACAGCAATTGGCTCCATAAACTTAATGGCTTAAAACAACACACTTTTATCTCCAGTTCCCATGAGCCAGGAGTCCAGGCATCCGCTCAGGGCCTTACAAGGCTGCCATCTAGCCGTCGGGTGGACTATGCTGTTACCTGCGGGCTTGACTGGGAAGGAATTTGCTAACCAGCTCACTCGGAAGGTTGGTAGAGCATTTGTCTTGCAGCTGTAGAACTCGCATGGACTGTCTTAACCAAGATGGATAGGAAAGCATCTCTGAAGAAGGAACCTAGCATCCTCTTTTAGGAACTTTTACTGGATTTACCTAATTAAGCCAGGCCCACTCAAAAGCAATCTGTTTGGGGCATAAAATAAATTTTTTTTTAAAACTTGCCATATACCGTAACCGAATCAGGGGCTGAGTTTCCATCACCCTAGCCATATTTCACTGAGGTAGAACAAGTCCCAGGTTTCTCTGTAGTTAGGCAAAGATCACACAAGGGTACAGCTTATCAGGAGAGGGTGCAGAGTCACCCCAGAGTACTTCCTTCACTGAAGTGACGTACTTAGCAGAGGTCATGCTCAAACTCTTTGGTCCCAAAACTCTCGGTCTAAAAATTTATCTGAAAGAAATAATTACTTATTGTTACAGGCTGAATGTCTTCCCCCTAAATCCATGTGTTGAAACCCTATCCTTGAATGCGATGGTATGGAAAGGTGGGGCCTTTGGAAGTGATTAGGATCAGATGAGGCCGTGAGGACAGACCCTTTGTAGGTGAGCTACTGCCCTTACAAGGGTCCCGGGAGCACCTGAGGACTTCCTGCTCCGGCCCTCCGCTGGAAGACCCAGAGGAGGGTTTCAGCAGTGCCTGGCTATGCTGGCAGCCTGGCCTTAGACTTACAGCCGCTGGAACTGTGAGAAGTAAACTGCCGCTGTTTGTAAGCCATTCAGTTCATTGCATTTCATTACAGCAACCGAGCTAAGACATCTATATATCAACATGCATTCATCTCTCTGAGAACTTGAAATTAAAAACAACGTAAATATTCAAAAGCACAGAAGAGTGAAGTATATTATGGTTTAGTCGTGCTATGAAATTCTATGACGTAATTACTATATTGTGTTAGATAATGTTATTAACTCTAATGTAGAAAAATGTTTAGGTCCATTTCTGAGTAGAGAATAAAAATACACTGCAAAACAGAATATATTAATATATAATTTACGTATTGACTGAAGAAATGTATGTCTTTAATTATATATATATATAGAGAGAGAGAGAGAGATAAAACACACCTCGTATATTCTACCATCTGTGCATGGCCTTTTCCCTGCTGATATGGTGCATAAAGAAGAAAGAAGAGACGAGAGACCAACCCTAGAGTCCACTGCCTCATGTCCAACTCTGTCCAAACCTACCAGCATGTGACACTGGGCCAAATTATTTAACCCCATTCTGCCTCAGCTTCTCATCTCATGGGGAACGCTTACAGGTTCCTTATGAGAATTAAATAAGATAATGCATGGAAATGGCACAGATCTAAAATGGAGAAAATAATGCTTAATCAATTTTAACTATTAATTCACCAAGTGACCAATAATATATGAAAAAATGGTATTAGCAACATGGATGACAGCATAATCTGGGATATCTGAGAGGACTGTCTCATAATTTTCTCCATATTAGTTCATAACTCAACACAAACTCAATTTAACCAATCCATAATGAAACCCACTGGCACACCCTTCCCAACACAAAACAAAGAAATTGGCTAAGTATTCGCCAAGTATGCTATATTATAGAGAAAAATATGAGTCTTAACAAATGACATGGAAAATAAAAAAAACTGATGGGGGGAATAATGAGTCTAGGAAGGAAATAACCACTGAAAACAAAGCAAAATGAAAAACCTGACATGTCTCAACTACCCTAGGGAAATCTGGCACTCACTTTAAAACAGCAGAAAACCAAGTTTCCTTTCACAGAGGTAAATCTACAACTATTGCTGCTGAACCTGGATCGTATAGCAATAATGTCAAAAGAAAACTCACAATAGAAATACCCAGGGGTTTTTAATTTTTATCTGGAGAAAAAACTGGGATTTGACTCGAATGCATTGGTTGACCCACTGTACCTCACCCACCATCTCCTACAGAATAAAACAAACTGAAAAAGATCATAATGGCTAAATATTGATATTTTCATGACCTAAATAGTCACCCGAAAGAAGACTATTATTACCTGCTGAAAGGTGAGCAAAAGCACTAAAACCAAGACTGGTTAATGATGTGTTGCCCAGTCATTCCCCAGCTGGACATCAAGAGCTCCTTATTGGCGCGCTACGAGATGTACAGACTTAATTAGAAGCTGACTTTCTCCTTCAACTGCAGCATTATTCAATGGCCAAGTATAGCTGCTGTGAAAGAAAGAACCAGGGCATGAAAGGAATCTGCTCTCACACTGACCTCGAAAATCAGTGGGAAGTGTCAACGGGGCAGAGAGGTTGGACGGCCTCTGAGAAGCAGCAGGAATTAGAACACAAAAGAACTTACGACTCTCTTAAACTATTGGTCAAGTTTTCACACTTGAAATAATTGAATGTTTCTCATTTCAGAGTCTCTCTCTTTAAGACCTTAGAAATGTAACCATATTCATTCATTCCTTTGAAGCTCCATGATGAATTGAAATCACTGAGTTCACGAGCAACCTTCACAAATCCAACTGTACAAATCATGTCTCCTCGTATATGACGTATTCTTTTTTAAATATTCTGCATCCATTGAATTGCTTTGTTACCTATTGTGAATAGTGTAAAATTTTTTCCCTTTTTCCCCTGCTCCCTCCACTTTCCTCCCCACCCCCTGTGTCTGAAAACCCTTCATCAACTGTGGTCATCCAAAGTAGCCTTGCAGCTAGACACAAATAACGAAGATACAAATAAAAACACAAATAGTCTATGTCCTGAGACTTCCATATACTTCCTGAACTTGAATGGCATTAAGAACATAATCTGAAAATGCATGTGTAAGAAGAGGCCGTGCCCTGGACTATGGTCAGAATGCCCACCAACTGGCTCCCTGGCTCCCAAAAGAACTCTGTGCTGTGGAATCCGTAACTCTCTGCAAACTCCTAGTACGGAACTAGAGGGTCTTTGCACCACCTAAAACTCTGTGAGATAACATAGGCAAGAGTATTAAAATTAGTAATGTGCATTTACATGTAGTGCAGTACTGCAATCTCTCTCCCTGAAATAAAACGTGAGAATAAGGGTAGAAAGCCTTGTATTCCACTGGTTCACTAATACTAGTCCAATATCTCCTTCTGGGAAAGCTCCCCAACATTCCCAATTACATCTCTCCTGGATGTCTGTAACATTTTAGACATGTGCCTATGAGGCATACAGTACATTTCTGTCAATATTCCCCCCTATAATGGGAGTGTCTAAATCCGGAATGAGGCTTTCCCACCCTTGCTGAGTCCACATAGAGTGAAGCGTACATAGTCAGTCTTGCTTAGCAGAATAGCTATGCAGAAACAAAATATATCAATCTCACTTCTTTCCCCCCTTTTCCCAGAAACATAGTAAACTAACTTGCAGTAGAATTTTCTCTCTTTATCTTGTTATAACATGCATTTTAAGCATATATTTCCTTAACTGAAGGTTTACTTACATGGTAATTAAACTAATAAGAAATGTATCATCACTGCTAAAATTCTTTCAAAATCAGACATTCCAGTTTTAACACAGAATGAATATTATCTAACTTGGGATCTCCCTTGCATATGTTACTATCTAAGATATCATTTTTTCTATTTTATTCATGAATGTAGAACTCTGAAGCAGGTCATATTAACTCCTAAAAAAAATATATATATATATATACACACACACACACATACAATATATGGTCTGTCCAGAAAGTATAGAGACAGTGTCAATATAATTAAAACAGTTTGCATAGCCGAAACTTTTGGGACAGACCTTGTATAATCCATGATAACTTTGAAAATAAATTTGAAACCATTCTCATCATAGAAATTCTATATATAGAAATACAGAATGTGAATTTAACAAACTTGAATTCATGAAAA
Organism: Noctilio leporinus; assembly: GCA_004026585.1. NCBI lineage: Eukaryota > Metazoa > Chordata > Mammalia > Chiroptera > Noctilionidae > Noctilio > Noctilio leporinus. Next base: position 278,462 of record PVIW01000146.1, read on the forward strand.
AGTAGATAAAAATAATCCTATGTGTTTGTAAAACATTATTAATTACATTCCTATTTTAGTACTTTCTCTGCAGAAATATTAGAATGCAGAAATGCTAAGCTCTTTAAGTGTAAACCAATATAAGCATAAAGCAGTATTATTAAAACCCACAATAATATGGCATTTAAAAATTGATTTGTCTCAATTGATGGAGAATCCAATTTACGTTAAATAACTATGTTTATGAAATTACTGCAGGATTTATTGGCTGTAGAGCGATAACTCATCAACTACAGTTGAGCTTGCAGGAATTTGAGCAGAAAAGTTAATTAACAATAATTTTAAAACTGCCAAAAGCTGCTGCAAGTTCACTCTGCAGTCTGCACACATAGCAACATGTGCTGGGCTTCAAAAAGAAAGTCATTTCCTAAAACTGTTTACTTTTATGTCACTGAACTCATCATTAAAAATAAGTGAACAGTATTGATTTGGATGGCTTAATAATTCAAAATGGTTAAAGGCAATAATAGCACTTAAACAAATATTTCCTATTATTGTTTATTACCAACTTTAACTATAATGGCTCAATTAATCCAGGCATGGTTTCCCAAAGCAAATTGAAATGCAATTATCAGACCAATAAGATGCTCAAGTCAGTAACTTAAACCTCAGGCAGAAAATTTTCTAAAGTGATATAATCAATATTGCACTCAAGGTGGTATATGGTATTGTTAATTTGCCACAGAAAATACAGAAATTCCATTACCTTTTTAAATTAAAGTAAAATATCTTAAAATCCAATGATGTGACATTTTTTGCACTTGAATAATTACTGTGTAGAATATCTATGATTTAGAAAATAGCTTCTATTTGCACATTTTGTGAGAACATCTGCCACTGTTAGGTAAGAGAAAATATGAGTAAGAAATGCTTGGACTTTTGCAAAATTTAGTCACTAGGAATATATATTGCCTTAACAACATACCAAATATTTTTATATATCTCATGTTAGACAAACATCTGTGTATGATTCTTGTTGAAAAATCCACTCGCAGGTATCACATTTATTGTCTTATCAAATTTCCCTTTTAAAACAGCAAACTAGGGCCTCTGAAGCCAAGTTGTTCCTATAGTTATCCCTCATAACTCCTCTTAAGTGGAAAAAAATACCCAGCACTCTCTTTGGCAGAGAGAATCATGCTGTCTTTTGGGCAACTCTTTCAGTTATTCATCTTGGAATGTGACTGGTATTCTCCACGAACCTTCACAGTCCTCCCAGCTGGGGTTACTGATGTATAAAGAGGTGGCATGCACGCAGCTATAAGTTTAACTCAACTACTGATGGGAGCTATGACCAGAAACTACCTCATGACAAAGAAAAAAATCTATTACTGGATAACAGTGCACTAAACTTTCTCTTTGTTGTTAGTATTTTTTGGAGGGTGTTGTTTATTTTTCATCATGAAAAGCACGCTTACATCCAACCATAGAATAAGAATAACTACTAATTATTTTTTTGCTCAGAAGGACATCATTGGTTCACAACTAAGGTAGCAAGAATAGTATTTTCTCTAACTCACAGATTTAAAAATGAGAAGACAATCTGATGGCCTGAATATAGATAAAATTTTTCAGACTCAATAAACCTGCTAAAGTAATGTTCTTATTTTCTTTTAAATTTCAAATGGTATGATGAACACTGTCTTCAAATTAACATAGCACCAAATGCAAAAGGTACTGAAATTAAAATACCATTTTGTGAGTCTACAAATTTTTTCACAATACTATTAGAAGTCATATTTGTAAAATATTAATGAAAAGATAATACAAATAAAATTACTATCTCCCCCTACATACACAATATTCTAACCTCCTGAGATGACAACATAGGTTGTTTATATTTATACCAGATTGCAAGATGTTATTTTGGTATACATATCACAGAATCTATCATGTGATAAAATAAATTTTAAAATTAAACCCTGGCTGGCAAAACAGTGAATAAGGTGCTGGCCTGCAAACCCAAAAGCTGCTGGTTCAATTCCCAGCCAGGGCCTATAACCAGGTTGCAAGCCAGGTCTCCAGCCAGGTCCATAGCTGAAAGCAGGTGAAAGGCAACCATACACTGATGTCTCTCTCCCTCTCTGCCTCTTTCCCTTCCCCTCTCTGAAAATAATAAACAAAATCTTTTAAAAATAATAAAATTAATACAATTAATTAAATTAACAAAAAAATATTTAAGATCTAAGTCTAATGGTGCATAGTTTGTCTAGCCATACACAATGATCACTTTTCTGGGGTATAATTTCACCAACATCAGACAATGAAGATCTCAAGGAGCTCATTTATGTTAATATAATTATAACAAAAATAAACTCGTCAAACAATTTGCTAGCAACTCCAGGCACATCCTATCACAAACAGTTCTTCTCCATTCAGCATGAAAATGGGCAAGGACTTCCAAAAGTCACCATGAAATGCACTATCAATGGAATAGAATCTCTAGACAAAGGTCATTTCTTGCTTATGCATGTTGGCAGTTATATGGTAACACCCTACACCATCTGACACTCTTAACCATCAGAATGTCTGTGCTCCATATATTAGCCTTAATATTGTTTTATAAACAAGGCAGAGTTCCATTTTTGAAACACCTGACACTTATTTTCCTGACACTTCAATTAGACTTAGGTTTTGAAAAGATAAGATGGTCTCATTGATGGACAGCACCATGTGGCCACCATCTTCTGTGGTGGATATATTTCTTTCTGGCTGATTAGTAGCCAATGCACTCTTCCCTGGTCTCCCTTGGGGAGGGAGTGGGAGGAAACAGCCACCTCTCACGGTCACAGGAGCTGGATTCTCTGCCTCATGCAGCTCAGAGAAGTGTTTCATGTGAAAAGTCTGAGACGAGGCTGGAGAAAAGTGAGCCATCAGATTCCTGGTCATCAATAGCGGTAGCACAAACGGCCTGTTCTCGCACCATAACGTACTTGCTCTGATTTCTGCTGCCTGGCCCTTAGACCTCCCATAACCCCCCTCGGTATTACTCTCTCTCATGCTTCTAAGAGCTACAATATACTCATACTTTAAATAAAATTAAGATCTCCAGAGTTAGTTGTTATTGGTTACAACTAAGACACGTGCTTGTTCAATGTGTTTTGGAAATTTCTGTATCCACAGAAGATCCTGCTGTCTCTAAGGCCAGATGCTTCTAATGTGGTTGATTTGAGCTCAGTACTTAATGTAGGGTTTAGATAACTGCTAGAAGCACATCCGTTTCTCTTCAGGAGTAAAATGTAGACTCGCTCTTTTCTAATGGTTAACTTGGTTAAACACATTTTTTACAGTGGGTGCCATGTTGGCTTGTATACTATTAAAAAACTCCTTTAAAAAGCATTTTGCTATAGATACTATTTCTTTTGAAATAAGCTATTTCTGGTGCACTCATTTCAAAGTCTGTTCAATAAATATTAAGCTTCTACATGCATCAGGCATCATGTTTAGAAGTGGGAGCATAGCAACCAACTACACTGTTATGGTCCCAAATAACTCTTGAAGTTGACTTCATCCCTGCCTCTGTTCAAACTGATTGCATACATTCTATGTGAATTTTAAAAGTCCCCTAGAGATTGGGTATACAAACTAGAAGAACACATAATCATGGTTAAGGAGTTTGGAACATAATGTTGGATAGAATATGATTAATAATTGATTGGAATGACACTGAGAATGTCATAGACCTGGCTAGTTATGGGAGCCGAAGAAAAGCAACCATCAAAAGCATTGGGGAGAACCTAGTATAAAGGAACCATGGACATGGACAACAGGTGGGACTGACTTTGGGGGGAATGGGTAGGTGGGGAGGGGGACAGAGGGGAGCAAAAAGGGGATGGATGTAATACAACAACAATAAAATTTAAAAATAAATAAATAAATTTTTTTAAAGCATTGGCAAGAATACAAAGGAAGTGATGATAATTAAACCAAATTTTGAAGCTCAACTAAGGAAAGCATGAAAATTATTTTAGGCCGAATGACATAAAGAAGTATAAGGCTCTTATGGATAAAAGTAACTAAGTTTTATGTCTCCAAAGGTTAATATGGCCACAGTGACAGATGAAGCAGAATAGGCCCTGCTCTTGGGGTTTCTTCCTTTATAGTCAGCTAGGCCAGCCCACCCTGAGAAGTGGAAACACAGGTGACACCAGCAGTCTGCAACACCTCCCAGGATTTCTTTCGGAGTTGAAAACTACCATACTGTGTATTCAAGGGTTCATTTTGGTGTCCTTTGGGAAATTTGCCTTGACAACACATTAAGTGATTACAAAAGGCCTGTAACATTTTAAATGTCCACCAACAAAATAGAGGAATTTTCTTTACTCCACACTCTTATCAATAGGTACCAATACCCTTATCTAAATTTGCCATCCTGATGGGTAAAAACTATAGCTCATTGATGTTCTGATTTTCATTATCCACTGCTAGTGAATTGAAGCATCCTTTAATGTGCTTTTTTTCACCATTTGTGAATGTTCTAATTATATCACTCACATATTTTCCTTTGGGGTTAATTGCATTTTGTGTCAACTTATATGAAGTCATCAGTATAAAATGTAGCCTTCTCACGGTGACGAACTGCAGCCACGAGTGTGGCAGATTGTCAGTCCGTCCAGTGAGCTGTCGAGCCCGAGGGGGATTAGGGGGCTCCCAGCACAGGTGTGAACACCCGGAGGTGGGGTTACTGGGGCCATGACTATAGGATTCTGCTACAGGGAGTGAAAAAGACCTAGACCTCAAGCAAATGGATCCTGGTCACGTCCCCACTGCCCGAAGTTCAAAATATCCGGATGCCCAGCTCATGCAGGAACCTGCGGCTCCTCATTACCCTCCTGACAGGTCAATGACACAGGTCATGAAGAGAGTTTTCAGCAGCTTTCTCCGCAAGGAGCCCAAGGTCATATTCATACCCAGTAGCTCATCTGGTTAAGTGGTAGGAAGTAGTTTGAAGAGGAAGTAAATCAGAAGGGAAGTAGCCGTAGATTAGCCCTGAAAAAGCTGTGAAGACATAGACTCTGTCTATGAACAGTACATAGGAAGGTACTAAAACCTAGGTTCCTATAAAGTAAAATTTAAACATAGCCCAACTTCTGAACCAATTAACATGAATCATCACATTAAAGCTTTCGACAACAGTACCTATTACTGATACATCATCACATCCTGCTTTCACCAACATTACAGATCACACCAAAAGGCAAGAAAAACTCAAAATCAAGAGACAAAGCCTTTATCAGACTGAAATGCTCAGACTGAGAGTTTTTTCGGAGCTGTTCAGTATGCGCACGGCTTTAGTAAAGAAAGTGAGCGGCATGAAAGAATGGATGGGAAATGTAAGCAGAGAGATGGCAACTCGACGAACCGAAAGGAAATCCCTGAAATAACAAATATGAACAAAGGAAATGTCACTGAATTATAACTACATGTAACAATTGGTTAAACTAAGTTCCATATTATGTATATTTTGCCACAATAAAATTTTAGAATACAGTAAAAGCATTATTTAAAGATTTATAACACTGAATACATATATTAGAAAACAAATCAATTTAGAATAACCAAGCTTCCATCATAGGATACTAGAGAAAGAAAAGCAATTTAAGCTTGACAGAAGCAGAAAAATATAAAAATTATAGCTGAAATCAATGAAATTAAAAATAGAAAAACTATTTTTAAAAATCAACAAAACCAAAAGCTGTTTTAAAAAAGAAAAAAAATCAATGAAACTGATGTGTTTTGCCAGGCAATCTAAAAAATAATAATTTGAAAAACATAATTACAAATATTAGTAAAGAAATGGGATATAATTATAGAATGTGAAGAAATCTAAATTAGAAAATAGATAAAATGGACCACTTCTTCTTTTAAAGACACTTCGTATAAGAACAACTAGCTAACCTAAACATTCCCATATCGATGAAATAAACTGCAAAAATAATTTAAAGTCCTTCTATAAACAAGGTACCAGGCCCAGTTATTTTCATTGGTGAATTCCACAAAACGTTTAAGGAAGAAACACACTGCCGTTTCTTTTCTATTAGGAGGGAGGAAAAGCAGTAATTGCCAGTTATGTGCGCAACATCCATAGATTGGATCGTGTCACGGAACAGGAGGTAGTAAAAGCAGAGGAGGGAGCCCTAGCTGGGCGGCTCAATTGGTTGGAGCATCATCCCTACACCAAATGGTTTGTTTCCCAGCCAGGGCACAAGCCTGGGGTGTGGGTGCAATCCTCGTGTAGGGCACACAGGAAGCAACCAGTCAATGTCTTCTCTCTCTCTCTCTCTCTCTCTCTCTCTCTCTCTCTCGTTCTCTCTCGCTCTCTCCATTCTGCTCTCTCTAAAAATCAATAAACATGGCCTTGGGTGAAGATTAATCCAATCATAAATAAACGATAATACAAGAATAAACTGTGTTCCACATATCCGCAAGTGTAAGCCTACATTTGCCAGCCTTGTAGATAGTAGCAACATATCGTTAAAATTTTTAGTTTTAAATTGCAGTTGTGAAGTTCACATCTCAGTTTGGCTATTTAGATCTGCTGCTGTGATCCTGGGTAAATTAAATAAACTCTCTAAGTTCTTTATTTGCATTGGCAATGCCCAACCCATTGGATCATGATAAGGATAAAATGGAATCATGTGTGCACAGCAGGGAAGTTGGGTCACATTAAGCAATAAATATCAGCACATTCTTTCCCCATCATCATCATCGTCATCGTCAATGTAAATAATGGAAGACTGACTGGCCCCTTCACTATCACATTATGCTCAACAACAAAGAAAGAGGTAATGATACACAGATATAATTTGTTAGGAAGAAAACTAGTATTTGCTCATTAGCTTTTAGAATTTCAGCAAGTTTCTGTAGAAAATGATTCCCAAGAGAAAAGCAACCGACAAATACAGCACCATCCGCGGCCCTGCGGCCCACTGAGGGCGGGGTGGGGTCAGGAGCCTCTGTACCTGGCTCCTACTCCTGGGTCCGCCAGCAGGCGTGCCCCACAGGTAACCTCCGCCAACACACCCTTCGTGTCATACCTTCATTGTGTTTCCTTACCACAGACTCTCTCTCCCCCAAGGTCGGAACTCTTAGAATTTATTCAGCTCTACCGCAGTTACTCTGTAAATGTGACAGTATTTAAATTCTCTGTGTGAGTCACAGATGTTTGAGATGCATGTCACTTCTGGAGATCTCCAGGAAAGCAAAGCCACAGTGACTTAAATGTTACCTTAGTGGACAAGACAAAGGAGGTTTCCAGGTGAAGGATTCTGACAGCTTATTGTGGCTGACCAGGCCATTTCAAGTGTGTGTCTGACCATTATTTTAAATTAGAAGATATCTAGTAGGGGAGAGGGTAGATAGGGGGTTGGGGGTTGAGCAAAAAATAAAAAGAATTCACGGACATGGACAACAGTGTGGGCATTGCTGGATGTATGGAAACGAATTAGGTAATGGAAAAACTATAATAAAGAAAAATATCAGAAGATATTCCAGTGTCAAACCATAGCAGCCAAGAATCAAAAGTGACATAAGAAGGTCAAAGGAAAAAATATGGCAATTTTATCCGAACCTTTTACCTAGTGTCACAATTCAATGGGACACTATAAATAATCTGTTCCTAGTAATACCGAAAGAGCCAAAATTTGTGAGAAAATTTACTTTACTGTGAAACATTGTGTGATCACGGCTCAAGGTTATTCTTATACATCACCCTCCCTTGGCCGCATTCAATCTGCCTTCCTTAATGGGAAGAAAAGAGGTTGATGACACAGGCCCTGCCCCGGAGAATTGCCCTCAGCCCTACTTTATAAATTCATCACTCAAAGATATTCTCTGCCGTGATGGAAAGCAGATTTTAAAACTTCCAAACAATAGAATGATACACACAGACTAGTCAGCTTTCAGATTTCAAGGCAGACCATGGTTAATAGATGAAAATGGAATCTAAAAGAAATTTTAAAGCCACTTTAATTTATCTTCATCTTCTACTAACTCATGAAACAATTACACCTTTACACAATTAATCCACAATAATACCAATAGGCTGAGTCATGGAAGAAAGAATTCCAAGTAATTACGGATTTGCGTCACTTTGAAATCAGGTGTATAAAGCCCTGTTATTGAATACACTGTAGCCGAAGTTCTAGCAAATCAGATATTCATTGTACATAATTTCATGTTTTGGGAAAGTTCTCAATTGCCTCTTTTTGGTTGCCGTTTAGAAAAGCAGAGTTAGAGCTACTACAATTATTTATGCACGATATTTGGCTCACGTTGAAGAAAAATAGCTGCGCAACATTTCCAAGTAGCCATGGGACTACTTAGTAAGATGATCATACAAGTTTTAGATGGCAACTTGGATTCTCAACATGCCAAACATTTAAATACAGAACCAAAAAGAGGACAGTTTGGGCACCTTAATGGAAAATGTTTTTCTGCTATTTTGCTCAATTTCATTTTGCATTTTTAAAAGAACGCACAGAGATCATTTCTAAGGAACTTGATGCCTTCCTCCAACTGAATCAGCGCAATGGGCATGAACCCCTTCCACTCTCCGTCAGCAAAATGCCTGTGAAACCCAGCTCCCTGACTCCCCTGTTTCCCTAACGCCCTCACGAGTTCTTTACCCAGACTAATGATCTGCTCAGGGGGGTGCTTGTCATTGGAATCGAAACATTCATTGACACAATGCTAGTTTCTGTTCTCTACTGTGGGTCATCTTGAAAACACAAATCGATGTAACAATCACTTGTAACAGTTCAAAATTCACGCAAACCGAAGTCATCTAAGCATCTAGTTTTATTTCTAGCGTTCTGAATAACTATTAAGTGAGATTATTATCCTCTGAAGCAAATATTGGTATCTTTAACTGTATTAAGGTACCCATTTCATGCTAGCGTGTTGTTTGATAAGCTTCCTGAACCCTCTGGCTTGGCTTACACGTATTTTCACTACTTTATGCTGCCACTCACGTCCTCAGCTAGGGTTGCACAAAATCTAAATTGCCACTTCAAATGTCCCCAGCTGCTCTTTTATATCTTGATAGGTCCAATCTTTCTCAACAGGAATGCCTGATCACTCTAAAAAGCTCAGTGTTACAGTGCCATATTCTTGACTTGTATTACTATTATTATTTTATACTAGGGCATAACAGGTGCTTCATTTTTATTGATTAAATAAAAAAATGAAATTTTTCAATCTTTCAACTTTTTTATGTTTAATTCTCCAAATTCTTCATAAGGTTTATCATTTACAGTTCTCCAGAGTATGTGAATATGTACACATGTGTACCATACACATAAGCTATTGAATAAAGATAAATTTTTAGCAAAAAGTTATTGGGTTGCAGGATTGAAAAATATACAGTATTGACAACAAGGCATAATACCCAAAGCCACAGCTCCAGGCATCATAACTAATGAGCGAGTCTGTTTTTCAAAATTCCTACTGAGAAATAGATTTGTCTCACAAAGAAAAAATGTATATTTTGTGCCTTTAAAAATAATATTCTGCCTTAATTGGGCCTGAAACATGTGAGATTTTTCAGTTAAAGTAATGGAGCCAAGCATAATAGAATTATTACTACTGCCTTATTTTATAGCCTGGGATATTTGCTTTTGCCTATTATTTTGATTTTTTTTTTTAAACATAGCACATGAACAAGGCAGAAGATGCATGTTGAGCTGCATTCTCTAAATGTGATGTTGTACGTCCCTTAGTCACACTGCCTCACCATGTTCTCTTTGCCACTATCAATAGTAACACCAGCAAAACATGAAGACGTGCCATTGCAAACAAGATTCGTGCATCAGAAAAATTAATTAACGGGGGTACCTTAGAAAACTTACTCCGGTGTCTTAACATAGGAACTTACTTATCCTTAAAAGTAGTATTAGTCATGTTCAAGTGAAATTTTTTTAAACTCTTGATTTTTTCCTGTTATTTTTCCATTCCAATGTTTCTCTGCTGCACCTAGGAATCATCCAACCCTATGATTCTACGGTTCAGAAAAAGACTCTAATATTATTACTTTCCACTTATAGGTCTTTCTTAAACTTTATTTTTATTGCTGACACTTACAGATGTCCCCATTTTTTGATGGCTAGAAATGGCTCTCTGCCACCCCCAACACCACCACAGCAGACATCCATTAGCAAGTGCTGAGCAGCACTGCTTCTCTGGAACAGAAGGTGCTCTGTAAAGACCAGGCTCTAAGAATGTACAGAATGTACAGATATGTTACTAACAATATGGGATTATCCTTTCAAAACCATTCTCTCCTTTGTTCCTTTACCCACTCCTAAGGACATTATCAGTTAAATATCTTTTTGTAACTATATCTATCACAGTAATGCAGCTTAGGAGGTCACACACACAACAATGACCTTTCCAAAAACATTTGAATTTGACATAAAAATATGATGTAGTCTAATTGCCCCGCGCATTCTATTCTTAGTAAAATATCAATGCTCAGCAAACCTTTACATTGAAAAGAACAGATTTGTGAAGCTCAGAACAACAGATGCTAGTTTGCTATTACATTAGAAACAGAACATAAAAGAGAGAGCGATTCACTGGTATCATATGCTGTGAATTGATCATCCGCATCTGCCTGGCATGTTTGTGTCTAAATGAACTAAGTCGAGTTTCCACAGGGACCATCCATTTACTGCCATGGAGTCAACGCAATTACATCTCTTTCCTGCTGCACTCATCAGCTACAGAACGAGCCAAATATTCCCGCTGCAGCTGAAAGAAGACCGAAGGGAAGCAGGTACCCCACACCTGGGATTAACACACTGTTGGCTGGCAGTTTCATACGGGAGCTAACACAAGTGCACACACGAGTTAACTCGTGTAGCAAACCACACCCACCTGGTCATGAAGTATGTGAGTGAGATGCTAGAGAGAAGAGGCTGGGCAATGCTGAAAATGGATGGGGAAGGCAAGGGCTTGGGGCACACAGATGGCTCTCACTCACTCAGTCATCTTGTCACTTGCCCACAGAATTCATTCAATCAGCCTCTCCCCAGTGCTGGGCGCTGCTCCGCCATTTGAACAGTGGCTGATGGAAATGCGTGTCACTGCTGGCCCAACTACGTGAGCACTGTTCTTTAATGGTGATTTTCCCAGGTGAAAAACAGGATCACTCCCTATTCCTATTGATTTCTAAAAAGGAAACTGCATCCTCCCAATCAGCACTGGACTATTATGTCTGTTGCTACTTTTCATGGAGCTACACTCTTCTTTATGTAAAATTGAAAAAATAACATTAAACCTTAGCCCATGTCCAGAGGGAGACACTACAACCATCTAACTGAAACACCTATAGTCTATTTATAGAAAAAAAGGAATGCTTTTGAAAATAGAATATCAGTGCCAATGTTTCGTGTGTAATTTAGGTTTACAAAGGAAATACAATCATAGACATGTGAAAATGAATTAAAATGCAATATTTTCATGGTCTGTCCAGAAAAAAAAATTAGCCATTGTTAATATAACAAGAATGGTTTGTGAAACATTGATGTCACCTGGCAGCCAAGGAGAGTGGACTGGAATGGGCAGGTGTGAACCACGACAACTGTGCTGTACTAGCCAAGGCGGGCAGTGGACACCACTGAGTGAGCATGTGTACTGTGCGGCCATTGCATCCAAAGTGACTGAGTAGAGCAATGATCTGCATCCAGTTTTGCATTACGCTTGACCATTTCTCTGCGGAGACCATTTGGATGACTCAGAAGACTGTGGCTCTGGTGATGAGCAGCTTCTTCGGATCCACGTGCCTGCTCATGCATCACATCCCATGCAGGGTTTTTGGGAGAAACAGCCATCAGCCCCGTGACTCAGCCCCACTACAGCCCAGATTTTACACCCTGCGACTTCTGGCTTTTCCCAAAATTAACATCACCTCTGAAAGGGGGGAGATTTCAGATCATCGATGAGATTCAGGAAAATATAATGGGGCAGCAGGTGGCAACAGGACGAACTGTGATAGGTCCCAACGTGCCTACTTTGAAGGGGACTGAGATGTTGTTTGTTCTACGTATGTACAATGTTTCTTGTATCTTGTATTTTCTTCAATAAATGTCTCTATGTTTCATATTATATAGCTGGATACCTTCTGGACAAACTTCATATATAAACTGAAATTCTTATTATTAAAAGATACTTTAAAACATTCACCTTTCTGTCAGAGGATGGAATTATGAATGAATAAACATCATGTAAGAATATTTTGTGAGCATAATCCAATTTCTAAGTTGCTGTTCTAGGTTGCTGTTTTCTCTATTCCTGAAACAACAGAATCTATTTCCAAAATAATAACACTATTTTCAAAATGTTAGAAGAATTGATCATCAAAAGGTTTATCTGTAACTACAACAATAAATTACAAAGCTACAAAAAATTACAAAATAAAATTGATCTGCATTGTGATTTTCTTCTAAGAACTATCAAATTATAATAATTAGTTATATGGATAAAAGTTATATTGAAACAAATTAAGTTGGAATTTGATTTCAAGGTAGAAGTCAGATACCTAGGCTTACCCCATTCCTTCCTCAACTCTAATTGAAATAAGAGAAAATAATAATCAATGTTGAAAGCTTGCATACTTAAAGATACAGAAAGGTTGAAACGGGAATACAGAAAATATAAACCATAATTCTAAATTTGCATGTGTAAAATTACATTGTGCCAGTATTAAACATGACAGAACTGAAAGGAAAACAAACAGACCCGCACAGTAGGACATTGAACGTGCCTTTTTCAGGAGCGGATTGTAATAACCACTTCCACTTGAACGGAAATGCCTTATTTTAACAGGAATAATTTGCAAGAGTTGTATAACCAGGTGTTGCAGACTGAGCACAAGAAATAGGTGAGACTCAGAGAGAAGCAGCGCATCCCACCGAGAGGTGAACCTGAGCAGGAGCGCTGGCCCTGCTGGTGGCAAGACACCTGTGGCTCTGCAGGGACACCTGAGGAGCATCCTGCCCATGGCCACAGCTTCAGAAGTGGACGGGGGTGGCTGCATGGCCGGATACTCCTGGCTGGGCTGCTGGGGCTCCAAGACGGCTGCCCCAAAATATGCAGCAGTGGCAGGTTGGTTATTGTGAATTAAAGTAACTTGAAATGCCAGTATTGGAAAAGGATGCTCTGGGATTCCGCCCTGGTACACAGACAGACAGACATACAGATCAGTGAAGCAGACTAGAGCCCAGAAATAAACCACTGCGTAGAGGATCAAATGATCTTTGACAGCGGTGTGGATGCTAATAAAGAGATAAAATATTTGTATGTCCATCATCATTGCAGCATTCTGCACAATATCCAAGGGGCAGAAACAAGCTGAATGCCCACTGATAGATGAATAGAAAAATGTAGTTTATTCACACAAAAGAATATTTGTCAGCCTTAAAAACAGTAAGGAAATCCTGTGGACATTTTGCTAAGTGTAAGGACCAGTCGCAAGAGTTAGAGATAAGATGATCCTGCCCACCTAAGGCACCTGAAAGACTAACACCTGGAACCAAAAACGAATGGTGGTTGCCAGGGGTGGAAGCAAAGGGGAAAAGGTGGGGGAGGTCATATTCAATGGGTCTAGTTTTAGTCACACAAAACGAAAAAGTTCTGGAGACTTGCTGCGGACAATGATGTAGAGTCTATAGGACTGTACTGCACATTTAACAATGTAAGAGGGTAGACTTCAATAAAAATAATCTAATAATGGCTCTTAGAAACTTTTCATCACAGCTCTCTAATTACTGCAGTTTGAGAAATTATTTACTAGGATTTAATGGTTTATTTGAAGGCAAATGCATTCACTACCTGACACCGTATTTACTATTAGTTTGTTTTCTCCCTTCAAAATAAGTTAACTTTCTGTGAATATTGACACACTTAGTGTTTTTTCTGTATCCTTTGAGACTATAAATGATCCATATTAAATGTGCCAAAAAACTGAGTTAAAATGTAATTAACTTATAATTAATAAGATCTAAAGAAAATCTTTACATGTCCACTGAGTGTTACGCATTAAAGGACTAACCCAATATTTTATTATAAATGCATCTTATTTTTTAGGTTATAACTTAATATAACCCAAAAGAGTTACTGTTACTATTCCTTGTATTATTTCATTGGCTAGAATCTCTGCTATACTGTTGCATAGTAACGATTTTATCAAAGATCTTTATTTCCTACTTTAATTGAAATTCAATAAATTTTTCATTTTCCTTAGGTTTTCAAATGATATCAGTTGATATATATTTGAATATTTGAAATCTGCTCTACATCTATATGTCTCATTTTCTGTTTTTTGTTTGTTTAAATATGGAACACTTCACAAATGTGGGTGTCATCCTTGCGCAGGGGCCATGCTAATCTTCCCTGTATCGTCGTAATTTTAGTGTATGTGCTGCCGAAGTGAGCACTCCTTTTGTGTTCTTAATATTGTCTTTTTCCCTCCTCTTTTATGTTTAATCCTACTTGCCAATTTGGTAACTTCGTTTTATTTGGTTTTTCACTACCTTCTCACCAGTTCAATGATTTTAATATATCTTACAAATACTTTCAAAATTTTTATTTTTATTGTGTTGATTCTAATTATTTCATTACTATTGGAAGCAAAAGTTGTAAGTTGCTTTTTAAAAGGCTGCAGCCTTCTAATCTACTTCAGTGACTTCTGATGTAATTTGCAGAACAAAGCATACACAAATATTATGTAATAAGTCAACTATTTGGAAATAGAGATAAGATGAAAATTAGTTTTTAGGATTACATTCATTCAGTAAACATTTATTCATGAAAAACCCTGCTATCTTTTAGAAATTATACCTTCAAAATATTTAATGATAAATAGTTCAGTCTCTCTCCTGAAAATACTCAAAAATGAGAAAGCTAATATTAACTCTTTAGCATCAGGTAAGTTATGTGCAGTCCTAGAATTTAAACAGAATTTCAGAGAACTCAGATAGAAGGGAAACCTTTTGAATCTTATCTCTACCGAAAAGGACTTTGTGTTTGCATAATAGATCGCTTTCCTTTTAGACCTTTTCCTCTGTTTGTGTTGCTTTAGAATATCTCAACTGTAGCCTTCATTTTAATCTTCAGTAGGGTTTAGTTCCTTCTGATGTGAAACTGGAGATAACTTTTCCTGAACCATATGCAAAATAGGTATTTCAATGCCTTCAAATTATCACATATCAATTTGCATGAAAGTTAGGGAATGGCAAGGAAGCTGTTAACATCTAGGAAAATACAAAACAAAACAGATTTACCTAAGTCTCCATTGCAAATAACTGGACCAGTTACAATGAGGAGGAAGTGTGAAAGTGGGAGAAGAATGGAGACCTTGGGAACAATGGACAAATAAATTTTTGTAAAATTCACTTCTTCAAACTAGACTTAGACCATAGTGTTGCATAATCACATGGCAGAGGGAACATAATGAAGTCCGTAAGGGTCTTGTCTTGTATTTTTATCTTACCTAAGACCCAAGAAGTCACTCTACTATAGAGGGAAGCTCAGTTGTAGGTCATATAATACACATAAACTAATAACCACAATGTCATATGATTGCTTAAAAATCTATGTATTTTCAAAATACTATATGGGAGTAAGGAGGAAGTTCTTTGAGACAGAATCAAAAAACAATTTCACAGAAGACGTAGCATTTCAGTTGGTTCTTGTGAATCTGAGCAAAGAGAACCTAGGAGGAGAATGCTAAGGTCAGGAACAGTAGGAATAAAAGTATGGACAACTAATGAAGCCTGTTGAGTAAAGAGATTTAAATATTGAGATACAAAGCTAATAAGGTCAATTGAAGGTTTATCCATGCAGTGCTAGCAGTGGGAACAGAGAAGAGAAGGTGGCTAATGTTAGCAAGTTGGAATTGATACCTCTTGAACTATAAAAGTTATTATTGGTTTAGGAATAGTATCAAGTACCTAAATTAACCTGGTTCATTTCGAGCAGTACAGAAACAAGAGGGTATATTCCTCAGGTAGGAGGAGATTGTCTCCGAATATACAAAAAATAAAACGTGCACATCAGCTTTTGAAGTCACCACTAAGACAATGTATTAAAAATACTCCATAAATGCCAAGACAGAAAGCAAACTCTTAGGTATGTAATTCCTAATAAGCCACTTTTTAAAATAAGGCTAGAAAGTATCCACAGGATTCATTGTCCACTGTGCCCAGAGGACTGGTTTCAACTGGCTATATCAGTTTACCTGGGGAGCATTTTACAACACAGATTTTGGGGGTCTGGGTGTTCCCTCAGCAGCTGCCATCAGGGAACCTGCACTTGTCCCTTGTGCTGTGACAGGCAGAAGTCCATTCCTTACCTATAAAGGGTGAACGTCACACCTGTTCCTTACAAAGATCATTCTGATGCCCAATCTATGCCTCCCCTCCAATCTATGAAGGACGAACAACCTGAGATACAAAATTGTTGAAACCAAGGGTAGAAATAAATATAAAATGCCGTAAATTCATAGATCTTTTAAAAACTCAATCACTGGTTTTCTCAAATGAGTATTTTACATGGTTTTAAAGATTTTTTTTTTTTCAAGGAAAGGCTACATTACCTCAGAAATTATGTATACCTACTTTTTCACTATGTAATGAGCCCCCAGAGGGGGGACCAATTTTTTAAGATAGTGAGGTTGCCCAAGGTCAGGAAAAGCAACCTGGATACCATGTGGTCAGTAACAGGAAATTGGAGACAGAGTGTAATAATCGTGGCTTCGAAACCTTGGGTGCCTGAAACACCCAGGTCCCCACCAGCCCTCTGCTTCCTGGTGTCTGGGGACCCTGTGGCAGATGCTAGGAGGCCGGGCAACTTCACTTCGTTTCCTTTGCGTTTCCGTTGGTGTGATTCTGCAGGACAATATTTTACCCTGTTTATCCAACTTGAAACAAATGCTCACTTTCCCTCGCCCAGTGGCATTCGGTTTACAACTTTGGATTATTTCTCAGAATTGATCATAATAATTTAATTTTCACTTTGAAGACTGTTAACATGCGTACGTATGTATATGCATAAATGTGATATAGTGTGCGCTATTTTGAATAAAATCTTTCTTTTTAAATTACACACATTTTAAAGTGATTTTAGCTCTCTCAGCACTATTCATTTAAATGGAAATGACTCCACGTGAAGCAGCCACAAGGGAGTGAAAGAGCTGCTCCAGTCATGCGCTTGAGTCTTCAGAGACTCTCCCATTACGGCATTAATCCTGGACAAAACCACGAAACACCAACCTTTCTCTCCGTCCTTCCTACCCACAATGTAGTTGAAATCTGAAGCAGGGAAGATGTCTGCTGGTGCCCAATAGATTAGTTCACTAACTTTAAAATTTCGCTTTTTTATTTTGGATTTGGAAAAGCACCTTTACATTCTTTGTTTGGGTTGCTATTTATCACCCTTAGTCATTTTGGCTAAATGTCCTTCCCAGAAGCCTTCATGTAATATGAATGACGCGTGGACAACGGCGGGGGATTGACTGTGAGCCAGAGGGGTGGGCTGGGAAGAGGGGGCAAAAGGGAAAAAACGGGACAACTGTTAAGAATGTTAAGAATAAACAATAAAAAATTAAAGAAAAAATTAACCCTCATGCATATTTTTTCTCAGAGCCACAGTTCTCTTTCACAACTCTGCAAATATCCTAAGAGCTGTGAGTACGATAATGACAGTATGGAAACAAAAATGGGTATGATGAGGAATCTGAGTGCAATCAGAATGGCAATTACGGCAGACTCTCGTGCACACTCAATTAGACAAGGGAGGAGAATATTTTTAGACATTTCTTTCACCAAGAAGATATGACATCTAGGCGGAAGGAAAAGGACAACTTCATTTTAAGTAAGTGTTTATTTCCTAATGACTATAATAAGGGAATAGAGGTTACCTTGATAGAGTCTGCTGTTCTCATAGCAATTCTATATGGCTTTCTAAAGAGATACATTCATATAATTCTACAGTTAATGATGATGTATATTCATAAGTATTTTGAATGTTTTCATTTTAGCTTAAAAAAGGAAATGTACATTTCATTCATAATATAACCAATCACCCTGTTCACATAAGTATTTTTAAACAATCTTTTTTTAGTTCAGTAGGTAGTGCTCAACCCAAAGTCAGGCTTACTACAGATAGAATGTATTTTTTTATTTCTTTATACAAATAATTGCAATATTTTGGTAATAGTAACAAGTATGATTAAAACAACTTGTACCATACTATTTTATCAAAATTTACCACAAAACTTCTTAATAATATGCTGTTTCTAGCCTTAACGTTGGTTGATTTTCATTATGGTATACATTTTCCTGCCCACTTCAATGTTTATTAAGTTTGCAGATTCAAAAATATCTTGACTTTCATCAGGCACTTCCAACCAGGTGGAATGAATAACTGATCCAATATTCAGATAGATCAATTCTGCCCCATGCTTTGATAACAAAACAGCAAAAATGGAACCATTTTAATAGATTTTTAAAAGAATAAAATTCTATATAGGATTTAATTCACATTTCCTATCCCCTATATCAACATCATCCAATAGAAATATAATGGTGGTCACATATGTGATTTAAAATTTTCTCAGGCCCTGGATGGTAGCACAGTGGATAAGGCACTGGCCTGCGAACCCAAAGGTCACAGGTTTGATTCCCCAGCCAGGGCACATAACCAGGTTGCAAACCAGGTCTCCAGTCAGGTCTGTGGCTGGAGGCAGGTGAAACGCAACCATACATGGATGTCTCTCTCTCCCTCTCTGCCTCTCTCCCTTCCCCTCTTTCTAAAAATAATGAAATAAAATCTATTAAAAAAATAAAATAAAATTTTCTCAGTGTCACATTTATAAAGGTAAAAAGAAACAGGTGAGCCCTGGCTAGTGGCTCAGTGAGTAAGTGTCAGCCTGCAAACCCAAAGGTCGCTGGTTTGATTCCCAGCCAGGGCACATAACGAGGCTGCAGGCCAGGTCTCCAGTCAGGTCTGTAGCTGGAGGCAGGTGAAAGGCAACCATACATTGATGTTTCTTTCCCTCTCTGTCTCCCTCCCTGACCTTCTCTCTAAATATAATTAATAAAATCTTTGAAAAATTTTTAAAAAAAGTTTTTAAAGAAACAGATGAAATCAATTTTAATGACATAATGTATTTTAAAATTTTAACAAGTAATAATTACTTTGAAAATCAGAAAAGTTATATTATTTTATCCTGTCTTTGAAATCTGGTCTGTTTTATGCTTATAATTCCATATTCATTAAGACCAGTCAGGTTTCAAGCAGTCAGCAGCCACATGCAGAATGGCTACCATCACAGACCGTGCAGGAGAGAGAAAAGAGGGCTCCTTCTAGGGGAGTCTGTGCATGGAGAGAGGCTACCAAAGGGCTAGAAAAAGGAGCTCTAACTTACAAACACTGGGATACAGGTGTCCTCACCACTCTTTCCCCTGTCACATAAAATACAAATACATACTTTTTGTTTCCTTCTTAGCCAGCAGAGAACATCTGGATCATAAGCTAACCTTTCTCTACTACTCAGGCAAGGGGAGGAATAAATGGAGAGAGACGATATGGGTGAAGACTGTCAAGCAATAAATGGGCCAGGCCATTTTCCCTTAAAACCCTGATTCCCACAGACGCATTCAAGCCTGAGAAGTGCCCCTGGTGGGCATGCTGTACTGAGATCACTAGAGTAGTGAAAGAAAGTGACCCTCCTATCAGAAGAATGTCACAAAGATGCCAACAGCTGGAAGTCAACCAGAAAATTTGGCCAACCCTTCAAAGGAACTGTGGAAACATGAAGAGCTCTTCTAAGACTCTCACTGATGAGGCAGGTAGAAGCCACCAGCTGCCACCAGCATTCCATATACTAAGCCAAACAAGGAGAGGCCAATAATGTCTCCTACACAGGTAGGGGACCTGCCCTTTTCCCCTCACCTCTTCAATCCCCATTGGAGGGGCATAAAAAGCAGACCACAAACCACCTCACCTGCCCCTGAGAGTCACTAGAGTTAAGAACCTACCTTTATGGGGGAGCTGAAAGGCTTCAAATCAGATTGAGTCTTGAAATAAGGCTGTCAGAAAACAGAAATTACCTCATGAGTCAGAAGCCGGCCAATGTCAGTAAAGGAGGGGGCACCCTAGAGGATGTTTCACTTGAAAAAAATTGTGAGCATGACTGGAGGGAAAAATAAAGTTATTTCATGTTTATATCCCAATGAATTGTATCTTCTCAAAAAACTAGTTAAAACATTATGGTTGAAATGTTTAATGCATAATGTTTGTAAAAAGTAGGAGATGAGGCATGGAGTTTAGAAAAGGGTATTTAGGAAATAAACCAGCTAAATATGTAAAGATAGATTGTGCTGGGCCTCAAATAATAGGAAGAAAGAGCATGTGCTTTCACTTGAAAGAGTGAACAAGGCTTGGATCAGGTAAGTGACATAACTGAATTGGATGTTTTAGGAAAATTAAAATTCTGGAGTCACTGTAGAGTTCTAATTCGAGTAGGAGAAATACAGAAAATAGATCCATTTTCCAGAAGTAATAGTAAGCAAGAGAAAATGGCAATTGCAAAAATGAAAGGAAAGGAAAAGGCCGATTTGAGCAACATTTGAAAAGCATTAACCTGATGACAGATTAATTGTTGGTAGCACTGTTATGGAGGGAAAGGAAGGTAAAAATGTTGGGGGAGTGGAACAATGAGTAAGGTGAATAGGAAGGGTACTGAAATGGCCAATTAGACATGAGCCAAAGTACAGTTTGAGAGACATGCAAGAGCCCATGTCCAGCAACTAGTGTTGGAACTCAAGATCTGAAATTCAAGAGACATCAGCGATACAGCTAAAAATTCTGGAGTCGACAGCCTATAGTGAGAGTTGAAATCCTGACAGTGAATGAGAATGCCCATGTACACTGAAAAGGGGCAGCCCTAGCAGGAAACACCTGTGTCACTGGGGTCAAAGGATGAGGGAAGGGAAAGAAGAAATTGGCAATGGCCTCGCAGGGCACAAAGACAGAAGAGGCTAAGATGCAAGAAGAAGGTATATGTTGGTCTAATAGGAAGTTATTGGTGGCCTTAGTGAAACCATAAAGCATTGCAACAATCAAAAGGTAATGAACAGATTAGGAAGTAGTTGGGACAGGAATGTAGGCAGCCAGAAGTAGTAGAAAACAGAGCTACAACAGCCCTGAGCAACATTCAAGGGAGAATTTACAAAGCTTCTCAGAAAATTGACCAGGGCAATATTAGAAGCTATGAATTCTATCGTAGAGGCTATTGGCAATCCCAGCCAACCTGACACAATCTTGCCTCGAAACTGGACTAGAAATCCTTTCTTACCCATTCCAGAGGAGCGCTTATTCCATCACAGAGCCATTAAATTTTATTATTTCAAACACATTGCATTAAAATAAAAAGGATGGCAAGTTAGATGGTCATCTGTACCTATCAGAAGTCCAGAAAGTGATTTAGTATCTTCCCAGAATCACTAAATAGATGAAAAAGATAGCTTTACTTTAAATTAAGTACACTTCAATAAATGAATTTTCTTTTATTCTTCCTAAATTATTACTTATTACTTACCAAAATAAAAAAATGTATGCCAACATTTAAATGAAATCATTTTTTCCTTTGTGTTAGAAGAAATTGATAGAAAGAGGTGAATCATGAATTATTTAACCTTTTATTTTATTTCACTTGAAAATGTGCTAAGTTGAATATTTACTTCAATGACCCATAGATTTTTACCTTTCATTCTAAAAAGAATATAGCTTGACCAATATTTAAATTTTTAAATAGTAGAGATTAATAGTTTCTTCATAATTTCTGTATGACAGCAAACTTTTCAGAAGGGTAACATGATATAAATAAAATCCCATTACATTGTTTGTTTTTTTACTTCTGAAAACTACAAAGATAACATGGAGGGGGTTTCCTACTTAAGATGTACCTATTTCTGTAATAACCATGACTATCCTTCTAAAACATATGTAAGGCAGGAGAAAACTGGAAACAGTTGAAAGAAAACAACTTTAATCACAAATTTGAACTCATTTTTAAAGTAGTTTCCTTCTTACGCCAATTTATGTTACAATCCTACAGGCACCCACCTTACCGTTTCTTTTTAAATAGATGTTATAAGCTCAAAATGAAAAAAAGTTAGAGCAAAGCGCAGCTCCCCAGGGCATGTGACACTTAAAGCTAAAAGACACTAGTAATCACCATCTGTCTCACAAACACACAGAAGCTTACGCAATGCCGACCAATATGTTCTGTCAAAGTGACTTGAAATATGTTCCACTAACACCAAAACGGCAATAAGCAATTTGAAGGGAAACGTATACTTGACCAAATTGTCCCCCGCGGCTCATAAACACCTCCCTCTGTGCCCTTGTAGTTTATCAGGGCTGTGGGGGACATTTACTGCCTTTTCCTTGATCTCCTGTTGCCAAAATACACCAAGGTTAACACAGTTACTCAAACCCTTTGATGCAGCCAGGAAAATCTGTGACTGAGAAATGCCTGCCATTGAACAAAGCAAGCAGCAACCGCCTGCAGGAAGTTCTACAACCACAGTTATTTCCACACGTCACAGTCAGACCTGGAAGCCCTGCTCGGTGCGCCCACCCGGACTGTCTGTCCTTAAGAAGAGGCAGGTCAACTTTTAAGCAGTGGCTGATTCTCACTCCGGAGTGATGCTGCAAAACTGGATCAAATACTGTGTTTAGGAAATCTTGGAATATGAAGTATACTTCTAATCCTTTGTAACAGATACCTAAACAGTTAGAAAGTTTTTCTAACTCTAGAATAATTCATACAGTATTCTCCATTCGACCCAAAAGAAATATATGTATGAACCCAATTCACATGACTCAGAATACACACTAGAGAATTTGTGTTTAGTATTTGGTCTCCACCAATCCTAGAGCAAGCAACTCAGTAATTACAACGCAAACACACCACCTTCCCCATTGCTAATTAAGGAATCACCAAAAAAAAAAAAAAAAAAAAAGTTCATTACTTTTGAGAGAACATAGTTCAGGAAGAAGGAAAAAACTCACTAGCTAAGAACTTGGAAGTTGTGTTGCCATTGGCTTAATAAGCCAATGATCTTGGGTAAATCAACCTAAATTGCACTTCCACCCAATAGCCATGACTGAGGATGATGTTGTGCTATAGTGTTTTCACAACACTGTTAAATTGCTGTCTTTGTTGCTACAGACAGCCCATTAATGAACAATTCAGCTTGCAAGTAATTAAAGTTGATTTAAATACTGAACAACCCTGTGCCAGACAACAAGAAGAGACGGTATTTCTCTATTCATGCTAAGTTGCTTCCATTCCACATTGTAAGCAGGTAACTTGCTCCTCAGATCACTTTCATTTGGTTTCATTGCCTGCATTTTGCTCAATCAATTTTTGCCTTTTTTAACATGTAAATTATTTGGGATAATACAAGAGAACTGTTAAAATTAATATGCGTCATAATCGCTTCTCCTTCCTCCCTAACATCCCATTAAAGCTTGACTTTGTGAAGACCAATCTCTACAATAAATATTATCATTGTAGAATACATAACTTAATCTGCTACAAGCTAATTCCAGAAAATATTGATACAGATCCCTTTATGAGTTTTAGATGAAAGATGGTCTGCTAAGCCATTTTCTCTATTTGCTGATGCACTAAATAAAATACTTAAGTTCACTGCTAGGTCATGTACTAGCATACCTCAATGAATTGGGTCTCATTTAAATTTATCAAAAACAACACATTCTGTTACGATATTAAAAGTTAGTTGTCCTAAGTATTAATTAGTAGACTCACATAAATAAAATGACAAGGACATGAACAAATTTAAATATTTTTTTAGGTCTATTGTAATACACTGGTGACAGATGTTAAAGCAAGACCTCACCTTATGGACTTTCAGTTGACTTCCTATTAGTCAATATATGACATTTATAGTATGAAATTAAAAACTCCAAAACATGGGGGGTTTTTTGCAAATCTTCATCTGCTCACCTAAATGCTAATATTTCATCTGTTTACATTCATAAAAAGCTGATTCCCCCTAGTTTTCTACAGAATTAAAAGTATTGTTTAAATGGAAACAAAATACCTTGTGATATGTAATATACTAGAACATTTTTTAGAAAAACATTTATTTCCTCCTCAAAATCTGAACTTATCCTGCTGAAGTATTCCAGGTGGCACATCTACCTAATATATAAATGAATTCCCCTTTCCCCAGAGCCAGGGATGAGGAAAGGGTATCTCAGTAATGACCTAAGGATTTGTATTGGTACCTTCCAATTGGAGGGTAAGCAGACTAATGCAATGATTAAACAGTGCAGTGAGAGGTCAGAGAAACGCTCAGAAAAAAGCCCCTAAATGTCAAGACAAGGCCACATCCGAACACAGGCCAGTAGGAAGGGCTGTCAAGAATTCACATCTCCCATGGTACCGTATTAAACCAGAGCTGTTGTCAAAGCTGGAGGGGTGCAACGTCTCCCGTAAGGACACATAAGGGGCTCTCTCCCACCTAAGTTTGTCTTAGCGTCAGCTACACTGTCCCCTTTCTCGACCTCATAAGCTGAGACCTTAGAAAAGCACACAGAAAATCAACTTGAGAGATAAATAAAACAGCTTCCGCATAAAGCGGGAAGATGTATTCCTCAACCTTGATGGCAGTAATGCTGAATAACAAACCCCATGTTCTCCAAGACTACAGAAGACATTTGTTTTTCTTACTCATGAGTCTGTGAAATAGTTGTGACCTCCTTCCTGGACTTCCCTGAAAGACTATTGGATTAGTGCAACGATTACAAATGGATTTAATTCTACTCCACAGACCTCCCCAGGACCGCAACGACCTGGAACACGATCCTCTCATGGCAGAGGGTGGAAGTTCAGCAACATGCCTCACTGTGCAAGCACATTCAAAGCTCTACTCATGACAACATCTTAGCTCTCATTCCACTGGCCGTGAAATGTTAAGTCCAAAATCAATGTCACATGGAAAATACAAATTCAACAACTATTCTCTCATGAAGCCAAGGAGAGAGTACAAATTTGCTGAAAGGTAAACAAACTTGTGTCAGAAGTACATTCAGATTATCAAAAAGAATTAGCTTGCACTCTATCAGAACAACAGCATCTGGATGGAGCTACTTAAATTCACCATGAGCAAGATGAAAAGAACTGATGTCAAGAATACACAAATATACACTACGGAAATGCCATTCAGTAGAACACATAACAGTGAACACTGGCTGACTTCCTACCAATGTTTTGCACTACTAAAGATCTTAGTTAAGAAATTCAATTAAGTTTTTAAACGTAAGAGGGAAAATGATAGCTCAAAGGTAGGATGGTATAACAACAGAATACAAAGCAAGGGACCATGGCAGAGCTAAGTAAATAAATTGAGGAACAAAGCACACAATTTCTGATACAGTAAGCAAATTCTAAATAGCAAAAATCAGAACAGACATGGCTAAAATCAAATAAAATTAATGTCATATGAAAAGTCTGAGATAATCAAAAGAACACAGAGATAGAGGCAGCAAGATTACAACTAGAATGGTGATGACAGATAAGACAGACAAGCAAGGAAAAAATGGCATAAAATTAATTTAGAGACTCTACACAAACAAAGAGAAAAGCATTCATAGATATAATACAGAAAATGACATAAAGTGTAGAAAGACTTAAATCTGAAAACTGACATAAATATGCTTTATTTGAAAAATAAAAATCTGATTTACAGTACCTGAAATAGAAATAAATCACAGTTAAGTTGTGGAAGTTCAAGAATAAAGCAAGGATTATTCTTCCATTCAATTAAAAACAAAGTCACCTCTAAGGCAAGAACATGAGGTTAGTCCCAGACTTCCTCACTACTATTTAATGCCAGTAAAAACCGAAGTGGCACTTATGAAATTCGAGGGAAGTTTTTCAAGTAGATCCAGCTTTGACCAGGGTGGCTCAGCAGGACCGGCATCACACCATAAAGTGAAAGGTCTCTGGCTGGACTCCCCATCAGGGCACATGCCTAGGTTGTGGGTTCAGGACTCCATTGGTGTGCACAAGAAGCAATGGATAATTGTTTCTCTCCCTCTCTTTTTCTCTTCCCCTCTCTCTCTTAAGAAAAAAATGTATAGTTAGGTTGCCATCTAATTATAAAAATAGGTCATTATCTCTACAATGACAAACTTAGAGAATATAATACTCATGAGTGCTCCTTAATAAAAACAGAATTGAACAATGACCTGCAGCTGACCACAGGACAACTCGCAGAGAGGTCAGGGTTGGGAAAGGGGATGGTGGTGAGCAGTAAATCCATTTCTGTAGAACTAAGACTAAAAGAATGGGAATTAAACCCTGGCTGGTGGCACAGTGGATAAGGTGCCAGTCCGTGAAACTAAAGGTCGCTGGTTTGATCCCCCAGTCAGGGCACATAACCAGGTTGCAGGCCAGGTCTCCAGCCAGGTCTGTGGCTGGAGGCAGGTGAAAAGCAACCATACATGGATGTCTCTCTCCCTCTCTGCCTCCCTCCATTCCCTTCTCTCTGGGAATAATAAATAAAATCATTTTTTTTTATTTTTAAGAAACAAAATAAAAGAATGGGAATAATTATGCAGAAAAGAACATGAACATTATGAATCTTTTCAAAGTAAACAATATGAGTAGAGGAGAAGAAATAAACAATGCTGATTGCCTGCCCTTTCATAGTAAAGGTTCTAAATTGGAACCTTTAAATATGAGAAAACATGTTCATTCTCAATTCTCACCTATTTTCATAATTTTCATAGCTTCATGGTACTTTTTTAAATGACCTGTAATCTTCATGGTGAAAACTTCATCTAAAATTAGCTTCTTTCAAGTTCTTTCTCTGTACTAAATAAAATTCTGTGTATTTGATGGATTAAATAAGGTTTAATGCACATCAACTTTAATGCCCTTGTGCCATTGTTACAAAGGTAGTTCTCTACACATACAATTCCTTCTTCCTGTAATTCTCTATTGTCTTACCAGCCTTGTCTGCAAACGGGCTTCATTCATGTGCCGGCAGTCTGCAGTGGAGACAGCACTTGGCTTCCCATTCCTACAGGCCACGGGGCAGAGGTTCATGCTAATTGGCCCGTCCTTGAATGAAGCTCTGGATAACAGAACCTTTCGCACCCTTTGGCTTTGAACTGGTCACATGCTCATCATTGCAATAATAGCTATGCCCAGAAACATGGAAATGGGTCAGGGTGGAGTTCATTTCTCTTGCTGGGGCTAGACAGCGGGTTCATGTTGGGCAGGAACTAAAACAGACGTTTGCAGATCCACCCCACCATCCGTTCCCAAGAAGTTTTCAGGCAGACTTAAGGTCTAGTAACTGAAATGTGTACAGAACAATTATTCTGAGATGTGTGTAGAAAATTAATTACTTTTGTTTCTTTTCTAAACTGAAGTTCCATTTTGTCACCCAACTACTTGCAAATCAAATGTACTAGCTATCCAACAAGTGTATTTTCTGAGATTTACAGGTGCCTATCAGAAACAAATAAATGTACACAAACAATCTAAGAACCAACTAACACAATAATTTATTGCTAAAGGCATCATGAACACAGACGTTCTAAAAATATTGATTTGTTGTGAATAATGCCCCAAGAGGGCTGTTTTCAAAGCTGTGTTTTAAAGCATATTTCACAGGTATAGTATTACCTACAGTGCAAGTACTTTTATGCATAGGAGATATTTTCTAGCATTAACACAAATAGAGGAATGGCAAATCTCATGAATAAAGTTTGGCTGAAAAATTATTACCACACTATATGCTGGCCGGCTGTGAAACAAATAGAAACAAGCATATTCTAGATCCAAAAATAAGAACAATCAGCAACCAGAGCTTTTCAAGTAGCGCCCATGGCGCCCTCACAGGATGGAAGGCAAGACTTCTAAATGACAATGACAAATGTTGGAAGTGTGGCAGAGCAAATGGTCAAGTACTACATCGCTCCCCTTGGGAATACGCAGTTATCCGAGTTGGGAAAAGACCCACTGGTTCACTCTATCGTCATCCCTCTAGGAAGAAAGTGACTGAAATGACATGGTCTGTCTTCTTAAGCGTTTGAGAAGGTGAATGGATCAACTAGATGAAAAAGAAATCTCAAATGATTACAGGACTCATAACTCTTTAGTGTAAAAGAGAATGACAAAAGTGAACAAAGCTTGAACCATTAAAACAACTAAATAAGGCTTTATTATCATGTTAAGAATTACATTTAAAAATTTATGGTAAAAGCTGTATGCTAGGATTCGATAAATGACTCATCTTACCAGCACAGAAACCCATTGCCCGGCTAAACTTAAAAATAGATTCAGCTGCCAAATTGAGGAGCCTGAAAGAAGATTTTTGTATTATGTGTGACGCACTGAACATATTTCAACACAGATGGACAGCATTTCCGGGACCGGACCATCTCTACTTGACATCATAATGTATGACATCATCACTGACCTCAGCATTAGTATCACCGACGGAGGCCAATCGACCCCCCTAAATAGACACGTCAATACCCACCTTCCGTCTCAGATAGTTGCCCTATAATGTAATTATTTCTGAGTTGAAATTTAGGGTAATGGGTAAACCTTGTTGGGGGGAATGGTCTGTAATTAATTTCTAAGTCAACATTTGCTTTTCCTTATCATTTGCAAGGAAAGAGTAATGCCAAAAAAATGATTTAAAGCATGGATTAAATTACCTTTTTTATAGTTCTGATTGTTAGCCTAGATTTATAAGGCTCCCAGTGCCTCCTCTTCTAAAGGTTAAAAAGGGTCACATAGACACACTTCTCAACTTAAACAGACTGAAAGACAAGCATCTACTTAAAAGTCAGGTAATACTTCGAATGCATTTTTCCCTAAGAAGGGTATATAAGAGTGTGCTTTGCTATGTGTTAAAAGGCGATGACTAGCCTTTATTTTAAAAGACATGTTTTGCACTTTCGTTTTGATATTTGGTATAAAAAGTCGTTTTTATGATGGACTAAAGTCCAACATGAAAGTTTGCTGCTGCGTGAAAACCTTGTCCCTAAACTGTGTGGGGCACATAAGAAACACTCGGTAAATGTTTGCTGACTAGGTTGCTGTGCACCGCCAACTCAGTTACGTTGCTCTGCTTCAGGTACCACACAAAGGACTCTGCCTCCCAACGAAATCGGTCACCGTCCATCAAACAGAGACAATGGACACAGTGTTACGATAAACATACACCCCCCCCAAAAAAAAAAAATTATGGTCTAATGAGAGAAGACACAAAAATAATGTGGCCTATCACTTAGCAGGAAATAAAACAATGTTGCAAAAGAAAGAAAATGTAATGCCAAATGGATTAAGCAGGAACTTCAGGGTTTTCTAACTTCACAACTGCCCGCGCTGGTTTTATGGGTGTCATTAGATTGAAAACCCGCTTCCTCAGCATAGATATCAATCCTAAAATACCATTTTTTTTTTCAACCAAGGGCTAAAGCAACATCTGGTATCTCTACTTGGTCCGCAGTTGTGGCGGTTAGAGGAAAACCGGTGTGTTGCTTACTTTAAAAGTAAAGTTTGTCTTGAGCAGGAAGGGGATTTTAAAAGCCAAACCCCAAGGGCCTGCACCTGGTAGAGCTGAGAAGCACCTGAGCGCGGGCCCAGCTGCGTCTGCAGGGCCTGCTGGCGCCAGGCCGGGACGCGGGTACTCGGGGTACTCGGGGGTACTTGGGGTACGCTGGAAGCAGGGGCTGAGAAACTTGCAGAGAGAACCATTACCAAAGGGCAGACGGCGTGACGGAGACCTTCCAGGAATGGAGAGCCCTGCACAAGACAGTCACTGTCGCTAGGCTTTAAGGGATAAAGGGGGGAGCCGTTTGCAGAAGCCAGCGACACTCCTGCCTCCAGGAAAGTTTGAAGAGTTTGGCTTTATAGAGAGAAACCGGCGAGGGAATAACTATTCTGAACTTTCCTCCAGCCCTCGATCACCCCAACTCTACACAGGTGTCCTCTCAGGGCAGAGACCAAGGAGAAACCCAGGAGAAAACGGGGGGCAAAGGAACCCAGCCAGGATGTGAACGGGGAGGGGTGGGGGCTGGCCAGCCAGGCATGAGCGCCCACCTCGTCTGAAAGCGGCGGGCCACCCCGAGTTCCCGCAGCCGGGGAGGAGCAGGGGCCCAGGGGCAACCACGTGGGAGCCCCTAACTCACCGCGGGGAGCGCGCCCGGGAGGACGGCCCCCCGCCTGCGCGCTCCTGGCACCACAGCCACCGAGGCTGGGCTCCCCGGGCACCAGGCGTCCTGAGCGGGAAGCAACTGCCCCCGGGAGCAGCGACCACCGGAAAAGGGCTGTGAAAACTGCCCGTAAAAGGGTTTTCAGGAAGTAGGGATTCAACAAGCAGAGGGCTCCCAGGGCGCAGCTGCGGCACGTGGGCATTGGATGTCCCGCAGGTGGTGCGAGTCGCTGCAGCAACGTGGCAACTAGCCCTGCGGGGGCTGTTGGCCCCGCGGCTGGAAGGGAAGGAATCCTGCAGGAAAGGCTGTGTCCTGCCACACGAGACATTTTTTCTACAGTAGCATATAAATACTTTCTTATAGTAATAGAAAATACAGAACGATGCAGACTAAAAACGAAACCCCCCCCTCACCATGTCTAATAGATACGTGTGTGTATGTATAACCGTTTTTGCATTTTGGCATATTTTATGTAGTGACTGTAATTTTTACAGTCAACACTGTCACTGTTATTTTAACAACTGCTTTTTTTTCTTAACTTACTAAAGAACTTTTAACAGCAATACAAAAAAAAATCTCTTGTCTGAATTATATATAGCAAATGATCATTTTTCCAGAAACACTTGCTTTTTATGTTTTTGACATTGTTTATTGAAAGAAATTTAAAACTTCAAGGCAGCCATTTCAGTAATTTTCTTGATAATTTAATGAGGAAATTCTTCCTCTCCCCAACTTTTATTATCCCCCATATTTTTTTACTTTAAAAATCTTGTGCACATAACTATTTAATCTGCATAACAATTTTAATGAACGGGGTGAAGTAGGAGATACAACTTACATCAAATGCATTTTGCATTACTGCTTCTCATTTAAATTGCCACAATTATTAATCATTAAATTCCCACATATACATGAATCTGCTTCTCAACTCAATTCAGCTTCATTAATCAAAGTGCCTCTTCTTAAGTCAGCATTGCTATCATCTAATGACTGTCTTTATACTTACTTTTGCACCGCATCCAGTATTAGTATTAGAGTTATGCAACTCATAAATGAGTGTAGAAGATTTTCAGATGTCTGTGTTGTGCTTCATTTTAATAAGTGTACCTAATCAACAAACAATGGACCCAGCTTTCAGTGCCTGTAGCTTTACTTAGTCGCTGGCCACAAGTTGCACCAGCTTTGCGGTAGGGTCCCTCTTCCCCTGGTAAATAAACTCCAGTAGTTCACAGCTGGGCTAAGATGCAACTTAACCCTAGGTACAGGCCTGGCACCCAGAGGAGAAAGGGAGGAAGATCCTGAGAAAGGCAAACACTGACTTGCTGGGAACACCAAGACTGCAGAGGATGCAGCATTTTAGCAGGAAGCTTTAGAACAAGCACAGGAATTTAGCAATTCCAAAAACCTTTTTTTGAGAGCAGCATCCTGGATGATGTCCCCACCCCAGCGTCAGGGACTCACCTTTCCCAAAAATGGCCTGACCTTCACGTAGCGGACCACTCTTGATTAGACACTCAACCTTCTCTGGAGCTCAGGTACCCTGCCGGTTAAGTTCTTGTCCTCACTTGCACACGTGTCTGCTCTCCAGGTGGGGCACACACCCTCTTTATAAGCTACCAAGGAAACCCTTTGACTTTTGACTTTTACCTGTGGTTTTTAGTTACAGCTGATCACTCTCAGCCTGTCTGCCCCACGACTCCTCCAAGCCTCACCTGCAGTAAATGACCATGGGCACTTGAAATTATTAAGTAAATCTGCAAATACTGAAAAGGAGGGTTTGGTTTATTGTGTGTTGATTAGCTACACTTTTCAAAAGAAGAAAATATTAATAATTCAGATAACATTTAAAAGCATCCAATACACTGTGCCCGGTATAAAAATACTTGAGGACACAATTCTTCTCCAGGAATAGAAAAAAAAAAACGATGAACTCTAATAATTAAAATATCACTCACATTGACGAACCAGGTTCTGACATGTTTTTGTTGTTTTACTTTCATCTTTCTTGTTGTTGTAAACAACTTATCAATTAACATGCATTACTGCTGTCAGAAGTATACTCACTCATCAATTGCAACCAAGTATTAGCTATGGACATAAGAGTCTGGCAAAAATCAACACAAGCAGTCTACAAGAGTCAATTCCCTATGTGGAATGTATAATACAACACAATGTATATTGTATTACTTTCTGAAAATTATATGCAAGACAGCCTTTATGTCAGTAAAGTTTATAACTTACATACGTGGAGACACACACATACAGTTTTTAGAGAGGCCGTCTTTACAAACTGACTAGCTCATCACTACCCCCACATCCTCAACCACCCTCCTCTTTCATTAAGCATCCATCTCGGATGCTCTGCTCCTGAAGTTTCCTTTGAAGTACCAAATAATAGGACAGTTGAAGGTCTTCTAATGACAACATGTAAACCTCAGAAGTGCTATTTGTCCTTCCCTATCATCTGCAAGACAAGCTGCTAGAGTCTTCAGAATTTGGCTATATTAAATAGTGCAGATAATAAAACATTTTTATTTCATTATCTTGCCTCCCTTTCTCCCTACTGTTGCCAAAGACAGCAGTACTCTTCATGTTGAGTTCCTGCCGGCCAAGCAATTCTTACCAGTAAGAAATATTGAAGGTGACAGGTTTTATTTCATTTAGGAAGCAAACTCATGCAAAGAATCCATTCTTTATCTTTGGATTCAGAAGTGAGATGATTGTCTTAGTAAAAATATTAACATATTTATTGTCCTAGTAAAAGAGTTAGGTTCAAAAATAAAACCAAACTCTTTCTGACAGGAAGTCTAATTTAGGTAATAGAATATTATCCCAAATATAAGCTTAATATAAGCAACGTAGATTTAAATTAATATGTCTTCTTTCTGAAAAGTTAAAAAGTTGCCTGTATGTGAAAAAAGTAACAGGTATAATTAAATTATTTAATATGTCTTATACCTAATAAATGTAAAAAATTCTTCTGCAAATCTAAATATTTCCTTTTCTAATTTTTTAATTAAAAAAAGGGCAGGAAGACCTAACCAAGTTGTTAACTTATCATAAAACACTTTAAGATGATAGCTTACTAGATGACTTAGGTGTATAACACAAAAAGAATCTGAAGAATTAAGTGACTTTGTTACAGACAAGCTGTTTTCATTTTTGTCTATTTAAATGCAACCAAAATTTCTCAGTGCTTACATGTAGACATGTGAATTCATGTTGTCCTCTAGTAACATAATATTTATTTTAAAAAATAAGTTATATGTTTCATTAAGAAATTCATTTTCAATAGTTTAATATGTTTTAAATCAAATGTACCAAGATTTTAATACTTTATGCTATTTAATTCTTTTAAAATAATGATAATGCTTAATCAATCTACAAGTACTTAAATCCATATTCAGAATAAAATTCTATATGCACACATTTACATTTGTATAAGTTGTATAAATAGGCTTTTTTAAATTTATTGTTCATTTTTATTTCAAAGAACTATAATAGTGATGAATATATTGTGTGCAAGCATTAAAAGTTTATACACTATGACAAATTTTGAGATAAATGGCATGAAAAGTAAAGGAAAATAAGAAATGATGTAAATGCTTATGTAAGAACAGCTTGTTTATGTATTTTTAAATAGATAATATGGTATCACATCACTATGATATTTATATTTCATTGGAGATTTTAAAGAATAATCATTTCATTTTAAAAAGTAAATATATAAATTGTGTTGGGGACTATATATTTTGAAATTGTTAGTTATAATAAAAAAATTGTTGTTAAATTAAAAATGTGTAATTGTTCACAACAAACATTGAAGGCCATCTAAAAGACAGTCAAGAGATTACAATTTAATAAATAATGAAACTAATACATTTTTGGAAAGATAATATTTGGGCAGCCAGAAGTTTTTTGATAAAGTAATAGTGCAATTCTGAAGAATTAGATGACAGAAAAACCTGGCAGCTCATTTACTATCCAGGAAGTTCCCTAAAAAGGTGTCCAAAGAAATCTAAATATTCACTAATAGTACTGATATGTGGAAAGTGTACTGAAAAGTAGCCTTCTGATATAACCAGGTTATTTTGTTTAATGAATTCATGGAGAATGAGAGAGGTCTGAAATTGATTTCAGTGCTTTGGGTGCTGGGCAGCAGCTGAAATGGAAGTTGGATAAGAGGAAGGTAATTGAACAATGTCAGAAAAAAAAGTCTCTGATTCTGCCTGGAAATAGATTCCTTTTGAAACCAGGCACTAACCTGTGCTCTGGTTTAAGTGATTTCTCACAAATGTGAGAATTCTTAGTAAAGAGCGTTTCTCTCCAGCTCTGATGAGGCCTCAGCACATTCAGACCTCCTACATGTAATTCTAGTGTTTTTAAACGTTTCATGTTCTTCCCCATTCCTTGTTCTTCCGCCTCCCTTTTAGGAATCGTTCTGGAATGTAAAAACTAGGTTGCGTCTAAATGCATTTTCCTGTCCTAAGGAAATCTGTCCTCAAACCACACTGCAGAAATGTGTTATTTTAAAAGAAGAAGAAGGGAAAAAAGGGGACTAGAGAAGAATCATCATGTCATAAAGCACATGCTTGAATAAAAGTAAACTAGAAATAACTCTTTGTTAAAAACCTTATGGTATGGTCCTTCATGTCATCAGTCATCATATACTGATCCCTTTGGGATCAGAAACTATAGTAAGTCATTTTGCCTATAGCTCAGGAGTACAACAAAGTAAAAATCTAACGAATGTTTTTGTTACTTGTGCTATGAGACATCTTAAAAACCACTCAAATCTCTTTAGAAAAAAATCTAAACCTAAATATACTAAGTTTTTAGATTTTGTTTGGTGTTTCGAGTCGTGAGGGATCTTGAAGAAAGTTACTTGTGAAAACTCAGAAGTGTTCAGTTTTCCACATCTTCATCAAAGAAATTACTGAATGTTGTGAATTCTATTCCCTAAGTCGTCTGCAAAGCTGTGACTACGAAAGTAATTGTAAAGGTGGGCCTGCGGTGGGTCTGTGAACTACAGGTGAGGGAGAAGCCTTCCGCAGGTGCAGATGCCACAGGTCTGAGCAAGCGCACTGGGAGGCAGTAGGAAGGACCCGGCCGTGCTGGACCGAGAAGGTCTGCTCGCAGGTGATTGTGGAGATTGACGCAAGACAGAGCTCCCATTCAACTCAGTAATTCACTTAAAGGGGAGATAAAAATTAAAGCGCCTGAAATAAAATGAATGAGGAAGGTGCCTCCGATAGGATCTGATGATTCAGGCTGCAATCAGTCATTGCGAATTTCTAAACTTCCGAAGAATAAAAGCATGAGGTCCTCCCCACAATCTGAACTCAACTTCAGACCTCCCTCGTTGCGTCCCTTAGCTACGAAGGCAGGTCCAAGCACAGAAAGAACAACATTTACAGCACTTACCTACAACATCAACCCTGGCCTGGGACTAACAATTTCAAGTCAGCCCCTCACGCCCCGGAATGGTTAAATGCCTTTGCCGATTAAACTCTCCACTACACCCGGGTTGGGAAACACCCTAAAAGCGGCAAACATCATTCAGGACCCTGACGTCAAAAGGGCTGTACCTGGAAAGACTATTCCTCCCAGGTGAATTTGGCCTCCCGCATGTCAGCTCACGAAAGCCGCCGGTCCCCTCTCGGCTGCAGGCAGCCCACCTGGTCAAGGCCCACGCCTGGTGCCTCCAGTGTCTGCTGAATCCTCTGCCAACGCCTTTAGCCACCAAGAAGTCACCTGTGGCCTGCGGCTTTGCAAAAGTACTTGCTTCCACTCAAGATGAGCTCTGTCCTGTAGAGTTCTGTTAATACTTGGTTACCAAAGCTGGTTTTCAAACTTACTCCCTCGCTGAAGACCAAACTTGTTTTGTTTTTGTTTTGTTTGATGAGGACCAGGTGTCTCCTTTATAAAAACAACTATTCCCCTATGCAAAAACAAAAGTATAAATTGCTTTGACTTTCAAACAATCTCAAGCTCATTTGATCTCACATCAACAGGTAAAGTCTAGCTGCATTTCTGTAAAAACTGGCTATGTTAGCCAACAGAAGTGTCTAAAAACAATGTCAAAAATCAACATGGTTCATATTTTATAAAATACCACCGACATTCAGCCGCTCACCTTAGCTTTAACTGAAGCCTCAATGTATCCATATGTATTTTTTTGTTCTAAAATGTTATTACCATTTTATTTCTCAAGATTCCTGGCTCCCAGTTCTAGATTAGAAGTTGGCAGACTTTTCTGTAAAGGACCAGATTGCAAATATTTTAGCCTTTGCAAGCCACGTTCAGTCTCTATTTCATATTCATCTGTGATTTTTGTTACAGCCTTTAAAAACTAAAACAGGCAATGGTCAAATTTAAGCCAAGGGCCATGGCTTTCCTAAGCCTCTTAGTTCAGGAAGTTGAGAGCACAGTTACAAACCTGAACACTTCTCTAAGCCCTAAGGGATCAGTTGGTCATCTATCAGTGTGCCCAAAAAGTGCATTTAGTTTTTTCCATATAATTTAAAAATGTAGTTTTTCATTTTCACCAATAACTTTGATTTGGATATTTTGAGTATGTTGGCTAACTCCCGCATGACATGACACTGATGGTTCTCAATTAATGTCTCGATTGGATCACTATCAACTTCAGCTGGTCTCCCCAAACATGGAGCGCCATCCAGCGAGAAGTCTGCAGTGTGAAACTTGACAAACCACTCATGTGATGTTCAGTCAGTCACAGCACCTCCTGTATACACCACGCAGACCTTTTCTGCATTTCAATTGCGTATTTACCTTTCTTGAAATAAGAGCATAAAATGCTGAAAATGTTGCCCATTTTCTTCCATTTTCAATATTAAAATGGCTACACAAAAATTCACCAATTTTTGATCAGTTTTCTTAAATGCGCACTGACGTGACAGCTGTCACAGTACATCTAACACAATTATTTCGAATGCAGTTCAAGACAACTAAGCACAGCAGGAGCTGTCTTATGGAAACAGCTGAACAAGCTTTCTGGCCACCACAGAGGAGTGGGCAGGACACCGTTCAAAGTACTGGGAAGGAGGCGAGCGGCTGAGATCACATGCTTCCCACGGACAGGCGGCATCTCAGGAGGAAAGGACCGGAGGACGAGTGAAATAACTGCAGGTTTTCCACGTGGGGCAGAACCTTGCTCTAAACACTCAGGCACGAGCACTGGCTTGCACAGTCAAGTGCATTTCTGAGAGGGGAGGAAGGACAACGGAGCTGTGCCAACTCTCCATGCCCTCGGCAGCCCCTTGGGACTGAGAGAGGGAGAAAGGCAGGAGTTCCACAGCAGGAAAAAGTAGAAGTGGAGGAGCCTGCCCTGCTGTCAAAGACAGCTCGCTAATACTCCTTCACAGAAATTCTCGTGAACGGTAGCTAGTTTACCTTCACGTGTTTTGTTTTGTCTGCCTCTTCACTGGCACATGGCATCCATCATTTTCATTGCAATTTCCCGAGACGCTATTAGGCATGGAGTAAACTCTCCATGCTTACTCCACCAAGAAGTGGGGGGCTGGCGGGTCGCATACATGCTGGAGTGGAGGTATGGGGGAGAAATCCAGAGTTTAGCTTTAGATATGTGGAATTTTAAATACCTGAAATACACCTGGATGTGAAGATGTCAGGTGGACAATCAGAGACAGTTTAGGAACCAGGTGAAAGATCTGGGCTAGACTTACTTCAAGGGTTAACAACATGGAGATGGGATTACAGGAAGGAATTATTGGCAAAATAGAAATGAACCTAGTACTAACTTGAGGAGCTGTATCCTTTTAGGTGAGGTATAGGATAAGAGAACGAAATGGCCAAAGAGCAGTCAGCAAAGTGCTAGGAAAATCAGGATGGTATGACATAAAGAAAACCAGGAGAGGAAGGGTAGTGTTCAGAACTGGATTCGTAGCCAGGCATGCTGAGCGTAGCTAAGAGGTCATATGGGATGGGAACATGGCATAAAACACCTGACTTAGCAATACGCAGGTCACTCAGGCATTTTCTTGGAGTTGCAGAGATAGAGGAGCTCAGCGAGCAGGTGATTTGATGATTTGGAAATGTGGAGGTCTTATGTGGATCAGCTTCTGCATGCATGTGATGAACAGGAGGAAAGAAGACGGAGAAATGCATCTATCTCTTAAATCAGACAAAAATATCTTTGCATTAAGATCCAGGGGCTTTTTGAAATTCTATCTAAAATTGTATCTAGAATATCTTCTTTTTTTTTTAAGATTTTATTTATCATTTTTAGAGAGAGGGGAAGGGAGAGCGTCAGAGAGGGAGAGAGACATCAATGTGTGGTTGCCTTTCACCTGCCTCCAGCTACAGACCTGGCTGGAGACCTGGCTTACAACCTGGTTATGTGCCCTGGCTAGGAATTGAACCAGCGACCTTTGGGTTCACAGGCTGGCGCCTTATCCACTGTGCCACCAGTCAGGGCTCATAGAACGTCTTTTAAGTTCTTCTATTTAATTTCTGAGGAGGAGCAGTGGCTACCTCTAAATGTCAGATCTTGACCATATTTAATGTCATTGTGCAAAGGATAAAGACAGCCTACGAAACTTGCTGTACCTAGAGGTTACCAAGTTCAAATCCAGAGCTACAGGTTTACAAAGGCCTGGCTGATTTGATGGGCACTGACAACTGTATTAGTTATGGAAGCTCAAATAATAAGAGCAATCAAGTCTCATGCTTCGGGGCATAAACTAATTGCCCACAGGGCTCAGACAGAAATGGTCTCTCTGTTCCCTGCACTATGTGTACTTGGGAAGACACATTAGAAGGGCTAAGTGAAGAAGGAACTGAAATGCAAGGCTTGGTCACTACAGGAGTCGAGATGCTGAACCGTCTTTATGAAGGACTGGGATTTCAAGCATGTGGGCTGATGTGTTGAAATATAGAGAACTACAAGAAAGCAAACCTATGGCATTGCATAATCATTTTAGAAACTTCTCCACTAATAAATAAAAATTTTACAGCAACATGAATATTGAGAATCAGCAATCTCTTCCACTACTGTTATTTCTGGGCCACAAATACTCAGTGAGGTTTTCATTGATTCGTTTCAGGTAAGTATTAAGATTATAGGTCAACTTAAAAGTCAACTAAGTTAAGTACAGGAAATGGAGAAGCCAAAGAACTCACATGTATGACCCACGGATGTGAACTAAGTTGGGGGGAGGGGGTTTGCTGTAGGGAATGGGCGTACCAGGCGGAGGGAGCAAAGGTGGAAACGCTGGGACAATTCTAATCATATAATCAATAAAATATAATTTAAAAAAAAAATTAAAGTCAATGAAGTTAAAAGAAATAAAAACAAAAATTAAATCTGGCACATACCCACATAGGCAGTTAAACACATACAGCTACTTTTTTCCCTAAAATTCTCATTTCTTATCCATGAGCCCAAATCCTGTTAATATGACAACTGCTTGAACGTTATATGAAATATTTACCAATACCTTTTTATTAGACCGTGAACAGTCAACATTCCTAACTACTGCATCACTTTAACCTACCTATTTTCCGAATTTGAGAAACACATTTGCATGTGTGTACATATTCCTGACCTTTAGCCACTGAATCCCCGAGGTGCTGGAGCTGCTGTTCCATCCAGCCAATTAGCGAAGCAGTGCTTTCCGTTGGCCAGGCCAGGTGCAAAATCGCACTGACGCTGTGGAGGGAGAAAACAGATTACAGGAATTTGATGCTTGTAATTAGCGATGCACTTTCACCTGCAAAGGAGAAACATTAGCAACAATTTTTATTTCACTCACAAACTAATAGTCACCATTGTAAACTTAGAATTTTAAAGGATAGTAATATAAAATACACAAGAACGTATCTATTCAGTTCTCCCTCCTGACTAATCAGCCCTTCCATTGAGCACAACTATCATTTGAAACTCAAAGAATCCAAGGGTTTGTAACTGAGCTGGAACATTAAAGAATGAAGTTAAACCTATTTCTAATACTATTTTCCATTAACAAAAACTCTTCTCAACTATAATTACGATATATGTGTATGTGCATGAGAGAGAGACAGAGAGAAAGAAAACGAAAGAGAGAAATGGAAGATAGAGAGAGGGAAAAAGAAAGATTTGATGATGGTCCCCAACACAAGGGTGAAAGCCAATACTGGCAGCTCAAAGTTAAATGCACCGACTGTTGAGACATTGAACAGTTTCAAGGGAATAGCAGGGAAAACAGATACTACAAATTATGTGAATTAGTCCGCAGCAGGGCATTATAAAACCACCATCATGTACCCAACATCGTGTTAACCTGAGCAAGGCGGCAGGTACAGGCTATGGGAATTGGTGGCCATCAGCTTGGGAGAAGCACCCACGGGCTCTGCAGCCTGAGGGGCGTGTGGGTACGAAGGAGCAGGCAGGGAGGACGGCCCTGCCCAGCGTGACCCCTGGAGGTGCCAGCATGCAAGGGAG
Source organism: Noctilio leporinus (assembly GCA_004026585.1). Taxonomy (NCBI): domain Eukaryota; kingdom Metazoa; phylum Chordata; class Mammalia; order Chiroptera; family Noctilionidae; genus Noctilio; species Noctilio leporinus. Next base: position 319,245 of record PVIW01000146.1, read on the forward strand.
GAGAACAGAGTGTCCGTGCAGGCGTGGTAGGGGCGTCAGAATCAGCTCCGGGCCTAGAGCTGAGTAGGAAGAGGAGGAAATGCACTTCGAGGCTGGCGTCCCAGCGTGTGGTTCTAGAGACTAAGCCAAGCACAGGAGGCACCTATGCCAGGGGCCAGCTCGGGACTGAAAGCTGGCTCCTCAGATCAGCGGGCCTGTGCCCTGAACATTGATTCTGTTTGTTTCCCGGAGCTTTGCACACAAATGGAAGCCACGGTCCCCCTCCAAGGTTCCCCCAAGCCAACTGGAGCCTTTCTTGTTCCTTCAGCTGCTGTCATCACCACTTGGTTCTCTCCACTAAAGTCAGAACCTAGTGCTATCGTTGCACATGTCGCCCACTTTCTGGTTCGTTGTCAGTCTTTAGTGCACTGGTAACGAACTTTGCCAGGCTCCCATCACACCTACTAAGACCTATCTCACTTCTATCTACGCCCAGCCCTTCCCCAAAAGGGCAAGAGGAACTGTGGGCATTTTCTGCCTAATATTTACGTAAATCGCTTTAATCTGCAATTAAGCTGATTATTTCTGCAACTCTCTTTTTCATATCACACTGTGGTTCCTCTGTTACCACTGCCTGGGTCGTTGTGATTCTGGGGCAACAAAAATGAAAGCAAAGATCTATCTGGATTGGAGTAACCTTGGAGATTTTATTGTCCTCTTACAGCCCGTGAACCATCCACAAAACAGACAATGTTACATCTCAGCCTGTCTCAAAAGTCAACATTTTTTTATGAAGACATATGGGTTCCAAGAAACCCTTTCTTCTCAACTCAGCCTTTCAGAGTATTATCCAATTTCAGCCCTTTCCCAAAACAACACATTAATCTATATGATAGGACAGGAAGGTGAAGAAAATGTTACCAGGAGAGGAGGTATTCATCTTCTTCTTGTTTGTACTTGACATCTTATGACATTTTAACCATTAATAAGTGGTCTTAACTGGACATTTAATAATGTGCATGCCTCTCCCATGTCTGAATAAATTTTAATTGCAATTCAAAGCAATTAGTGCAAACTGATAAAGCAGTGCCTTGTGGATAGTATTATCCTGAGTCTAGCCCAGAACCAAAGTAGTCAAAAGCACCTGAACCAGCTATCAAGAGAGAGTCTACAATCACAGATAGCCCAAGGTTATAGGCCTTAATAATAGCAGGTTATATAATAGTCCTATCAAAACCAATCGCAGCAGATAGCGCCATTCAAAAGGCAGCAGGGACCTACAAAAAATCAACTCCATTTCTTCTGAATTAGCTTCAGGACATTTTAGAAGCCTAAGTGTCAGCCAGGCACCTCATCACACCAAAAATTGCTTCTCTTCCCCCTTCTCCAGGTCAGTAAGACAAAGAAGTAAACCTGCATGTCATCAAACCAACAATGTACTCAAAAGTAGGGGGCAGCATGATTGTCCCTAATAGAGGCACAAGCACACAGGAGAGCATGGGTCTCGAATTTTACCCTGTGTGACTCCAAAGAGTAGTTCAACCACACTCACGAAAACTCCACCTATAGAATAAAGTCAGGTATACGGAGTATGAAATAAAATTGACACAGTTTAACAGTGCATTGCAGTGATCCAATGAGGTCCTACCAGAACAAATGCATGCAAAAGAAACATCAGGTATTTCCCTAGACTATAATCTTCCTATCTGTATATTCAGTCCAAGGAAAACTAACAATAAAGATGAAAAAATCCAAAAAGTTCATTTTCAGTGTCAAAACCCTGGTCACTCTAACACTGGAGCATAACATGAGATCTTTATATGAATGTTTGCAGTTGGAAAACAGCCGTAACACCACTAAAAGATAAGGGTTCTTTCACTATCGAGAAAGCAGATCCTGCACACATATAGTTGACTAGTGAATAAATCCCAAGCTCTGTCATTTCAATATGTCTGAGAACAATCAAAAATGCATGCACCTACTTAAAGAAATTGTACTACAGATTGGCAGATACAAAACAGTCACCAGGATGGAAAGTACAGCATAGGAAATATAGTCAACAATATTGTAATAACCATGCACGGTTCCAGTTGAGTTGTGGGAATCTGAGGGGAAGATTATTATAAAGTATGTGACTGTCTAATCACTATGTTGTACACCTGAAACTAGCACAAAATAATACTGAATGTAAACTGTAGTTGAAAAAATCATTTAAAAAGGATACTAAAAGATGACCTTTACTAAACATGTACAATATGCATAAGCTGAGTTAGCGTGTGTGTGTGTGAGATAGAGAGAGAGAGGCCTTAGCATTAAGGCCATTGCTCCAAAAGCCCATACACTTTTATTTTCTCCTTTTTCACTCTTTGTCAACAGCTACTGCTTGTTGTTTTCCATTTTCTATCTCCTCACCCTGAACAGCTTTACTCTTTTCCATTTGGCCTTGTAGTTCTGTGGCAGAAAGAGCCAACTTAAGCCATGAATGATGGTTGATAGAATTCAGCTCTGGCTGACCATTTACCTCATCACAGTGTAGCAACGTTTTTAGAGCTTTTTAAATATGTATACATCATGCAATAGTATCAGACTGTGGTTTAAATAAGTTAAGATCCATTGTATTTCATCTGAATGATCACTTGCTTTTTTTTTTTTTTTAAGATTTTATTCATTATTTTTAGAAAGAGGGGAAGAGGGGAAGAAGGAAGGGAGAGAGACATCAATGTACGGTTGCCCTTCACCTGCCTCCAGCTACAGACCTGGCTGGAGACCTGGCTTGCCACCTGGGTATGTGCCCTAACTGGGAGTTGAACCAGCAACACTTGGGTTCACAGGCCAGTGCTCAACCCACTGAGCCACACTAGCCAGGGCCCACTTAAGTTCTTAACTAGATTCTGAACATTTTCCCAAAAGAATAAATATAAAGTAAAAAGATTGTTTAAAGAATCATAAATCTACAGCAATAGCATATTGTTTGCTTTTAACTTTTAAAGCATAATATATTAATAAATTATAATATGTTCACAATAATAGTTTTTCATCATGTCTTTTATATTCTAAAGTTATTGATTTTTCAGAAAAATTGTCAGCACTTAGGCTAATGCCATCACTTAATGAATTACTGCTTTTATTACTTTGCTATATAGCATATTTTCAAAATGCTTTTGAATTATAATATCTTTGCCTTAAAAACAGCAAATAGCAAAGATACAGATATCTCAATACACAAAAACATAATTTGAAAATATTTCTGCCAGTGGCAAAAGCATAAACATAGTTTATAATTTACTCAGAATGGAAAGTTTGGAATTATGGGCTTTAATATTTGAGTTGTTAAACCTGCGAATGTAAGAAAGGTCTGTCCAGAAGGTGTCCAGGCATGTGATATGAAAAATAAAGACATTATTAAAGCAGATACAGGATATAAGAAACACTATACATAGGACAATGATGCCTTGGCCCCCTTTCAAAGTAGATACCTTGGGACCTGACACAGTTCTCCCAATTCCCATTGGCTGCCCCTTAGTATTTTCCCAAATCTCATCGATGGTCTGAAATCTCTTCCCTTTCAAAGGTGATTTTAGTTTTGGGAAAAGCCATAAGTCACAGGGTGCCAAATTTGAGCTGTAGGAGGGCTAAGTCACCTGGACTTTTTTTGCAAAAAAAGCTCTGCAGGAGACCTGAAGAATGAGCGGGTGTGTTATGATAAAGCTGCCAATCACCAGTTGCCCATAAGTGAAGCCTTCTGTATCATACAATTAGTTTCTACAGAGGAATGTTCAAGCTTAATGCAAGATCTGACACAGATTCATCGCTCTGCTTGCTTAGTCATTTTGAATGTGATGGCTACACAGCACCCACGCTCACTCAACAGCATCTCCCGCCCGCACTGACTAGTACAGTGAAGTCATCTTGGTTCACGCCTGTTCATTCCAGTCCACTCTCCTTGGCGGCCAGGTTCCATCGATGTTGCACAAACCACTGGTCGTATTAACAATGGCTGGACTTTGTCCACACAGACCTCGTACACATAGTCCCACTTCTAGCAAGGTCCCATTGTAAGTATAAGTAATCTATCATTTTACTGCTTATATTGGTAAAGGAGCTTTAGTTGCTGTGAGTAAATCCATACGGAAATGTACGCAGATTACATATTTAAAAATGTAGACCATTAAAAAGTTTTCAGAGCGCACAGCAACAGCATTTTTGAGCGCCGTGTGCTGTCCTAGGCCTGCTGCAGGGTGTTTCTGAGACCTTACCTCATCTACTTTCACAAAAGGCCCTCCTGAAAGCAGGCCAGAAGTTCTGACCCATCTGCTTTGTTCTGTATCCATTTCCACAGGTAACCCTAACCCTCAATGGTCTTTATGGCCCATTCTTCCTAAACTGAAAAGTGGTCAGTCTCCAGTCTGTTTTAGAATTCAAGGAGTTATCTCCATGACTATAGCATGACTATAGCATGTAACAGTTCCTCAAGAACACAGGTTATGTCTGACTCTGATGCAGCCAGTTCAAAATACACCACCTCAGAAATTACAGGAAACCCAAACATGCTGGAGTCATCTCGCCTCTTAGAGAAGAATTCCTAGGGTGCTCGCTTCAGCAGCACATTCACTAAAACAGGACAATACGGAGGAGGTGAGCACTGCCCCTGCACAAGGACGACACCCAAATTTGCAAAGCATTCCATTTTTTTTTAGTGAAAGAAGCCAGGTGGAGAAAGACAAATACCATATGATCTCACCTATAAAAGGAACCTAATGAACGAAACAAATTCATGAGAACAATAGAACAAGGCATGGAAACAAGGAACAGGCTGACAGTGACCAGAGTGGGGGTGGGGGGCAGGGGGCAGGGGGCTGGGCAGGAAGGGGAAGGTTTAGTCAAGAAAATAGTATAAGTAGCACATGGACATGGACAAAAGGGTGTGGATTTGCTGTGGAAGTGGGTGCAGTGGAGAGCAACAGGGGAAAACTGGGGCAAATGTAACAGAACAACAATTTAAAAAAGAAATTTAGAAAAAAAAAAAATCCTAGGAGTTTTGGAACCTAAAAATGACTGATGAGTGGTTTTGATCTCTCTAGATACCAGCCTCCGTAGATAATACCTACTCAAAATGATTGTCCCTCTAGGATATAGGCATTTTGAAAATTACCTGTGGGTAGTTTCCAAATACTTATAACCATTAAAACTCATGCAGCCCGTTCTTTTTCTGCCTCATTTGTCTTCTTCTGTCAGGTCTGCGCATGCTCTGGTCTACCTCTGGTAAGAACACACAAATCTACAGCATAGATACCTGGTTGCGCCCACCCCCACCTCTGCCTCCCTATTCCAAGATATGAACAAAGTACGGGATAAAGGATATTCTGTTCATTGTAGTACAGCTGTCTTTTTACTATCATTTTGTCCATGTTTTGCATTGGGAAACAATTATTCGCAATGATTAATGAAATGGGCTTTTCCATCATTCCACTGCTTATTGTCTACACCGTGTGACGAAATGTCTTCAAGCTCTAACTTCTTCATCTATGAAAGGGAGCTAATATTACTGTCCCATTAGGTTATTGGGAAAATTAAACAAGACAACATGAATAAAGAGCTTGGAAGAATAACTGACACGTTGTCAGCATCCAATACATTATCTAGAGAAGCCATGTGAGGCATTCAAAATGTAGCCCATCTTTTCCTTTTAAGAGAAATGTCAAGATGCTTTTCAAAAGGCAGCAGCCTCTAGCTTTCCCTGTGTTCTTTGGAAGCAACAGTGGATGGAAAGAGACTCTCTCAGAAAACAATATCTATGCCTTTCACACTTTTACAGTCTAAGAATTCCTGACTTATCAAAAAATACAATAGAATTGCGTGTCACAGGTTAACACAGCATCTGTAATTCTGGCATTTGGAGTGATAATGTTCAGAACTTTCTTCACCATTCTTTTGTGGCAGGCAGTTAGACAGATATGAGTAGAACAAGGACAATGGTCCAGAAACACACGGTCACCAAGGCAGAAAGCCCCGGGCGCCTAGAAGGTGTGAAACTGCCAGAGAACAGGGACCTCACCCCCAGGTAACCTTTCCTCCCCTAGGGTAGTGCTGGCCGTGCAGTTGGGACCCTCTCCTGACCTTCTTCCTCTAGCATGTTGCTGGTCATCGGGTTAGACCCCCTTAGAGAGAGAACAAACAAGGGGGCTGGAGAATAGCCCTGAAGAATTCAGCCCCCAAGGCAATGAGGTTCTGACCCATCAAATAAAGCTAAGGCCTTAGTTGTGTTGCAGCTCGAGGCCCAGACTAGGGACACCACCAGCTGACCTCAGGACCAGCTGCGTTGACAAATGGCCCACCTGCCCCTGCACCGCCCAACATGCTCTCCATCCTGGGAGCATAGGCCAAGTGTTTCCTGTCCCCTCTCTTCCTTCCCACAGGCACTTTTACCTTCCTCTCTCCTACGCTCCAGGGGCCCTTCTTTTACGTCCACAACTTGTTTCCTAACTCTATTTCTTCTACAGAACCCTTCTTCCACCTCTGTGAAGTTCTAAATAAACGTTCTCTTATAGTTTCAGTTTGACCCTGAATTCTTTCTTAGCCGGAACTCAAGTATCGAAGTTGCTGAACTGAGGTCCTGTCTGACAGCACGGGTCTGCCGCCCAGCGCTGTTCTCGCTACATCCCACACTCTGACTGTTTGATTCCACTGTTTCCCCCTCTGACCAGACTGTTGGTCTCTTCATGAACATGCTGCCATATAGGAAATAAAAATGAAATGATAATTGGAAGGGCAAACAGGAGCTATCAGTCACATTTCTTTCTAAAATGGAATATTTATTTCAGGCTACTTGTTGGTAACAACAAAGGAGAAAATTTGGCTCCAGCGTGATTTACTTTTTTGTCTGATACGAAGAGCTTGCCCTACTTTGACATTTCCTTGAAAAGGGAGGAAAGACCTTAAATTGTACATCTTTTCAATGGAAAGAGGTTAGTAACATTTCCCTTCATTTCAACTTTGATGCCCCATTATTCTGATGCTCCCCTAAGGACTCTGCCAACACTCAACTCTTCAACAAATCTTACAGGGGGCGGTGTATTCTGAAACAAAAAAGACCCCATGTCTCCCGCATTAAAGCCTTTCTTTCTTTTCATGCTTCTTTGGAAACTAAAAGCTCTAAAATTGAAGGAGCCTCCGACTTTTCAACACTGCTCAACCAGAGACCACCCTCCCCAGAAGTTCCCGGGAGCGGGGCCGTCTGGCCACCTCAAGGCCTTGGCTACTGCAAGTGCCCGTTGTAATTTCCTAGCAACAAGTTTGGAAAACTAGAAAGGCGGTAGCTAGAACTTTCCTTCCCAGAAAAGTTCAATTAATTCAATAGGGCATTCAGTTGCTAAAATTTTACTTGAGCTGGAGTCTCTAACCTTATTTCAATGAAAATAAGTTGAATACCATTAATTTCTTTTTGGCAGTACATTTGATTGTGTGAACAGGTTTGCATGCTTCAGCTTGTACCCTATTTCCCTTGATAGATGAACATTATTTTTCTCTTATTTTACTTCCGAAAGCTTAAGGCCAAGGTGTCAAAATTGTCTTTTATTTCCTAATCTTTTTTCTCTTACTTCACCAACTGAATACCATAATCAACACCTGAAAATAGCCATTTTTCCCCCTAACAATACTTCTGATTTCTACGTTTAACCAGATTATCTCCTGTCTCTTTCTTTTCCCTGTAAAACACAGTAAATGTGGCCTGGGCTGTTGACCATAAGTGGTGCACACTGGACACTAAATAATATTAAGATATTGTAAGTCACTAACTGGATCTCCTGTAGGGAAAGCATTCAATGACGGGATACTCAGAAGTCTTAGACATTGTGTTGTAGAAGACTAACTAATAACATGAAAAGAATGTCCTATATTAAGTGGAAGGGCAGGTTATAAAATGCCATCTACCCTCTAATCACATTGGCCCTACCTCTCCACCTGCCTCTGTCCCCAATTATTTCCCCAGTCCCTCTACTTGGGGGTCCTTTGCATCCCTCAACCCTGGAGTGGTACCTGAAAAGCCTGGCCCGTGACACTTCTGATTCTGCTTTTCTACCTAAGAGGCCTCGCATTTCCCTACCGTCTCTCCACCCCAGCCCGCCACCTTTTCTTTGATCTTGTGGAAGTTACAACTGGAGCTGCAACTGACGTTTTGCTACCATAGAAAAGGCAGTTCGAGAGCAACCGTGTGTTGTTATTAAAGGTTCCGTGACTGGCTTTTCATGCAGGAGGTGGTGGGTGGGTTGGCGGGTGAGGAGCCCTTACACGTGGCACTTGTTGATTTCCTTATGCAAACACGCCCACCAGGTTCATGGTAAAGCCAGCCACGCCACATCACTGAACCTCTAGACAACAGGGACAACGAGCACCCCATGATACAGTATTTTCATCACAGATAAAAATGGACATGAATAACCTTCAGTGAAGTGGAGCAAAATAAACAGAAATGGATGAGTTTAGAGTGTTTATTTTCTTCTAAAATATAATTGAATTATTCATAGCATGTCATTTATAACAATACCCATTCCACAACCAGCTCACCGGTTCCTGAGAATCTGGCAACCAGCTGTCACGGGTGTCCCCAGCGTCCCACTGCTCCAGAAGACATAGAGTGCGGCCCTGATGGCACTGAGCCTAACGGCTGAAACCTATCTACCCCGAACTTTGTGTTCCGTCTACAAGTAAACCTTGGTTCAATTAAGCTGCTTAAGTCTAGTTTCTGTCACCTGCTGATGAGGCATTCCTCACTGCCGCCCTCTCCTCTGCCTCGGTCTTTTTGCTAGTCTCACCCCCAGGAACGTGTCTCCCCAGGCAGGACCCCTGAGCGATGAGACTGGCTTCTTCTCAGGGCTGGGCTCCTAGCCCTAAGTCACCCTCCCAAGAAGGGCTCCCCTAACCACCTAAGCACGGGGTAACTAAGTTTCAGACAAGGAAAAAAAAGGGTAGATGTGAAAGTCCCAAAGTGGGGAACTCAAAGAGGGCCCCTGGGGACTAAATGACATTCTAAGGATGGTTTCTAAACCAACAGGGCTGGTGGCTTTATAAGAAAAGGACACACCAGCGGTCCCTCTCTGCCACGAGAGGATGCGGGAGCTGGAGGCCGTGTGCTGCCAGGAAGAGGGCTCTCAGCTGCCCCTGCCCAGCTGTGGCGCCCTGATCTCCATCCGCTCCAGCCCCTGGACTGCGAGAAAATGCATACAAATGCTGCTTAAACCCTGGCTGGTGGCACAGTGGATAAGGCGCTGGCCTGGGAACCCAAAGGTCGCTGGTTCGATTCCCTGCCAGGGCACATCACCAGGTTGCAAGCCAGGTCTCCAGCCAGGTCCATGGCTGGAGGCAGGTGAAAGGCAACCATACATTGATGTCTGCCTCCCTCTCTGCCCCTCTCTCTAAAAACAATAAATAAAATCTTTTTTAAAAAAATGCTGCGTAAGCACCTAGCGTGCTATATTTTATTATGGCAGTCTGAGCTGACTAACACAGGTTTTACTACCAAAAAGCAAAGTGTTGCTGTAATACTAAATACATAAACATGTGAAAAAGGGTCTGGATAATGAGTGGAGGCTGGAAGAGGTTTGAGTTTAATGCCATGCATGTGGATGTTGACGGTGATTTTGGCGAGACCTGAGATGGAAATGAGGAACCAAAACTGGAGGAAAACTGGAGGAAAGGTGGTGCCTGTTATCAGGTGGCAAGGACCATGACCCCACGGCGCTTGTGTTTTGTGGGGGACGGAACCCGTGAGTTTTTAGCTGAGCAGAAGTCTAAGCCAAGTGCGGAAGGACTGCCTTGCTTCCTCCTGGGTGCTTAAAGAAAAATACAGAAAGAGAAAGTTGAATGGAAGAACTATTGATAAGTAAAAAAAAAATGTCAGAGCCTGAAGACTTAGAAAATTCTCAGTCTTCATGTAACAACAGAACTGGAAAGGTGGTGGCTCAACAACCGCTCGAGGAAGACACTGTGGGTGGCACACAGGGACTGGACCAACCCTCTCGGCAGAGCCCAGGGACACGGACAGGGCCAGGCCTGCAGAGACACTGCCAGCTTGAGCCAGAGGGAACAGAGGAAGTGGGACAGCATGAAGGGAATCTGTCAGGCCTCTTGGATTGTACAGGACCAGACCACGGAGCTACTGGACGACAAACATAGGCTAGTCTTAAAGGAAAGTGAAAAATGATTTCTTTCTAAGGCAATTCAGAGACCCTCGGAGCGGCCACACCCACCAGAGCTCGGTGGGCAAGGTTGTCTCCTGCCCAGTGTCACACGTGGGGCTCCAGCACAGGTTTGCTGTAGGCCGGGACGACCTTGCCCAGAACCTCAGGGGTGAGGCCCACCTTGCAGGGCCCAGGGAGCTATGAAGTGAGGCTGCTACTCCTGGGGACTGGAGCGCAGAGCTTAGAGCACTATCTTGCTGGGGTCCTGTCCCCCTTCCTCGTTTCCAGCCTGTCCCTTTGGAACAGCAATGACTCCCCTGTTCCGTCTCAGCCTGTGCACTGTCCACGCACAACGGGTCTGGTTTCACAGGTCCCAGGCTGGACAGGAGCTTTGTCTCAAGGTTTATCGTACGTTTATAGCCTTGTATGTGTCTGATTTAGATAATACTTGTTGAGACTTGAGACTTTGGACTTCAGTTCTTGCTCAAGTGAGTTAAGACTTCAGAGCTGTTGGGACGGAGTGAATGCAATTTACGTGTGATGAGGACATGAATTTTGAAGTGGCCAGAAACAGAACATTGTGGACTGAATTGTTTCCCTCCAAAATCTATATGTGAAAGCCCTATCCCAAAAGGATTATATCTGGAGACAGGGTCTCTAGGAGGTAATTAATGAAGCTTAAATGAAGTCGTAAGGATGAGGCGCTAACCCTCTAGTGCTGTGTCCTCCATGACCTCTCTCGGCCACCTGAGGGTACCCACTCTCAGAGGGTACAGTCTGCCAGCTGGGAAGAAAGCCTGACCACAGCCCAGTGATGCTGGCTCCACCTCCCCAGCTGTGAGACGGTAAAGTCCTGCTGTGTAAGTTACCCTGCCGATGGCATTTTGCCACGACAGCCTGAGCTGGCTAACACAAGAGCCTTGCACCTGAAGGATGCAAGGCAGGGTCCACAGACCACGAGGCTGATGCCCAGAACAAGGATCTGGCATTGGAAGGCACAGCTAAGAGTCCAGAGTTTATTTAAAGAGCACCGGGAAGCCAATGCAGCATTTTAAACAGGAAGACAGATGTATTTGATTTTTAGAGGTCATGTCATAGAATAAACTTTCCCCTTTGTTAAGTTTTTTAATATTTTCTGGACTGTCCCTACATCATAGTTCATTCATCAGACGACAGAGCCCTTGAGCCAGGTTACTAAATCTCAGCCAAATTCTACAAAGGATCCAAGTGAACCCCATCAGCTGCAGAAAGGTCACAAGGAGGGGTCTCAGATCTGCCCCAGCTTTTTCAATGATCTGAGAATAAACAGATGCACTTGGCACACACTTCAATGCTGTAGTCATGTGTTCATGCTCCTAAAGAAGGTCAAGGGTTTCATGAAATTCCAGGCCTGCAAAACTCACTGTCTTCTGGGCATATCCTTTCTCTGCCATTCCCAATATATACTTTTAAGCTTAGAAGTTACTGCTACTTTGTGTGTGTGTGTGTGTGTGTCTGTCTGTCTGTCTCTCTGTGTATGTGTGTGTGTGTGTGTGTGTGTGTGTGTCTCCAGTGAGAAGAGAGGGTGGCAATAAATAAATAAATAAATAAGCAAACAGAAAAAGGAACTTTCCAAATACCATGCCTTTGCTAAATACATCAGTGATTTGCTAGGCAAAAGTAGTTCTCTGCTTTAAAAAGCCTATCAGCATAACAGGTAAGAGCCCGTCTCCCTGTCTCTTTTTTTTTTTTTTTTTTTTTTAATTTTATTGTTGTTTTATTACATCCATCCCTTTTTCTTCCCTCTGTCCCCTTCCCCACCCACCCACTCCCCCCAAAGTCAATCCCCCTTGTCCATGTCCATGGCTCTTACATACTAGTTCCTTGACTTAACTGCTCCCCTTCTTTGCCTCCTCCTCTCCCCTCCTCTGCCCACTGTAGATCTATTCATTGTATTCATGTATCTGGTTCTGTTTTGCTTATTTGTTTGTTTTGTTCGTTATTGTCCTGAAATGGGTGAGATCATATGGTATTTGTCCTTCACTGACTGGCTTATTTCACTAAGCATAATACTTTCTAGTTCCATCCATGTTGTTGCAAAGGTAGGAGTTCCTTCCTTCTTTCTGCTGTGTAGTGTTCCATTGTGTAAATGTACCACAGTTTTTTGATCCAATCATCCACTGATGGGCACTTAGTAGGACTATACCGGAAGAACCCTGAAACACCAATTCCTAAGAACCTAAGTACCCCTATGTTCATAGCAGCGCTATTTACAACAGCCCAGTGCTGGAAACTGTCTCCCTGTCTTCTTTCAGGAATAATGCATGTTTGTCGTGGTTTATAAAAGGAACAGAGTAAGCCTAAAATAACCTAGCCCCCTGGTTTCGGAGGCCAATGTGGTCTCCATCTAAAGACAAGAGACTGTGGTTCTGAAACGGGGTCATCATCCACCTCCCCCAAAACCAGCTGGCTCCCACCAGGTGCCTCTTCAGCATAAATCGCTTTTCCCTCTGGCTGGTCCTGCATCGGCGCAGTTCGAGTTGCTCCATCCTCCAGTGACTTCAGTCAGAGTCATGGCGGCGTGTCTTCCATCTAGTTAGCAGAGCTTCAGTTCAGCTGCTGTGATAGCCAGTTCACTGGGGCAAACAGGGGTTTTCACCGGCAACTCCTTCCAGGACAGTCTGGGGGCCACTGACCCAGGAAAATGCCTGAGTACCCTCTTCCTTTCCTCTTAACTTCCATGGTAACTATAAAACTACCTAAGCTAAATGCTCTTTGTCAAAAAAACATTCTTTCCTAAAGGCTTTTCCTAAAGGGCTTTCACCAGAATCAGCCCTTCAAAATCATCAAGGAAAATTGGCTTGAATGTTCTTTTTTCTCATTTTATCATCTTTGATACAGAGGTAGGTAGTTCCGTCAGCACTCATGTCCAACAAAAATTTGATCTAATGGGTATTTTTCAATATACACTTGGAGCCCAAGTGGGTGGTAGATTTTTTAATAAAGGTTTTTCTTTTTATGTTAAAATTGTCTTGCATATATTAAATATATGAACACACATATATATATATATTTATATATATATATATATAAAATTTCAACTTAGCACTGCAAGCACATCATCTTATAATAAATAATCTAAGAGTCAACCACCCTTGGTTGTGTGCACTAATTCATACAGTTTGAGTAACAGTGAGAATCCTCACTGATTACAATGAAGGAAACTACACACTTTAGAAACATTACACAAACACAGTCTAGATTATGTGGAAATCTTCACTGTTTCCTAAATGTTTTCTTTTTAATTTTTTTCTTTTTTCAAGTACGAATGGATCATTATGTAGATACATCTACAAATAGAGTCTTCCAGTTTGGAAGGAAATTATTGTTATGAAATAGTTCAATTGTTTCCTTTTCACTTTTTTGGAAGATTACTTCAAATAGGAACACTTGAGCTATGTCTTTACCTCTATCTAGTTTTTCAGTAGCATGCATTTTAATCCTATGCCTAGAGTTTATTGACAAAGTAGCTACCTGAAAAGTAAAAAACGTCACCAACATAGTGGGAAAGTCAGAAGAGAGAAAAGGCATAAATCTTTAGCTTTGTTGCTAAAAGCATTAAAATGCTACTATCCCAAGTATCCAGGTTAAATGACATCTCCAGTGTGTTTCTGATAGTGACTAGATCACTATGATTAATCTGACATACAATTATATTTGAATTCTGCCATTCAAATCCATTGCATCATTGAGAATCTTTGAAGCCCTGAGATTATGAAGAGCAAACAATCATCATTATTGTTATCTTATTTTTATTCCCCAGGATATTTTGAGCCCCTGATATATGCCAAGTTAAGGCCTTACACATATAGTCTCCTACAACAGTCATAATGACATCATGATGTAAATATTATTATTTGTTTTGCAGTTGAATATACTGCAGTGGTCTTGGCCCTCAGAGTTCTCAAGCTGTCAAGAACTGGCAATAAAGTTATAAAGTTATAAGTTGGCCATACACATATTCCAGAAAATGTTTAAAATATTCAAAATTGAATAGTAACATATATGTTGAATTTTGTCAAATGCTTTTTCATCTATATTGAAATACTCATAGACCATGTATTTTTTCTTCAGTATTAATATGCTGTATCACAATAATCAATATTCCTATGATGACCCATCCTTATGCATGGATAATGTGCACCTTATATACTTGGTCTCTTTAGATATGGAGAACTAGCTGAAATGCACTGGATTGGATAGCATCGGAAGTGAGGGTGAAATATGTCCGCTGGGCAAAGTAAAAGCCATTGGAGGAGTAAGGATTTTATTTTACAAAGTCTGGAACTTCCAATCAGGTAGCCGTAACTATATCTCTGGGTTTTGTTTTACATTTTTCCACTATGATGTAAGTAACTACACTTCTGGGCTTTATTTTCCATTTTTCCACTATCTCCTTATTTAGTAGGTTCACGTGCTGCTCTTGGGTTTGCATTTCTCATTTTAAATGCCTCCAGCAGATGAACTAGACCTGTTTATGACTAACTTCTGTAAAGTTAAAGCTTTATTTTGAAAGAAGAGTCAAATTGTCAGTTCAGTTAGCAACTGGAAAAAAGAGATTTTATGGCACTTAATTACAAGTTACCTGTATAAGTGGAGAGAAACTTTGAAATGTGGCTGAAAGTGGTCTAATGAGCTAGCTTGCTGGTGTAAACTTCAAGAGAAGGCTATCTGAATCAGAAGGGCAGCCAGCAAATATAGAACACTGGACGAACGGACAAAACCTCACCTAAACATCACACAAGGGTAGCTTGTACTCTAGCTGTTAAGAAAGATAAAATTACCCACATTGCCTTTTATAGCTTTTATAGTAGACTGAAATCCTGTGAAAATGTAAGGCCCTGAACCTTTGTTTCGTGTCCTTTGAGATCAGTGAGTCAACTTTCTCTAAAGCAATGTGTCTGATAGATTTTCAAAATTGCATATCACTCTGCTAAAGAGTCTGTTCAGACAGACACTTGAATTACAAAACAAAGTTCAGAACTATGATGGCCTTTTCATTATGATCAAATTGGGCATTTGAAGGCTCAGTTCAAAAATCAAGAAATAAATCTAACTTAATTATTAAAATGCTCTCTGTAACTATGCCTCAAAAACTAAACGAAAATTAGATCTTCAACTTAATTTAATTTGCTGACCACACTATGCTGATGAAATGCGCTATTTAACTATTTAAGGCATTTCTCAGTCCCTGTCATGGAGACGGTATTTCCAAAGTGTCCGTGCAGGGGTATCTTCTAAGCTAATCACAGCATGAGTAAATTTAACTCATGTGTGACTGATTTCTCACAATCAAAACCTGCAATATCTTGGTTCAGTTTAACACAATGGAATAACACATGACAGTTCAGTTGTTAGGCTGGTAGGAACATTAACTCGGTGTTTACTATAATGCAAAATTAACTTTTATAAACTTAAATACCTTACTCTTAGATACATTCACCTCAATATCTTCTTAGATATTTACTGCTACCACACATTTTGCAGATGGTTAGAAGGCATTAAATACTCTCTTCTCCTTTAAAGATAAAATCCAAATGTGTGATGTGTATTCCCTCAGTTCCTGACAATTCAATATTATTATTTCCTTAGAAAAAAGGAACAATGAGAAGTATTATGGGTCCTGCTACCAAGTGCTTCTGTATGCTTAGCATGTGAAATACCATGAAAGGCCATAAATTATTGTGATCATATCTAATGATCCTGCGAAGCTTACTGCCACTGATGTGAGCACATAATGCCAGCTCATGTCCCCTTTGTCTCTGATCTCTTCCCATTTCAAGTCCAAGCCACAGCGTTCTTTGCCCTCTGGCCTCCGTCTCTTACTTTCGACCAAAAAACGGAAGACCTGTTCCACAATCTAAATTGGTTCAAAATCATGTCAGCCCATCTCAAGGTTGCTAAAATAGCTCACAGGATGGGAGAAACCTTTTGTTCAAATAATTTAAATGCAAAATTAAAACTCAAGTGTACTACTGATTCTCTGAGAATGCCATTTCTAAATGCAAAGTACTTTATCAAATGCCTAATGCCTTTTATCCCAGGTAAATCTTTTAATCGTATATTTATTGGTTCAAATTCCAGTAGTCTTTTGTATGTGTATAATTGCATGTCTATTTTCATATTGTTATAACCCAGTCTTTCTTCTAAAAATCTTACAATATGACTAGAAGAACCAGTTCACTGTGATTCCCAAAGACAAATTAACTTTACAAAAATGCAAATGCCACAGGGACAATATTCCCTAACATCAGAATGTACCATTGTGCCCTAATTCATGTTCAAATGCATGCAGCTTTTAAAGGTAAAAATGCTGGCAGGTTACCAGTATTCACTTGTTATTTTTATTGTAATATTTCCTAAATGAATATAAACATACAACCACCAATATATTTCTAGTGTTTAAAGCAGATAGACCAAAATATGACAAATACAAACACAATAATGCATCTAATAAAATTTAATAGTACTGCCCTGGTGACACAGTGGATAGGGTGCCAGCCTGCAAACCCAAAGGTTGCTGGTTCAATTCCCATCCAGGGCACATAACCAGGTTGCAAGCCAGGTCTCCGGCCCAGTCTGCAGCTGGAGGCAGGTGAAAGGCAACTATATATTGATGTCTCTCTCCCTCTCTGCCTCTCTCCATTTCTCTCTCTCTGGAAATAATAAATAAAATATTTTTTAAAAATTATAAATATCTCAAAAAAGTGTTCACTGACCATGTACTACCACACCTATTGCTAATGAACCTTTACATGCATGCGCATCTGTCCCCACGAAGACAAGACCCCTGCAATACAAGCATGGGACTAAATGCTGAGGCACAGGTGTCTGAACCCAGCATAACCACCCCGCTAGTCACCCTTCACTGCTTCCCACTACTCAAGCTAATGTGAAGCCTGCATCCATTTACAAAATCTTTTGCGGAGTTCTTTGGACTTCCTCAAGCTCAAGTGCATTGTTCTTAGATCAAATATGACTCTTCTTTTCTCGTTAGCCTGTTGCAATTACTCTGTTACGCTGTGCGGTTGCAGGGAGGTATTATTATATCAAAGCCTAAATTGAATGAATAACTTGAAAATCAAGCCACAGAAAAGGAAAATGACTGCTGACTATAAATTATGGCAAAAAATAATAATAAGGTTTTCAAATAACTTGTAAAAAATAATTCCACATGAATACAATGGTAGATGTAGACTATTCGCTTTCTCTTGGAGTATATCAATAGAGTGGCAGCCAATAGATAGAAGAAGAGTGTGGTCGCTTCTGCTGACAACAGGGCCCCAGTTTAATCATTAACAGGAAAGCAAACACTGGGAAATTGAAGTGAAGTACTTGGTTTTAAGTGGCCATCCACATACCAGAATATGCTTATATAAACATTTTCATTATCAATGAAATGAAACCCCAAAACACAAAATTACTCGAGCCAAAATATTTCTCCTATGTTGTAAGTCTTCATAACACAAATTGGCCCTAATAGAATAGATTAATTCTGAAATGGGATTTGCTTTCATCAGAGACTGCTCTTAGTCATTACTTGATCATTGAGAACATTCATGAACCAAATGGGAGAAGAGTCCAATTTAGTCACACACAACCACTTTCAAAGGCTGAGTGATCAAGTAGTAAATTCATGTTTTGGTCTACTTTTGCTGAGTGAACTGTGCTGTGAAAGTAATATTAATGCATTTATGTAATGGTGTGTTTACACTTGTGCTAGTGGCAAATATAAAAGCTCATTACAGTTTTTAAATTTCCTAATTGTTATAAAACCCACAACATATAATTCTCCATCTTAACCATTCTGAAGTGTACAGTTCAGTGGCATTAATTACATTCCCATAGTTGTATAACCAATCCCCAGACCCCTTGTCATCTGCAAAGTTGAAACTCTTTTATTTTTTTAAGAAACTCCCCATGGCCCCTTCCCCGGCCCATGGAAACCACCATCCTCCTTTACGTCCCTACGCGTGGCCAGCATATTTCACTTAGCAAAATGCCCTCAAGTTTCATCCATGTTTTAGCATGTGTCAGAATTTCCTTTTTTTCCAGGCTGAGTAATATTTAATTGTATGTACTTGCCACATTTGATATTTGTCATTCATCTGACAGCAGGCACTTTGATTGCTTCCACCTTTTGGCTACTGTGAATAATGTGACTATGAACATAGGTACCCATGTAGCACTTCAAGCCTCTGCTTCCATCCTTTTTGGATACACCCAGAAATTCTGGGTTGTTTGGGAATTTTATTTTTAATGGTTTGAGGCATTCCCATACTGTTTGCTGTAGCAGCTGCACCATTTTTCATCCCTACCCAACAGCTCCCAAGTGTCCCGGCCTCTCCGCATCCTCTTATGTCTCACCTCATAAGCCTGTTCCTACAAACAAAATCTCAGAGAGTTTTTTAACTTTTGTTTGAGCAATTTTGTCATACTGATGGGTGTACATAAGTGTATATACACACACATATAAATATTAGGTTACACCATAAAGAATTTCCATTTTTATAAGTTAAACATAGTTGAATACTGGCAATTTAGTATGGCTCAACCCCCTCACATATCAAACTACATCAAAACTGACCAAAGTGCTGTAATTCTCCAGTTCTTCATGTCTAGAAAAACAGAATTCAAATAATCCTACTCCTCTCCCTAAACAGAAGCTAACAGGAATTTCCAGCCTCACCTCCTTAGTTCATATGTGATATTAAAAATGTTTCTGATTATATCTTTTTTAATTAAATGTTTATAAAATTATGTTTAAAACATTAAACTTCAAGGTTTGCTTTGCCCTGCTTTCCGTGAACCCCTCTAATTGTCCCCCACATCTCTTGGCTGTTTACACCCGCGGCTGCACCTGGAGCAACCATCCCCGCTCTTTTCAGTTCCTTCCTTTTGTAGCCTGACTCCTACAATCCTTCCATTTAGCTGGGGTTTGCGACAGGTGGTTTTCTTGATCCCACCCACTGGTATACTTGCCTCCTCTTCTTATTCCATTTAAATTCCATGCACATTCATTATAGTCCTTTCCTTGAACTCTCTCTCACACACACACACACACACACACACACACACACACACACACAAAACACTTGGTAATTTCTCCCTCATTCTCCTTTAGCTACACCGCAGTCCAGGGTAAATCCAGTTTTCCACCTGCTCCATGTTTGCACCCAGGCCACTAAGAGACTGGACATAAAACACCTAACCATGCTGATTGGTTCCATTTTAAAATCATGACCACCAACCTCAGCTGGGTGCTTAATGCTGCTGGCTCTCTACAGTGTGTTCCAATGGTCCGTTCACTCTCCTCTATCACAACCTAGTATTTCACACTGGCCCTGTGTTCTCAAATTTCAAACACCTCCACCACCCTCATTCTCCACTGATGACCTTGCTTCCAATTCACTGAGAAAAGAACTTAAAGCAATTGGTAAGGAGCCTCTGCCATAAAGCACCTTGAAATCTGCCACCTACCAGTATTTGCAACACTTAACCTGCATTTCTGCCTATTTCTATTGGTGAACCCCATTCTTTTTGAAGGCTAGTCTCTCCATGTATGTATTTGATCACACCCTTTCCAAAAACAGAGTCCTGTTCCCCTCTATTTCCTGCTTCATTAACTTTTCTATCTTTCCAGGATCTATGCTATTGGCATAAAAACTTATTTTTTCCATATTAATACAAAGCAAAAGAAAATGTTCATTTGACCTCACTCTCTGTGCCAACTTTTGCCCCTCTTCTTCAAAACTCTGTGAGAGTAGATTGTATTCACTCTCCAAGTTTCTCTTAAACCCACTTATATCAGGTTTTACCCCCATCCCTCACCAAGACATCCTCGGGAAGGTACCCTTGGCTTCCACATACCTCATTCATCTCTGTCCTCATGTCAACATCTGACATAGTTTATCATGCCTTTCTTCCCAATGCAAACCACCAGGAACCCACAGCTTCTGAAGTTTTCTCATCTCATTTGTCCTCATTTCTTTAGATGTTCATTGACATGATGGTCTCATACTCATGATTTTAAATATCATCTGTAAGTAGATGAATCTCAGATTCATCTTTCGCTTAGTCTCTCTCCTCAGTTCCTGATTCCTATAGCTAACTTCTCATGTGACATTTCCCCTTGCATTTTTCACAGAGATCTCAAGACCAAATCTGGGGAAATCCCCCCAAAGTTTAGTTTGGAGAATTCTTTCCACCTTATTCTTCCCCATGAAAGTACAGATTATATCCTTCCAGTTGCTCAAGCCAAACACCTTGGAATAATCCTTCACTTCCATATTTCTCTCACACATCTAGTTCAAATTATTAATTTTTCACCAGTAGTTTCAAACGAAAAAAAAAATTTCCATCAAAACAAAAATGATAGCATGTCCCTAATATATTATGTCTATCCCAAAAGTATAGAGCCAATGTCAATATAATTAAAACAGTTCGCGTGGCTGATGCTTTCAGGACAGACATTATATAGTCAGATTTTTAACATTTCTAGATAATGCTCTATGTTTTTTGTTGTTTTTTTTTTTAAAGATTTTTTTTTTTTTTTTAAGAAAGAGGGGAATAGAGAGAGGTGGAGGGAGAGAGACATCAATGTTTGGTTGCTTTTCACCTGCCTCCAGCCACACACATGACTGGAGACCTAGCTTGCAACCTAGTTATGTTGCCCTGGCTGGGAATCGAACCTGCGACCTTTGGGTTCACAGGCCGGCACCTTACCCACTGTGCTACCAGCCAGGGCCTGCTCTGTGTTTTTTAATGAAGCAGGGATACAAGCACTCTAAGGTTTTGGCTTCAGGGCAAATTATGCACTGGTTTGCCCAGATGTCTGAAAAACCCTGAACTTCCACATCATCTACTTTTTAATAAGTGTGAGCTGCCACATACTTTAATGTACAAAGATGTTCTTCACAATGTTACTAATTCATATTCATTTTAGAAAATTTTTAAAACGAAGAGTACAAAGAATTAAAAATGATTAAAAGCTGTAGGCAGTTGGCCATTTGTTTGCTAATGAATGAACTAATTTATATATTTTATTTAACATTCACTCTGCACTATCACAAGCTAATATTTCACACTGATTCTATGTCCTCAAACATTTTTCATCATGTCATTAGATATTCTTTAAAAATAATGATTAAATCATTATAATATATATCACATGGTATGAGGATGGGGGCCACATTCAAAATTAATCATTCTAACAATGGCTCAAACAAACTTTAGGTCTACTTCTCCCTCCCATGAGAGAGTTCTAGAGGTCGACAGCTCGAGGTGAGTGGAACAGCTCCATAAAGCTGTCAGGCCGCCGACCTGCTCCTGGGCCATTTCTGAGATGCAGCCTTCAGCCAGGGCACCTCCAAAACTTCAGTCACCACAACAGGCGCCAGACAAGGACCGGATCAAAGGGCGGAAAAGAGATAGGCCCCTCCTTTTGAAGAAAGCTTCCAAGCAGCACCACATACGTCATTTGGTTTCTACCTCAGTGACAATTTTTTCTCTGAGCGCTGATATTTCAGTGGCTGAACCAGAGCTAGTCTTTTTTAATATTATTAACAAGGGTCAAAATATTAATAGTTTTTGATTTGAGTTTTTCCTTAATGGAAGTATGTCCTTTAATGAAATATGCAAGAAAGATGGGGCGTTTCATGCTTCAGCATGACCAGCTTTAAGAGGCTCTGAGAAATATAATCCTTTGAGCTCTGGACTTGCATCCACTTAGTAGCTAGGATGCTGTTTCAGGCAGAAGGGGAAGGTAAAGCTAGAGAAGGAACTAAAAGTCTGGGCCTCACACATTTCATGAGAAAGGAGTCATTTACCCAATAAAAGTCATTTTTTAATCTGTTGCTTTCTTTTAATACTTTGTTTGTATAATAAAAATATTTTATTATGTAATAAATTCAAGGTTAAAAATGCTTCGCATCTAAATAAACCACATGGTAATTCTAATTTTGAAAGTCTCAAATTTCATGTAGGTATTAAATTCATTGAGAGTTCTATTTACCTTTTTAAAAAATTTTTAAATATTTTATTCATTATTTTTAGAGAGAAAGGCAAGGAGGGAGGAAGAAAGGGAGAGAAGCATCCATGTATGGTTGCCTTTCACCTGCCTCTAGCTACAGACCTGGCTGGAGACCTTGCTTGAAACCTGGTTATGTGCCCTGGCTGGGGAATCGAACCATTGCCCTTCGGGCTTGCAGGCCGGTGCCTTATCCTTTGAGCCGCCAGCCAGGGCATATTTACTTTTTTTTTTTAATTTTAGGAAAAATGGATCTAAAACTGTACGGCCAAATACAAATTCTATACCTGGCACCACGGTAATATCATTTAATTCTGTGAAAAACTGTGAAACAATCAATAAATGTAGAAGTACTTTCTACCCATAATTACATAGGCATATATGTGTACATATGTACACATGCACATATATATATATTAGTTTTGCTCACAATTTGTTTAAAAACATTTTTAACGAAATCTCAAACTTCTCCTATTTAGCCACACTGATTGATACTACTACAAGTGACTTTTCTGATCACATCCAATTTTCAAAGCAATTTCTCACTCAGATGGACATGCACGGTATAATAATGAAACCAACACTTGCACTAGGGTAAGGTAGCTCTGAAAGTCTATGTTAATATTGTTAAAGATAGAGAAAAACAAATACTAACTGAAACATCAGAATAAAATAACCTATCAAGGAAAAATTAAAAACCAGCTTCTCTGGGTTTTTTGAGCAGAAACAAGGCAAGCACAGATCCCTTACCTCCCTTGCCTATGAAAGGACATATTTCCTGGAGGGAAAAGCTCAAATCAAAAACTGCTAATATTTTTTAGCCTTGTTCATACTTTTTAAAAATAATTAATATTGAAAGAAAGGTGAGTTCTGGTTTATTAGCTGAAATACTAGAGCTTATAGGAAAAAATTCTATTATTTTAACTTCATTTAAATGCCTAAATTTGATTGGTCTTTTTCCCCATCTAATATCTAGTGCTGCAGCCTGTCATGGACACAAACTGGCTATTTCCATGATGCATTGCTTTTTTGGAGCAGAGTTGATATTTAAGGATATATATGACATGGGTCACTACCCTTGACTTTGACCCAGTTTAAAGAAATACTTAGTTCTCATTAAGGTCTTTTCATAGGTGAAATAGTAAATTATATTACCTACTCTTATAGCCCTTCTCCAAAGAGCAGTGAGATACACACAGACTGGAATTTCTGATGATAAACTTGAAGTCAACACGCTCCTTCATTGCTTTAGTGTTGGCCACTTGGGAAAGTTCTCATTACAGAATGACAGCCATAGGCCATTTTCCCTGTTAAATTCAGATGAAAACTAAGCTACTTTGATCCAATCCTTTTGAAAAGATAAGACTGGTGTTATGGTTAAAACCTCAACTGACAGATTTCAAATTGGAGCACAGTTGGAAGCTCTGGGGTTTAAGAGGAAGAACAAAAGGGCTTCTGAATCTGCTCACAATGGAGCAGCTCACTTATGGGGAAAAATGGCATGAAGCCTACACCTTTCTTATAAAATTAGGCTTCCTTTGCTTTTACCAAACAGTCTTAATTGCTCCAGCCAGGATAATTACCTGTCAGGTATCATTAGAAACATTCATGGCACATTAAAAATCACCCAGCCATCAAAGCTTCCTTTGTGAACTAGCTTCACACCATGGTGCCCAATGGCTGACCTGCAATACAATGTTGTGGGTAGTTGTAGAGGGGGGAGGTGTTGCTGCGCCCAGTGTTAGTGTCAGGATCCCACTGGCCCACCAGCTGTGTCTCCCTGGTCCCTGGAGGAGATAAAAGCCCTCTAGGAAAGTACTCCTTCTTTTCCAGCCTCTACCCTGAGTTCCTGATAGCCTCCGACCCAGAAGTGAATTAATTCTGAAGTTAATTAAGTTTAAGCTTTAGAGGCTCTCATCTAACTGTTCATCATAATTTTATATGATTTTAATAATGCACACCCCTCACTGTGTCATCGTAAAGCCTCACAAATCCTGGATTTGCCTCGGAGATTCTTATGTGTGATCATGCGAATGAATCCAAACTGAAGGCTGTGCTCCTCCGACCTAAACCGAGGTTGGCGAGAGCCGTGAGAAGCCGTGAGCGTCTCATCGGTGTCCGTACAGCAGGAGGCCTCTGCTCCAAGGGCACTATTGGAAAAAATGTCCCCAACCACACCATTTAAAGGATCATCCTAGCTCACACTGGTCACTCCCTAGCCCCTGGTTTGTACCTGGTTTTATCCCATGTAACTGACTAGCATGACACAATACATTGACACATTTTCTTCCTCCTACTTGGAAGGTGGGCTCCAAATGGGAAAGGATGGACTTCGTATCTTTTTACCACGGAACTTCCAGCATCTAGAATAGTGGTCACTACATAGGTGAAGGTGATCATATAACATATTGTCCGAAGAAGCATACTTTTGAGAATAAAGGGATTGCTTTATCAATAATATCTATACCAGGATATCAACTGTAACACTGTGGGGGCTTCAGGAAATTGGAAGGAAAGTCAACCCATTCTAAGGCTACATTGAATTTACTGCCCCTAAGGAAGAGGAAATAAGAGAAAACTATTTAATATAGGAGTGCCCTCTCCTTACTTACCTTCCCCTTGGGTCTGGCATAAAGCTCCTTGATCTTTGAAGGCTGGGAGGAAACCTTCAGTCCCTTCTATTCTTCCAGTAAGTCAGTGTTCTCAACTGGGAGCTGTTTACGGGCGCTGCACCCCCAACCCCATCTCATTTTCAGCCAGGGCATATCTGGCAATGCCCAAAGCCAATGTGGGTTGTCACAACAAGGTAGGTGTTACAGGCATCTAATGGGTAAAGACCAAGGATACCACTAAATAGCCTACAAGGTGAAAGATGAGCCCAACCCCAACAGAGAAGTGTGCGGCCCAAAGGCCAGTAGACTGGAGGCCTAGCAACTAAGAAGAAAGCCAAAGAACGAATGCCCAAGAAAATAATCATTCCCACTCAATTCCATTTTCAATTCCACTATTCTTCCCAATAAATATTCCGCTCCCTAATATTCTTACATAATTAAGTATTCTTGAGGCCTCTTTGTGGACCTTGGGCCGAAGCAGAGGGCTCCTTCCGTAACCGGGATGGGTGTGGGCAGTCAGGAACAAGTGGTCTGCAAAGATGGAGAAAGGCTGGGAATCTGCCCGAGGGAGTTGGTTTCCTCAGGAAACCTGGAGCATATTGAGTAAAGCGTGAACAATACATACTATACTATCGTGTATGTGATAACAGAAATATAGCAATTTTACCAAGTAAAAACAATGGATTTTACAAAAGTTCCAAAGGACTTATTAGGCTTCAGAAGATTTTACCACGCACAGTCTCATTTGATCCTCAAAGAAACAACTGGGTACTATGATTCCTCATAATATAAAAAGAAACTGAGCTACCAAAAAAAAAAAAAAAAAAAAGTGTGATTTGTGCAAAATTACTTACCTAGAAGGAGCCAAATCAATTAACGACTTGAAGAAGTAAAGGAAAGGCGGGTCCTGTGGGAGCTGATGAAACATTTAACTTTCATCTGATATCTAGTATGTGCTACATATTTCACGGTATTTCACTTGATCTTCACAATAGTCACATGAGGTCTCGCTTTATGAATGAGTGAGCAGGGTCTGGCTTGTTTTTCCTAACCGAAGTTTAAAACCATTATCTTACCTGCCATATCTAAGGCTTCTTCCAGAAAAACGACCTTGCTTCTCTCTATGTGAGCTCCTTTTGCTGATTTTTATTTATCTATTCACTCACTTAATTCAACACATTTATTTTCAGTGTATCCACAAAATTCAAGGCACAATGCTAGGCCCAAGGGAAACAACCTTGAACAAAACACAGTGTCTGCCTTTAGGGAATTTGATTGCACTTAAAAACAAAACAAAAAACTTGCTTAGATACTCATTTCCTTCTCCCTAGGAACTGAGCCATTACCCAGCCATTCACCCTGAGAGCACCAGCTGGCGCATGGTGTTGAGAGGTGCTGCGAAATTACTGTGCAACTCTTTCAAATTATTTTTGCTCTGTTATGCTGTTTTGACAACGTTATGATGTTAAAAGAGTGAGGTAATCCCTTTTTGAATTTTTCAATGAGATTCAGACAGGCTTGGAAAACTAAGTTACTGACAGGGGCTCTGTTTTTTTATGCAAAGTAAATTTCAAGGAACCTCTGAGCTGAAAGAGTTAGAGGAATGAGTCCACCGGGTTAAACAGATATGAATAATCAAGGTAACCCAGGGAAAAGTCGGGGCAGCACACATGGAAAAAAGGATTCTAAGTTTTTAGACAAAAGTGGGACCACATAATGCTGTCGTATGATCAGTTGTTCTTAGAGGTCAACATCCCATCTGAAGAACACGTATTATGGAAAAGCTTTTCATTTTTTGCCTTGTCTGAGTCAAGCAGAAGGAAACAGAACAGGTCTTCTGAATGTGAACCCTACATAAGAATTCTAACTAGAATTCTTATTTCATTCATGTATATGCCTATAATGTGCCTACTCTCTAAAATAAAGAAAGAAATATATAACGTGTCAAGTGATGACAATTGCTATGAAGTGAAGTGGAGGTGGGTAGGACAGAGAGTGATGAGAGATTCTATTTGTGATGAGGTGTTCATGGCAAAATCAGATAAAGCAACATTCAAACCAAGATTTCCAGGTCAGAGGGAGCCACGCTAAAACATCCCTAGCAGAAGAAGAGACCCTGCAGTGCGTGCTGAGTACTGAAGGAAAGCAGTCGATGTGGCTGGAGAACATTTTGCCCAGAAGAAAAACGGACTTTGACGTAGTCAGAAAGGTAGAGCAGCTAGCGATCACTTGGGGACTTGAAGACCACAGTAAGGACAGCAAGAGATGAGAAGAGGGTTTGAAAACACAGCTAGTAGGATCTGGCAAGCTTTCATAAAAATGACTCCGGTGGTCATGTAGAAACAAGTCGTGAGCCACCTGGGTAGAATCTGGGGACTGGTACCCTACGTGGTCAGGTGCCGGTGGTGAGGAGTGGCTGAGTTCTAGACCTATTTCAAATCAAAGCCATCAGGATTGGGGCAGATGGGATGGGGCTGCTGGAGCACATGTGCAGTCAGGAACGGAGTTCACAACACTGGGGTCAAGCACTGGCCGAATGAATAGCTTGGGCTACAATGAGAACTTCTGGGGGAGCGCCCTGGGGAGGGAAAGCAGAATCCAGTGATGGAAGTGTTACAGTGGAGATGTCCCCGGTGCATCAAATGCAAGTGTCAAGTTGAAACCTGAATGGGTGAGTAGGGGGGACAGGACTGAGATCAGGGCCACACATAGGAAATTGGGGCTCACCAGGAAATAACCACTTTATGGAGCCCCAAGATTACATAAGAACACACAGATAGGGAAGCATTGAAGGTTCCCCAATATTTGATGTTTGGGGGATGGAGGTACATATAGCAGAAGAGTGAGGGGAACTATGGAAGAGGTCAAAGAAGACAATTTCCAGAAAGAAAAAAGGATGACAGGTGCCAATGCCTCTCACTATGGCGCACGGCCACATATCTGGAGCAGCAGGCTATTCAGAGATTCACAGGAGCAGGTCCCATGATGCGGAGGTGACAAAAGCCACAAGGACATGGGTTCATGGAACAAACAGGAGTGGGGAAAACTACAGACAGCAATTTGAGGACTTTTCACAAGAAGAGCAAAAGACATGAGGGAAGTGAGGGAAGATCTGGGAGTCAAAGGATATATTTTTTTCTTTCTTTAATGAGAATATTATAAACATGATGACTCCTAAACCTAAAATCAAAATTTCTCAAACTGATTCCACATGAACTGCCCACCCATATGGGTAGCAGCTGTGGATGATCATAGTGGGTGTGGACCCTGACGTCCACCTCTCTTTCCATATCCAGTCACTGGTTCATTTTAGTCATTCATGCACCATGTCCTTATTGAGGTCTTACCAGAGGACAGGCATGTGCTAGGCTCGAAGGATAACGAGTGAGGGTCCCTGTCCTCACCCAGGCGATCGTCTAGCATGGAAAACTGATACTGAAAAACAGCAAAGCTGGTCATGAAAGAAGCACTGGGATTGATGTGGAGCCAGCCTTCCCAGGAGCTGGGCCGGCCCCTCAGGAAGGCCTGAGGAACGGAGGCATCAGAACCAGCCGGGAGGCGGCGCACTCAGGTCATTCTTAGCTGCGGAGAGAGCTTGTGCTCCAAGTGAGAGAAAGCCTCCCGTGCAGGGGGCACGGAAGGGAGTCCTGGGCAACACAAATAAAAAGAGCGTAGTGCCAGTGCAGAAGGTGGGTCAGGAGGAGTCAGGGGCACTCCCCTTAGGGAAATGCATTTCAGTCTTCACATCTGCCTCCTGGCAAACTCTTCCTGACCACAGTGCCTTCGTGGGGTGTTTTTCTCACCCCTGAAACACTCCTCCCCCAATGTTCACATAACTGACTTATTACCATTCTTGAGGTTTCAGTTCAAGTATTCCTTTCCTGAATGCCATGTTTAACACTGGACCCTCGATACTTTTATTTACAGCTGACCTTTGAAAATATCTACCACAACCTGTTATCCATGGCGTACTGGCATATCTGTTGCCTACTTCCCCAACCCAACGGTAAACTCTAAGAAGTCAGGGGCCTGCCCTATCCCAAGCATGGGGCACATAGAAGGCAAACAATAAATGAGTGTAGGTGTATGTGAATTTATTGGATGTAGAAGAAAAACTATCAAAGCTATTGCCAAAATTTCCACTTCAGTGTAAGCAACAGAAAAGTTAGAATACATTGGCAGGGAGGTATTAAGAGAAAAATCAGGTTAATTTTTAATGTATTGGACTTGAAGATGATGGGAGCTAAGCCTTCAGAGTCTTTGGCGCAGAAGTAAAAAGAGCTAACCATGAAAGTAGATTAGCATTACCTGTGGGAGTGCAGAGAAGGAGAACAGGGGCACCTAGACAAAATCAATACCTGAGAGGAAGAGGAGGCAATGGTATGTCTGACAACTAGTGGTAATAAGTAGATTGACAAATGGGAAAACTGTGGTGTTGTGGGAACAGGATGTTTCCAACAACAATAAATGTTCAACAGTGACAAATGCTATGAAACCATCAAAACAAAGTCAAGATGAAAGTGCCCAGTGAATGTGGGGACAGGAAGGCCTTCGGTAGTCATGGTGACAGCAGACAGATGGAGGCACGTTGCTGCCAGCTGAGGAGTGAATGAGTGACAAGTGTAATTCATTCCTTTAGAGTGACCATCTTCAGAGTTTTGCAAGTTCACTGGTTGGCGGTTGGCAGGTTGGTTGGTTCTTTCGTAAGGTTAGTGATGGTAGAGCCTTTGTCAATTCTGACAGGAAGGAACTTAAGAAAGTGAGACACAGTGAAATCTCAGAATATTCCCTGCCACAAGGCCCTTGCCAGGACAGTGGGTAGGGGCAAGAGAGGACAGGAACACACATTAGCCATGCTTACATAGAAAGAGGGGCACCTATGCCAGAGTAATAAGGGAGCAAAGAGGAAATCATCAGCCAATATGCAGACAGTTTTGCAGATTCGATAGTAGAAACTAAGAGTTTCTATCTGATGGCTTCTTGCTTCTCTGTGAAGTCAGTGGAAATATTTGCCAATCTCTTTCCCTCTGACGTGAACTGTTGTAAAAGTCTCCGAAGCCATTTTGTCCCCAGTCCTGTCCCCAGCAGCTCAGTTCCCCACTGACACTGGATTCTCTGTAAGGCTGGTGCTGTCACTCCCCCTGCATCATGTGCACATTATATTGCTAACAACCCTTGTCTGGGGCCACTCACTTATTAATTTTGCTCTTTGGGTGCCTAGTTGAGAACTTGACAAATTGGTGCTCAATAGAGGTTCCCTAAACATAGTAACTAACATTGAGAACATACCGCAGATGTGTTTTGTGAACTCTTTCACTTGATTAATAGGTATAAGCCTACGTTCTTATGTTTCTTTACATCTTGTTCCAAATTTTTATATTTATATGCATCATCTAGGAACTGCTTGTGAAAGTTAAGCAGTTATAATTTAATAAATTGGAAGAGTATTTGTTAATACCTGTTTATGCAATGGATTATCTAGGTCACCAAGCCTGCTAAAAAGATTGAAGATCATCCCTGTTACCCAGTGGATACACCGACATCTAGTGGTTATTAATCTGAATTTTGGTTTTCCATTTCATTCCCTCTAAGGGCAAAACTAGTTTTAAAACTTTTAAGTACCATATAGGCACTAGTTCACAAATCATACTTATTATTAGTCAAATTCAGAAAATGCATTTGGGACGTAGGGTCCTTTCCAAAAAAATCATCTGTAAAGAAACACAAAACATGAATCTTGAATGTGATCTGCCCAAGATGTCTGGCTGAGGGTCCAATTCAGTGGTTCCCAGGGTGTTTTCTGTAGAAAAGACCAATTCCACGGGCCCTGAAAATAGTCCTCTTGTACAATTCAAGCTCTGTGGAGAAATCAGTACCCAACTTCTCCATCTCTATGCCAAATCCTTCACCCTATTTTTTTAATCTCCATAGCATTTGGCATCATTTGACTCGCTGTTAATTTGCTCATTGTCCACACCCCCCACCCCGGAATATGAGCTGCGCAGGGGTGAGGATGTTTACATGCTTTTTTCCTTTAAAAACCCTTGGCCTATAATAGAAGTTCAATGAAATACTTGTGATTGAATAAAATAAAGTTGAGAAATATTAGATAAAAGAAAGTTAAGCAAAATTATCTACTGTGGCAATTCTTGAGGCCTTTAGTGTGTTAACACGTTGATCACAAATCCAAAGGCATGCAGTCTTTCTGAAGTACGCTCCCCTGCCCACCCCATCCCCCATACACACGCAGGGTAATACATTCACCCCTAACTTCTGTATTCCTGCCATACCCCGTGGAACCCATATTTCAAATTCACATACCATGCAACACTGAGAATACACCGAAGTAAAGGAAAACACACAGAAAAGAAATTGCACCTTTCAGAGTGAGTCAAATAATACAGAGAGAAATAAAACCTTTTCCAGTGAATGGCCCATGACTGACTATACTTAAATGACATTTATCTGAATCCCCACTCCTCCTGACCTTGAGGATGATCCACATGAAAGTCTGAATTACACGGGAAATGAAAGGACTTGCCATGGGGAGAAATACAGGCTGCACCAAAAGGCATGACGAAATAATTGCGCACTGTCATCAGAGCCAACGCGGCATGATACACAAGGAAGCCAAGTCATTTTAACGGCTATTTACGCAAAGCAGCAACCCTCCTGTGTTAACCTTTAGAAATAAGCTCACAAAAACACACAATGGAAGAACCATGACCTCTGAGCACCTGAGTCCCGTCCTACTTGAACGAGGCCCTTTCTGTACCAGTCCTTTCTGATTTCGGCAGCTGCGTCATGGGGGGGGAAGTTCTTGGAAATCGAAATGGTAACAACCTGAGCACATTTCAAGAACAGGCAAAATGGTCTCTCTGAACCCATTCTCCCTTTATTCGCCTTGCTTTTTGGCCGGGAGCCAGCCTTCTCCCCACCTAATACCACTTTCTTCCCCTTTACACTTAGCTTGAGTGACAGGGACGTCACTTGCTCTACCATACCCGATGTGAGCTTGGCTACATAGCGCCCCTCACCCTCAGCTTCCCGTGGTATCCATTTCCTGCAGGAAAACCATTTGCTTGGCACTTTCCCCATTTTTCTGAGGTGTGTAGAGTGTGACTGGGTATGGGGATGAGGACTGTGCATGATACAACACTTGTGAGAAAGGGCTACCTGGGACGGAAGAGTGACAGCTCCTGGCAGAATGGTTCTGGATGTTCATGTCACCATCATTCCGCACTGTCCCCACACTGCCACAAAGATTAGTGGCCCTGTTAATGGCTGATATGGATATTTGGTGTTTCCTTACCTTTCATAAAGTATAAATAGAAGTATCTGTTATAAGTCTTTACTTCTTTTATGGACAATCTAAGTAAAAGCCAGTGTACGTGCCCTGTAAAATTAGCTACAAACCCTGAAACCAATTCTCCTAACCCTCTACTCTCCCAAACTCCTGCCATGTCCATTCTACCAATCTGTTCATTCTGCAGGTTCCTATTGATACAGAACTAGCTGTAGCAATGATCTCCATGCTTCAGCCAAGAACTGAGACCAGCTTTCACTCTGCGTGGCGTGAGAAAGGTGTCTGGAGCCTGATGCATGAAGGGAAGATGCAGTTCTACCTGCACTTTAAGTCGAGTTAACAATCAGAAAAGACATCGGGATGCCTGCCTGTCTCAGGTGTGACCAAGCCTGCTCTCTGAATTCCCATGATGAGAGGTGCAGATCAATCTTTGGGGCCCCTGGGGTTAGCTTTCATATGATAGAATAGAGGGGTTTTTTTCCCTAAAATAAAACAGTTGATGTATTAAAAGCTTGGTGAGTTTAGTCACTTTTTATCTTTCCCTTTAAATCTGAATGATTGTACTGAGCTTTTAAGGTTTGTGCTAACTAGGGCATTTTAGTAATCTATTTTTAATATGTACCAACTTCTGTTCTTTTTAGTTCTGCCTTAAGACATACTTTTATCTTTACTGGTATGCGGAGATCATCAAAAAATATAAGTTCCCCATTACATGACAACTCATAATGAGTCTTAATGAAGCCTGGGAACAGCTGTTTAAAAACTCCTGTTTCACAGCTTCCTCAGCGGCATCCGGTGGCCACGGCCTCTCTGATCTGCACTCTCACCCGCATCTCACCCTGCCAATAATGAGAAAGGTGAGGAGAAAATCTTTCTCCGGTTTCATTAGGTATTTTGTTTTCATCAGAATGCTAATACACTATTATGAATTAGTGCATTATGAACCATCAGCTCAAAGCCTTTTACCCTTTTAATTATATTCCTTCATGGAGCAGAAAAGAAAGTAAATGTTACTATGCACATTTTTAAAGAATTCATGTCCTGGGTGAAAATGAGGGTGGGAGAGAACACACAGAACCAACTTATTTTTTTTAATTATATGGCAAACACACTGCAAATGCAAAGTGTTGAAAATTAAGCCAAGCCCAGATGATTTCAAGTAAGATCCACAATGCGACGTTTACAGGATTTAAACTTCGCGGTACAGGTTAATACGTATTAAGAACACCGAACATAAACTTCCAACATGAACATGATCTTTTTTTTTTTTTAAGATTTTATTCATTATTTTCAGAGAGAAAGGCAAGGAGGGAGGGATAAAGGGAGACAAACATCAATGTGTGGTTGCCTTTCACCTGCCTCTAGCTACAGACCTGGCTGGAGACCTGGCTTGCAACCTGGTTATGTGCCCTGGCTGGGAATCGAACCAGCGACCTTTGGGTTTGTAGGCCAGCGCCTTATCCACTGAGCCACCAGCCCAGCCTTGCTTTTTCATTTACACTTCCACATGGACTCTCTAGTTATCCTAGTACGGCTTGAACATGTCAGGGTCTAGGAGGAAAAGTTGACCGTCAAGCCAGCATCACCATCTTACTCTGACGTCCCACGTGACTTCCAACCGCCAGTCTTCCTGTATATGTAGTTTTTAACTTCTCACTGCAACTGATTTATTTTACACCAATTGCGTCTCTAGGAGGAATCCTTGCAAAGGATAACTTAATCTGCTCCATGCTAAGAACAAGAGTAAACCGGCACCTGGCACAGCGCCTCCTACCGGGCAAGCAAGGTGGTGGCTGGCTTGGGAACAAGTCTGTCTCTAAATCTGGAGAACACGCAGGTCATTCCTGTATTTCTCCAGTTGTCCTTCTGGTCACTTACATGGTGATGCGGAGCTGAAACGGGTGGCGTGCGCGGTCACAGCCAGTCCGGTGTTCACGACGCAGACTGGTAAGAATTTATGGTCGTGCCCAGTGGTGACTACTTACACTTACGTTTTTATCATCGACACTGTTTTATATCACTGTGTTCATTCCTGAGAGTTTTCTGGCAAACATATTCCAAAATAAAAATATATAGTATGTTTCTTTAAAAACAGACACTTCATTTTTCAATAGGAAGCTAATAGAGATAGTTTCCTCTTTCTTTTGAGCAATTGTGTAAATATAACTAAGAGAACATGAAATAGAAACCCAACATATTTCCTCCAGGATAATCGCGGTAGACACCCAGGCTGGTCAGACAAGTGCCAACGGAGAAAGACAACATTGTTCCAATTTGTTTGTTGTTTCCTTAACTGGAACCAGGGGACATTTCCAGCTCTGAGAGGCACCAAGTCTGTGGGTCCAAAAGGGTTTGCTTCCCTTTCCTGTCTTGATGGCACGTTCAATAAACGATTTTTGCTTTAAGGGATTCTGTGTCGAACGTTTAATGAAATTGGCTCCATAAAGGTTAGACAGAAATAATAAGCGCAATTCGGTCCTAAAAGCTGTAAGTTGCCTCAGTCACTCCAACCTCACTGGCCACTGTCACTTGGGCCCACACCATCTCTCCGATTCCAGCTGTTAGAGAGGGACAGAAGTAACTGAATCCTTTCATGAATAAAAACTATGCATAGTTCACCATATACTTAACCACTTAACTTTAGCACATTACATAAAATCCAATGTAACTAATATGGGGTTATAAAGAAATAGCCTATCTCTATTCATAGAGACCTAATGAAACTCCTCAATTCAGCTAAAGAATAGTCTTTCTTTTGGTTAGGTGCAAATTCTTCCACTTCTACTTTTTAATTTTAATTTTGTTTCCCAATATTTTTTGTCACCTTTATCTATACTAGTACTATGTCATATGACTAGTATATCAGTGACCTTTTTACTTCAAAAAAATACTATTTTTTCTAAAGGCAATTGCTTATATTTCACTTGAGGATCTTAGTGTTTACCAAATGTATTTCTAAGGAGACACCGGTTTCCGTCTTTCTGTTCTTAAAATAACTGCTACTGGTTACTTGTGTCCAGTGAGTAACCATGTACCTTTCCAAGCCGACATCGGATGTTCTGCGTTGCCTCCCCACCTTTCTCAATGAGATGTTAGTTACTTATTTCCCCTTGTAGGTGAAGAGGGAAATGGTATCATCTGGGTCTAAACTCCTAAGTGAGGAATGAAAACCTATTCTCCACAGGGAGGACCCACAGACTCCAGTTCTCTAGCCGTGTAAAAGTATAAAATGTCCTTGCTGAGTACTGGCTATAGGCTATAATCTATAAACAGATACTGTGGCTACAACCATTTAGCTATTTATTATTGTGTACTACTAAAAAGACTTAATTCTCCATTTCATGCTATATAAATACATACAACCCTGGCCAAAAACTTTATATATATATATATATATATATATATATATATATATATATACACACACACACACAAAATCTCATCTAAAAGTTAATATTTCAATAACACATATAACAGATAAAAATGCACCTATAATTTATCTATTATATGTACTATATATATATTATATATATATATATATATATATATATATATATAATATATATATATTTTTTTTAGGACACAAAACTAAAGAACTCATTTTAATTTTTGCTTATAGATAACACCATATTATTGAATGTTATGGTTTCCAAAGGTAAAATGGAAGTCCAGGATGCAGATGAAAAACCCTACTCCATGTACAAGCACAGTTACTACAACCCTTCCTCCCATCTCCAATCTTTTAGCTGCAAGAAATAGTGGTGATTAAAAAAAAAGTTCAACCCTGGCTGGTGGCACAGTGGCACTGGACTGGGAACCCAAAGGTCACTGGTTCGATTCCCCAGCCAGGGCACATAACCAAGTTTCAAGCAAGGTCTCCAATCAAGTCTGTAGCTGAAAGCAGGTGAAAAGCAACCATACCTAGATGTCTCTCTCCCTTTCTGCCTCTCTCCCTTCCTTTCTCTCTAAAAATAAAATCTTTAAAAAAAAAAAAAAAAAAGTTCAAACCTGGTTGCAAATTAAAATGTCTTCTCCTATTTAAAAAGAGAAAATTACTTTTGGAATGGAAGTGTTGAATAATTCCTGAATAGTATGTTCTGTCTTTGTGGTGATTTCTTAATATAAATCACAGATTTTAAAGTGTTACCTTAAATCTCCATGTTTTCTTTCTTTATTCCTGCTTGTTTTATAAAGTATGAGACAAATATGCAGCTGCAATGGTTTATCTTAGTGTAAGTTATTGGAATGATCAGCATTCTTTGCCACTGAAAGTTCAAATATGGAATAGAGGAGTG
Source organism: Noctilio leporinus (assembly GCA_004026585.1). NCBI lineage: Eukaryota > Metazoa > Chordata > Mammalia > Chiroptera > Noctilionidae > Noctilio > Noctilio leporinus. The sequence goes on from PVIW01000146.1 coordinate 355,682, forward strand.
TGTGTGTGTGTGTGTGTGTGTGTGTGTGTGTGTGTGAAAGAAATTTTAGAGAATGTTAGTTGTGCATTTGAAAAGAATGTACATTTTGCTTCTTGGGGGTGAATAGTTCTGTATATATCAATTAAGTCAATTCCATCTAGAGTATCCTTCAGTGCCACAATATCCTTGTTGATTCTTTGCTTGGCAGATCTATCTATTGCTGACAGTGGGGTGGGTGCCGAAATCCCCTACAATGAGTGTGTTGCTGTTGATATCTTTCTTGAAGTCCTCCAGGATTTTAATTATATATTTAGGTGCTCTTATGTTGGGGGCATATAATGGTTATATATTCTTTATGGATTCTTCCCTTAAGTATTATGAAGTGTCCTTCTCTGTCTCTTTTTATGGCCTTTGCTTTGAAGCCTATTTTGTCTGATATGAGTATTGGTACTCCAGCTTTTTTTTTTTTTTTTCATGTCTATTTGCTTGGAATATTTTATGTTTACACAAGGGAATACTAAGCAGCAGAAAGAAAAAAGGAAGGGACTCCTATCCTTTGTGACAGCATGGATGGAAATAGAGAGTATTATGCTAAGTGAGATAAGCCAGTCAGTGAAAGGCAAATACCATATGATCTCACCTATAAATGCAACCTAATGAGCAAAACAAACAAACAAGCACAATAGAACCAGAGACATGGAAATAAGGAGCAGACTGACAGTGACCAGAGAAAGGGCAAGGGGATAATAGGAGAAAGGAGGAGAAGAATCTAGACAGGGACCAAGTATGAAGGACCCATGGACATGGACAACAGGGTGGGGACTGACTGTGGAAGCATGGGGGGGTAGGCTGGGCAGGGGAGAGCAATGTGGGAAAACAGGGGCAACTATAACTGAACAACGATGAAGAAATTTTAGGTAATTAATGAACAGAAAACATAAAATATTTTTAAATTCAAAATGTTCTTCACTTTGGATTCTAAGAGAATTGCTTGAACATCTACAGAAAGGAGTAGAAATACAAGACTGACAGTTTTTCAGCTTCTGCAAGGAAAATGCAGACTGTCATTTCCATCAGAGATCTGAGGGTTTTGGTGCTGTCATTCACATCCTTACTGTCCTACAACTAAACTCAGTGTCCTGAACATAATGGACACTTGGTATATTTGGTAAATAGAACTAAATATAAATTTATCTGATTCTTGGCACAATCATGAGGCAAATTCAGGATATTCTATTTTTCTCTTCCTCTAATTCCAGTGACAATGACAACAAATACACTGGTACCTAGGAGCACAGAAGAGAAAGAGGGAAGAAAACTGTAAAGCCATATAGAGAAACAAATCAGAAGAGAAACCTGTGAGATGATATTAATAGAATCCTAAGGATTGAAACTAAGAAGTTCACAGATAAGCAGAACAATAATAGTCATTATCAGTCATTTCAACGACCTGAGAAAATAGTAAGATTACTATGTACTATTAAAGGAAAACTAAAAATGACTAATGAAGCAATATGAAACTAATTTCTAACAGAGAACATGTTGACTGGTCATGAAGACCAGAATCAACCACATGAATATTGCTAATGAAATCTGGAATTGAAGACTTGGTTGGACTCAATAATTTCATCACAGGCATAGAAAAAAAGCTGATTTCACCACATCTGTGTGACACCAGTTTTGTTCCCAAACTTCTTACCATGAGTAATGAGCTAATAGAAGGTTATAAACAATTTATTTCTAACCATTGCATGCTGGGAAGGAGCTCAACTTCTTGAATGGCAGAACTGCTTTGTGTCTGATGCTGTCTATCTGGACTTAGTTGAAAGGATAACATGGTCATTTAAAAATTCTGTTTAGAAAAGAAAGACTTATGTTCACCCACAATACCTAGACTATACTAATCCAATCACTTGGATGATTACTGTAATTTCCACATCTTTGAGTTTATGTAGTTAAAGTTGTACAATAAGAGAAGTATATTTAGAAAGAATTACCTGGTATAACATGTTCCTTTTAGCAAGGATGAAAACTAAAGGGGTGAGGTTCAATGTTACACAATAACTACATGGAGACCAAGATAAAAACTAAGGTTTTCTGGTTCTTAGATTATTTATCAGTGGCAACTGAATGCAGGAAAAGTTTCCAAATGCTTTCTAATCATCTCCACTGCTCCAGGGACATTCGTTAGAAAGATTGATTTGTTGTTCATTTTTACTTTTCTCTTTGGCCACCACTATGACAGAATCTGCAATTGGAAACATTCCTCAAGTTTTTAAATATTTCCTTTTGCAAGCAGTGTTTCGATTCAGTGCACGTCTGGACTGTTTACCTGCCCTGTGGATACACATGTGCACTCCTATCTTTACACCCAGCCCCAATACATTTGTTGTTGCCATTGAGACTGACATGGAAGAAAGTACTTTCTATGTTAATCATATACACCACCCATGCATGATTCTCTTCGAAACAGAAGTTTCATTTGTAAAAAATGCCCAAGGATAAAGCAAGCACCCATCTTTTCATGAGTTCAGTGCCAACTTTATGCTTAACACAGTGACAGAGTGTGCGTGTCTGGTAGCAGTAACTCCGGGGATATAATTCCTAGCTATAAAATGAAGTCTTAGTTATTCAGTTATTGTTGTCTTTGAACTGTGGCTCCTTCCCAGAAGCACATGCCTCTGTAGGTGTTCTTCCGTGCCTGTGGGATCCCAGGGTTCAGTGGGGCTGCCTGAGTTGCCTAAGCAATTCTATCCCCTTGCTCCCATGCCATGAGCCTATAGGTTTCCTAAATGGAAACCAGGCACATGTTTGCTATTAGTTTTGGATCCACAGATCTCAAATTATAAGAACTTCAGCATTGAAAGAAGATATATATTCCAAAAATCTTAGCTGTCCTGTCTACCTAATTAATGACAGATACAGAAGGTCTTGGACTTACAATGACTGGTTCACTTAGAATAGAAAATACTTTTCAGTGGTGTAAAAGCAATACCCATTCAGCATAAACTGCAATTTGGCATTCTGAATGTTGATCTTCTCTCAACTAGCCATGTGCAAAGCAGCACTCTCTCATGATGCTGGCCGCCAGTCAGCCACGCATTCACAAAGATAAACACCTGAAACTGTGCAGTGGACCCCATGGCCAGTGTCTCCTGGACATTGTGTTCTAAGCACACTTCAAGTAGGCTAGGTTAACCTCTGATGTTTGGTAGGCCAGGTGTGTTAAGTGCATTTTCAACTGATGATATTTTTAGTTTAACATGGGTTTATCTTGATGTGACCCCATCCTAAGACAGGAAGCATCTGTAAACAAATGTCAATGTGCAGTTAATTCAGGTTTTTATGTTGTTTTCATCCAGATACTTGATAGTGGCAAGTCTACATCCAACAAAACAGTTGATTCAGCCAACTCAGTAGCAAAAACAAGAAGCCAGATCAGTCATGAGTTATGCACACAAAATCACAAGTAATGAGGGTTGTACTAATCAACCCGTTGTCAGGGAGCCTTGAAACTACAGCCTCATCAGCACTCAGCAAAGCTCCTATATCATCGATGCGCTTGCCTATTTCAAAGAATTCTATAGCAACTGTAGGAAAGTGAAGTCTATTTTTGAACGCTAGCATGTATTGGAAAAAACTCCAGAATGATTAGTCTTCTGGCGTGTATTTTAGCTATTACAGCTGTTTGCAATATATATGTGCCGCATCTATATTTGAAATCTCTGCTGTTGCCATTCACCATCTGCCCATGGGTGGGTGAAAACGTCTATGCTTTTTGTTCATTGCTTATGAAACTGCACATGGAAATTTGACAACCCTGTATTATTTTTCCTAGTCTTTTTCAAGCATCTAATCAATATTCCAGAAAATGCTCAAGTAAAAAGTTTAAAGTCTCTCAAAGCCAACAGTGTCACTTTCCTTTTAAATTAGAAGAGGTATAAGATGCCTCTCACAGGAATTTGACCATAGAAGTTTTATGAACTACTTCATAATACTCTGAGCACCTGAAAAACTGACTTCCAGATGTCAGCTCTCTGGAATATAGTGAGGACAGAAATCTAGAAACACTAAGACAGTGTCAGACATGCCAAGTCACAAGAGTCCTTTGTTCATCCAACAGTAGAACCCTGACCTCCATTTCAGTCAGTCATTCCCCTTAAGACAAAATTATCTCACTAATGGTTTTCTGGCGGCTAGAATTCTACAGCTACCAGAAATGCTAGTCTCCTAGAGGAGAACATATAAAAGGTATATAGGCAAGCCAATGAGGAAACTGAGGAGCTGAGAAACATGTCATGAATTTTGCTGAATGTTACAACCTAATATAATAGTGAATGTTCCTAACAATGATCCTGAATCATTTCTAAAAACTGGTATATTCAGAGCCCTCTATTTAAAAAAAAAAAAAAAAAAAATTTAATTAAGAAGTATAACCGTTTTTGGTGATAAAGAGTCTTTATTCAAAAGCAGTCACTTAAGCCTATCAAATCGCCACTTTAATTACTTAGGCCCATCAATTAAAGCTGAACTCTAACACCTGGGCTATCCTACCTTTTCCCTATTAGTTTCTGTAGGGTTAGTTTGCAAACTAAAACAACATAATACACAAAAGCTACACAACTGCAGAAGAATGGCAGGCTTCTACTTAAGACATAAATTAAAAACACAATTTCAATTAATGTATAGTTCAATCAATATTGCTTAAAATTTATAAACTTGGGAAATTTAAAGTGAAGCATTACAATTTATTAATGTGGAAAGTATGCACTACGGGTGTAATTTTATAAGTCACTTCTCTAACACAATAATTATGTAAAATAATCTGTGTTTTACCATTAATATCAATACTTTAAAACCATGCAGATGCAGTTAGGGTCCAAATTCCAATCCCAAGAATCCTGCCTAACATATGAACACTGTAGCCATGATCTGAAACAAATTTCCCCTCCACAAAACAGAGTTCTCATGCACTTCACAGGCAAACCATATACTTATGACACAACTGGATACATCTAAAATTATAAAAATCAGTATTTTAACCACTCAGTTTCTCTGTCTCTGTAGAATTATTTTTTAATAAATGTGGCAAGAGCCTAATTGTTCTATGACAATAGGAGTTGTTCTATGTAGGATTAATTTTTTCCACATCAAATAAATCATTCTTTAGAACCACTAGCAGACTGGTCAGTCATTCATTCTTCTCTCTGTTTATTTTTTATTTTTAAACATTATTTTTATTTCTTAGAGGGGAAGGGAAGGAGAAAAAGAGAGAAAGAAACATCAATATATGGTTGCCTCTCATGCTCCCCCAGCTGGGGACCTGGCCCACAACCCAAGCATGTGCCCTGACTAGGGATCAAACTGGCAACCCTTTGGTTCACAGGCTGGCACTCAATCCACTGAGCCATACCAGCCAAGGCTCTCTGTTTATTCCATGATAATTATCTCTTTATTAAGACATTTTTATTCTCAGGTTAGTTTTATCCATAAACATTGTCTAAACCTACATTTGAAATGTTAAGACTTGTAACTGAAGACTCAGTATGCTTCAACTTAATTTTGTAAGTAAATGAGTCCCTTCTTAACTGATTATTATGACCAGATGGCCATCATGTCCACCTAGCTTACAGTCAGAAATGTAATTACACCTTCCAGCAGAAGGCAATAAACACAACAGATGACATATTTTTTTCTTCCTTGTCAAATTCAGAATGGTAGAGGGCTTATTTGACAATGAGTTTCTTGCTAGGCAATATCTATCGGATAAAATACATTGCTTAAATTTGTCTTCCTTTTCAAAATTTAGGAATTCACTTTTTATAAAGATCAAGAAACATTCTCCATTGACTATGTGTGTATTTATAACTATATAATCTTTATAAACCCTTGCCCTGGAATTAACTCAAGATTTGACCACTCAAGGAGAGAAATATAAATATATATATTTTTTTTTCAATATTGAGTCTTCTCATATATATTCTAGTTGGGTCTTGCTAGATAACAAATTTAAAAGGTTTGAGTCTCTTCTTTACAATAACTCAGTGTTTAAACAGGGCCTCTAAGTCACTTAGCATGTGACGTGGGGATGCTTAGCATAGTAACTACTTCACTGAAAGTGTGACATAAATCTTTGCTGAACCAAGCTGCAACAAACCGTGATAAACTCGTAAACAGATCAATGATAATACATAATTATAATTGGTTCAATATAAGTCGAAGAGATTGATATAAGAAAATAAAGGATGTATCAACTAATGCTGAAGAGGGAATTAAGAAGGTTTAACCAAAGAAGTAGCGATTGAATATACTCATAAAACATTTATTTAGAACCAAATAGGAATTTAAAAAAAAAAAAAAACCTTTGTAAAATATAACTTCGGCTGACTTTGTGTGGGAATTTATTTTACTTTTCTCCCTTCCGATTTCTGCTCATTATCAACGACTCCGGAGTTTGCAGCTTTACTGGGTATGATTGCAATCATAATTATCATTTTAGCCAAGACGTCATGCCGTGAGACAGCCTAAGAAATGAGATGCGGGCCAGAAAAGCCCCTGTGTTTATAATAGTTGTCACAAAGCCCATTACATTTCTACAGAGCCTGCTCACTTTCTCTGCTCAACGCCAACTGCAGATTGGAAGCAAACTTCACGCCTGACTGCTCAGGTCCGTCTAGGCACCGCCATCGTGAGGACTACAATCCAAACTGAACAGGCTCCGAGGGCCGATGATGAACCGGCAATTGCTTTCCCTCGGCAGCCTCTTTGGTTACCTCCCCAGCTCACTAAGCCCAGAAATAGTGGCTTTCTTGCTGCGTTTCCCCTCCCCTCTGCTGGTCAAAGCTGCACCTTCAGAAGTCTCCTGCAGCAAGGGGCTGGGGCCCCTCTTGGAACCCTGATTTCACCTGTCCCTCAGTGGGGCCTCCAGGTCTCCGCTGCCTCATCTGTAATGTGGCACCTTGGAGGATCGTTGTGAGGATTAACCGCGATGATAGGTGCAAAGTACTTAAGCCATTACTTGCCTATTTTATACCAGTTAGCTGTCATGACTTTGTTACTTTATAAGCCAGCGAACCACACTACTAACCACAGAGCTGGGGTGGGCATGGGCATTTCTGTTTTCCTCTAATAAGCTGTAAGTAACTTTTTAACATTCAAGTGAAAGAAACTTAAAAATATTCTTACAAAATGAATTCTTACTGAGAAATGGTCTTTCTCCTGTTTTTTTTTAATATTCTTTATATTTTGGCTTATATGTAATGTAATCAATATAGGTAAAAAAAAAAAAAAAAAACATATCAGGTTAAGTAAAGAGTAGCATTTGTCCCTCATTATTTTGTGAAAGATAAGGAAGTTATTTTGGTGTCTGATGGGACCTGACTCTATTAATTCTTATGAAGAAAGAATACAGATGATCTGACTCAACAGCACATTGTGATGGGTGTGCACAGAAGTCTCTGTCTCAAACACACATGCACCTACACATAAAACATACATGGATAAATCAAAGGGGAAAATTAATCATTCAAGTTATTTTACATTTCATGGGAATAAAGTTGCAACTTTATTTTGTATCTTTATTGTTTCACAACAAGAATTGTGTTTGGTAGAAACTATAAAATGAAAATAGTGACCTAAGGCAATATAAAGAAAATTATTTTACTTCAGCAAAATTACTGAAAATGTAATCTAATCAGCAGTTGCTATGTATCACATATAGACATCATCCTCACCATGTATTTAGAAAGTGTAAATTACCTAAATACTTCCAAATAATTGTCATTTGCCTCATTTTTGACCTGACTTATCTGTGTTAGTCACTCATATTTACTGAATTCATCAAGTCTTTGCCCAGTTCTTCTATTCTTTGTACACATGCAATAAGTACAGAAAGTCACTGTAAGTAGCAATGGTTGTTCAGGTGTCATTTATTTATTTGCCTGTGTTAACTTTAGCAGCATAATGTGACCTGGTGCTTTGTGAAAATAAGGGTTCGTCAAGATGGTGGTCCCTTATGAAACTGAGTGTGATGTGAGGGAAAGATGCTGAACATTTACCTACTAATAGGGTCAGCAGGAAATCAAGGATGAAATGACATAATTTATCATCTAAACCAAGACACTTCCGAAAGTGAAAGAGAATTGTTAGCAATTATGTCAAGACAACAGAAATGAAGTGATACTGTCCTGCACAAAACAAGATGGAAAGGCACCTGAAGATAGTTTCACCCTAAGGAAATAGGCGAGACCAGGATAAGAATAAGTTACAAGAGGAATGACTCTTTCTCAATTGCTGTCAGGTGACAGAGGACTAAATGACTGTCTCTAGTGATAAATGTGACAGAAGGTGCCATTCCATGGTAGGGATACCAGGTGACAACCAGGACTCCAGGGTATTTGAATTTCAGAGAAATAACAAATAATTTCTTAGTATAATAATGTCTTAAACAATATTTGGGGCATAGTTTATAATTTTAAAGAATGTTTATTAATCTGGAATTCCAGGGTGACTATGGGTCTTTTATTTTTATTGCTAAATTTGACAGCCCTACTGGGGGCCCACAGCCCGTGCACCCAGATAATGCTCTCTGCTCGCAGAGACCACCAGGGAGAACCTGTGTAGTTCTAAACTCAGGATTCCTTCCAAGAACTAAAGTTCTTTTTTTTTCTAACACTGGTTTAATCACTTCACAAAAGAGAAGGACCCCTCTGAAATGCTTTGCACAGGACTAAGAGCCTAAGAGCTGCCGCTCAGAATGAGGGTGCACAGTAAACGCCTGAATGAGGGAGTGACCCTCCCTCTGCTGGGGCCAGGGAAGCAGAGGGCAGCAGCTGCCTGCAAGCATGCTGGATGCACAGAAGAAAACCCTGGTGGAAGAGGGCAACCGAAGAGCCACGTCAAACTAGGGTTATGTTCCGATGGGCCACATGGGTCAGGGTTGAGTCTCCAAATTCATTCAAGCTCTAGGAGCCCAGAAGGCTGGCCCTAAGACAGGAATAGACACAAAGCTCAAAGCCAGAGGGCAGGACTCTGAAATAGTAAAGAAAATTCAAGCTTCTGGGGAAAAAATAGAGACAGGTTTGGAGTGGCCAAGAAGGGAAGCAACAGGTCAAGATGGTACCCTCTGTTAGGGCTGGAATATCTGTAACCTCCTTCTATCAATCACTGAATGCAAGCAGTATTAACCTCTCCAAATGGTCTTTAATTATTTCATCCCATCTTTGTTGCGGTTAGAATTTTTATATAAGGAATGGCCAACTTTAATTACTACTATCAAAATAATAGTAGTAATAGCTAACTGGTACTGGGCTCTTACTATGCACCAAATTAACTAAGCTTTCCTCTTGGATCAGTTTCTGTAATCACTATAACCCTATGACATAAGTAATGGTGTTATCTTAATCTTACCTTACTATGAATCATTTTAAGGCTTTCTGGGTAGGTTCTTATATCAAGACAAGATGAAAAGTGCCACAGGTGAGCAGGATCTGTAAGAACCACTGTGCAAGGCTCATATCTCTGTCATGAAGACTACCTGGAGGCCCACCAGCTAGGCAGGAATTTTCTCAGCTCCACTGCTTGCTAGCTATCTAACCCTAGGCAAGCCTTCAGCCCCCTAAATCTTTATTTCATTCTATTTAGAAAGCTGACAATAGGAGGGGCTGCCCTACAATGTTGTAATGAATGAAAAAGTATGTTAAAGGTTAAGCATAACGTATACCTGGTATACCACGAGTATGCAATAGATAACAAATGTTGTCATTTAGAAAAGACTTACTACTGAAAGAGAGGGAACGAGAACAGAATTTGTTATTATTGTAATGTTTGCATCGATTCATTTTCTTTATAGTTTACTCTTTTTATATGATTTTCTATTTCAGTATCTATGAGGTCTAATTATGTCTCTCCAGAGAGTTCTTCATCTGGAGCTGGGTTCTGGCTGGGGCTGATCTTCTTCCCAGCCTCACCCAACACACCATGCCCACCACCATGCCCACCAAGACAGAGGGCAGAGCAGCTGCAGCGTCTGAATCCACTGGGAACGAATGCAAGGAGGATTTGTGTGCTGGTACCCCTTCTGGGCTCAACTGAAGGATCATAATATGGCATTAAGTCTCTCTGATTTCCTAAAGGGGATGGGAAATATAATTTATAAGTATAGGGGAATCAGTACCCTGTAAGTTGAATTTTAACCACTGAGAGACAAAATACAGAAGGAGCCAGTAAGTGAAATCTTCAGCCTCGCAACCCCACCATGAACTTCTACAAATTAAACTAGGATCACGGTACTTCTCCAGAGGTGCCACATGTGACCAAGACACTGGTCAGGTGTTTTCTTATAAAAAGTAAATAAATAAATGGTCAGCTCAGTCATTTAATAGCTTAATTTTCTTTTTCTCTTTTTTGTCTTACTCCTTTTCCCCCTCATTCTTACTGCCCTGGGATTAAAATGATAAGCTAGATAGATGTATGGATAGATGGAGAGATTAGGTAGACAGATGATTAAGTGATAAATAGGTGATAAGATATAAAGAGTGAAGAAACTCCAACTGTTTTTGCTACAAGCTGTTTTCTTAGAAAATCCAGATTAAGGCAATTGGCAGGAGGAGTAGCCCTAGCAAGCTGATCCGCAAGGGGCAATTATGGGATAGATAAAACTCGGTATTAAGGGAGGCTCACAGACCCCATTGCAGACGATGATGACTAATGCCACTAGAATGCTTGCTATCACAATTAACAAAGCTTCATGTGACTGGTATGGGACCAACCATAATTGAAAGAATTGTGGTACACAGCATATGATCTTCTGGCATTGGAAGTCTTGCTAAAAAAAAAAGCCTCAGGACAGCTAACTGCCAGCTAAGGAATACCATGAAAACCAATAGGTCTCCGTGAAGTTTCAGAAGAAGCCTTGTCTTCTGTAGCTTCAGAGCACATGGCACAGAAATCAGGCTTGGTAATTGTAAAAGTGGCAAAGTCACGGAGGAAAGGAAAAGTATAGTTTCAGAGATCCCCTGTGTCAAATTATGGTCTCAAAAGGAAATAACGGGGCCCTACTTATTCCCTGAGAAGGGAACATGTGGGTAGAGAACCCTGAGAATCTTGAACCTCAGATCTCGAAGTCACCCAGATGCGTTCACAAATGGGTGGTCCTGACTTAGGGAAACCAGGGGGCAGCACAATGCTACTATCCTCTTATCTCTTGTAGGCCCTGGGAGAAAAGGGGTGGGTGACTACCAGGGATCAGAATAAGAAATTGTGTGATGAGACCCACTTGGAGAGGAACACAGGTAACCAGACGCCAGACTGAGAGGGAACAAGGACCGTGAAACCGCGGCCTCATGCGCCACTTTCCCTCTCACCTTCTGCAGGGATGTCCACTGGCTTGAACTAGAGGTCAGAAGGCGAAGGAGCCCCTTCCAGGAGTGGAATACAGCTGTGAGCCGGAAAGTGATTTGCAGGGGCAGACAGAACGTATGCATCAGAGGCTGAGCTTTATAGCACTGGGCATTTCTTTGAGCTACCTTATGCCCCCACAATAAAATTTCTCCCTAAATACAGATGGAAAGATCTCTAGAAACGTCCATTGTGTGAAATAAGATATATTTTAAAAGGGAATACTCTTAAATAGACATCATTAGGTGCAAAAAAGTCTGTAAAGGCTGGATACTGGGATGAGACAATGAAGTACAGAGGACTGAAGGTAGGAGTCAAAATCCACTCATTTAAATGTTACTCTCATCCAACACACCCTCAGAAAACATCCAGAGTAATGTGTGACTATATACCCAAGCCCTGTGGCCAGCCAAGTTGGCATGTCAACTCAACCTCCTACCTGACTTACAGAGAGCCAGGCCGCATTCTGCCTCTCTTCAAACTGAGAGAGAGCCATCCACAGCACTTCCTCTGCATCTCGGCCACACCACCCTTCATGACTGGCCTATTCAACCAGTTCCCCTGGAATGGCTGGGACACAGTGGGGATGGTGGTGAGGGTTACAGGGGAGCCTGGAAGGCACAATGACCTGGGAGCCCGATTCCCAGCATCTTTAAAATGCAGCTGTACTTCTTCAAATCTAGGGCTTTAGCTGCTGTCCCTGCATGAAAGAAGTGCTATGGAACAGGCTGGCAATTGTGACAGGATGTGGCCAGGACTAGGGAAAAGGAAGGGAAGACCGCATCAGGAGGAGTTAGAACGGTCTCTAAGCCAGACCCGAGGACAGGGAGAGGCCTGGTCCAGTCAGACTAAGTCAGACTAAGCTGACATGTAGAAGCTCCAACACACGGACGTGTGAGTGAGCCATCAGCCCGCTGACCAGCTGCGGATGCCTTCCTGTATCCACTGGAAACACCACTTTGGAGTTCATGGGTGTTGATTTCTTAGCCAGGGCCTCATGGACACAACAGGCCCCCAAAGGCTGTTTTTCTATAACTGCTAAATACACTCAAAAGCCATGTTCTGAAAAAGCTAATGTCAGCCTTCACTGGTACATATACAAATAGGTGTTGCCTCCACCCAAATCTATTAACATACCTTGATTACGTTATTACATTACATTCACGTGTAATATATCATGTTAGCTGATACAATATGCTATATCAGCATCCTTCTCCATATTTATGCTTTACTCCTACTCAATACACACACACACACACAGACTGTGAACCTATCTTGCACTACTTCTACCCCCTAGGGTGTGGTAACTGGTTTATCAGAAAAATAAATGTGACTTGCTTACTGCAATGACCAAAAACGCATTTATTTATTTATTCATTCATTCAAAAAAAAACAAAAAACAAAAAAACATTGAATGAGTACCTTGTGGTATCCTAGGTTCTTGTGCTTAGAATAGGAGATACTCCCTTCCCCGGAAGCTCCCAGTTTTAGGGAAAGACAGGCAGGAGACAGGCGACGTGAGTAATGCGAATAGTCCCAAGGTCAAACTGGAGCACAAGGTACTAAAGAAGCACTTCAGGTTTTATTTCTATGGCAAATCAAGAGCATTTACTCTTCACGGTTTAAGTAAATCTGCCATTACTTCATCCATAACTGTCCCAAAGTAAACTTGATTTTCGAGTGTATAAATGAAACTGTCCAAATGCAGTATAACAAATAGCTTCTCATTGGTATTCCTCCTAATGGCAATGTAGATTAGAGAACAACCTGACCTTTCTCACCAAGTCTAAAGACTATAATCCTCTGGAAAAATAGAGCAAGGAACAGAATATAGCGTGCATGGTATAATCACACATAAATAAAAATGTTGATACATGATTTCAAAGTAGGCTTGTTCAAATAGTTCAAAAGTGTCTCTAAAAGATAATCTAGCCACAAACTTGGCACAACAAGAATGCTGTAGATCAAATACTTTTTTAAGATTTGTATGAAGCTGGATGCAACAAGAAAAGCACCTCTCTATAAAAAAAAAAGTGAACTCGAGCCAGATTCCTGCATTCAAACCCAAGCTCTGCCACTTCCAAGCTGTGGGACCCATGGCTAGTTCCTTAACTTCTCTGTGCCTCATGTTTTCACCTGTGACATGGAAAATTCCAACATCCGTATCAGTTCTTATGAAGACAAAAAGCTTGTATGCAAGTAAGTTACTTAGAAGAGCGCCTTGCGCACAATTAACTATTCAGTAAGTATTAGTTATACTAGTATTACCAGAATCTGAGAAACTAGGGGGTTAGGTTAGAGGCAATAGGATTTCATCCCATTAGTTTGGAGAGCTAAAAACCGAAGCTTCGATGTGGCAAATGACCTGCTCAAAGTCACACAGGTGGTTGGTGGAAACAGGCAAGGCAGAGGTTAGGTTGGTGTTCTGTCTAATCAGGACTGCAGATCCAACAAAACACAAGAGTTTTCCAGACATAGACCAGTGGGAAAGAAAGAAATATTGTATACTGGAGCAATAATTTAGTAGATAAAAATATCTGATTTTAAAAGCTACTCAAGGCCCCGGCTGGTGGCACAGTGGATAAGGCACCAGCCTGCAAACTCAGAGGTCGTTGGTTCAATTCCCAGCCAGGGCACATAACCAGGTTGCAAGCCAGGTCTCCAGCCAGGTCTGTAGCTGAAGGCAGGTGAAAGGCAACCATACACGGATGTCTCTCTCCCTCTCTGCCTCCCTCCCTTCCCCTCTCTCTAAAAAAATAATAAAATATTTTTTTAATTTTTAATAAAAATAAAATTTAAAAAATAAAAAATAAAAAGCTACTCAAAGAAACTATGATCCTAACTTAAGGAAATTGCAAAAATATAGATGACTATCTGGGGCTTCATAAGTTACATGCATAGATTTTATGCTAAAAGTAGAGGAAAGAAGGCTGACAGGCGCAGATATGATAGATTAGCACAGTAATCTAAAATATACGTAGAAGAGAAGGAAGAGGAAGAGAAAGAGAACCTGAGGCTTACGTGAATTTTTCCAGACCACATTGTGTTCTTTCCATCTCTCCAAATCATCAGGGATCCTCAACCTATTGGCATATAACACACAGCTGCATTTGGTCCTAAGAACTTAGCTCTATTTACAGCACTCGGGCCAAGTATCTACAGAGTAGAAATATTCCAAATACTTCAAATTATAACTAAGTTGTATTACTCTCTCTGGAAAACAGCCCATTTTTGCTTCTCTCTTCCTCACTCTCTCATGCAGTCATTTCATCTGCACAATTGTAGATGCTGTGAAGCATGTCAGCGATTTCTTTTATGCTGCCCACTTCGTGAATGTTTATGAAACTGGGTTTTGTGGGGAGAATGTATGTTTTAACCTGAAGCACAGCAAATAAAGCTCTGGTCACTTGAGAGCAATTTCTTTAATCTATCTTGCAAAAGTGTGATGTGAATATATAAAAAGAGACAAACTAATTTAAGGTATACGGCAAGGAAGTATAGAAAACAAGAAAAGAAGGATGGGTCGAACTGAAATAAAGTCCAGAGGGAAATTTCTTTGAGATACAGGATGTAATGATATATAATTTTTTTCAAAATGACATGTTAAAAAAATAGTAATATACCCATAATACTCGGGGACACTGAAATTAAGGACATATGCACAAAAGGGGGGAACCTAACATCCTGGGTCTATGAGACCAAGAAGTCCATGGCATAGTTTCCAGTTTCCTTTAATAAGCAAACAACTCATTGAGGCCAGGCTTAAGAATTGTTAAAATTTTGACCACCTGACTGGAAGTCTTTTTCACAAGCTTTCACCAGATGCAAAGGGAAGGTTGAAATATCTCTATATTACACACATTTCTTACCACTGCATATATTACCACTCCACATATTTGTTCAGAAAAGCATGTATAAATGCAGTTGCACATTCCCAATTAGTTTAAGCACAATATGAGCGAGTCTGGAGAATTACTTTTTCAAGGTTGACTGTATTTGGTACAGGAAAGAGGGGAAATGTTATCGCTACAGATTTCTGAGAGTCATGCAACAAGAACTATAAGTAGTGCAAAAAGTAGTAGGACAATGGCCAGAGATTTTAAATGAAAAAATGTTTCGAAAGAGTTCAAGAGACTCAAAAACAAGATTTCAATTAAGTAAGGGCATGCTGGCTCAATTATGAGGAAAAGCTGAAAAGGTCTTAACAAACCATTAAATCTTTACAAGTTTCTTGTCTCCAGTATGATCCGTATTTAAATAATGCTCAAAGGGAAGCACAGACATAACAAAGACAGGGGTGCAGACATGCTGGTTAGCATAGCCTATGTGACAGGCAGAACAATGGTCTTCAAAGATTTTCACATCCAATCCCTGGAATCTGTGATAATGTGAACCTTGTGTGGCAAATGTCTGCAGATGCGATTGAGGTGGAGACATTATCCTGGATTATCAAGGTAGATCTAGTCTGATCACATATTAGAGGCGGAGAACCCTTCCCAGCTGTGGTCACAGTGATAGGGGCTGCAGAAGTGGGATGTGAATAATACTCAACCTGCCACTGTTGGCTTTGAAGGTGGAGAAGGTGGGTAGCCTCAAGAAGCTGGAAAAGATAAGGATTCTCCCTAAAAACCCCAAAAAAGGAATGCAGCCCTGCCTACACTTTCTTTTAAACCCAGCGAGGTCCATACTGGAGTTTCAAATGACAGAACTGTAAGACAATAAACACCTGCTGCTGTTACAGCAGCAATAAAAAGCTAATATAGACTATAATTAATTGAGCTTTAGGTTTAAGAAAAATTCTAAGAACAAAAATAAAGGACAACTTAAGCTGCATTCTAAGTAGGAAAATATAAAAATGTAATGTTAAAATGAGAAAATGATGAAGGATCGGGAGGAGGAGGAAGGACAGAAAAGCAGAATCAATTAAGAAAAATGTGCTAAACTGGCTGCTGGTACAGCATGGAGTACAAGACAAATAGGAGACTCTGCAGCCGCAGACCGGCAACTCCTAGAGATCCGGGCCAGTGTGTCTAAATAGGCCCATCCAGAACACAACGTGGAGGCCCACTTTTTTTTGTTAAAGAATGTTCATCTCGCATGGTACTCCTGACTCCTCTGGCAGATGGAATACTCTCAAATGGAAATTATTTTCAAAAAGTATTTGCAAAGGAACGTTAAGCCAAAGAGCTAAATGAGTCTGTAGTGCCTATAGGGCCTGGCTGATCTGTGAGTGAGATATTTAAGGAGTTATTCTCATGAAATTCTTAAAAATTTGTACAGAGAATAAGGAAGGCTCTAGATGACTAGAGATGGATAAAATGAGTTCAGATTGTAAACCGGAAAGTAAAGAAGGTGATTTACGCATCATAAACTGCGAGGTTAAGGTTAATACTAGAAATGGTTCGCAGGAGGAACACTGAAAGGGTTTTTAAGAGCTAAAAAATGTAACATTTAATTATAGAAAGCTGACTTAAATTCTGTAAGAATAGACTTATTGACTTATTTTGTTTCATTTTATATTTTGGCAAGGTTACCATTCTCACATGTCAGAGAGACTCTCAAGCTACGGTGCTTCTGGATTTGAATAGGTATTTCACAGAGTTTCATGCATTATTTCTGGGGGGCAAGATGAGCAATGGGCTAGGGACGGAAACACGCAGGTGGACCTCAGTGGCCACCGCGCAGGCTGGGAAAGGGGCCCCGGCCCATTTTGAAGGTGTTGACACGGATGCCACCAGGCAGTCCTCGCTGACTCCGCACTAATTACTTGCACATTTGAGTGATATACGGAGGAGGACCCTGAAAAAACAGGAAGAAGTAGCAACTCTGCACAAAGATCAAATGTAACCATATGAATTATAATGAAAGCCATTATAAAAGATGATAGTAATAGAGTAAAGGAATAAGATTACTTTAGTTTGTAATGACAGTTCTCTCACTGACTGGTTACATTATCTTGGAAAAACTATCTGATCCTTCTTTTTAAAAAAAAAAAAAAAAAGATTTTATTTAAATTTTAGAGAGGGGAAGGGAGAGAGACAGAGGAGGAGAGAGACAGCCATATATGGTTTGCCTCCAGTTACAGACCTGGCTGGAGACCTGGCTTGCAACCTGGTTATGTGCCCTGGCTGGGAATCGAACCAGCAACCTTTGGGTTCACAGGCCTATCCACTGAGCCACCAGCCAGGGCTACCTGATACTTCTTCATCCAGATTACTTCATCTATAAAATAGAAATTATAACATCTACTATATAAGCTCTTTGATATTAAAAAAGATTATCTATATGTTTAAATTGTTAACAATAAACTTCATATATATTTTGTTACTACATATAAAATAACTCAAAGTTAAAACTATGGGAGCTTAGAATGTGGAATATATAGTTGAATGTCTTAGAAGTCATGCAAGAGGAAAACAATGCAAGGATTTGATATAACTGTAACTTTAGTAAAAGTCAACAACTGTCTGTGCCTGCCAAAGTAGATCATGTAATCCTAAGCTTTGGAGATGGATAAAAATAATGTGTGGGTCAAGGAAGGGATGGCCTCTTTCCAACCTAGTTAGGTGCTCCTGGGGGAGTTCATTCAGTGCTAGACACCGAATTCTGAGAAGCAGCCAGAGAGATCATTTCCAGCATTCATATACAGGAGCCCAGCAGAATGAAGAGAAAAAAATAATGTAATGAGGAATACCAAAGCAAAGAGGATAATCTGCTTAAGAAAGAAAAGAATCTATAACAACATGGATGGACTCTGAGAATATCATTCTAAGCAAAATAAATTAGATTTTTAAAAGCTAAGAATCATACGATTTCACTCACATGGAGCATATAAAACTGAAAGCAGCCGAGGAGCGAACAAGCCAAACAAAAACTGACAGACAGACCACAGTGTGGCGGGGACCAGAGGAAGGGGCAAAGGGGGCAACTACATGGCGAGGGAAGATGATTTGTCTTTGGGTGGTGGGCACACAACGCAATATGCAGATGATGTTAACACTTGAAACTTATCTCATTTTATTAACCAATGTCACCTTGATACATTGAATTAAACATTTAAAAATAAAGAAAACTGAAAAGAGAAAAAGAGACTGACTGGCTGACGTCACTAGTTGGATGTCATGCAGGAATCCCGGTTTTGGGAGACCCCAGGAATAGAATGAGAATCAATGAGTAAAGGAACTGGTAATAAACTTCAGGTCATTATAGTGATAAACCTGTGACAATAATATCAGCAAATGCCTGTATGCTTACTCAGGGGGCAGATACTGTCGTAAATACTATATAATAAGTAACTTGATCCTTACAACAATCATTTAAGAAAGTGCCAATGCTATCTCCAATTTAAAGCTGAGGAACTTGAGCATATAAAGTTTACATAGTTTGCCTGAAGTCACGTTAGTGAAGACAGGGTTTAGGCCCAGTCATCCGGCTCCAGAACTCCAGAGCTAAACGACCCAACGTTGGAACAGTCTGAATTCGCTATCTCCACAAAAAGTGACAGCGTAGCACAGGGTGGCCAGATGGCCTTTTGTTCAGCTAGAGGAACAAAATGGCCTTTAGAAACTCTCCTTTCATCCACTAACCAGTACTTCCTGGGCATTTTGTATGAGCCGCATTCTGCATTGGGTTGTTAAGAAACCAACAAATCCATGATAAAATTCCTACCCTCGTGTAGTTTATAGGCAGGTAGAGTACACAGGCATCAGCCAAATAATTAATTATAAGGACAAATGTGACTGCTGCTACTAAGGAGAAATACATGATAATACAAGAACATATCAAGAAGAATTAGTTTTGTTTTTCCTCTGAGCTATCTAAGGCAATATTCTTGAGTAAAACATTTTAACAACTATTTTGGATCTATGGAAACATGTATATAGTGCTTAACCCTTGGTATACAAAGTATTATCATGGTCTATGTGATCCAGCTTTAGTTTTTAGGGTTTTGTTTTGTTTTTGATAATCCATTTCTAAGGACTGCTTTTCCGTAACATTTATTCTTTTATTTTGATTAAGGGCCTTGAAAAGAGCAAAGAGAAATTTTACTTTCTTCAATAGAATAAAATTCATTCTGTCTCATAATTACATGAGCCCATTCAACCTTTTTATAAGATACTTTTTACCTTGAAACAATCTGCAATTTCATCAGTTTTAAGAATTGTTGTATTAATTTACTGATTATTTTCAACAATGCTAAGAAAAATAAAAACAATAAGAAAGCAGAAAAATAATGGAATTATCTAGGATTATAAAACAGCAAAACAAATCACTAAGATTGTATCATCCTTCAATTTTCACACTGAATTGACCAAAGTGTTATCCTTTAAGAAAACATTATCATTATCCTTTAAGAAAACATAAAAGACTGCAGATGTAATCTTTGTTGTCTGCTTTTAGCTTTCATTAAACTCAGTTGAGAATGCAAGAAATTTTATTTTCTCCTCCTAGTGACACAAGAGAAGGAAGTTGACAGAGGATGATGATTCACAATTACTGAATGACTCAGAAGATGAATGTAATGTGACAAACAGCAGCTCTGGACTGGAATGGTGATGATGAGACTAATGGTATAAGGAAATAAATCTCAATCTTTAGAGGACAATATCCTGTATGAATTTTCTCAAACTCAAGACCAATTAGTGAATAATGTTTTTAAAGACAACAGAGAAATAAACATAGTGTTCTTATTCATGTAATTATTTAAAAGAAAGATTTAATCATTTTGGAACAAGAACCTGGACTACCTCATTTTGCTAAAAGGGAAGGTGACAATATCCTTTTATCTTTAGTGATCTTATGGTTTGTAGGTAGAAAAATGCTGAAAACACATGTGTACACGAAATAAGTGGAAGAAAGTACATGATGCAAAATTGAAAAAAAGGTTGGATGATTATAATTGTCACTCGTAAATCTAAAGATACATGTGTTCTGCAATTAGTGAGCAGAGAAGATGGCCATCTTCAGCAAAATTACACACTGTCAAAACCTCAAAAAGTTCTTCAGGTAATGCATTTTGGTGATGCAAGTGTAAGAAGGACCAGATACAGTGATAAGTTAGGATCTACTAGGGATGGGTTCTTGTTCTTAAAAGAAACAACTGCCCTGACCGTGAGCTGGACGGTTCACTTCTTTCTACCAGAACCATTGCAAAATTCTTTCCACAACGTGTTATTGAAGCTCTTCTGGTGCTGACCAATTGCTGTTTCAAATAGTCATTATGTTTCATCATAAATCTATTATATCAATAATTTGGAAACTACAAAGAGAATTCCACATTACCTAGGAGTACCATGTTCCAATTAAAATAGATATCACACAAAAAATAACATCTATGCCCCCAAACTACTAATCTTATTTCATAATTTGCTCTTTAGGATGACCACAATGGATTAATTGCTGTTGCTAACAATTTTAAGTTCTGAAATACCTAAATTCCCCTATAGTTTTGCTAATAAAATAGTAGATAGCTTTCTAAGCACCTCCTCCGTTAACCACCCTCCACAAACACACATACATCACACACACACAAAGGTCTACTCTAGGCAAGCTAACACATTCGAAGGAAAGAAGGAAAGATCCTCTAAAGGTTCACACATTTAGCTTTTAAAAATTTATGTTCTTGATCAATGAAATAAAACTTGAGAAAATCTTAAATATGTAGCTAAAATAGAAAAATACATATAATAATGTGTACTATGTACTATTCAAGGTACTTTGCATGTATTATTAGCTCATTTAATCTTTTAAGCCTCAAAATAACCCCATAAAATGGGCATTATCCTTACCCCCAACAACATGCAGAGTTTTTCTTACAATGTTGCACATATTTACATGCAATTCACTCGAAATGCAATTGGTAAACACGACACTTTTCACGTCAATCTCTTCGCACGCTCTAAATATCTTCATCCTCCAAGTTGTTTTCCACCTGTTTAAACACTTGGTAATTAATACACTGGAATGCAAACTTCACATATAAAAAACACATGGTCCCTAGTTCCATTGGAAGAGATAAATATCAAGTGAATACCTTTAGAAATCTGAAATGCTCTGATAAGAATCACCTTCCATGCCCTTTGTTTTACTCCCCTTTCAACTCGGCTGCTTTCTCACACCCCAGAAATTGCTTCACATTCTAATATTTGTATTATTCAATTAAATCACTGTAACAGGTTTTACTTTTCCCACTAATCATGGCAAGGCTTGCTAAAGAGTATAAATGATTTTATATGGCTAATTGCCCAAGACCATTATAAACAAAGAAGAAAAATGCCCCAAATAACCAACCGCTAATGAGAGTCATATTAACAGAGATAGATGGGAGAGGATAGATTAGGGTAATATTTTGCACATCAAACCTTCAAGACTTGTTGAATAGCTGAACTTGAGGGCGTGGAGGGAAAGCAATACAATAATGACTCCCAGATTTATATCTAGGCCAGTGCCATAAACAGAGACAAGAGTCAGGAGCAGAAACCATCCACCTTTCGGGAAGAGGCAACAGAGAGAATGTGATAAAATGGTCAACGTGTACAATTTCATTAGATTCTGATGTGTGCCACCCAAGCAGGTTATGAAGTCACAGGTCACTTACAGGATCTACACTGCCCTCTAAACACCTCTTATACACCACTAACCCCTACTGGCTCTGCCCCGCAGTCCCACCCCTTGCCGTAGAGGTCAGTTCTGAGTGGGCTCCCCCTGGCCCCCTGCCAGTGCCACCTGATGGCACCAGCTGGTGTACAACTGTTCCCTGTCCCAAGGCTCTTTTGATGCCAAGGTTCAGGAAAACCACAGGAACCCAATGGCACTCACATGTGTCCAGTCCAGAAATTCCAGGGAATTAACCTGTGTCCATGAATTCACAGTTCACTAGTGGGGAACGGAAACCAAAAGAAAAATGCTTTTCCCTATTAGATAAATGCTTCCCCCTTTGATTCCTGGACAGAGTTCTAAACATGTCATAGGTCCCTCAGAAAGTCCTGTGGGATTAGAGCAGTGTCGCCCCTCCCTGCGGCCAAGCCCACAATGCATTTCTGCTGTTCCCCTTCACACTTCTTCATGTCTCATGGTTCTAGGGAGCCAAGCTAGGCCAAGTGAGTTTTAAATTTAAATAGCATTAAATAGCAAGTAAGAAAATATGAAGAATAAACTTTTTGCCACAAACACAACAGATTATGTTGGTTAATTCAAATTACTAAGAAGATGAGATTTATTTCATGATCAACCATAAGTCTATTAATATCAAAGAGAATTTTAAAAATTAATAATACTGCCAAATAAGATGGTAAATTCTTATCTTTTACTATAGACATTAGTAATTCAAATGTAGTTGAACATAATATTATTTTAAATAATGGCAAGTCAATAATGCAGCATAGGTAAATATATTATTAGCAAAGTTTCTAATGTATAATATCATATTTTCTACTTAGTTCCTTTTAAACAGGCCTGCAGAAAATGGAAAGCTTTTTCATTAAATAATGTGAAAGACTTTATTCATGATATTGAATCCTGAATGACTTCTGAAGATATAAACATATCTTTACCTTTTCTTAAAAAGGATAATAAGGAGTGAAAATCAGCTGACTGAAGTATTGCCCCATATACCCAAAGGCTGCCCTAATGCACATACCTAATTTGCAAATTTGATCTTTGCTGGGGGTGTGTATGGGAGGTAATTGATTGATGTTTCTCTCTCACATCAATGTTCCCCCTCCCCACTTTCTCTCTCTCTCTTCCTCCCTAAAATTAATAAACATATACTCAAATAAGGATTTTTTTAAAAGAATGAAAATATAAACATTTCTTAATTTATACAGTGGCAATGCCTTTTCTCATCAATGCATTACAATTTATGACAAAATAGCCCAGGATAAAAATATAACAATAAAACTAAAATTATCACATTAAAAAACATTTGACTTAATGCTGCTATTCTTAATATCTCTGAATAATTTCTATTGTATACGTTTAAGAGTTTCTAATTATAGATATTATAGTAAAAATACAATAATAAAAGTCCAGATCATCCCAATATCTAGTGAGCTTCCCTGACAGTAATCCTGCTTAAAAGACTTTTGTTTTTAAGAACCTATTTATGAAGTCCCTTGGCAATCTTTGGGTGCATCACAGAGGATTCAGAGGTGGAAAGCATGGTCTCATGCTATAAGTCTTTGTAAAGGCAGCTTTCCTTGGACACCATGGCTTAGAACAGAAGTAGAAATTCATAAGGATGCTGTCTAAGACGACCAGACCGGGAGGCATACTATGACTGGCACAATGGTTAGCATCAATATGTCACACCATACAGTGTGTGACTTCAATTCTGAGCCTTTGAGAAGATTTTAGCTCGCCTGATTATCATTCCTTCCTCTTCCTCAAGCAATGACAACTTCCCTTGAATAGGTCACATACCACCATCACTTAAATAGGCGTGGGTTGCTGAGCATATGTCGACAGACAAGAACAGACCCTGACAGTGGGACTGACTGCAGGAACGTAATGCTGCAATCTTATTAGAAAGTGTGTGGTTTTTATTCAGTACAGAAGACACGTGTTCATCCCAAAGGCACTTGCTTGGGGAGATAAATGAGCCACAGCATTAATTTCCAAGAACTTGGAGATTTTTAAAAGTATATTTTATTGATTATTCTATTACAGTTGTCCCAGTTTTCCCCCTTTTCCTCCTCCCCCAGGTACACCCCTTCCCTCCAGCAATGCCCTCTTAGTGCATGTCCATGGGTCATGCATGTAGTGCTTTGGTTTCACCCTTTCCTATACTATTTTAACATCCCCCTGTCTGTTTTGTTCCTACCAATTGGAGATTTTTAAGTATCAAAAATAATGCAAATAAAGTTTTGGGGAAGAAAGTGTTTTTTTTTTTATTTGTTTTGGTTTGTTTTACCATTTTATGACACTTTGCATCTCAATTTAGTTCAGTGGCTCATGCAGAAATGCCATTCTGGCTATATTTAATGCCTGATATTTAACTGCAAAAGTTTAGACAGAATTTTCATTTTACACTGAGCAGCTCTGCAAAGGCAGTTATTTTAAAGTTGTGTCTTACACTGGCCTGCCTCTCCTAAAAGGATAAAACATTGATTTGTCCCCTTAGATCTAGCCCCCACAAGGTGTTAAAATTAAAAATTATAAATTATTATCACTTAACACCACTTAGATTGACTCTTAGCAATACAAGAGATAACAAGCTATTGGAGAAAAGAGGATCTTTGCCCACTGTTGGTAGGAAGGTAAACTGATGCAGCCACGATAAAAAACATGAGAAGCATGAAGCTTCTCAAAACATTAAAAACATAACTATGATATGAGCTAGCCAGCTCACTTCTGCATATATATCCAAAGGTAACAAAGTCAGTATCTCAGAGAGATACCTGCCCTCCCATGTCCATTGCAGCACTATTCACAACAGCCCAGATGTGGAAATAACCTACATGTCTGTCCACAGATACATGGAGAAAGAAGATGTGAAATAAACAAATAAATAAATATGCCATGATAGAGAAAAAGGAAACCCAGCTGTTTTCAACAACATGGATAGACCTGGAGGACATTATGTTAAGTGAAATAAATCAGACAGAGAAAGACAAATACTGTATGATTTCTCTTACATGTAAAATATATTTTTAAAAAAGTCAAACTTACAGAAACAGAGAGTAGAATGGTAGTTGCCAGAGGCTGAGGGGGTAGAGGAAGGGGGGAAGTTCTGGTCAAAGGGATCAAACTTCGTTAGACGATGGGAAGTTCAGGGGATCTGGTGTACAGTGTAGCTAATAATATCATCTTGTAAACCAGAAGTGCGCTAAGAGGCCATCAGCATTCGCAACACAAAGAAAGAAAAGAAAAGAAATGTTAATTGTGAGGTGGTGCAAGTGTTAACGATATGGTAAGTCATACATATCAATCACATGTACACTTGAAATATATGCAATTGTATCTGTCAACTATCCTTCAATAGAGCTGAAGAAAAATCCGTTTTGAAGAAAACATTAATCTCTGAATATCTAAGAGTTTATTTTATAACATACTTTGTGTTGTTCAACAATTTGGGGGATTTACATGAACCAATAGAGTGAATATCGGGCAGTTAAACATGCCATCATCTGCTTACCATGCTAACTTCCCAATTCCATCTCTATTCCTATGAAAAATATTATAATTAACTTGGTCACAGGATCTTTACACTATTTTCTTGCCTATTTTTGGAAATAACTCCACCACAACAACACACGTGGAAGACCTCAGACTCCATCGCCGACGCCTGAAACTGTGTGAAATTGTGGAATTATGGATAAACAGCCCAGCTTTCCAAATGAGGCCTGGCTGTGTCCTTTTACACTTCTCTCCTACTTTCTACCCTCACAGAAGACCACTGCCCTGTTGCCTAATTTACACAAACCTCTAAATGCTGGCTCCTGGCTCCTTCCCTGGGAGCAGGGACAAGAGGCCCTTCTTGATCAAATCCATTGATTACACCGCTGCCAAATGGTTCTTCCTCAACATAGCTCTGTATGGATCCCCAGCCTCCTGAAATCCAAAACCAGACTCTTCTTCACACAGGCCTGCCCAGTGTCCTGTCCCTGTTACTTTATGCCCTGTCAAGTACATATACTCCAGCCAGCATGGATTATGAGCCCCCTTAAATGACTGCCTCCCACATTTACCTCCTATGAGCTTTTACTGGAAAGGTTCCATTGGCTTCTAGTTCATCTTTTAATACTCCAACCTCACTCCTTCCTACTAATGCTTCAATAACTAGCTCTTGGGCTACCCAACGAAGCTTGACATAGTTCTGCATGTAACTCACACACAACAGGGACTAAATTATGCATCAAAACCCTGAGGATGCAACAATACAATCTATCTTTGCTTCAGCTCCTACATGGAGAGGCGGTGTGATGTTGGGTTGTGGGAAACAATCGGAAAGGCAAATCTTCTGAATAATGAAGCAAAGTCTTCCAGGTAGGGATCTAATCAGAAGTTATTTTCTCCTAACATCAGGGAGACTAAAAAGCAAACTCCCTCCCATTGCAGCTGCAGTAAACACTTTCTTCTGGAGGCAGGTGCATGCATTTTGAAGAGCACATAAAGAACTGTCTTTCCCACGATTGTACAATGACGTATATTAACAAATAGATGCAAAAACAGATAATGCGGTCGAAGTTGATGTGTCCCTGAGACACATTAACTAACTGCATGCAAATCAACTTAAAATTCTTCTCAATTCTTCCAGTCCTCTGTTCTACAAGAAAGAGACCAGCACAAACTTTCAAAATTTGTTTAGAACAAATTTCTGGGTGACATACCAGAAATTAAAGGATGATGCAGAATCAGGACCGAGATGTTATTCTAGTAACTCATGGCTAAAGATGCTACCCAGAATCTACACAGTGACAAAGGATTGGTCAACCAGCCTCACAGTATAGGTATGCATATGTATTATTTCCAATTATTCTAAGTAAATATAAAAAGAGCTATAGACATGTCTACAAATCCCTTAATTGTAGGTCTCTACATTCCTACCATGGAATCTCATCTTTACTTATTTTTCTCACCATATGGCAGATGAAGATGGAAGCACATTTACAACTGGTTTAAATGATAGCAGCAGCAAAAAAAAAAAAAAATGAATTCCAGGTTCCTAATCTTATATCATTAATTGCAACTCAACTCTATAGATGATCATGGTACCAGAGAGCCAGGTGCCATTTTGAATTTGGTTTTCCGGAAGGCATATTCTTCTTTGTTCCTATTTTCTGCCTCAGAAGTGACATTAACTTGATAAGCTAAAGCTGCATTTGATAAAAGGAGGCACAAGCAGGCATGACAGTTACATCCTTGGTGTCTTCAACTTGGAAAGTGCCTGGTGTTTCTAGAGGATTGCTGCACGGCATTCTGGGCTTGCTTCTTAGACACTCAAAAAGGCAGCCCCTGTTAGGCTGCCCACGAACTGGCTTTTTGGTGGTAGCTGTCTGCTCTCACTCGCTTCTTCCACACCATGGTAGTAAACCAACTGCGAGTGTTATGTTTTTGTGGGGGTTTTTTTCCCTGGGTTATTAACAGATCACTGCAGGGGACATATAAATGAAAGGGAACATCTTTATTAGACAATCAAAGAAAGCAGGTAGAGAGAAAAATGAAAAGGTATGTTTTATTACCTATATAGAAAATTGTAACTGTTATCTACTTGATAGCAATTTACTTCCTAATTCTCGTTAGTTTTCATTCCATGCTCATAGGTGGAAATGAGGAACAATTAGTCAGATACTTAAATTTTATATATATGTATAGATAGATAGAGATAGAGATATGTCATACATAAATTGCTATCTTTCCAACCAAAACCAGTTTATACTACACCTCCACTGTTTCCCATCTCCACGCTTCTAACATGAATCTGTCTCCTACAAAGCACGGGCAGCTCTTGGCATGGGAAGGTCAACAGATTTTAAGAGATCTCTGGGTTTCCACAATAAAAGTGGAAAAGAAGACAGTTCGCTTACTTTCTCTGTGATATTCATTAAAGTTTACTCTCATATTTTTCATTCTCTATTTACTGTTTTCTATCCTGAAGGACAAGTGGAACAAGTTGGAGAAGCGGGGAAGATCAGAATAACTTGTACTAGGAGACAACCAAGGCTCCATTTTGAGGTTTCAATATAATCTTGACATCCAAATTCACACTTTGCCAACTAACTATAAATACACATGAAAAGGCAGAAACACCCTTCGGTGACTTATCAACTATCTTCAGGATCCTGTACAAAAGACAGGCACACACAGCTATTCCTCCGTCCTTCCTACCTTCTTCACTCTACCTTTTTCTAGTTCCAATTAGTTATTATGTTTGCCTCCAAAATTTCCAAATGCTATCTAGAACAGAGCCAATTAAAAGCACCCATACCCCAGTATGAACTCTTGTCTCTTCCTGGTCACTAATCATGCTGACACCGGTCAACACCGAGTTGAAATGGAGCTGAAGCAATACATGTCCACGTGGCTCAGAAGAATGACCACTGGCTGGGAAGGTGGAAGCGGAAAGGGCACAGGAACTGGACTCTCCGAGTAGGAAAGACCTCAAACAGTTCAAACATCTTGTTAGGCTGCTTGAATCCAGGGTTAATATCCAATCCTCTCCTGCATCACCTGGGAACAAGTGCCTAAACAGGTGGCGTCACAGACACTGTCACTGTGACCCGACAGGCAAAGGCCTGGAGAGCTTCTTCTGGTGGAAACAATCAGCCTGAAGGTCCCCAAGGGTGCGTGTGGCATTTCCAAATTAAATACTCACACGGCGCTTCGGACTCCAGCAGAAAATAATAAGCAGGTAAATCATTCCAGAGGGAACAGTCAGAACAAAACTTAAAGCAAAATATTTTCTAACATCTGCAGTCAAGCGCTCTGCGGGAAGAGGGGAAAGATGGATTCCCTCCGGTAGCAAATGAGAAATTCGGCGGATGTATTTACATTCTGTATATATTCAGGGGAACATATGGCTGGATGAATTATTCCGCGTGATAAATCTCCACTGAGGCAGCCCACTCAGGCCCTGAACCTTCTGCAAGCGGCAAAAGCGCCCGCCAGGGGTGTCACTGAGCAGCGCAGGGGGTAAGATGGGGGCCTGGCGGCTGCACTGGCCAACCGGAGGGTGTCCCCGGGTCTGCATAAACCAGGGGGGTGTCTGTATGGCCCAGCCGCGCCAGGGCCCGACATTTCCGTGGGGCCACCGTGGCAATCGGGGTGCTCGGAGTCCACGGCCAGGCCTCGGTAACTAACGGCTTAGCAGCCGCGCCACGTGGTGGCTTCCCGCTCACGTCCTGGTCTGACGGACCGCAGCTCCGCTGCCCACCTGACTCTACGCCTGAAGTCACATTTGGATATGAACATATTAAAATGCGACACAAGTTTCAGTGCTGGGAAAAGTTGCCTGTAGGTATATGGGCGTCCCATAAAGTTACTGTCAGGACAATTGTGGCAAAATCGGGAAGTTGCATATTTATGCCTAATTACTAACTACTGAGTCCATTTAAAAAAAAAGTTAAAAACCTGTGCCTTTAAAATAGAAACAAACAATGGGGTAGCAAGTTAGTGTAACTATTGATTATATTGCAAAATTATGTTCTTTTCCTATTAGAAAAAATTAAATAAGTGAAAAATATGAGTATAACTTCTAGAGTCACCATATCTTTTAAAAATGGCTAATGTAGTATGTGTTTTTAATTTTTTTTTTTTTTTTTTTTAGTCGTTAGATTCCCAAGGAACTTAAATTCTGCCCATATTATGTGGCTAGACAGGTCTGGAAATGAGGCAATTGAAAACTATAAACTAAAAAATACAGAATATCTGTCACCCCCTCTAAAACTATTCTCTTCTAGCTAAAACTAGCAGAGTCAGAATTAGCCAGGTAATTATCATTTCACTATACCAGCCTCACCTCACAGGTACTAGTTTAACTAATGCAGACAAACAGGCAATTCTGGCTGACAAGTGTGTGCAGAGGTGCTGCACAGGATGTGACCACAGGAAACGCAGTCTGCGGTCTTTGGGTGACGGGTCACAGGCCTGGTATTGCCAGCTTATGCCTTTAGAATGACCTCCACACTCACACTGAGTATAGATTACTTTAGACAACCTACACTCACAAAAACTATCAATTCCAAACATTTCAATGTATGGCTCAAGTAGAATGAGTGAGCTGTCTCTTAAAATTATCCTTAAAATACAACCTAAATAAAGGAACATGGAGAATTACTGAAAGAAACCAATGTAGCTACAGACAGATCAAGGCAACAAATCTGGATTTTTAAAAGGCATGTATAAAAACTGGAAAGAAAGTCTCATCACCAAAACCAGACAAAACACACTGGGCAAACCTGAGGGAAAAGACTGCATAGGAATGTGATTAGGATGGTAAAAGCCCTACACTGAAGCTTTAAAATAAAACGCTAACTATTCTAAAGTGACATCACAGAACAGGTTGCTTATGAGAGTCAGATTTTAAGACGGGCCTGATGATAAAGCTGGCCTTGCTGCTTCCTGAACTGTGTCGTCTTGGCAAACCCACCCAATTTCTCTTATTTATGGTTTCTGCGCTTGTAAATGAGAATGACAATACTTCTCCATTGGATTGTTGATGATTGGCTAATGTAAATCAAAACACTTAGCCCCACAGCTGCTACACAGTCGGCACACGGGGAGCATGTGCTTTATTTCAGTGCTTGGGAAAGGGGAGGGGCAGCCCAGAGTGTGAGCTATGTGCTCCGATGATAACCGGAGGCAGAGAAAAAGCAAAGCTATTCCATTTCTATTTCACCTCCACTACTTTAATGGAAAGAGTGATCCTCAAATTAAAAATGATAGAACAGACTTGGTAACCAAGGAACCAAAGTCTAAAATAGACCCCAAAAAATGATAAGAGAAAGCCACGTTGCTTTAAATTACCTTCAAGTCTCGGGCGCAGGTGAAATGTAAGCAAGCACACTGA
This sequence comes from Noctilio leporinus, assembly GCA_004026585.1. NCBI lineage: Eukaryota > Metazoa > Chordata > Mammalia > Chiroptera > Noctilionidae > Noctilio > Noctilio leporinus. Next base: position 386,565 of record PVIW01000146.1, read on the forward strand.
ACATCTAGAGCAATTGTGAAAATGGCTATTGGCAAATATCGAGGCAATGGGATAAGACTTGGAGAAATTGAAAGTCGTCAGAACTCTCCGCAGTTTTCAAAAGTGAGGGAAAACAGATTTTGGATGTTGGAGCCGGCTCTGCTGATCAGCCTTCGCGGCCACGTCCCTGCTCACAGGTCTGGCCTTCTGTTACCCTCCTGCTCCTCACAGGATAGCACAGTAAGGCCTCCATCCAGGTAAGGCTTCCTTCCAAAACCAGTCCTACTGGGACAAGATGATATGGGCTGAAGGTTGTGCCCCCCAAACTCGTACACTGACATCTTCATCAGGAAGTGGCCTTGGGAAGTAATTGGGTTACGGGGGGTAGAGCCTCATGAATGGGATCATGCAGAAGAGACAGGAGAGCTCAGTCTCTCCTCTCTGCTCACCACCACACGAGGGCACAGCAGCAAGAAGGAAACCGGCCAGCCAGGAAGCTGACCCACACCAGACATGGGATAGGCCCATGACTTCCCAGCTGCCAGAACTGGGAGAAATAAATGTTTGTTCTTTAAGCCACCCAGTCTATGCCATTTTGTTATAGAATCTCTGGCTAGGACACAAGATACATGTTCATCTACTCCGACCAGTGAGATTTAGAATGGGGTTTTTATGCAGATCCTACTTCTCATGGTGCTTTCTGTTCAGTGCCCTACATCAATGAAGAAAAACAACCTACACAGAGCAGGTATGAATTTCAGACAGAAATATAGCCAGTTTTTCTATCGTTCTCTGGGGTAATTGGAGACTGGGTGACAGTAGAATTCAGGGGCCTGATGGTTGCAGGAACTATTCTTAAATATTTACTTTACTTAAACAGTAAAGTAATATATTGCTATCAGCCTCAAGGTAGGCTTTCGGGTAAAACGTATACTTCACCCTGCCCGTCCCCATTGTTACCATGATCTGATGAAGTCACTGAAGACATTTTTACTAAATAGGCATTTTATCAACTGTGTATGTGACTCTGACTTAAGGAATGAGTCCATTTGACAATAATTAATAAGAAACTTTAAAATTTTGTTTGATTAGAAGAGTGGATTGTAACTTACAATATGCAACTTGCTGGAGATTAAAAATAAAGACTAAATAGTGGCTCAAAATTGACTGTACAATTTCATAGTGAAACAGACCAAATACCAGAACAGTTCTCATTTTTTTAAATGTCCATCATAAGATGGTAATGAGATATGGCTGCTAAAATAGCTCATATCACCATAAGTTGTAAATAAGTATCAATATCCAAAAAGAAAAATATACTCCACTGTACTGCGAACTTTTCCCTCCAAATACACAACACTGCATTTTGTCCCAGGCTCCACATTTTTATAAGATGTTGACATGCTGGAGTTATCCAGAGGATATCAACAAAACCAAAAAAAGGTTCAACAGATAATATCATTTGATGAATATTAGAAGTAATGACTGGAAATGTGAAAACATAGCAAGGACTTAAAAGCTTCATGCAAATGTTTGAAAGATTTCAAAAGATTGGAATGAACTACACAGTGCTTCAAATGTCAAAACTAAAACTGCAAGTAGTAAGAAGACATATTTCAGTAAAATTTCCAAGTAAATACAACTGTGCTGGTCTTGCAAAAAAAAGATTCGCATGACCGTGTGATCCCACCCAGAGGCTGCAGCGACCATTAGCATCCCCTCAAGCACCTGGGAAAAGCTACATTTCTAAAGGTTCCCAAACCCATTAGAACATCAGCAATTTGCTTTCAACAGAGATTTTTGAGTGCAGTTATTCCCAATTTTTCATTAAAATCAGATTTCTTTTAAATTAGTTCCTTTCTGTAATAGCCCAAAGAAAAGGTGTGTGCTTAGAATTCTATCAATAGGTTTTTATACCTACTAGCCCATCTTCGCAGACACCCAAAGAGTAGAGCAGGTAATCATTCACCACCCATGACCTCTGAACTAGTTTGTTCACTGCAGAAAACCTGAAGTTCCACCCCACCACTCTTACACTTGCTTGACTTCACAGCTTCAATATGCTCCTCTAGAGAGAGGTTGGTTGGTACTGTCATGAGCATCAATCAGTCGTATCTAAGCTGCTATCCCAGTGATCACACGGCCCCTCGCTCCCCTTAAGTTCCCGGCCCAGAGCGGGCCCAGGGGTCCCTGCAGGCAGACATGCTGATCAATGCAATGCTAGCACATGTTCAGAGAGCCAAAGGCAGTTGGAGGCCCAAGGTCCTCCAGTTGTAGGCAGGATTTCAGCTTTATTAGGTGACTGTCCAATTTGCCTTGCCTCTTTCCATTTTAAATCAGGAGAAAACATAAATGCAGAAAGTACGATAAGCTAACTGGGCAGTCTACTGTAATAAGCATGTGCTCTATGAACATACATTATGGAAGTCAGATGAAGAGTCCCAAAAGTGAAAACAGAGGAATATGAGCCTGGTGAGAGCATAAAAATCGTATTATCTATCAGGAAGAGTTTTTCTTTTTTAAACAGCCTGGCCAAGATTCCTGATTAACACATCTGAGGATCCACCCACCCCTTTATTTACAGCAATGCATTGTTTATTCAAAGGGTTCAATAACAAAGAACATTTGAAACCCAAGAAATAGTAGATAAGAGGAAAGGAATGAAAAGAGGCATTACAAACTGGAGGGTGACATCCATATATATTAATGTGTCTACTGAAATCTGGACATGGACAGACAATATTATCTTAATTTGTTTATCTAAGTTCTTCTCTCTCTCTGTACAGACCCCACTTGTGTGTTCATTCCAAGATATCTTTCCTTAATCATGTGTTCCAAAAGGGAAGAGCCTACATCTATAAGCCTTGTGTGTATGAGCTTCAGGATAGGAGGAGAGAAGTATTATTTTAGGAGTTGATGCAAAATCCTTTAGGTAAAGAAATGTTATTTGGCAAATAATAGCCTTTAAAGTCTCTTTTATATTTGAACAGATGGTTTCCTTGGTGTGGCCAGAATAGATGTGAAATGATGAAGCAGGTAGGGATGGTATCAAGCTTTATACTACAACCTCAACCTACAGCAGCATTTACATTTTCCTCATGAGGAAAAAAATATGTTAAAAAGAGGAGATAGATGCCAGTATGAAATGTAACCTTCCCACTTGTCTCAAATGGTTGGTGATCACTGAGTAATTTGATGCCTTTTCTCATATTAGTAAAAAAAAAAAAAAAAAAAAAGGTTTTCACCTATGTTTTGCACAGAAATACAAATAAAATATCATCTGAATGCAATGCTTTTGTAGGAATAAGCAAGTGTTCTCACAATGGTCTCAGTTGGCATGATTGTTCCATCTTTTTCCTAAAGAAATACCCTTAATGGCACATTTAGCTTAGAGGAGCCCAGCAATAATGCCTGCCTACCAGAAACAATTTCTTAATGCCTTCAACAGGGCCTGATAACCAAGTGCCTAACAGCCCCAAAGAAGTGGCCCAACGAGCATTCTCTGCTGATGGTGATTGATCCGGCCTCATAATGAAGTGAAAGCTTTTGTAGAGGCAAAGCAATTTTGCCCACATCCTTTATCAGGGGAAACCATAATGAATTGTGTTAGTTGCCAGCGTGGATTGAAAATTTCATCTTAGAATGTTGGCCAGATGTCATTACACCAGAATTAAGTGCAGCCTGAGAGCCTCCCCGGAAAGTGCGGGATCCCTCTCCATCACTGTTCTGGGGTGGGTTTGTCTCTGCCTCCCAACATCGTAGTGAAATAAAGGAGGCTTTCCACCGCAATTGGCTGAGTGCTTTATGCACTTCATGTCCTATTTCTTCTCTTATGGTAAATTCCATTACCTTAATCCTATATGCAGTTTCAATGTACAGATGTAAGTCTAAGTAGAATTAAAATATTTCTAAAACTTTACACTGACCTCCAATGTTTTTCAAAGTTTAAACATATTTAATAGTGCTTGCTATCTGAAAACTATTTTAGTAATACTTTCAGATTATTCTGGGTAAGAAATTTTAAAGTATAAGATTTATCATCCTAAAGAGTAAATGAATGCAGAAATTATTGGTACACAGAAAAGCATTTTCATGAACAAAGTTACATCAAATGGAGTTTCTGGCCTCATGTACTGAGCTTACCTGGCATATCCTACCTACATACATTAGTTCATGTCATCACACATAACTGCTCTCCTTGACTTGATGAATCTTATAGAATTGTGGTGAAGCTATAGTTGACCAAGAGATCTGTTTATTTGAAACTAACTTGTAGTTTTTCAGCTTAACTAGAAAGATAAATTCATCTACTGCTTGTCATCTCACCCTTTTTAGGAAAGGCTGCAACCTAGAACATGTAAAAAAAAAAAAAATCTTCCTTTGGCTGCTTCCTTTTCATAAACCAGAGATTTCAATAGTTGAGATGGAGTTTGCTCTCCACTGTGTTTAGAGAAACCATTGATTCTCATTTCTCACATCAGCATATGGAAGGTGACAGCATATACTCAGGTCGCTAGCGTTAGACAACAGTCGTAACATGAGAAATATCATGAGTGGGTGCTCAGCGCGCAGAATCGTTGAGCCCAACCACTCCAGCCACACGTTCCTACACGGCAGGAAGGAGAAAGCAGGGCCTAACACGTTAGGTAGGCGTCAGCCTCTGGTGGTGCGCTCCAAGGACTTGCAGATAGGGTGCGCCACTCAGGGAGCTTTTAGCTCCAAGTATTGGAAGGGCATGTATTTATCCGAATGGAAAGTGTTATTTGTGTTTAAAGCATCGTGGCCTACTTTCACCGAACACTGGCCAAGTGGAATGAAGTAAGTTCCTGAAGGCCTTGCAAAGGCTTCGCTTTTTGCGTAGTTTGGATTCGATTAAGTAGAACAACACTTGACAATGCCAGCAACGTAAAAGGACAGCATGGGTATTGTGATATGTGTGATATGGTTGGTAGTTACAAAGCTTTTCCTGTGACTGATGCATCCATGCCAGGTGATGTCTGTGCAAGAAATTATATATAATTGGACATGGGTTCACCCAGTTCATTGATTAATTTGCTGATTGATTTTTTTTTTCTCTTCTGCAGATCCAAGTAATGTTTTTAGGATCATTACTTTGGAATTACTATACATATACAGTATACGTTAGAACCTGAATCCCTGAATAGGTGTGAGCCCTAAACTCTGCAGTAAATAAATAAATAAAATTTTAAAAGATTTTAATGTATAACATTTTAAAAAACATTTAATGTTCAACTTTCTATTTAAGCCTTCCACTCGACACCAACAAACCCTCTCGGTACCACCCCTGAGCATTAGGAGAGGTAAGATTTACAGTTGACTCTTACAGCTCAGAGCATATTTTGGAAAAAACCGCCTCTCTGCTGAGAATGAGATAGTTTCTGGTGCTGTGACTTGAGGAAATTGCTATTTGGAGATCTCTACAGGATGTTCCTGCTGGAAAAGGACAGAATACACAAAGGTGCACATTGGTCGTACCCTGAAATGTGACTCTGTCCCCAAAATAATAAAACCCTGGGTCTGACACTGTATAAAACACTCTTCCATACAACAAGCAACTCTCCTTATGTACCTTGCCCTCGGGAATAAACTGCTATAAAAGAAATGATTTCCCTCCACCACACAAACACCGAGAAGCAGTTCATGTTCTGACGAGTGAACCCACAGACCCAGGGACACATGCACAAAAAAGGGATATTTTTAACAATGCCTCATTATAAGTTAAAAGCACTGCCCGAGGGCACTGCAGCATCCCCGCACAATTTGGGCAAATGTTTCTCTGCCTATGGATGTGTATTTTTAATAGCAGCCAGTGCAGTCTATTCCTCTATGCTGAAAGTTCATTACCTTTCTTTTCCCTTCCCTGTTTAGAGGATCCTATTTCTTGTGCTTTTAATTTTGGTATCTTTTAGCACCTACACAGGGCAGCAGGTACTCTCTTTCAGAGCCTGAATTCTTCTACCCTGTGCCAAGTGCATTCAGAGAGCTGTCTTGAGGGACCTGTGCTCAGGAGCATGAGGTTATCTGGTATCTCTTCTTATCAGGTCCTTACAGATTCCACCAACCTTACCCTTGTGAATGGACCAGAAAAGAAAGATCCTGTTCATGGGGACATTTTCTGGATGGCCAACTCACCACATGTACACTATTAGCAGTTTAGGGGAACCTTTATCCAGTTCAGAAACACACACGTAAAGCACAAAATTATGGCTACCTGTACGAGTCCTTCCCCTTCTTTTGTGTATTGAGATGAAAGACCAGAGATTAAATGTTATTGGTAGACAGCCATTTATAAAAACAGTTTATTGTATGTAACTGTACAGTCAACCTGTCTTTGATCTATTTGTGTGAGGGGAAAATATCCTCACTCTAATCTACCTGACTCCTACATGATTAAATTTCAGAATATCTTTCCCACTGTTCAAATCTGAAGAAATAAATTTCAATCATGATTTATTTTATTATTTACGTAGTGGTCAGTATAAAGATAGAATCTAGGATGTAAGATGTGCTCCACTGTGTTTCAAATTCTAATTCAAAGGTTCTTAGTTACCCCATTTCTCCTTGGTAATGTCTGAATTCCACATTTTACTGGCTTAGCTACATTCAACACTTTCACATCATGGCAGTATTTTCTCAATTTTAAAAAATCCATTTTTTCTGATTCTTGATCACCTCCAAACTATCAGTTTTTATTGGTACACTAAGGTGTGCACACTGATCATCCCCTGAATTATAAACTTTATGAATTTATGTGGAAAATATGAGTGCCTCATTCATCAGCTAAGTTCGTAGGAAATGTGTGAGCAAGTCACTGCTAGCCCAGGCAGCAACTTTGCAAATCAGAAAGAAATGTCATTTTCCTGGAAACATACCTCCATCTGGTCTGGAGAGAGGGGCATCTTCCGTGGGGCATCCCTTAACTAGTCTCCACAATGGATACTCTTCCACCCATTGGCCACTCAGTTGCCATCTGGATGAACAGGTCAACGTGAGATATCACAGTGCTAGCATTCAAATTAGCCTATTTAACTCGACAATGGCCCCAAAGTGCAAAAGTAATGATGCTAGCAAGTCATATAAGCCAAAGAGAAGTTCCCAAGGGCTTCCTTTCAGTGAAAAGGTGGGTGAAATCTAATAGGATGATTTGAGAGAGACCACATTCATACAACATGTATTACAGTATGTTGTTATAATTGTTCTATGTATTATTATAGCTATTTTTAATCCCTTATGGTGAGTAATTTATAAATTCAATGTTATCATGGGTATATGAGATGTACCCAAAACAACATAGAATACAGGGAGTTCGGTGCTACCTGCAGTTTCAGTCATCCACTGGGGGGCTTGTAACATGTCCTCCATGGGTAAGATGGAGATCTATATCTGTCCGGCAGACATAGATGTACATTAGATACAGGCATAGATATAGATATAAAAAGGGATTTCAATTCATATAAGTTATGGAGAAGACCAGGGACGGCCATTTCAGTGAGAATCAGTATGTGTAACATTCATATATATGTACGCATGTATATAAACACACACAAAGTCATTGCTGCTTCTAGAAAGAAAAGCCAACTCATACTTTCAGGTTTCATATCACATCTAGGACATCATTTTTATATATAAGGTATGTTTTCATGGAGAATTTGCTAAAGAAATTTCTTCCTGGGTTCTCAGCCATGGAAGCTTCTATAGATTTGGGGATTGTTCAGTCATGTGGAATGGTGTGTGGAAAAGGCGGTTTGCTCCCTATGATCAATAGTTTTATCCTTGTCAATTTAATCTTTCTTTTTGTTTAGAAAAATGGCACTGAACGTAAAAGCTGTTGGTCACGGGCAGGAAACAGACTCACCAATTACCGCCTTCAAGATTACAAAGTGCTCTCTCCATCTGAAGTGGTTACAGCTGGTACCATACAGGAACCTGACACACCGGAAAACCGGGGAGATTCCAGCTCTTCCCAAACAAATGCTTGCATTTTTTAGCTTAAAATTCACGGTAGCGCAGGAAAACGTGAGACCGGCGTCTGAGGAGCCCACTGCGTGACCAGCTACAGCAGCTAGAAGGCCTTTCACAGCTTCCATGCGGCACGTCTGCCGAGCTGGAATTCTGCAGCCAGGCTTCCTGCCGCGGATTTAGGAGACGGGTCACGGGATCCGCTCAGTAACCGGTAACCTAAGCGGCAGTCGCTGCCACCCCCGAGCTTCCGCTGTGAGCGCGCAGACCCGTCTCCCCACGACACGGGCTGCGTCTACCCGCTGCCACAGCCCATCAGCACCTATGTCGCCCGCAAGGACAGGTCCCCACTGACCGCGCCTGTCTTCCGGAGAGGAGAAGGCGCCCCTTCCAGCCCCCGTGCCCGACCGACTGCCGCTCCAAGTTCCCGGGAACTCCTCCCCGCGGAGCTCCCCTCGAACGCGGGGTGCAGCCACGCTCCCCAGAGGGCCGGGCCTCGGGACGCGTCTCCGGGCCCTGCCCACCCCGCTGGCTGTCGGGCTGGCTCAGCCCCTGACTGTCAGAGCAGCTGCCGGCCACGTGCAGGGCGGGGAGCGACAGAAACCTACAGGGTAACACGCGCTTATGTTTAAGAACCCATCCTTTTAGGGACACACCGTCATTGCTCCCCAGCCTGGATTCCGGCCGGGGCTCTGCTCCACCCCACGGCTCCTCGAAGCAAGGAGACCCTTTTCTAGACCCCGCGGACTGAACACTAATGCATCAGAGACTCTCATACCCGGCATCTGGCTCTCTGGCTGCCTAGGGGTTTTCCGTCCGGTGTGGAGCATGAAAAATTGTAAACATCAACAACCTGTCAAAGCGCTCCTCCAACCTCTGCAATTTCCACTTACTTTAGACGATGCTGTGTAAGTAACACTGGGACTCAACGGTGTCTCCTCTGACCTAGAGTGAGGTGTGCCCTGCTCTCAGGGGCTTCTGTCCTCTTAAAGGCTCTGCAGGTAGAACCATGGAAATGGTGGTTCATCTCTACGGCCACCATGTAAGACGTTGTAGATCATCAAGTGGTTTATATCTGAGGTAGAAAAAAGAAAAAGGGAAAAGTGAACTATTCTATTTAAACTGGAGATATGGACTAGTGATAGGAAGTCAATCTATCCTGGTGTGGAAAAAATAATGCATTACAGCAGCGAGGTAATATTCATTTTTACAGCATAAACCATTTTGTCTGAGATAGGTTGATCAAAGAAAATATTATCCTCATGGTTTTCCTCTACACAAATAGTCATTTTTAACATGAAAAGAGCAGATCTATAAGTCAGTAGAAATGTCAAACTATTTCCCTGAAAACTGGTTTTTAAGAAAGCATCTAAAATCTATCCTGAAACCACATGAAACACATACAAATAAATAGAAATTACTTCATAAACGTTCTCCCTCCCCTTCAGACATTGCAAATTCAAGTTCATTGGGGAACAATGGTTAAATATGTATATGTATGTATGTGTGTGTGTGTGTATGTGTGTGTGTGTGTGTATATATATATAGTGTGTGTATATATAGTATGTATATATATTTTGTGTGTATATATATATATATATATACATACATACATATATATATATACTGAACCAAATGCTAAAATGCTTCTTTGGCTTTAGTAGTCTCCAAACATGAGAATCTTTTCAAATCTCCAAAGAGACTGAGGTTTCACAAATACTGTCATCAGCGTCGAAGATCAGGGGCGTCACACACAGACTAGCTCTGGGGCTCTGTGCTGAACGCAACCGATTTGAAGGAGGATCATCAACCACAGACTGAAATAGGAGACGCTGTTACCAGACCTGCAATTGCATTTCCAGCGACGATTTCTGCCCATTACCTACTCAGGTAATACCACTCAGGAAATACAAACCCGTTGCCCTAAAGAATCTACTCACTGTCTCCGCCACGGTGGCATCTGTGAAGGGGAGCTCCAGCCACTTGAAACTCATTAAAACATGCTTGAGATTGACAATGAGGAGAGAACATCTGTCAGCCTTGGCCAAGATTTCAATCAAGTGTGATATTGCCGTGTTCCTCGACTGCATTGACTTAATAAATGAGTTGGCTGCTGTCAGCGCAAGGAAAGTTGGGTTGTAATTACTAGCCTGTCCTTCTTCCTTTCCAAAATGTTCTTTCACTTACGTGTTCGTGTGCTGCATGAAATGTATGAAAATGAGGCTGATGGAATGATATATCATTTGGAAGAGGAACACAGGGTTCGTTTTCAGCCGAAGGGATTTAACAAGATGGCCAATCCTTTAGTGAGCTTACAAGTCTATACGCTTGAAAAGGGAGATAAAATCACAGTCATCTCCACTCTGTAGAAGTGTCTCCAACTGCACATCTGGAAGAAGTCTTCATGGATCTATTGACTGAATGGCTGTAATAAATGTCCACATGTATAAATTGGGGTGGGGGTGGGGCCACAAAAGCATTCCTCAATACCAGAGAACCACTGACCTTTAATACATAATACCCTACCTTACACAGCACAAGAGCCTTATGCTTATATTTCACATTGAAACCCAGGACCACCCAATCCGCAAACAATTCAAGAGAAGCTCAAGGAGGTTCACGATCCGCCCTTGTGACTCAGTTACAAAGCTCCTGAATCAGGGTTCCAGCTCCAAGTCTGGAGCTTTTTCTGTTAGTGTCGCAGTTGCTACTCTTGCCTTTCAGAAGCGGGTGTTGAGCTGCAAGCACGACTTGCTGCCATTGACCACTATGTTTCATGGGGATGAGAGCAGTCATTACTTTGTCCTGCAGAATGGCATTATCTGCTGAAAGATGGAAGGTGTGAAATCCAGTCTTCAAGGCTAGGCAAGTTCGGCAGGGCTTAGAAGAAATGATCACAGGTCAATGAGCACAAAGCCGGACACAGAGCAGAAGGACTAACTCTGTTTTCTCCATGCAGTGCGTCGGGACTTCCACCTTCCACACTTGGCAAATGTCAGCCCACTGACTAGCGGAGCGGAGCCTGCATGTGCATGGAAAAGCAGAGGCTGGCCACCACCAGCTGCACGCACGGGTCCATTAATGGGGTGCAGTCCCTCTGCTGTGGGGCTGTCTGCTCAGAGGAGGGGCGTGGAAGGTCTCTGGCATTACACTTGTTTCTTCCATGGACAGAGCATTAGCAAAGGCACCCAGAACAAAAGAAAAATGCTTACCATTTATACATTAATAATGTCCAATTATCTCTTAATTGATCTCTTCAACTATCATCAGCAATGAAACTTCCACACTGGCTTACACTTAACAGATAGAGACCCCATGGCTAGTGAATGTTAAGAATGCATTTCTGTTCCGTCCCCTCAGCTAGAACTGTAAACCCACTGCAAGGCTCTAGTGTGGGTGCCATTACACTGCCAGCCTGGTCCAGGTTGGTATCGCACCTTTTTTCATTTTCCACGCTTTTATTGCAGGATGCCTCTATAAAGACTGCCCTGCAGAAAGTCAAAGTAGTTGCGAAATTAACATCATCGTGGTTGAGATGAACCACACAGCTAAGATTATCATAGTGTTAGTAAAAATAGGTCAGCCACCCATAAATGTGTGAATTCTCCCTTTCTGAACTCTTCGCATTTTATTTTTAACTCTCATCTGGCACTTATCGCTTGTATTATAATTATTTGATGCAGGTTTTATCTCTCTTTTTATATTATAGGCAGATAAAAAAAATTATTTTTGTTCCCCACAACACAATATAATTTGCACATAGTGGGCATTCATTAAGTGTTGTTTGACATCACTTTAGAAATAACCAAGTTAAAAAACTAATGTTTAAACCTATTTTTATTTTTTTTAAGTTTTTGACACTTGACCTAAACTTCCTTAGAACATTTGGCCTCTGCTGTTCTTGTATCCTGCTCCCAACTGAATGTCTCCACTGTACATGCGCACACGTGAATGTGCAGGCACACATGTATGCACAGTGAACATGTATGTGCACACACACATGTGTGTGCATATACGCATATGTTCATGCACACATGCATGTGCAGGGGAACCGTGTTCTAGCTGTACTGAATTAATTTTGCTTTTCTAGTATCACTTCCTTCCAGGTTTCCTTCATCTCCTGAGATTCACTCCTTCCTATTTCCTACTTTTTCACTGACTGACTCCTACTTCATGTCTCAAATAATGATGCTTCCTTCTGGAAGTTTTCCCTCACCCTTGGAAATGTCCCACTATACCTTGTTGCTTCCTTGCTATATATAGCACATGGCACATAGTTCCCTGTGCGCTGGCAGATGGGCACATCTGAGAGCAGAGCCACACCCAGTGTCCTTCCCCAAAGAGGACCCAGCCTCAAAATGCACCCGGAGTACCCTGAGGGGTTTCCTCTTGATGAGCTGGTAGGCATTGCCTCTGTGATTCACGGGCTAACATCCCAACTGACAAAGGCCAGCCTGCTAGCAGTATCCTATACACATAAATAACAGAGCATGGGTTTTACACACAAGGCATTCGATGAAGGATTTCCAGTTTAAAATAAATAGAATACCCTCAAATATTATAGATCCAATAGCTTAACTGGTACTCAGTACAGGGGGGAAGAAATTTATTATTACTTTTCAGTAACACCCTCTCTTAATGCTGAATATTGGAGAAGACAATTGTAACTTCTTTCTGAGGTAAGGAGAAAGAGTGGGAAGTTGGAGTAAGCTTCATAGAGGTGGGGAAATGTTGGTTCAGTTGGGTTTAACCAAATGAAGAAGGGGAAGAAGCTCATTTCAGACAGAACAGAAAGTGTGAGCATAATTCTAGAGACATGATAGTGTGTGTATGACTAGAAAATTATGGCTTATTGGTTAATCAGTGTATGGGAGGTAGATTTTGAAGAAATTTAGTGCATGCAAAAGATGAAGTTAGGAAAGGAGATTGATTTGAGATTATAAATAGCCTTAAACAATAAGCAAAGAAATTTGAACTTAATTCTGTAAAGTGAAATCGATTATCCCAAGTTTCCAAGAAGGAAGACACATAACCCAATTCCATGACCTATAGGACCAACTTTTGTGACCAATGAATAAAAGGATGGCTGGAGTCAAGAAGATCCAATCCAGCCCAGGCAGGTGGCTCAGTAGATTGGAGCATTAGTCCATACACCAACAGGTTGTGGGTTCTAATCCCGGCCAGGGCACATAACTAAGTTGCAGGTTCGATCCCTGGTCAGGACACATACACGCAGCAACCTACAATTTTTCCCTCTCATTTCTCTCTCTCTCTCTTTCTCTCTCTCTCTCTCTCTCTCTCCCCCTCCCCCTCCCTCCCTCCCTTCCTCCCTCTCTCTCATCAATAAATGTATCCTTGGGTGAGGATTATAAAAAGAAGAAGACCTAGGCCAGATGCCATTTTTATCATTTGAGTAACCAGTTTCAATAATTTAAAGAAGCGCCATATCTGTAAAGTTCAATAAATGTTAATTTAAAACTATTATCTCAATACTATTGAATTCAATAACCTTTAAGGCAGCAGATATTAAGGCCGCTTTTTGTTACTTAGCTCCAAGTAATTCAGATAAAATTAATGTATAATTTGAGCATAATGACCAAATCCACTAATGAGCTGATTGCAGGCTGTTTTTAACCTTAAGAAAATGGATTATAGTTGCAAATGAAGGAAAAAGACCAAAACAATGTTGGACCTGCTGGTTTGCAGTACAGATTGTAATTCACAAAAATATAAGACCTTTTTTTTTACTCAAATACATAAAAAGCCATACTTATTAGTCTAAATTTGGATCTAATGGGAATCTATACATGGCAGTTTAATAATATAGTTATTGAGATGAAGTTCAAGGACAAAGAAGAAATTTCTTATAGTGGAAAAGGCTATGAGTTACAATATTTCTTTTCAGGCAGTTATAGTGTTTGTAACTTATATTTAATGAAATTAACTTTGTATCAGAATTCCCAACATTTTTTTCTTAAATATGTATTTGTTGATTTTACAGACAGAAAGGAAGAGAGAATGTTTTGGTTGTTCCACTTTTTGATGCATTCACTGGTTGTTTCTTTTATGTGCCCTGACCAGGGATTGAACTCACAACCTTGGTGTGTCAGGACAATGCTCTAACCAACTGAGTGACCCAGCCAGAGTGCCCCCATGATAAAAGCCAAGGGAAATTTTGAGGGGCAAGACATCTTTTCATGTTCTACCTGCTACCATTGCAAGTGTCTGTGGTGCCAGAAGGGCCATGTGACACTGGCACTCGGGCCAAAGAAACAGACTGTGCAAGTACACTCATGCGAGGAAATGTGCCAATGTGCCAACAGGCCGGTCTCAATAAAGCAGTGTCCACACTGCGGTGCCCAGCGTGTCAGCTGGTCAGCTAGCTATGAGAACAGTTTCCCATGTTTGCATCAGCCATCCCTGCCTGCCTCCCACCTCGACCCCCTTCCCCCAAAGTAGATGTTACTAAATGGGCACACTAGGAAACCCATGTGCCACCATAGAAGTTTCTGGCAATTTTTAAATAAATGTTACTTAATTTCTCTGGTTGTGGATCCATTTGAATAAAATATGCAGCCGTCTTAAACTCCTGATCTTCAATAACTAGAATAGTTTGCATGGTAACTGGCTCTTAAATCTGCCTTTGGTCAGAATGGAAAAAGGTAGGAAGACCCCAAATAAATTTAAATCATTTTTTTTTCTATAACATCATTTTAAGATGGAAACATCACTCATCCTAGGCATTACCCATTCCTGACTAGAGGAGGTAAAAAAATCTGTTACTATGGTATATTATCCACATTTCATGACTTCACTGTTAAAGACAACATATCAACACAAACTTATTTCGGGTCCTAGGTGACTGAAAATGTGCCACAATGATGGTTTTTCCTAAATAGAATAGATGAAGTCCATGTGTTATATTTTGTCTTAACATTCTCAACCATCTTGGATGGTCGAGCCATGCTGTAGTAAAATCTGTTCTTTCTATCCTATCCTCCCTCGGTATTCAAGCCTTCACCCATCATCACTCTCAGGATCAAAGGGAACATTCTGAGGTGGTACCAACTGCAACCATAGCCCATTCATGAGACACAGTGACCTATGAATAAAATAAAATTAGTGAATGATTACTGATTGATTCCCATGAGCCAGGTACCACTCTAGGGGCTGGGGAATGTGGCGATGTGATGATTTGTATGATGTAAACACACACGATGAGGACAACGGGGAAAGCCAGGCTATACACGCGTGCTACCGTAAGTGACCTCTCCTAGGAGGAAACCACTGCCTAGGGAGGTGAGTAAACATTACGAGAAACCATGTTCCAGGCAGGGAGAATGGTAAGTCCAGAGACTGCGAGAAAGGATCAGAGGGGATGTCGTTGAGGAGCGGTAGGTGGTTTAAGCAAGCGGGAGAAGAGCCTGCGCGGAGGGTGGTGAGGAGGAGACTGCGAGGAAGCAAGGGTTGTGAAAACCGTGGCAAAGGCCGGTTCACTGTCTAAGGGACAGGAAGCCATCAGGGGGTTGTGAGCAGGGAAGCGATAATACATTCTTCTTAAATGTACCCAATTCAGCAAGTTTTTCTACACATCAACAGGAAAACAGCCAGTCCTACTTTCAAGGGTTCAAGCAATTATCTCTAGAGGAGAAAAGTGTTACAAGCGGCCATTGGTCTGAACTCCAGTGAGTGCTTGGCCAGTCTGCTCGAGATGTTTCATCACGTCCTGCCCTGCCCCTTCCTTCCACTGTTACAGGGTCAGTGCTAAACTTGTACTCAAAACTGGAAATTCTTTACAGTGCTTTTCTTCCCAGATTTAAAAAAAAAAAAAAAAAAAAATCCAAGAAACCAGCGTAGAGTCATGTTGAGAAATTGATCAGGGTGGGGAACCAAAGCTGACTGGGACCTTGTTTTTATGTAAGGAAGCTGGACCTCTTGGAGAAAGTCTGCATCTATCAAGAGTGAGAAGCCAGTCAATGGAGATAAATAGGTAACAAAGAAGACCTTTGGTCTAAGTTTAAAGGGCCAAAGGGACCAAAAGGAAGACGTTTGGTTTCATGCAGTTAACATAAACCATGCAGACCAGAAGAGGGTTATACAGGAAAGAAATAATGTCATACTAAGTGTGAAATGAAGAGAACTTTTGAGAGAAAAGAACATCCTGGTGGTTCAGGGAAGGTGGTTTAGACAAGGCTTAGAAAGTCCTTGGTCAGCGGAACGGTTGTGCCTTTTTCCGGAGAGGCAATGCATAAAGGAAACAGGGGCTCTTGCTGAGGGAAATTGTCACCTAGTTCCAGGATCTGGGTCGGGGAAATGTAATGAAAATCAGATGTAGTTAGAGGCAAAAATACACTGTATTATTTCCTAAAGTGGGCCAAGGCTGCACAACACAAATGACTAGGACGCTGTGAGGAGCCCACGTGGCGCTCCTGGAGAATTGCCGTCTGTCTCTGGGATGGCCGGGCAGGGGGGGCCATTACTGGGCTTGATGCCAGGTGGCCTCGGGGCTTCCCGCGGGGACCCTCCGCAGAGAGCCGAAGGGCCGGCGCTCCCATAGAGGTACATCAAAGGCTGCCCTGTTCTGTCACCAAGTAACTGGGGCAAGAGCCCTGTGCGGCCTGCAGCGATGTTCTTCCTCCCCTAGTGGAGGCTGGAGCTACTTCTTAAGGAGGGTTGAAGACCCAGTTAAGAGTTTTTCTTCATCTTTCAGGTTTTGCCACAGAGGGCCTTTATCTGGGGACAGAAAGAGAATGGCTTTGACGCCCCAAGATAGGGACATTTATTTTCAGGAATTAAAAAAGTCAGAAGTTGAATCCTTACATTTTCTTACCAAAACATACAGGTGAAACAACAAAATGACTAAAAGCTAATTAAAATGTAGAAATAGGCAAATAAAGATTTGTTCCATGGAGCGAAGGTTAAAGATCAACAGACCATCCTCTCGTTACCCTCCATGCAAGTCTGCATCTTACCCCAGGGCCGCATAGGCCCATCACGCCTTCAGGCACCCGGCTCACGGGTAACAACCCTGCCCTCTAATAACTCTGACATGCAAATGTCCTCTTTCCAGGGGAAAAGCAAGAATTTTTTTCGACTTCAGTTTCCACTATCTTGATTTGCGACTTGGAGGAAATTACTATGTTCCTGTCCCCATTTTAGTCGTAAGTAAAGCAAAATTCATAAATTTGACTAAAGTCAAAGTGCTCTGACAAGGGTCGATGACAAAAATCCCTGCAGAGCCATTTCCCCATATGAATTATTATGGAAATTCTTAAAAGTCTAAGTTCATATAAGTAAATATGCGGAAAGGAAGTCTGGATTTATCTGCTTTCTTTTATTATTTATTTACAAAGTATCCCACATTAGGTAAGTTTGATGAATTTAGCATTCCTGTTCCCTACACGTATGCTATGAAATTGGATGGCTTGGTGGTAAAATACCATGCATGAATTTTTCCATGTAATTTTTTAGGCTACCAGTGGTTACATATAAGGATTCTGGGGGGTTTTCCCCCTTAACATAAGTTTGCTTCTCTTGAATTGAATATTTGTTTCAAAATGACATGACCTGCCTGAGATATAAAAGTCATGACCTATAATACCTATGTTAACAGTGCATATGGAATGAATACCAATATAATTATTAATGTAATTTTAATTCCTTTCTCTTTACTGGACTGCAGTGTCTGTGAGTAATCTATTCCAAAATCAAAGATCAGCCCAAATTGCTTCTACTAACTCTGTGCCTATATTCGAAGTATTTATTTAATGTCATTGATCAGTTAGGGACCTAGAGACCTTTCACTCTAGGTGGAAGGAAAATGTAAATCTGTTAGTTATTTGCTAGGTTCCTAAGGGCACTGAAAAGTCAGGGGCGTTCACCACTGTGACAGTCCCGGCAAATAAAAAACCTTTGCCTTCCCACATATTTGCTTAACTGAATAAAGTTTACACAGCCTGAAGAGGATTAACATTAACAATAATACAAAATTAAACCTTTGACGTTTCTCCAGGTCGTTTCTATGGTTGTCTCCCTTTTTCCCACATTGATTTCCAAAACTCAAGCACAGAAAAACTGTGAAGCCCTGTCTCCCCCATTAATGATTGCAGCTACATTTGTTTTCCCAGCTTTTATTTATTTGGGGATGTAACTTAGTATCAAAAATGGGCCACTTACTAAGAAACACAATGATAATATTTTTCAATTATTCCAACTCTCGCAATTTTACATTTTGTGAGAAGGTGGAAGAAACAAATAGATGCATTATAAATTGCAACTGTAATAGTCCCAAAGCCATGGTAAAACACCAGCAGACAATTGGTGACCTGAACTGGAAGCATTCCAAGCAGAAGGGACAGCTTCACGCACACAAATAAGGGTTAGTATAAAAGGTGTGCCTGGAGTCCAGGAGGGATGGACAGACAAACGGAATGGCAGGAAAGGAAGCCAAGCAACTTCCGTGGAGTCAAGATTATGAAGCTGAGGTTCACTTGTAAAGACCCAGAAGGATTTATTTAAGTGTGTTCTTCTCAGTTGCTCATTTAGTGTACTTCTGATTTTCCCCAAATGTGAAACTTCGATAAATACCTTCCTGCACATGTCTTTGGCCCACATCTCTATGTCACATCTCTAATTTCACAATGAAATTAGTGAAGCAGGTGGTGTTGACCTTTTATACATCTTATCACCCTTGCCACTTTTATTTCTAGGAAGATGTCTGTTTACCAGCAGCATGTCAGTGCCACTGTTCCCTTTGCCAGAACTAAGGATGACTATTTGAAAATTTAGTTTTGCTGGTTTCCTGAGTGGAGACTGGGATTAGACCTGGCAGCGCTGTGAATATAAGGACCTGAAGTTTGAACTTAATTCGGATGTTAATGAGAAACATGCTAAAGATTTTTTTATGAAGAGGGCAAAATAGCTACAACAGCCCTTTGAAAAGATTTACTTTGGCAGCAAGAAGTAGGATAAGACGGGGTGGCGTTGCTGGAGAACCCACAGATTTTGAAGCAGAGGCTGTTCGTGGTCTGGGCAGCACTTTCCAACAGAACATTCTGAACGACGGACATGTTCAACCAAAACGGGGGTCACTTAGCCACATGTCACTTCTAAGGATCTCAAAGGTAGCTGTTGCAACTAAGGGACTGAATTTTTAATGTTATTGAATTTCAATTTAAATGACCACATATGGCTAATTACTATCCTATTGGACAGAACAGATCCAGATGAATAAGACTCAAGATAAAGGCATCAAGATAGGAAAAAAAGAGCAAAAACAAATTGAGTGAACAAATTCTGTGACTATTTGAATATGCAAAGTGAGAGACAGGGAGAACCCTGTCAGGTATCAAGATTTAGAATCAGAGAGAAGTGAAGTATGGTCATACCGTTTATAGGGACTGCAATAGGAAACAGGACTCCAAAGTCTCTCTCTCCCTCTGCCTACCTCCCTGTCTCTCCTCTTTCAATAAACAACTCCTAAACTTGTCAACAAGACATTGGAAATGACAAAAAGATTTAAACTGACTAGAAACCATGTTTTCATGCTTTTCCTAGCTGTATTGATTTATATAAAATGTGATAAGTTGTTGGAACCCAACCTATATATCTAACCTACAAATACAAGCTGGCACTTCTCACTGTCAGAAACTCTGATGAAAAGAAAACTGTCCTTAACACCCTAGAAAACTAACTGAATTCCAAAAGCAAGACAGGTTAAGTATCCTGCCTCCACAAATTAAAAGTAATATCTGTGAGACATTGCGGGTCAAACGGTAACAAGAACTGTATTAATAAAAATGTAAGTGTAAATGAAATGTAAAAAAAAACTTGTAATGAGGGTTTCAGATCCAGTCAAACAACCAATTATATAAATAAAACAAAACAGTGGCACCAGGCTATTAGTTAAATCCAAATTGACGGATCGATCGACCATGAAGGAGAGGGACAGGAAGGACCTCCTTTGCCTCCATCTTTGTGTAACTAATCTTTTCTCAACTTTAAAGTCTCAACTTACATTTAGCTTCTTAGGGAGAACTGAATCTACACACCCTCAGTGCAACACATTATTTCCAACTCTGTTGTTTTCATTTACAACACTACCTCATTATTTATTGATTTGTTTGTTTATTACCTCCATGAGTGCTAAGATCCATGGCAGTGTGTTTCATTAGCACATGTTTACCAGCCTCTAGGAAGGCCAGTGTCTGCTCTGTAGAGGTGCTCTATAAATATTTTTGGATGAATAAGTGAATCTTATTCATTTAAATTAAGAATTAATTTTCCAGTCACTGTGGTTTCTTTTACACAATAAATGGAACAACCCAGAAGACTAAGGAGAAGTCTACCAGGATCAAAGTGAGTCTGTTAAAGTGAGTTGACCAAATTAATTTTCACCAAGCAAGAACAGGCCTTGTAGGTTCAATATGATCAGCTCACAGTTCAGTGTCTGGCACTGCATTTAACCAGAAGAGCCTTGTCTGCCCTCCAGTAAAGGTGAAGGTGACTGTGTACTCCAACAAAAAGAGATGAGCTCATGAGTTAGTTATTTACCATAGGACCTTCATTCCAAGTTAAAGCAAATCCTAAACTTGCTAGTAATCAACCTTAAAGAACACAAATTGATCAAGAATACATGGTAAGCACAGATAAAGTAGATCTGATCTTCTAAATCTTTTAAGGCATTTCATTCATACCATTACTTAAGGTAAAGCTCTTTCTTAGTTCTCCAAGGACATCATTATTAACCACATACTGTTGCTATTATGAGAATTAGAGAGAAACAGGGCTAATATATATGCTTGTGTATATATGCCTGAATGGACCTTTCTATTCTTTAGAAAATATGAATCCCAAAACTGTTACTTTTTCCTAACCCCTTAAAAGCTTCACATTTGCAGCATTGATATTTCTCTTTTCGGCTAACAAAGTGAAAAAGGAAAAAGCCAATCTCCATAGATGGGACCCATTCACGCCTCACAGCTAGTCCTCCATGTTATTACCAGCTGGCCCAATGTCACAATCAGGTCATTCTGTTTTTCTTTTGGACAAAAAATGTCTCAGAGAACATCGATATCAGACAAGGTCACTCTGAGATCATGATAAAGTGGGACAAAAGCAAAATCACTACACAATCCACAAAACACAAACATCACCTTTCATCACATGTGTGATGTCTACTTCTTTACCAATTAGGGCTTTACTCTAGTCTGCCTTCCCTATAAATAAAATCTACTAATTTATTAGAATTTCCCTGCATTCTGACAGAATGAAATCCCACTTCCTTAGAGCTTCCCCAAAATTACCCAACCAGAACTCAAATCTTATAAAGTCCTAATTACCCTTTATTGAAACCCCCATAGTTCCTATTAAAGAAAAATTGTACCAGATGGAGTTAAATGGGCAAGGAAGACTTTATTCAACACTATTGCAAAAGGGGAGAGAGATTCAACTCAACTGCACTAAAACAAAAAGTGGGTGAGTTTTTAAGCCCAGGATAAGTTAGTGGAAAAGTACTGGAGGGCGTTAGTGGGAGGTTGATCGATGTGACTATAACATCTGTGTTTGCTAATTGGCAGTTATCAAAGTAAGACTCCTCCTACCCTCCCACAGAGAGGGAGACAGGGACATCAGGTCTCTGAGAAAGACATTTGTGGTTATAAAAATGGCAAGAGACTGGGAGATTTATATGTCAAAGGGTAGAGAAAGAATTTATAACAGGAAGTTTTATAAAGTAAATGGCCTAAGAAAAGGGAGGTGAGGGGCCTATATTCAGGAAGAAGCCTGTCTAAACTTTAGTTCAGCTGGGATAATTATTGACGTTGTCAGTCCCCATGATGTGTGTCTCCAACTGCAATTAAGAATCAGCCCAGCTCGTCCACTATAGATGTGCTCCTGTGATCTATGGCTGAAGGGCATTGACAAAGACAAGAAATAAAAGAGAAGATAAAAAAGGGGAAGAGCTTAGTGAAAAACTGGTATAAATGACCCATGGACATGGACAACGTGTGGGGATTGACTGAGGGAGAGGGTATAGGGGTGGACGGGGCAGGGAAGAACAATGGGGCAAAACTGGGACAAATGTAATACAACAACAATAAATTTATTTTTAAAAAAGAGCGAGTCAATACAAGAAATATCATGGCTTGTTTTTAACACATAATTAACTAACACCTTTCTTCTCAAATTAGAGATAAACTTCCCCTACTAATATTTAGTACAGCTTCTTGGTTTTTGATCAATCCATTTGAAATACAATGAAACATGTGTCTGCACATTCTCAATGGCTAAATTACATTAAGTCATTAATTGCCAAGGACCTATTAGGGATGTTTATTTGTTTTGCTCATCTGCAACAAGTCCTCAAGATGTTTCTTAAAGCAGTTTATTGAGGTATTACTGAAACACAACAAGCTGTAAATATTCAACAATCTGATGAGCTTGGAAATCAGTATGATTTATGAAACCACCACCAAAATCTAGGTCATAAATATCTATCTGTCCCTTCTAAAAGTTTCCTTCTACCCTCTTTAATTATTAGTATTATTTTGCTTGTGTGATAAGGCCACTTAACATTTTGCCTTGAAACCGCAAAAGTCCTAAGATGTTCCAAGGTATCGTTACAACGTGACAGTACCGACAGGGTCAGCCTCCTGCAGGTACTGCTCAGGGTATGATTCTCTCCGAATGTCCTGAATTCTGGTGAAGTGTCTCATAATTAAAATTTGTTAAATTACCTCATTTCTATCCAATATCACCAAGATCATTAATATATAAAACTTTAAAATGGCAAACGCAAAAATATTTGGAACTAGGTCAAAAGTCCAAAATTTACTACTTACAGGTCAAGTACAGCCCACGCCGATGCTGTAAATAATTTAAGTGGGACACTGACAAGCCTACATATTTGTAGCAGATACAGTGTGGGACCTGAGTATCAGTGACACAGTTGAGTAGATATGTCAAAGACCATATGGACTATAATGTGTAAAATATTTACTATCTGGCCTTTACATAAAAGGTTCCCAATGCTAGATCTACATTAAAAACTAGAAAAATAATTTGCCAGAGACCTAGTTAAATCCTTTTTTAAATATAAAATTAAGTATGATTATTTTTTCTGCATCATGATGCAGGGTACAATATAACACAACTTTTGATTTTGTACCAGTAACATACATATTAATGCACGCAAATTATTATTACTTCATCTAACTCTACCGAAGCCAAGGGTATCTTTGTGTCATCCTTAGAACATTCATGTTTGGCTATCCTGAGTAAGGCTAACATAAAGGAGAAGAGAGTGGTGTTACATGTTGTATGCCACATCTAATGTACTTTTATCAATTGACTACCTTTCCCAGATTACTACCTTTATTTTTGCTTTAAAAAAAAACACTAATTCCCATCAAGTTCTCAAAAACAGTCATGGTTTCTCT
This sequence comes from Noctilio leporinus, assembly GCA_004026585.1. Lineage (NCBI taxonomy): Eukaryota > Metazoa > Chordata > Mammalia > Chiroptera > Noctilionidae > Noctilio > Noctilio leporinus. The sequence continues at coordinate 409,961 of PVIW01000146.1, forward strand.
CAGACCTACAAAACAAACAAACAAACAAACAAAAGGCTAGAAACTTCCATTTTTTAAATCTGATATGATGTGTTTTATGTGATATTACAGATCAAATTTTTGCCCTGCATTTGCTGAGTGACATATTCTGACTTGTTACTCAGCAATATGTGGGAAAGAGGCAACTGCCAAACACAGGTTGCAATGTTAGGCAACGTATCTTCACAATACATCATCCTCTGGAAAGAAGACAGAGCTCATCCTCCACAAGAAACAAGATAGCATTTCAGTCGATAGAAATAGATGTGCATTCATGCTCTAGCACTGTTTTCAGGTCAATGAACACAATTTCAAGACAGTAGGTCTTTCTGAGAATTTCAGAATGTCTGTGGCACCTTGAATTTCTTTTACCCAAAATCAAGAGAAACACCGAAGATAGCTTTCTACTTTACCCCTAGGAAAGGGGACACCACCACCATGGAGGTCAGCACGGAAACCAAAGGTGCGCTCAGGGCCCCTACGCCAGAGGGCGGGCCTGTTGGTGAGAGAAGGTTACGGAGACACATGCTCTTCTTCCTCCCAGTTCCTTCATGGCACATTACTCATGCCATGCTACTGCAGAAAGCGTATAAAACAAGAGGTTTAATGAGATGGTGTTCAAAAAGGTCTGCTCTAGGCATTCACAGAAAATAACCTAAGACTAATCAAGGCCTTTGCAAGGTTCTGCCCATGCCTACTATGACAGCAGGCACATGTTGGGTGCCAGAGACGTGCCAGTCACCCCTTTGGGTGCACCCTTCCCCTTCACCAGTCTCCTGACCGTAAGAGCCACATCACAGGGAGAAGGTTGAGTGCCATCATGTGGAAGAAGTAGAAGAGTCATCCTTAGATACTAACTTTACATGTGACTTCAGGGGCTGGTCATGCAGGAGAGAGGAGAGAGCCAATCGTGGAACCCAGTATCTGTTCTGGTTCCCTGCTGAGTTCCCTCCTACGGGCCCTCAGCTTCCACCTGCGGTCAAAGTTCCTATCAAAATCAGTCTGTCTGTGACTCCTTTCTTCCAGGTTGTAGTAACCGCCTCCTGCCTCCTCCCTTCAGGTCCAGGGCCAGTCTGAGGTCCACTGTCCCAGCCCCTGAGTTGTGACTGTCCTTTGACTTTCCTTACCCTCTCATGCACCTTCACAAAAAGTATGTATTAAAAAGTACCTGTGTTAGACCCTCCTTGAATTATCCTAATGTGAGTGGGTCATCTTGGAGCTAGACTGGTACACAAGTTGGATATACTATAAATAATAGTGTGCATTTGCCTACAGTGTGCCTTTGGGCATGTATTCCTTAAGAAACAGACAATGTGGCAGCAATGGGTGACTTCCTAAAGCGTAAGAGACAGAAGGAAATGTCCAATCTTTCCGAGCAATTGCTAATAATGCTCACGTAGAGACAGAACCGGATCTTGTTCTCACTGTCACCTGAACCACTCCGGCGGAAGCCACTTAGATGATTAAGGAGACAGTGGATTCTCTACAGCACCAAAGCAGCTTCTGTGAAGTTCTTCCCGAGGAAAAGTTGGCTAATTCAAGAACTGCCCACAGGAAAAAATACACTACAACCCGCCATCTTGAAAGAGGTGCGAGCAGCACAAATGCTTAGCTCTCTCCCGATGAAGAAAGAAGGTTCCAGCCGTCTGAAACCCCTCTGATCACCAAAAGCCCCACAACAGCCATAGTTCTGTATCAACTTCTAAGAGCTCACCAGGCAGAAAGTCATAGTCATGCCTATTTTGGAACCTGCGCAGCTCTAGCCAGATGAAAATCAGGAACAAAAATGTCAGTCTGAACTAAAATGAAAGAAGTGTGATAGGTCAGGTAACACTTTTGGTTTTAGTTCACTAAACTAGCTTACAAGCAGGATGCCCTCCACAGCACCTTGAAGAGGAGTCCAAAAATCACTGAAAGATCAGCAGGGGCTGTAAATTCATTAACAGATAATCATTAATAGATAATTTCTGCTTGCTATCAACTAATTGCTAAAATAATAGATATAAATAGATAAGTAGATGGTAGATAGATAAAGAATGGTAGCCTCTGAGACCACATAGTTTGCACCTGATACCTTTTCTACTTCTTCCAAAAACTAACCCTCAAAACTGTCTCTCCATCATCCTTCATATCAACACACAGATGCACACACACACACACACACATGCACACACACCACATGCCCCACATGTTATGGGGGGAGGTTAAAATTATTAGTTCGTTCACATTTTTCTCATGTGATATTTTCCTTTAATATTTTCTCATCCCAAACTCTGTTCTTTAGACACTTTCTGGTTTATCACTGTCTCTTTTAAAACAGCTAATCCCACCACTATTTTTTATTCAGATAGTGTAGCTATTCTGGGAGTGAGTTGAAATGAAAGTGTTCTGGATTCTATTATCTTCCGTATTAGCTATCTGCCGGGGTTCCGTATATCTATTAAGTGTCACTCTCTGAATACAGGCGTAGCTACAACTAGAAAGGATATCAAATCTAGGAATGAAGAGCTTATTTTCATCATTTTATCATTTTATTCACACCACACCCCCATAAACACTGAAGCACCTGAACCAGAGGCGGGAGTGAGGTCATGCTACCAACACATGCGAACTCATCCTGGACCCCACTGGGGTGAACGCCGGTTGTTGAGGTAAAGCAGGATATCAGCTGGGAGGAACGGATGCCAGTGAGGTAGCCCCCATCCCAACACCATTTGTCTCCCCAACCATCACTCAGGGGAGGCAACTTATCTGAACCTCCCCCGCTGCCTATTCCAGAGACGGCTGGGTTTACTAAGATAGCTGCACACGGCTCTTCTAAAAAAAAGAAAACAGATTTTAACAATATTTTTTCCTTGACACCAAAAAGACCTGGGATTTTACAGATGTCAGTGTTACAGAAATGCCACATTGAAGAATGTCAAAACTTTGTGTCTGGTGGTTTGCGTGGCACAGATTCCGAACGCTTTCCGAAAAGTTAAGTCTTTGAAAGAGCAGGTGCACAGTCCCAGGGAGTTTGTTAGAAAACCCCAAAGGTCTGCCGCTCTGCTGTGACAAAAGCTAATAGAGGGAGGGATGGAGTGTACTACCAGCTACGGTTTCAGCTCCGTCCATGAGAACAGGGGACGCCGGGACAAATGCAATTTTTTCATCTCAATTGGGAAAGAAAAAACCCCATGCAAGAAATAAGAACAACTTTTACAAGGTGAGGCCTCCGCCTACAGTTCTCATCTGTTATCAGCTGCGCCTGCAGGTGACAGGGAAGTCGGCAAACACTTTTAAAACGTAGGCGCTGGTCTGTGCGCTTACCTGAGGTGTAGAAAGCTCGTGGAAGGGTCTGCGAGAGGGATAATTATGCTGCATAAAACAGTTATATAATGAGCTTACTGTAGATCTTTTGTGACATTCTTGGTCGCAAACCGAGAAATATTTGTAATGACCGAATTATATAAATTATATCTTAGCCTTTCTTTAAAAAGGAGTGAAGCATTTTTCTAGAAATTTTGCTATGCAGTAAGATTTTGTTGCTGTCACTGTTAAAGACAGAGGGCCCAGAGAGGAGGCAATGTGGGCGCAGAATCACTAGGCCACGCCTGCAAGTTACAGAAGTCGAGCTGTGCTCCAAGTTTGACACCTGGCCTGTGAAGCCAGGTGGGAATGTCACAGCGGGAGGGTGATGACAATAAACTAAGCAGAACCTGAGATTTCCCCCCGAACCATCTCAGGTCCCTCCATGCACAGGAGAAGCGAGCACATCCAGCCACTACCTGTTTCAAGCATAGGAGTCCTATGGTCTGACATGTTTGAATTGAGGTCTGTATTTCATTATATAAGAAAACATGATACTGGAGAAAAGTTCTCGTCAGCCCTAAGTTTAACAGCATTCCAGGTACTGGGAGGAGATGCAGTTTTCATGCTAAATGTCCTGCCAGAATTGATGCAACTGCCAGGGTGGTGGAGCAGACATCATTTTCAACGACATCTCTACACTCTGTGCAAGGGTGATGTGCACAGGGCTGGTCCTCATGACAGGTCTAGGTACCCAGTGTGGACATAATGACAAAGACTGCTCTGGCAACAGCAACTCCAAGTCAAAGTAACACGACCTAAGCACACAGTTCGCAGACATAAGTGAGGGAGGCAATTTTAAATATCTAGGTTTCTGGGAAATATGAAACTAGGCTACATCTCTTCCAGCAAGTAGTATTGTTTCTCATAATTAAAATTTTAGGCCAAGGTCTTCCATGCAATTTTACCTGTTTCTTAAGGAGTACATGCTGGGTGACAGCAATGTCAAGTAAACCGTTCTCCTTATACTCACAATGATTGGGCTTTTTCCAGACAGACCTTGCGTATGTAGAAAATTGAAAAGAACTGACATATTCTTCTGGGACTAATAACTTATAGGAAGGTTGCAGGATGTAAGGTTAATATACAAACTCAATTCAACAAAAATAAAATAAAACAATGTGTCACCCCTACACACCCATTAGAATGATGAAAACCCTGACACTGACAACACCAGATGCTGATGTAGAGCGACAGGAACTCTCATTCGCTGCTGGAGGGAACGCAGAATGCAGCCAAAGGTGCAGCCTTCAGAAGACAACACAGAGCTTTCTCACCAACCTGAACATAGTCACCACACAACCCAGCAATCTCTCCTATAGCTCTACTCATAAGATGTCCCTCAGTGGACATCTTTTGATGTCTATTAATGGAGAAATAAACTGTACATCTAGACAACAAATAGTATTCAACCCTGAAAGAGAAATGAGTTATCGAGCAATGAAAAGTCATGAAGGAACATTAAATCTATATTTCTAAGTGGAAAAAACCAATCTAAACGGGCTTCACGCTGTATGATTCCAACCAGAAGACATTCTGGAAGAGGCAACATTATGGAGACATGCAGAGGTCATTTCGCTGGCTTCCACCTCACTAAAGTCTGGGGCTGCCGCAGCCATAGTGCCACCGGGCTGAGTGCCAGGCCTGCACCACGGAGCGCCCCCCAGAGAAGCAGTCACAGCCCTGCCCCCTGCCCCCTGAGAAGTCCAGTTTCTGAGCTGTTAAGAGTAAGGTAACAGATATCCTCACTGCTTCAGCTGCTGTGAGGGACTGGAGCCTGAAGCAGCCCAACACAGAAAAAGAGAGAGTAAAGATAAGAATAGCTGCCTTTCTTCCACTGAGGAAATTTCAAAATACCACAGTTGAATCAGTTATGTATTATTGATCGTCTAGACATTAAAATTCAATATACAAAATATGAATTTCTCTTTACAGTATAAGGATTTTACTTAATAGTTTCAGGGTATTTGCCCATCCCAGATATCAAAAAGTATTAATATGGATGAGAAAAACAGAAAAAGCAGAAAACTGTAACAAAGTATCTTGAGATAAAATTAGTAGATATAAATCATGGCAATGTCTAATATATTAATTGCATGTCTATGAAATAAAAAGTCATTTTTGATGAAAGTTTCTTTTTAATTCAGGAGAGTGTCACTTTCTCCAAAATAGTCAAAAAGTTTATTACAGAACATTGGACAGTTCCCAGCTTTTGGTGGTCTTTCTTGGGGAGTATGCACTATTAGAATCCATTTGTCTATTGATCTGCGGTGCCCTGTGTACCCAAATCACTGTGCTATTTGTCACAGAACCCTGTAATAATATACAGCACATCCCATATGCCTTACAACTGACATTAACATTCACCCATCAACAGGAGCAATCTACAGGGGTGGGCAAAAAAAGCAAGCTTACAGTTGTCATAGAGACAAACAAAGCAACAATTAATAAATGATAATCTAAGAATAAATTCTGTGTTTCAAGTACTCACAACTATGGCCAAATATGAGTAAGATCTACATGACAAAAATTACAGGACTCTGATTCATGAAATCAATGAACAACAGATTAAATGGAGATGTATTCCATGTATCTGGATATAAAGACTCCACATGTCAGTTCTTTCCAACTTGACCTACGGATCCAACAGAATTCCAATCAAATCTGAGACAGTTACTTTATAAATATTATTGATCCTAAAGTTTACATGGAAAAGCAAAAACAAAAACAAAATATCCCACAACCCAAATAACCAACACATCACTGTGAGAAGAACAAAGTCCAAGGACTGATGCCACTGGCTTCAAGGCTTACTTTTAAGCTGTAGTGTGGTATTGTTGGGAGAGCAGACATGCAGGTCAATGGAACAAAATAGAGAGTTGAGAAACAGACACACAAAGTTAACTGGTGTTTGGCAAAGGGGAAAATGCCACAAAACGGAGCAAAGATAGTCTCTTCAACAAATGGCCACAGAACCTCTCCGCATCCGCATGAAAAAAAGAAGAGAAACACAAACTCTCCACCCTTCAGTACATCTGCTTAGTTTACACGTAAGAACCATGTTCCAGTAAGCTATAAATATTTATAAAAACGGGAAACTCTTACTAAGCTTGTCTCCTGTCCCTGAGAGCTAAATTTATTCACCATCAGGTTGGTGGCCCCAAAATGTGGCCAGAAAGAAATGTGGGTTGCACCCCAATTTCAGCCAGATACTGTCAGCCGGAAGAGTGGGTTGAATTCCACTGGCAGGTGGGCACCCTACCAAACTGTAGGGCCAGCCCTCAGGGAAATTATAATTGCCCTCAGGAGGAACATGCCAAAGAGATAAATAAGATCACCTAGGAAGTGCATTGAAAGACAAGGTTTTCCAAATTAAACAAACAGAATGGGTTGCTTATTTTAATTGGCATGCAGAAGCCTCCAAAAGACTTCAAAATTCCAAAACAGTGTCACTGAAAGCTTTGCTGCAAAAAGCTAATGAAAAATGAAAGCCAGAAGAGGCACCTAAAACAAGTGCTCCACATCTCTAGTTCCTCCGGAGTTCCTGAACGTTAGGGGACCCTGGGCTCTTTGCTTTCCTTTGAGTTTCCTTTGAGTTCCTCGCACTTTCTCTGGCCCAGCGCTCTGCAAGTGTGCTTGGGCCAGCTCTTTGGGAAGGACACCCGTAGGTGGCCTCTGCTAATGACGCAAACCACATGATCTTTCAAGGGGCTGTGCCAAGCAAAATGCGGGCAATTTTCCTTACCGCATTGCCCAAATGTAGGGTTGGTTTTTTGTTTTTTTGTTTTTTTCATGTGTTCTCTGCTGTTAACACAGCCCTTTGGCCCAAAATGGACCATGAATTCCCTCTTGCTAAGCTATTATTTATCTTTATTACTGCATTTTTAACTCAGTATGACCCTTTAGGAACCAAGGGTAGTTTTCCAAAGAAACCAATACTGAATCGTGCATTTAGAGATTGGGTTTTTTGTTGCATTGTACACTAGAATTAACACCACACACGCAGTTGGTACGAATTCAAAATCTAAATTACCTGTTTATTTTTGTGGTTTTGTTCCTCTGATACGCCAGCTTTTCATTCTTTAGGCCCAAGAGGTTAGTGGCCTTATTTTACCGAATAGTCAGGGATTAAAGCAAAAAATGGTGAGTAGAATATTAACAGGGCCCTGTTCCTACCCTTCCCCAGAACTAAAATATGATCATAGCACGATTTGAAGGCAGGAAAGCTGGTACGGACTAATTAGATGCTGAAAGCAAGTGGAGAATTTGCAGAGTTAAAGAAAAGGAACAAGCAAAGGCTTACATTAAATATAAGTAATTCTTAAAAAGAGCAGGCATACCATAATTCATGAAAGTCATGGGCTTGATTTACTCAGCATCTCCCCAGTTACTACTTCTCATTAACTTGCGTTGCCCCTCAGGGGGGAATTCTGGCATATCAAAGAAGAGATGGAATGAATGTTGCAGCATTATTCACTGCATCTTTTTGGGGACAAATTTAGTGCTGTTTTCATGTCTTTGTGTTCTTTCTAAGTCTCTGTTTGTCAATGTCAATTCAACCCTCCCTGAAAACAACAGAGCTACAATTAGAGATGTAAAAAGCAGTTTGTGTGTAATTTAAATGCTGCAAACTGGCAATCTTCTCATGAAAACCACAAACAATTACTTCCATTCTTATGCATCAGTGCATCTGGTTCACCTCGGGTTTTTTTTTTTTTTAATCTGGGATTGCATATGAATTGATAGTTAATTTCACAGCTAGAAAAAAAGGCTACATGTTTTTGACAATGGTGGGCTATTTGCTTTTTAGTCAAAGTACATTGCCATGCTTACATGGTTAATGATTTAAATTATACAGCCAACTAACCTAGTGACAATTCTTTTCTCTGCTTAACTCAAGCAGTTCTCCTTGGTCACCAGCATCAGATGAAGCCAACCCTTTCTTCCATAGAGGCCAAAATCCTGAGGTATTGAGAGCAATTTGCTGTCTAAAGCATCATGAAGATAAAGAGACTGGAATCATATCCAAAAGGAGAAGTTTTCTTTCCATTAATTGGTACTTTGTCATCTCTGGTTAAATTTAAAAATATATATTAGTGAAAGGAAACCTATCTTTGAACATTCCCCAAATAGGCCCCATGCACTGAAGTGCACCTTCATTAAAGAAAGATTCACAGGCTTTTTAAAAGACATGTAGTTGCATCTATTTTGTTTATACATGAAGAGATCACATGTGGGAATAGTATTTGAATAAACAAAAGTGCAGACATAATGAAAGCATTTCGTACAACATTGATATTCAAGAACATCCTTCAGGTTCACTCAAGAGAAAGTGAGCTTTAATGCAAATGCATTAGTAATGGACCTTCTATTTCCTTACTAGAATTAACCTTGATCTGGAAGAAAAAACTTCTTTCTTCACCGTTGAATACATATTTCTCTCTGTCTAATATAGTGCACTAAAACCTTTCCTTAGAAGTGGCACTTACACTGAAATTTATTGTTCCTGAAATGGGCATTGCCAGAAACAAAATAACTGCCAGAAAACTATTTATTTTGGAAAGAAACAAGTTGTTTCCATGGATCATAAGTGATATTATAGGGAATGTTAGGATTTCCTTCCAAGCAGGTATTTTCAAATAGGAAAGATTTGTCTTAAGATGAAAGAGTTTAGCCAAAATCTGCCAATGGTCAAAGAATGAACTAGATCATTCCTTAAAATTTATTCCAAGCCTATTTTATGCTCCTAGTTTCTAATCACTACTTCTCAAAATCAGAGCAGACAGTGGAATAATGGGATTTACTAGAAAACTATAAGCACAGCCTGATTCAGCCTCACATTTATTTTAATTTCACTTTGAATTCTGTGGCTCAGTAGATTGAGTGCCAGCCAACAAAGCAAAATGTCAGCAGTTCAATTCCTAGTCAGGGCACATGCCTGTGTGTTGAGCCAGGTCCTCAGCAAACAATTGATCGATGTTCCTATCCCTTTTTCCCTTCCTTCCCTTCTGTCTGCAAAATAAATAAATAAATAAATAATTTTTTAATTCTATAATTTGAACTCAATGACATACCATTGTGTTGCTCCCTTTCTCACCAGGTTGATTAGGACATACGTAGTGTGTGAGGAAAATAAACTCATGTATCAGTTTGATGCTATACAGTGATTTCTTCAAAGACACAAATTCTATGGGCTGTTTGACCAGTAAAAAAAAATAATTAATTTAAAAATTAAATTTAAAACTGGAGCAAAGTGTTGACAGTTCTTAGATTTGATATTTAAAGCAAAGATGCCCTTACCTTTGACATTTTGAGGCTGAGTCCACGTGAATATTTATTGAATTATGTTGTTGGGAATGTGAGCTCAACCTAAAGTCCCGTCCTTGCATTCACATAACTTAGAGTTTTAAAGCTAAAGCATGAGAACTTCCACCCACCCCTTCTGGGTATTTCATTAATTTCAGCTCCAGCGCACTCCAAGATATATGTTTCCAATAGAACTTTAGAGATTCATTCAGAAATAATAATACAAATTATAGGGGGCGTAACTGCAAAAATGACTTAAAAAACAGAAGTAACCCAAGCAGCCATGGTCCCGAAGGCCCAGTAAAGATTGTTTCAGGACCATCGTGCCGTAGGGTCTCCACCTGCAGGCAGGTGAATGTTTAGATGCAAACTGCCAAGTCCTGCCACTTCTAGACTCACCCCCAATCCTGGGGGTGTCACTCTTTCAAAGGACTCAAGAATTCGAATCTGACTCCATGTCTAAATTTCAATCCACCATAACCTTCAGAAGGCAATTATCAAGATCCCTAAACAGAAATGACTATCCAATAATCCCTTAAAGATATTTTAAGAACCTAAGGTGGCCCTAGGACTAAATCTGGGAAATAAACACTTAGAAGCATTCTTCACTGGGTCAGATCCAACTTTTTATGTAAGATGGTTTGGTTTTTCACTTATTTCTTGGAGTAGCAGTTACTAATGAACATTTAATGAATACAGCCTCAACGATTTGAAAAACTTACAAAATATGTCGTCTGCACTGAGTGCCCATTGTTATACAGGACATAAGGGCCACCTTGGCCCTTTAGGCAAACGTAACTGCATAAATATTTTTCATGCGCCCCTTCAATGTCCATCAGTATATGCGTGCATAGAGTCTAAGGATATGTCATGTTATGCCTTGTTCTGTTATTTTGCTTACCAGTCTTATTCTTGTTAGGTTTATAATACTTTGATACCATGGCTTATATCTTGCTTATTGTTTCTTAACCTTGAAGAATCTTACATGGTGGCTTTCTCATAACAGTTGGTCAATAAATACATGTTGGCTTCCTGAATTATTCACTGTCACAAGGATCTTGATATGGCTCTAGAGGGAAGAACATCAGCTCCCCAGACTGCCTTCCAAACATAAACTCACTTCATAGCGATGACAATATCAAGCGCCTTCTCAACAGGTCCGGCACCGGTATGCAACCCATGGAAGAGTTCAGCTTTGTCACTGGATACAACCCTCTCTCTACATGTCTGTTCCTTCAAACAAAGGCCTCACTTACTACATCTTGTTGCTTTTTCAGCTCAGGAACAGTTCCAGGTTTATCTCACAGGGTCGATTCTTCACCTGTTTCACAGACCTCACTGATCGGCTGCAGGAATTGGGCCACATGGCAGCAGCGTGAAGCCCACGGTGGGAGAGACTGCTTCCTGCTCTGCACACGCCTCAGCCCGCCCGAGTTTTCTGGGGGTCCGGGGTGACCCTCGGTCAGCGGGGGAGAAGCAAGAGCCGCCTCACACAGCGAGGCGTGGCTCCTCATCGTGGGAAGGGATAGGGGCTGTTGGACAAGCAGTGATGTTGCCAACTTTCCCTACCAACGTGTATTTGGCATTCCAGCAAGACAGGTGTGGAAAGCACCGTAGTTAACCATAACCAGGACCCGAAGCACACAAGTCAGGTTTCAGTGCTCATGAGCGTTCGCAGTGGGGGCTGACATCCGGCGCCGGCATGATCTTTTGACAAATCATAGTCGCCTCTGTGCTCCCTCTGAGTCATGCAGGCAGGAGATCCCGGGATACTGGGGCCTTAATGAAAAATAACTTGCTGACGAAATCTCTCCAACGGCTGGCCACCTCCGTGACAGGGAGATGCAGGAATGTCGCTCATCCCCCTAATCCCAATGCACACATGCTTTTTCACTCATTTTCGGGAATTAGTGTTGTAACAATGACTACACTCCAAGGAGGAAAACACGCACTAAAATCCAACAGAAAATGTATTCTGATCTCAGAGTGGGTCTCTAATTTGTAGTCACAGGTTTCTTTACAGAAACACTTGCTCATTATCTACCCCTCCAGGGCTAGAAGAGCTGTGGGACCCCTTCCAATCCGGGGAGCCAGGTGCCAGACCACACCGTCGGCCACTCTTGTCCCCAGCAGCGCATGGTGATGGACTGCAAGCTAAATCGAGGCTTCGGCTTTGTTTCAGCGCCACGGGAACACGGAGATTAACATCAAACACTGCACGTCAAAGTGTTTTGCCGACTTCCAAAGAAGAGGTATGTGTGGCACTAGACTGGCAAAGGTTGGGTGTTTAAATAGAGCTAATCTTTCATAGCTAGGAGTGATACATGAAGTTGGATTTATGGGATGGTTCTGAAAGAAGCACAAAATTGGAAACACCTGCCTGGACTGTTGTATGAGAGACAAATAAACTCCTCTTGAATGTGTGTATTTTTGCTTTCCTGGTTAGAGCAGCTGGCCTGCCCTTACCAGCTGTAAGCTAAGCTTTCGGAAAGGAGGTTTCCAGTGATATATGCCATCCCCGAAGCTCAGTAAGAGCAGCCAGTGCAGACGCCTTCCCCACATGCTGGGAGGGCCATGGACCATGGGATTGGAAAGTCCACCAGCAGCAACACGTGTGAGGTAGTGGTGCTGATGGTGGTCAGATGCTCTAGAAGCAGCTGGGAGGACACAATGCGACATGCACGAGGTGGATGAAGGAGAGCCTCATTGCTCCCGCCGGCACTCCTGAATCTGGGGAGAACCCAGATGGCCCCCTTTGTTCCCCACACAGCCTTGGTCTGACTTAACCTCTTCTTGAGTCCCCAGCTGAAACACCAGATCTGCTTTTTAACCCCTTGCAATTATTACGCAAAGCTAATGCCAAGCTTTAGTTCCTCTTTCTGAACAGTTCTAAACTGTTTCAAGGGAGTGAAATAAAGTTTTAAAACACACACACGCAGCCTTGCAAAGTCGTATCCGTCAGTCACAGGGCGAACGTGCAGGGCAGGGGTACCAGGAAGGAAGTATGTGTGTGAGTACCAGAGGGATGAGCCCGGCTTACGTCCTCGCTGAGGTTGTTGACATTGTCGAGGTGTGTCCTGTGAAACGGACTGTTCCATCATCAGCATGACCAAAGTGGAGCAGGAGCGCCCTGCTGCATGCTCTTAAAATTAGCAATGACCTTGCTATTCAAACCTAACTGTGAGACAGTGACACGGAGATACCTCCCTTTGAAAAACTGGCATGGGTCCCCACTAATTTAAGTTGTTGCTTAAAAAAAACCCAAAATGGCTTCTTGCAATGAACACTGTGGGAAGGTTCTGTTGCTCAGAGACAGCGGCACGGCAGGTTGAGGGAGGAAGACATAAACGTGTGTGTCTCAGGCTGCCCTTCGTCACCCAAGAGAAGCCGGAATGAAATGCGTGTGGCAGGAGCCACACTCACCGAGTTTATCAGCGTGTAGTGTCCACAGAGCTCTCAGCCACGCATGCCACCGATAGGTGGGAGAGTCTATTTAAGTGTGTTAATTTTAAACAAGTATATGAGGAGAGATTCAAGGACAACACAGTTTGGTACATTTTGTTTGATTTTTTATGGTGACTGTTTGGGAAGCCCTTTTAGTCTGGCATGCAGCAAAAAGTAGATCAGTCTTTCAACAACCGAAAAATTCAGTGCATGCATTAACCTATCTTCTTAGTGAGTCATCCAAATAACACACACACACACACACATTCTTTTTCATTTTAAAATGTACTTTACCTTACGTTTTCCCATGCTATCTATGACTGACTAATCTCAAAAACCTACGGATATTAAGGTATATAGTACGTTCCCTTTTCACATAAGCAACAGATAGAGCACACCACCCAGTGTGCTCTACAGTGTAGAAAGAAATATCCTTCCCAACTTAATGCAACTCAGCTCCTGTGTGATTTACTCTGTGCCTCTCTGTCAAATTTAAGTGAATACCATGTAGGGTGTATACCTCATTTCTGTCCAAACATATTGTCAGGTCCTGGAGAGCCACAGAATACAGCAGCAAATGTATTCTGGAGCCAAATTGGTTGAATCTATTTGCTGATTATGCCACTTCCTACCTGATTTGGGGTAATAAAATTACATTTTCTGGACCTTGGTTTCCTCATCTGGGATTATTAAAGGTATCTTCTTCCTAAGGTTTTCACAAAGCACTTGGCACAGCCTCTACAAGGTGAAAACTCAGTAATGATTACCCTGATGTACAGCTGCATAGCTTTGATCAACTTTCCTTCCTTCTGCCCACTTTCAGGTCAATACCTAGTCATCCTCCTAAAACGGTTGACTCTTTCTAAGTCCCTCTTCCCCCATTCTAGTGCATCCCACTCATTTGTCTTTAGACTAAAAAAGTGGTTTATTGAGCCCCTCAAGGATGTGATTGTCTAGCAAGCCCTGTATAAAGTGATTTTCTATTCACAATTTAATCTGCCCAACACAGGAGATTCAACAGAAAGAGTGAGGGAAAGTAACAGAAGAAAAAAAGGAAGAAGAATGAGCCAGGTGAAATGGTGAACACAGTGGAAGTGCTTACAAGGCCTGATTTAAATACAGTCTGTGCAATGGCAGCTCTTATAATGTGCTGTTGAAGAAATTTACAAAAACACAATTTGCAGAGAATTCTAGACCTAGAAACAATCTTAGAGATAAACAGCTACATCCCAAATAAATATTCTTTACAAATAAAGAAATTAAGATATGGAAAGTTTCCATGATTTTTCTTAGGGTATGTAATTATTAACTAGAGTAACCATTCTACTCTTAAATCTTCATGCCCCCAAGATTATTAACCTAGAACACCATTCATTCATCCACTCATCAGCAGTCTTTACTTTAGGGTAACTGCCTACCTTCTCAATGATAGGTGGACTTGTCCTGAGGTAGAATTGTCTACTGTGTCTCACTAGAATAAATTTCAGTATCCCCAAACATCCCCTAAGCACTTTAAATGTGTCACCCAAAGCCAGGCCCACTTAGTCAATGGAGTAAACAGCTAACTTATGACATGAACTGAAGGAGAAGAAAAGTTACACAATTCAAAACTACCTTCCCAGAGATCTTCACTATACTATAATGCCTTTTCATAAAAAAAAAAAAATCTTTAGGTAGACATTGTATTAAAATTTTTAATCCTCCCCTGCCCATTTAATCATTAAACATAGTACTCAATGTATATTTCTGAATGAAGGAGTAAAATTTAGGCATTATTTATACACACTTGCATCAACACAGTGCATGGATAGCAAATGCACAGTGAGTCTGAATTCCAGCCCATGTCTCTGGGGAAACAAACCCACTTACTTCCCCCTCCACCTGACACCATGGTGGCCACATCTCTGGGTAAAAGGTGGCATCTTCAGAAGGTGTCCTTCCCTAATGCACACTCCAAGTGGAAGCTCATGGATCACAGGGTGAATCTATTAGCAACCATTCATGGACTGGAGTACCATGTGGAAAAGGAGCATCTGAGGGACAGGGGGCTCTACCAGGTGAGCTGCAGGACAGAGAGAATGCCAGGCAGGCTGTTGACGGCACTGGCAGGCTGTCAAGTGGGGGCACCCCAACCCAGGAAGGGGTGCAAGGCTGTGCGCCCACAGTTGCCGGAGAGGCAGAGGCTCTCTCTTCAGTTCTCTGCAGATCGGCCCTGACGCCCGGCTCTCGTTTTAAATGTGAAGTGCTCCTTGGATCTGATTTTGAGTTTCAGTTTTAGGATTTCCGGCTACTTGCTCTGCGCAAGGTCACCAGAAGGCGTGTGAGGTGCCTCTGTAACTGCGTCCCCGGAAACAAGCTGCACCTGCAGACACTTGCGTGGGCTCCCCAACAGAAGGCTCACTCTGCGAATGGGGCACGTCCACACCACGGAAAGAAGCCGCTAGGTCTGATGTTGACAGAAACTGCCACTGTCACCCCCCTGATTGACTGTATCTTTTAGGAGGTCTTTGCTGAATTACTTTATGATATGTCTCTTTTTAATCTGCTCCCCTTTGTTGGGATATTAAGAATGCATATTTTGGAAGGAGGGGTAAAAAATGTCGAGGAGGATAAAATTTGAGCTCATAACAGCCCTTTCATGCGTGGCGCTGGGAACGGAGCTGTCGGGTGGCGAGTGTGCGCTGTGCTGGAAGGAGAAGTGCAAGTGCAAATCGGGAGAAAGGGAAAGCTAGCGTGGGGCACCGTCGCCCCCTGAACACGCAGCCGCCTCCCCGCACAGCCTTCCCGCTACCGCTCTCTGAGCGTGGCCGCCAGGGGCCCGAGCCACTCAGCGGCTGTGCTCTGCGTCCCTCCTCCTTTGCCACCTGACTGCCGCCCAGTAAGGGTGCCTCCCCTACCCTGGGAGCGCCTAAGGCTCCGGGGACCAGGAACCGCACATGACTGACGGTGTGCACAGCCGGGAGGGTGACAGAAGGAATCGTCACAGGACAATGGCTGGCTACAGGGAGCCCGAGAGAACCTGCCATGAGGCTAATACCTGGCACAACAGCCTGTCAAGCTTCCGTTTTTAGCCTTTCTTGTTCTGCATATGGACCACGAACCGGGTGTCATGCCGTTTTCTATGCCCCAGCAGCTCAGAGCCGGGCGGGCCAGGCCTGCGACAGGGGGTGATCACCTGCCCTGCAGGTCGCCCCGGCGGCCGTGCTGGTGACGGGCGGAGCATTGCCGGTGAGCTGGGACAGCTACACAGCCCAGCTCCCGGCTCTCCCTGACCGGCTGCCTGCCCGAGAGGCCACGTGCCAGCAGCAGGGACACGGGCCAGCGGTGGCTATTGGTGGCTGCCTGTGGAACACGCACTAAGCTCCTCAACAGCCACTCGACAATTCACTGAGGGATCAGTTCTCGCGTTCAGAGCACTCATCACTAGCCTGGGTAGAATTCCCAAAGGCAGGCCCTCAGGCAAAGACTCCTGGGCAATGACTTGTGGTGGGCAGAACAATGCCCCCCACTGCACGACGTCCACCTTCTAATACCCATACCCGGCACTTAAGAATATATTCCCCACCTTTTGGGAAACGGGGCCCTGTTTCTTGGAAGACAATTTTTCATGGGGGTGGGGGGGTGCAGTACAGAGAGGAGGCAGAGCTCAGGCGGTCCCCCAACTGAGCTTTGCTGGCTCACCCACCCCCGGCCCAGTTCCAAACAGGCCGCTGACCAGTTCCGGCCCACAGCCCAGGGACGTGGGGGCCCCTTGCTATATGTCAAAAGAGCAGTAAGGTTGTGGTGACATGCCACTGAGTAGGCTCCAACCCTGTGAACAAGAGGCGTCCTCCATGCCCTGTCCTCAACAGCCTGCTTCAGTGCCTACAGATTCACGCCTCGGGCCTCTTTTCTATAGTCAACCCGTCACCTACTGAGTCCCCCTCTTTTCCCGCTGCGTCTGCTTTCTCCAGCATTATTGTTTTTTCCAAAGCACCCTGCTCGCTCACGATGTGCCCAGAGCTTCAGCACTGTCATTCTCCCCTCCAGTGACGTTTGAAATAGAACTAAGGTTACTAATCAGCTGCTCGTAAGACAGGGAGGTTATGCTGGGTTACCTGGCTAGGCCCAACCTAACCGCAAGGGTCCTTAACCAGGAAAGAGGGCTGCAGAAAAGCAGGGCAGGGACAGCAGCAGGAGGAGGGGCGGAGGCCCTGTGCTGGCTCTTAGATGCGGGGGCTTGTGCAGGGACCAGAGAGAGGCCTCTAGCAGGAGAGGGAGGGACCTGGCTGGCAGCCAGATAAGAAACAGGGCTCAACCCCATGGAACTGCATTTCTGCAAGGAAAGCGGTTCTCCATCCAGCAGAGGTCCCCAACCTGGCCACACGGCAGGAGGTGAGTGGCGGGCAGCTAGCGAAGCTGTAGGTACAGCCGCTGCCCTTGGCTCACAGCACAGCCTGAGCTCCACCTCCCGTCAGGCCCAGCCTCCCAGTCTCAGGGGAGCTGGAGCCCGGCTGTGAACGTGCGGGGGTCCTGGATTGTGCGCCCTTGGTATGAAACGAAGGCCTGGTGCTCTGGGGTGAGGCTGAGGCAGCGATGCGAGTGCTGAGAGCGGCTGCAAACACAGATTATCATCAGCAGAGAAGTTTGACTGCGTGGGGACCGTAATAAATCAACTGCTTGCAGACTCATATCCAAACCCGATCGGCGAGTGGCAAGTGATAATTAAGCTGCATCTGGTGGCAGGTTTTATAGTAGCAAGTGAGTTGATGTACTTCAGTGGGGCAGCTGCATCGGATGGTGGGCTTTGAGTCAGAATCCGACACTTATTTTGGTCTCTGCGTGGCCCGCCCATGATTTCATCGATGACTTCCATCTGCGCCTCTTCCCGCGCTGAGCGCTTGTTCTCAGTCACAGTTGTGGTAAGCCCGCATGCTAACCGGAGCATGTGGTGAGCTGTACATTTATTTCATTACATGTTACAATGTGATAATAATAGAAATAAAGTGCACAATAAATATCATGCGCTTGAATTATCCCTAAGCCACACACACCCCCCATCCTGGTCCATGAAAAACTGTCTCCCATGAAAACAGTCCCTGGTGCCAAAAAGGTTGGGGACCACTGCCATGGAGCCTACAGAGAGAAACATGGGCCTGCCCACCAGCCGGGTGAGACCCAACAGGACTTCTTCAGCACTGTAAAAGGATCAGCTCTTGTAGTTTGAAATCGCTAAAAGTGCGATGTTGTTACAACCGCAGCAGGAAACTCATGCAGAGGTCAAGTGCAGAATTAGAGGGCAACTGGAGGGATTCCCTGTAGGAAACCTGTTGACAGTGTAAGTCCCACTGCAGCTTTGACATCAGGGATGAGCACGCTGGTTACTACCCCTTTACATCCAAGCATTGCTCAAGGACCAGGAGCATGGAGAGGGAGTAGAGAACTGAATTTTCTAGGAATTCCCTGCTTCCTACACAGGAAAGCACACCCTCACCGTCCAAGGACAGCCTTCCAACAAGAAGACACGCATGCGGCTGTTGGGAACGCCAACAGCGAGAGTCGGTGTGCAGGGAAAGTGTGAAGGGACGCAGCGGGGTGAGGACAGAGCTGGTACTGCCTGCTGCCGCCATCCAGCCTTGTAAACATGCATCCTCCCAAATCGATCGCACAAACGAAACCACTGACTAGCTCAGACGACGCAACACAAGCCTTGGGAGCGGCAGAGCATGATCAAATCCCAAGTTTTATTTGTGACCTTGGGTGAATTACCTACTGTCTGTAAGTCTTAGTTTCTTTGGGTGGAAATTAAAATTGTTAATGGGCAGCTCTCTTGCCAAGTCTCCATGAAGATTACATATGTGACTGAATGAGAAGCACCTTGTACAACACCTGGAAATCAGCTAAAGTCGGTTCTCTTTTCTTTTCTCCCTTGACCTTGGACTTCAGGACAGAAAACATTCTACTTGGCACAGGAAGGAGAGAGCAACAGAGTGTTAACCCAGGTCTTACTGTCCTGCATGTATTTTCCTCCAGTTTACAAACATGCTAGTTTCCTGCCAACTTTACAAAAGTCCCCTCTCTTCTTCAGAACCACCTCTAGATACTGACATCCTCTATTTTTAGACCGAACTGACTAAAAGAGTGTTCTATGCTCATCTTCCTCATCCATTTACTTTCAGATCCACGAGGGTCTGCCATTTACGTGTTTGTGTCCTTGAAGAGTATCACACTGTTGGCCAAACCAGCTCCTTCCCATGCTCACAGTCACCTTTGGCATCGGTGGCCACTCTCTTCTGAGTGTACCCTCCTCCCAGGTTCTCAGTAGCTCCTGGCTTATGCCCACTCTCCCGCCATTGCCCTCACATTTCCTCTCTCCAAAGTTAAATATCCCTCATCTGCAATCCTCTTTTCCACTCCCACCTCAGACTCTCAATTTAACAACATCAATAACAGTTGCCGATATCAATTGTATTTACAATGTGCCAGGCACTTGACTAAGGACTTCAGATGATTCATGAGGTGGCTACCACGATTACCCCCATTTTACAACAAGAAAACCAAAGTTCGGAGAGGAAAAGTGACACGCCAAGAGTTACATGGCCCATGAGTAGCAGAGCGAGGATTAGAATCCAGGAAGCCTGATTCACACCCTCAATTTTATTCACACCCACTTGTCCTCCTACCTCCCCAATGTACATGTAAATGCTCAGCCACCACAAACTTGCCAGTGGCCGAACCAAGTCTGTACCTCTGGTCTGCTACTTTGGCTGAGTTACAAAGCTGTGTGCCCCATTGCCTCCTAGACTGATCCGCTCACACGGACCAGCACAAGCATTTCCCTTCCTCTGCCCCAACGCCTCCCTGGCCCCCTCACGAACCTGCCTCCAGACTCCCTGTCACAGTGAGTGGTACCAGCTCCGTTGCTGAAGGACATCCTAGTCTGCTTCCTCCTCCCAAGTTCCAAGTCCTCCCGACCCTAACATTACAGCGGCTGTGGGCCCTGTCTGTCAATCCTCAACTCTTGCAGCTGTGTTTCAAACCACCAACGTTTCTGTGTAAACAACTGCAGCTAATTCTTCAGTTTCTCACCCTCCCTCCAAGCCAGTTCCTTGGGCCAGTTTTCTAACCCGCTCATCTGATCTTATATTGAGCACTAGGCTTCAGTCGCTTCCATAAAATCACGGTGAAGTCAAAGGTCACGCCTGGAGAAGGCTGGCTGCGACCTGGGCCTTTGCTGATTCTCCAGCCTCCTCTCTGGTGCAGTCCCCCTCCGCCACACCAACACACCGCGTTCCCCAGGAGGGCAGGACTTCCCCCTCCCCGGGGCCGTCTCCTGCTCTCCTTTCCCGACTCATGGCTGCCTGCCATCCTTAAACCCGCACTCAAGCACCACCATGCCAGGGACGTGTCTCTGCCCTCACGGGTCAAGTGAAGTACGATTTCTCTGTGCTCCCTCTATGCTTCTTTCAATGTGCCCCTTTCCGAGGGATTACCACACTAGATTATGTACCAGTCCTCATCCTCATCCGTTTCCCCAGCCGGACTCTGAGCTTCTGAAGAGCAGTGCAGTGGCCCCAGCACCCAGCCCAGAATAGGAAGGCACTGAAAATCTGCCCCATGAGAAAAAACACAAACAAGGGCACAAATACAAAGCATATCACACTACGGCTGCAAACCACGACCTCTCACAGATGCTTTTTTGGGGATTTGTTCCCCAGAAGATACGGATACACGTGACACCATGTGGCAGTCACGAATCCAGGCACTCATCACGTTCGCTGGAACACTGCCACGGAGGCAAGGACGCAGCCACTGGCAAGCGGTGCCCTCCGAGACTCCAGGTACAGTGGCCTGGAGCAACTCAGGACCCCAGGCAAGGCAGCCAGAGGACACTAAGCATTTAATTCAAGATCCAACTGGAGAGGATGGTGACACGAAGGAGACCGCCAATGGGGGCAGCAGAACCCACAGTCTTCTCAGAAAACTGGATCAAGAGTGCAATTTTCTTTCTAAATACAGAAATTACACAGGGCAAGGAAGAGGGGTTCAAACACCCCTCCTCCTTCTTACATTCAATTCAGGTCTTCCTCAGAGAAAAGCCACAAAACAGAAAGGGAAAGGAAAGGAGGGGAAAGGGGTTTTTCATTCTTCTGTTTGCAACTGTGCGGTGGCAGAAAATTGCTGCTAGTGACGGTGTTATTATATAGAACATAAAGAACAAAGCACCCTGAGAAGTGTCTATTTATAGAGCAAATACTTGGATAGCACTGTGCAGCCTCCCATTGATGGCTAGGAAATAGTCTGTCACAAGCAGACCAGAGGAGGCTCGGGTCCCAGGGCTAGGGCTGCCCTCCTTACGTTCCCGGCTAGGGTGTCACGAGATTCCTTCCCCACTCTGCAAAGGAGAGGCAACCAGGTAGTTTGTAAGTTCCCTTAAAGCTCCAAGTTCCCAAGGTCGCCTCTCCTGATTCCCTCCCAGCACCCAGAGAGCCCACTGGCCACAGTCCAGGCTGGAATCCAAGTGATGAAGGCAAAGAAATAGCTGGGTGACCCAAGCAGTTGTGGCACAGGGGACTCAGGATGAGGTGGATGTGACTGGGGTGAGACATGCTATTGCTGGCCACCCTCCCTGCTGTGAGCCAGTTGTGGCTCGGAAGTTCACGGTAGCAAGAATCCCAGCAATGGGCAGAAGAAGGGACAATCTTGCCTCCCAAGTGCCCCATGGCCTCCCAGGAAGCCCTGGGACACCACATTAGACAGCGCCAACCAAGGACACGATCCGTCTGGGGACTGAGAAGTGCCTAGCCAGCTCATCTTTCAAACACGTCCACAAGGCTGCTAAACTGAAGCTATCTTCAAAAAAGTAAAATAAAATAAAGTCAAGTTCTATGTGTGTAGGAATAAGGTGCTGTTCACCGGGAAGAGATACAGTCCCACTGCGCCAGGGTTCTGAGAAAGGAAAGTAGATCAAAGAAAATCTCCATGGTGGCCCTCCCTGGGTCCAGATATGAAAACGCCAGTTAGCAGAAACTGTACACCCATAAAGATGGGACAGCAGTAGAGAAAGGGGTGACACTCCTTTTTTAACCACGTATGAAATGATTTGAAATCAGATCATGATAGGGAACTCAGAGGAGCTCCAGGACCTGACAGTCTGAGACTCTAAACAGAGTAAGCAAGTTCACACGTCTTCAACCCTCCTGGGAATGTGCAGATAAAACAAAGAGCCCAGGGCCCCACACAAAAGGGTGCATCCTCGCGCCAGCTCTCAGAGCGGACTCTGCCCTCACCAACACAGTCTTCCCTACTGCTGTGCTCTAGCCCCATTTAAGCATGTACAAAAAGTGACTTGAGTTTTATATTCTCTTCTACAAAACCTGTCATCGCTGTTCTTGACAGACTTTATTCGGTGTTTAAAGTACACCTGAAGGAGAAGGGCACAGAAACGCCATTGTCGTATCTGCATTCACAATGGGCTCTTTTGCAGACTCAACAAATAGGCTAAGGTCTTGTCACAACCTGCCCTTCCGACTTCCGTGCTGGCAGTCAAGGTAACACGCTTACTACTCCTTATTCATTCTACCAGGCGACAGGTTGGCCCGCCCTGGGACCCTGTTGCTGGTGCACATTGTGGTTGTTGACATTACTACGTCTTGTTTCTGCTTCGTTTTGTTGTTGCTGTTAGAGGTTTGCAGCAGGAAACACACAAGGTAGACTTGGCTGCACCGTGGGACTCAGCGTCCAGACCCCCTTTCCCTGGGACCACCTACTCGTTTCCTCAGCAGTTGGCTGGACACCTGCTTCTGCCCCGGTCCCTGGGAGCCTCCTGGCTCATGCCCTCCCGGGCTGCCTCGGTTTCTTACTCTCAGCCTTGTGACACTGAGCCTGTGGCCTGGCACTCAATCCACAGGCTCCTGCCCAGGGCCCAGGGCCTCGTCACTCCCATCCTGAACCTTCCACTCTTGACTCCTGAACCTTCTTTATTTAAATAGGAAAAGCACTGCACCTTTACATCCATAAGGCCAAATATAAAGTAATGACATTGATTTCACAAATCTCATACCAAAATAAAATCTTACTGCTTTATAGTCCGTCTGTTTATATTCTGATTTATATATGCATATAGAGATAATGTGTTTACATTTTTATTTCCTGCCCCTGCAATTATCATTCTATTTTTTACATATTTTTCACTCTTTACATACAGTAAGAAAAGACAGAACCGTGTAGGTAAATTTCTGCTGCTATAGAACAGGTACAAACCAAGGGCACAGTAAAAAACAAAAAAAAAATTTAAGTGTAATTTCCCTCAAGACTATTCTTCAGGAGCTAGAATTTAGAAAGTGAGCCTAACAGAAAGTCAGAAAATGTATATTCTTGTCTGAATTCTGAAACCAAGGACCTGAAAATGAGGGCTGTGGATTAGGAAATTTAAGTTTTGACACACTTTGAGTGGGACAATGCCTCATCTTGAAGTCATGTCCCTCACCTCAAATTCAGGCCTCTTGGCCATTAAATGCTTACAGTAGTCACCAGAAATTCTAACCACCCAAAACCTCCCCGCCAGTACCCACTAAGGGAGCTGGACTACCTCCCGTTAGAAAACAGTGGATAATTTCATGATTCTGGTAAAAAAAAAAGACATTTCTAGAGAATGGCTTACAATCCTTATTATTAGTGAAACAGGAGGGAAACCAGATGAATAGCACGGCTCGGAAATTTCTAAGATGCTCGTTAATCCGGAAGCATGGCTGAGGGCTGGTAAAACAACCAAACAGAGAAGCCTAGGTGTGGCCGCGATCCTGAGCAGCAGCACCAGCCTGAGGGCCTGGACCAGCCGCACTGACACTGCATGCGCAACTCACATTTGGGGACTGCCTTGCTGCGGCTGTACATAACCTTCTCCTTGGCTTGGCTTGGCTTGCCTACCGCAGAAATTAGCACCTGGAAGCAGCATACTGAGCAACAAAACCTAAACTGTATGTCTAAACTGGTTTAGCAATCAGGTGGCAGGCAGTGAAGAGCTAGCTCCCCGGCCGGCCTGCTGGGCCGCAGGTGGCAGCTGGTAACGTCACCAGCTGAACCCTCACCTGCGGTAACTCAGAGAGTCCCCAGGAGCCTGGGGCTCCAGGGACAGTGGGGGAAAATGACCTGAAATGTAGGGATTCGTTGCTCCTTGTCACTTTGAATAAGATACCGAAGGGAGAGAGAAACTCAAGCCAGAACCCTCCGGCTTGAAGGCAGACGGGGAGAGCGACACCTTGCTGGGTGAAACTTTCTGAGCACAGTCTGAGATCCAAACCACCTGAGAGCCCAGCAATGGCAGGGTTCTGGGTTGGTCTGTCCCAGAGAGAGCAGAGCAGGAGCCTGTGGCCTGCTGTCCCTCTCAAACCCCTCCCATGAAGGTGTCTGAGTGTGAAACACGCCCGGGACGGAAATCAGGGAAAGCGTTGTCTTCTAACCCAAGAACTGGTGGGTAGACTGGGTGGACATGCCAGCAAGTGAAAGAGAATCGTCTGGCATAAGGAGTCTAGAAAAAATCTTTAGTTATCTGACCAAAGAAATGGCTGGAAGCAAATCGACTGAAAGCCTACATTCTGTTTTTAGGGAACTGGGCTACCAAAGCGATCACAAACCTGGCCAAACACTAGGCCTCAGGCGGGCCTCCACCAAGGCAGACGGCAAAAACTCCTCAACACCCTCTTCGAACAGAGACATGTTAACAAGCGAGATGCTCACGCAGGACACAGCTGGGACCCGCGGGGGTCAACGGGCACGAAGCGCTCCCAGGCAGCAGAAACGCGGGCTGCCTGCAGACCCCACTCCACCCCCAGGGCAAACCTCCATGGTAACTACAGACTTTGCCAATTCTTCAGTCTTCAGAGTGGGAGTTGCTGTTGTTGTGTTTTCAATTACAGTTTACGTTCGATATGATTATATTAGTTCCAGGTGTGCAGCATAGTGATTAGACAATCATATACTTTACAAAATCATCCCCTTGATATTTCAGGTACCCACCTGGCACCATTACAGTATTGCACAGTATTAGAGTGTTATTGACTATGTTCCCTATACTGCACGTTACTGTCCCTTCTCAGGGACTTCGGGGCTTTCCGGTTTAGGATGAGAAATCAAATTCGGGTCTACTTCATATTCCAATGAGACCAGAGATAACTATTATTATAAAGAGTGAAAAGGCCTGATTGCTTTGAAATTTCCACTGGCATCTTGTTCCATGAGCCCTGACTGCTTTCCTTTAGTTTTTCATATGATACAATCTCATCCAATAAAATAGTATGTGTTTATTGTGCATCTGACATTGCAAGCACACCGTCATTTCTTAGACTGGAGACAAAATGAGAGAAGTTCTATGACTACATTCAGTCCCACAGTAGACAGGGAAGAGAGCGTCTCAGACAGAAGACAGGCTAGTCCCCAATGAACGTGTGGAAACAGCAGCTGGGGCTCTGGGGTCAGCCATCACCCTGGGTCCCCGCAAGGCAAGCGGCCCACAGCCGGCACCATCAGGAGGCACTGCTCCGAGTGGCTGTCAACAGGCCTTTGGCACTGCTTGCTCTCCCTAAGTTTTCAGAACATCAGTCAGGATGACATCGTGGAGAAATAAATTCGATGTTGGTCAAAGGCAGCAGCGGACTGGAGAAAATGATTACTATATATCCGAAACCTTTATAAAGACATCCCAATCGAGATAGGAAAAGTTTTCTAAAGCTACGTTTACATTTTCACAAGCGAACACCCCAACTCACAGGTGGATACAGAGCAGGGATCAGAGACTGGCTGGGTCCAGTCGGGTTAAGTAAGAGGCAGAAAATAATAAAGAATAAATTGCCAGCAGATGTTGTTGTTGGTTCAGAGCCTGACGCTGCCAAATGAGAATAGGCTGTTGGGATATCACGGAATATAAATGACTCTCACTCTGGCCGATTTAATTTCACTGAGTTGAAACATGCAACTATTCGTTGTGAGGTACCCAGTGTGGCTGAAAATGTTTAAAGATCTGAAAGTATCTCTACCCGAAAAGAAGGAATTGAGGCGGGTGCCACGGGACACCGTTTCCCCAGGACGAAGCAACCATGTGCGGGGTCTCCCCACGCTCACTCGGTAGCTTGAAATCAACTGCGACAGGACGATTTGCACTAGGGAAGCAGGCGCACACGACCAGTTAGTGTTCTGTGGGGTTCTGTGTTTTGTGTTTTGTTCTCCCCTTTTTCCAGTCAGGAGGTTTACCAGCTCACCGCTGCCAGGCGTGTCGGCCGTGGAGACGCTCTGCCGAGCGGGGTCCCGCTGGCTTCCTGAGGGCAGCCTGCGTCCAAGCTTGGTCCATGCAGACGGCGATGAGGGCCCAGCCGGGGCGGCACTTCGAGGCGGCCTTTGTGAGGTCTAGGTCCCGGTCTGCCGTCTCTCTGCACCCAGCCCCACCCCCCGCGCTCCCCCACAAGCACGCACAAGGACACACTCCAACAAGCAGCCTGGCGCAGGGTCGGGATGGCTGGCGGGAAGGCTGGGATTCCTGAGCTTATAATCGCCGATGGGTTTTTGGCCCCAACTGTTGCTAGCTCTTGGCGCTTCTCTCTTTAAACCTGGGGTTACTTAAGGCCTCTTTGTTCAAAGAGTATTAATCACCTGTTCTAGGTTAGCAGGGAAATTTCATTCAATGTCTTCATCACTTGAAAATGGCGCTTAAAACAAGTTTCAAAATATACCCCTTCCCCCAAAATTGCCCATGACCAAATTAGTCTGACGCGTATGGCGAGGTGATGCAGACCACCTGAACTCGATACCTGAACTTCCAAAGTGGTGGTTACATTCCTGGATACGTAAGAAAATTGTTGCTTGATCTCTTCCCTTTGCAGTGGTGGAGACAAAACTGGATGATAGAAAATTTGATGTTGACTAGAATATCCACAAAACTAACACCCCCATTGGTTTGGTGGGGCCTGCTGGTATCGTACACGGCTTGTGATCATAGCGCAAGTTGCTTGAAGTTGTCTGTGGTTACTGTCTTCCAATTCTACACCATCAGCCCCGCTTTACCTGAAATCCGGCCCATTTCAGGGTTCATCTCATAACTAGATGCCATCGTTAATTTGCTGCTGTACAATTTGAAAAGAGCCCTCTCTCTCACCTAGTTGGCCTTACACAACTTTCCTAAACAACAACAAATTAAATCTTTGAGGCATGTCTCTCGGAAACCTATCAACTTGAAAAAAATAAAACAGAAAACAGCATCAGCCCGGTTTGTTATCAACCACAACCTTGGTCCTCAAAACATCAACTGAAGGGGGGAGAAGCCCTGTTGCCAATGCAGTTTGGGTTCCCTTAATTTCATGCACTGTGACTTCAACAATTTCTCCATTTCTCATCTTATTTCTATAAAAGTAGCTTCATTTAAAAGCAGGGAAACCACATTTCATGCTCTTCAGTTTCATTAAAGTCACACAAAAGGAGCCTACCGAAAGGAGCCTCTCCTAATTAAACAGTTGTAGCAGAGGAAAATATTGAAATGATGAATCTGAAAGGCAGCAGCGGACACCCTCTAGTCCCCAGAACTTTTTATCATGACATGGAAAAAGGAACTGAAAAATTAAGATCTGAATCCCAAGATGAAGTGTCACATCTGTCATTGTAAAAGGAGAAATGAAGCCTCCTGGCTCCTTGAGGTAGAACAAGTGACCTGAGAGAACCAAAGAATGAGGGACGTCCTCTGACCTTCTGCTGCGGGGGCTCAGGGCAGATGCTGGGCGGGGCGCTGCGCTGGTGTGGGGTGCCACCAGAGGACCTGCGACTCATTCTTGAGACCGGAGACCCACCGCAGACACCTTGGGCTCCCATGAGAGTGTGTTCATCACAATTCAGCCCAGGTAGAGTGTGCTGGTTAATGGCCACTTCACATAAAGTGTTAGCAGAACGACAGAGTGATAGTTAAAAGGGAGAAAGATTTTTTTTTTTAATCCACATAGACACAGACGATAGTATGCAGATCACCAGAGGGAGGGCAGTGTGGGGGGAGGTGGAAGAGAGCAAAGAGGGATGCATGGTGATGGAAGACTTGACCTGATGGACAGGTGCTGCATTATAGACCTGCACCCCCGAAACCTATATAATTGTATTAACCAATGTCACCCGAATAAATTCAGTAAAAGCCTTAATGTGTTATTCCTCCTGTCTAGGACCTGCAAAATAAGCTTGCTTGATTGACAGGCTCCCCTCTCAATGGAGAGAGTAATGACATGAGATGACTCGACGGCATCTCTGAAGGCCCGCGGAGCTAGGTTGACAGCGCAAAGGCCATTTGTTCTGATCTGGGTGGTTATTCCAATGAGTTCCATTGCTTCCAGCTCAAATTCTCAGCCACTTACTCCAGTCTAATAAATAACCCAGACATCTATACATCTCATACGAGACTTCATGTTGATGAATTTACGACCTAATTAATCGTTGCCTTTTTCTCTGCCTTGTATTATTTATAGGGTGTTCCTAAAAAGTGCTTTTCAACCCAATTCTATAAAACCCAAAAGATAATTAGTATTTCGTGAGGCATTAGTCATTTTGACTTCTGATTTCTTTAATTCCTTTAACTCAAAAACATCTAAAAGTTGAGTTCATAAAGCCAGAAAATGTTGTTTATGTTTTGTTACCCATATTCTTCAGATTACTTGAATGCTGCAGACCACTAAGTGAGGTTGCACATGTTTTGTAGCCCATGAGGGCACCCGATTAATGAGGGCAGGAGTGTTCACATTAAGGCCTTATGAACTTATCTTTGTACATGTGTCTGTAAGGAGTATATCTATAGAGAGATTAGCTACATAGATGTGTGTTTACATATGCATGTAAATATGACAACTTTTGATATGTGGGAACAAAATGTCACATTCTAATAAAATTCACATATCACAACAATTTTCGGAGAGTTGAAAGGAAATACTGTGATGAAGCCACAGCCCCAACTACTGGTGGATGAGTTCTAGACTGTACAACGTAGACACACACCCACGTGAAAAACGAATGATAAAGAAATACGGCGAACACTTAGTAAAATGTTACTATGTGCAAGGTTCTGTTCTCCATGCTTGAGAAATAAAACTTCAAGTAGATATCATTTTACAGGCCAAAAAGCTGAAGCTTTAAGAGGCGAAATTACATTCCAGTAGGGTGAGTCTATGTGTAGTTTACCCTGTAAACAAGATCATTTCTGAGAAAGAAAGGACAGTAAGTATTAAAAAAAGACTGTCCAGCGTAAACTATTCTAGTACATAGACATCTAGGTAGATACCGACCCAAGGGCGAGTGAGGAGGCACAGAGGAGATTCAAACCCAAGCAGAGTAACCCCAGAGCCTGGAACCTGAACCACTAAGCTGCACCTGGCAGTTACTTCCTTCCTGAAGAAACTGAGAAGAGACAAGGGACACTGAGCTCGAAAGCGCTGTGGTGCATGGTGGGCAAGGAGTCAACTTGGGATAAATGAGAGGCTCCGCCGACCCCGCCCACAGCTCCAGCCCAGGACTAGCACTCGCTGGGGAAGTGGAGCTCCAAAGTCAGCCTGACACAGACGTTGAGTATTGGTCACACCGGAAAACCTTCACAAGGGTCAGCACTGTCAGACGCACCAGGAGGACCAGCTCCTGCCACAGGAACAGCAGGTCTCTCCTCCCCTCTCGCTCTTTCTCTCTTCCAAAGCCTGCAGCTGGGTTCTGGGGAGCTAGTGAGCGGGGCAGGCCTTGTCATTGGACAGTTCTGAGTAGAACACAATCAGTGCTCTGGAAGTATCGGAAAATGAGCCAAAATTGGCTTAAAAAAAAAAAAACTGATTCAATGACATTGACACACAGGAATTTCATTTGAAGTGAGATCATGGTGATAATAATAATAGGCGGAGAATGTTGGTTAGGATATACCACTCTGAGAAAACAAAGATACTGGGACCTGGAAAATCCCTAGGACATCAGACCCAGAGAAGGACAGAGTTAAAGACTAAGATAATGAGGAGCTTTGAATGTCAGCTGAGGAATCGGGCTTCTCATTCCACAGTCCTCAGGTGGTCATCTGTGGTGTGAGTCAGATCCACCCAGGAAGCTCTTTCTTACGAAAGCCATGACCCAGCGTTAGGAGCTGGTCATCAAAGAAACAAAGTGGGGCCAGCCAGAAGGTGCTCCTGGCCTGGAAATGGTTTTAGATGAAAGATACTGACTTTTGATTTTCATATTATGTCCCTTGATGCTGGGAGTTTTCTGTAGGAGATGGGGAGATTATCATGTACCAAGAGTCCTTTATAGTTAAAAAAACACACATGTAAATGTTACCTGTCTGCTCAGTACTCAGTTTAAAGGCATCTGTCCTTAATGTAGCATGACCCTAAGCCAGTGTTCTTTCCCTCAGTCTTTTCACATCTTCTCTCTTAACCAACGTGTTTAAAATGTTCCAAAGCTGAGTCTCATAGGCACAGATGCCAGGAACAATTATTATTGGCAGTGGTGAGCCGCTACAGGTTTTTGTGATTTGATCTGTTTTAACAATTTTTTTTTCCTGACAATTTTTTGTGAAGCCAAGAAAGTTGATGACTAGGGAATGTGTAGAAAGATTCTGCAAGGGTTTAAGGATGAGTGGCATCCAAAGTAGTTTCTAAATGTAGACTGGCCAGCATTCGATGTTATTCTCCATTACACAAGCTTGCTGGAATGGCTTCACATGAAGTTTTAATAACAGAAAAAAACTGCTGAAATAAAAATTATATCAGTAAGAAAGTGGATCGCTGTACTCCGATATACGTCATAGTTGTCAATAGACCAGACTTCAAACCTTGGCTCTGCTATTTATTAGTTTTCTAAACTTGGACGAGATCCTGGATCTCTCTAAGTCTCAGACTCTCACCTGGAAAACTAAAGCTGTACCCGTCGTTGATACCAGAAACCTCTCTCAACAGCTCTACACTTAGGATTCCTGGAGCAATTGACACATAGGCAGATGCCAATCTGACACACAGAATCTTGGGACATTGTATGGTCACAAATACTGGCTTACACGGCTTGTAAGCCAGACATGGGCAACTGCCCCCTGGCTCAGACGAGGGCAAGTCTGCCCTAGACAGATGAAGGGACTGACAAAAAAGCCAATGGTTTCTACCTCAGGATCAAGCTTTCAGTCCCAGATGTGTCCATGGAACTACCTTCCCCAAAACCAGAACCTAGATCAGCCTCACATGTTTTTCCTCCCCAGTGGTGCATGTGTCCTGCCTCTGGACAGTTCCACACCTATTTATGCAGGGACCCTAAGCTGGAGCCCTTTCTCACTCTTTTCACACCCTCTTTCTTAACCGAAACAAGTGCTGGGTGGTCGAATCGACAGCCTACTCATTCCCCAGGCAGGTGCTCCTCGTATCAACACACCACCGCAGTCTGGAGCAAGCCTGCCTTCCAAGGCTGATCCGTACTCAAGACTTTCATTCATACCGGCTGCCTCACTCTCACAGCTCCCAGAGACCGTTACCTGACAGGACTGCTGTAAAGATCAAAGAGAAAATCAGTAAATGCAGTACCCAGCACCGAGTAGGCACTAGACAAATATCAGTTATTGGGCTGGCCAAAGAGTTTGTTTCGTTTTTTTCCATAAGATGGCTCTAGTAGCACTTAGTTGTCTTTGTCTGCATTCGAAACAATTTTGTTCAATTGTATTGTGACAGCTGTCATATTAGCATGCATTTATAAAAACTTATCAAAATTGATGAATTTTTGTGTAGCCAGTTTTAATAATGAAGATGGAAAAGAATATACAACATTTTCAGCATATCATGTTTTATTATTTTAAGAAAGGTAAAAATGCAAGTGAAATGCAAAGAAAAAGGAAGAGAGATGTGTGCAGTGTATTGAGCAGATGCTGTTGTGACTGATCAAATGTGTCAAGAGTGGTTTATGAAATTTCATGCTGGAGATTTCTCTCTGGACAATGGTTCATGCTCAGGTAGGCCAGTTGAAGTTGATAGCCATCAAATCAAGACATTATACCACATAGGAGATAGCTGACATACTCAAAATATCCAAATCAATAAAGTTATTGGTGAAAATTTAAAATATGTCTTTTATTTTATGGGGAAAAAAAAAAACACAGACTTTTTGGCCAACCCAATAAATTTAGGTTCAAACGCTGGCACCATTTATAAACTATAGGATACATTTCTGTATTTGTAGGCTAACAAATAATAACTGCCTTGAAGAGTTGCCATGAGGATTAAGTAATAAAATAGGATAATGAATCTGAGTATGCTACTCACTTACAAGGGAATTCAGTAAGCACTGCCTTCCCTCTTTCTAACTCTACTGCTCCAGCAAAGCGCAGTGCCATGGCATTCTGGAAAGGGTGAAATGGAAGGGACACTGGATAGGAGGGCAAGTTCAGAAGCTAAGCTGTCTGGGTTCCAACCATAGTTCTCCCAGCTCTGGAACTCTGGGCAAGTTATGAAACCTTTGCCCTGCCATTTGAGGAGGGGATAATGGTAGTATGCATCCCACATAGGGAGTGGTAGGATTAAACCAGATGATCACGCTTAGAGCAGAGCTGGGCATGTATGTGCTCAATGTCAGCTAGTATTGATACTTGGATGACTCTTCTTGACTTTGGATCATAGCGAGCATCAGTGGTGAGTGAGGTCCCTACAGGAAGGGTGGCCTGCACTCGCCCCAAGGTGCAAAGGCCGCTGCTGTGGCAGTCTCAGCTTCATCCATGCTCACAGCTCCACTGATCACTTTCTACATGAGGTTCCTAGGGCAGCCATATCCAACACTACAGACTAGAATAGCTCAAAACAACAGAAATTTACTCTCAGAGAGTTTGGGGAGCTGGCAAGATGATGACTTCTCTGCGGGATCTAGGAATATGTCCTTCTGGCATATGCTGGCAGTCCTCTGCATCCCTGCTTTATAGGTGCCTCACTCCAATCAATCCCTGCTTCTGATGTCACATGGCACCTCCCTGCATCTTCACGTGGCCGCCTTCGCCCTGTGTCACGGCTGTGCCCCCTCAGCTCTCCTTATAATGACACCCTAAAGACCACATTTCAACCTGATTACTTCTACAAAGACTATTTCTAACTCAGGTTACATCCTGAGTACCAGGAAGTTAGACCTTCAAAATATCCTTTGGAAGAACACAATTCAAGCCATAAATAACACTCTCAAAATGCACATTTAGATGCAAATCTCATAATTCTTAAGAAGATCCTTTCCAATAGTATCCCCCCAAAAAAACTTCTGAATATTGTATTTAAGAAAGTAAATAATTCTGCTACCATGAAAAGGACACTCAGTAACATTAACTTTTAAAGTTTTCTATAATCATATAAGCTTCTTTTTACTATTAAAATAAAAAAAGTATAAAAAAGTTTTCTATAATTTAAAAATAATAATAACTTTAAAAGCAGATATTATGGCTAAGTCAACGGTGATACTAAACCTCAAGAAAAGGAAAGTTTGCAAACTGATACGGAGAACCACCCCAGGCTCTGCGTGTGCTCCTTCACAGGCACACATATGCACACACACTGCTTGCCTCTCTGTCTTTGGGGAAGAGAAAGGAAATGGTCTGAAATCAAGCAAAACAGATGGCTGAGTGGGCCTTGTGAAGCTCATCTCTCTCAAGGAAGTTGAGAAGTCACTGCGACGTTTTCAAGAAAAAAAAATCTGTGAGTTTGTACGTTTCAGCACTTTGTCCTATTTCAATGCAGCTCAGAATATCTGCTTCCGAGATCAAAGGCTAACATCTGAGGAAGGCTTAACACCTAAATGAAACGGGGCGCTCACTTTCCCCCTGGGTGCCCTGGCTGATGAACCAGATGCCCGCTTCTCCCTAACGCACGCTGTCCTGCCTCGAGCTGCTCTGGTCCTGTTCCCGACTTTTGTGCAAGTTGAGAACAAATCAGCTCATGCTCACGAGAAGTGCTTGCTGTTAAAGGCACGTGTGGTCAGCCTCTGATAAAGCGACAAATCTTTTGTGAATACGTCTACCGTGTAAGTGTAAATAGTTGGTATTCTTTACGGGAAAAGCTGCCTTGTGTGTGTTACAAGGACCGCACGCCATGGTAACCTGATCAGCCCGCCTCCCCTGGAAACATTTCACCCCTAAACCCCCGATGAATCTTCCTGCAGTGGGGTTTTGCAGTGGTTTCTGCCTGGCGCCCAGACCTTTTCTAGGCTTATCCCCAAGCCTGTAGGAACTCTGAATGCATTCAGTCGTCCAGCTTCATCTTCTTCTCCTTTATTCTTTTCTGCCTGGGGTTCCAGCCCCTCTGTCCATCCCTACCCCTGGCCCTGGAACCCTCCATGGCCTGGCTGGCATCTCCTCCTTCCCATTTCCTCTGGCACTCGGCGCCTACTCCATGCCGGCTACACCACACTCGTAATAACGTCTCCACTTTGTGAACATCTACGGTGTTTATGACCTCCACGTGACTTCTCTGGTTTTCTTCCTCCTAAAATCACTACCTTTTCACAAGTCTGAACTACGCGCCAGCAGGAGCATTCTCAAGGGTGATGGTTCATGGCGCCCCACTGTGCCCGCGTAGGAAAGCCCGTCTCGACGCACAACCTGCCCTGGAGGCCACGGGCGGTACGAATAAGACCACGTGCAGCACAGCTACACGGAGGCTGTGAGAAGGGCCACAAGGAGGCTGCCAAGGACGGGAGGACAGAGGAGGCAAGGCCGACCAGGTGGCTTGCAGCAGTAAGGATCAGGGGTCGCTATGGGGGGAGGGTGGCTTTTGGAGCGGACGTGAGACGCAGTTAGAATTTAACAGGCAGTAGGGAAGTCACCGGCAGCGCAGACCAGACCAGACTGGGCGTGAAGCCCCTGCCCGCCGACCACCCCCATTTGGGTAGGGACCGAGCCACAAGCAGCCGCAAACTGAAGGCAGTGAGCCCAACGTCAGCACCAGCAGTGTCTAAAGGACCAGGTCAGCCGAGAATACAGAAATTCTCTGCCTCGGTCTCAACTTTATAACCTAGAAGGCTCAGGGAGAGATTTTTGTTTCGGTTGGTGGCACTGAGTTATTAATACTGGAATTAGACTGTGCCTGAACGCCTACATTAATTGAAAAGCGAAGGCTGCATTTACCGAACTCAGGAGCTTGCAAGGGAACTCCCCCAAGCCCTGAATCAGAGCACATCAGCACACGGGCACCCAGCCTGCCTACCGAACAGGGACTTTCACCTGACTCTGTCCCAGAGAAACAGATGTGCCCGAAAAGATCAGCTGCAACATGTAGACGGTCTGCTCGGTGCCTCATGCATGTCTGCCTACAGTTAGATAATTGACGCTTTTCTCATCATTCCTAGGAGGGAACCATTACATACCTGGTTGAGAGAAAGTTGTCTGCACAAACAAACATTTCATCTTCAGTCCATATTTCCTATTACAAATAACAACTCATGTATTCGTCATGGTTCCCAGGTGGAGAAAGAAAAAGATGAAAAATGTTGTGTGTGCATGAGTGTAGTTTTTAGTACAGGAAGAAGGAAGGAGCAACAGTGAGTGTTTATGGGAAGCGCCCACATTCTTCTCAAAGTAGTGACATGCGCTCAAACTAAACAGATTATCAGATTTCTGAAAATGACTTAGAAAGCCTCATGTTAATCATGGGAAAATCAACTTTTGGGTCACAGGAAGGTTTGTCTACCGGTCAGGACTTCTTCAGTCTATTTTTCGATGCCTGCTTTAGTCTGGTTCCCTGTGTGTCCCATACAAGTCAGGAGATTTTATTGCTTTTGAATATGTGTTGCTCTTCTGAATGTTTTTCTGATGTTCAACCTAAATTTTTTTTTTTTACTCTTATCCTCTTTCACAATATATGTTCTAAGGATGGCAAGTCACAGAGGCCTACATTCTAATTGCTGAGATTTGAAGTTGCTGTTGATTTCAGTTTTCTTCCTTTTTTTTCAATCCATTAGCCATATTCTCCTTAGCCACTGAAGAACAGATGTTGAGCTACTAGTAAGGAAAAGCATGCGTCTCGTAGGAAAACATTATCTCTTGCTTCTATAAGCAACATCAGGACAGAGTTAAGATTCTGATAGTTAACTAAATTTTGCTTAGGAAATGAAAGCTTTATGGTTTCTTTTGTGTGCATGTGAGAATGTTTTAGTCTAAAATAAGCTAGCAAGGCCTTCTTGGTGTTAAAATATATACGCACACACACCCCCCCAGCAGCAACATAAACTGTGTTTCATACCAAACTTTGGAAGTTGTCTCCTGCAATCAGTCTGCGGTGCTTGGAAGCCTGAACTTTATTATTTACTTCATATAGAATAGGGTGGAATATAGAAGAGCATTATCGTTCCTAAATCATAAGAAGTGTTCCCCGTTCAGGCCATTTCATAGAAAAGTAAAGTTTAAAGTGCAATCAGGTACTTTGATAGGAAACCTCAGTTCTTTGATTACTTCTGAAGAGGTATATGCATTAATGTCAAATCACTCGGTGTAAAAGCCCAGATTTTTCTATAAAAAGTAGCTTTTATCGCACATTAAAATCAGATAGATAAGCAGTATAAATGCTTTGGTGCTTTGTAACTCCAGCCCCCTGGTGTGTCTTCTGATGAATACGGGAATGATTGAGAACCACAGCTTGAAACTGACTGGAAATTGCCTAGAATTACAGATATTAGATCAGCTCAAGAAAGTGGAGTCTCAGTCAGAGTTAGGAGTCAGAAAACCCATCCGTAAAGCCCTTGATATCTGGTTTGTGTCTTCACGTTCACTCCCTACTTTCCCCAGCACCTAATGGCATCTTGCATAGGGCTAAGGCTCAATAAGTACGTATTTTTCCACCAGAAGGAGGAGACATGAAGATGGAGAGACAGCATGTGCAAGAAAGCTTCTGTGAAGACATGTTGCTACATGGGGAGTGTGGCTGAAGGCAGCATCAGGGGTCAAGTGAAGGTGCTTTGATGGGTGGGGGACATCTTAAAATGGGGAGAAACCAACTGGGACTTGGGTGCGGTAAAAGGGAGAAACAAGAGGACTTGTACCACCGTCATTGGTGGTGAAAGGGGGTCTTGAACAGCGCGTTGCTCCCTCCCCCACGACTACAAAGTGCTGCACAGTAGTGCCCCTTGATAACGCGAAGCAATGAGTCCACCGTGAAGCTCCGCTTTGCCTTGACAGCTGTGCACAAGAGAGTCTGTAGGCAGCAGAACTTTGAAACAGAGAGTTTGGCAAGGTGACCCCTGAAGGGTAATGAGTCCGTTCGTGCTCTTCAAAGACATGAGAGGGAATGTGGCCCTTCCTCCCCAGAGCCTCAGTGCTGAAATCTAGCTCAGCACCCCCAACCCCTGGAGGCTCCAGTGCGTGGGGCATCTTTGGTTCATGCAACCAGGCTTTGATATCCGGAGGGAAGGAAGCAATGCCAAGGCTGACTGAGTGTGTGGAGGAACCGTCGGTAGAGAGGGAAGTGGCAACTATTCTGTTGTTGCTTTTAAAAATGAGGCTGGACCATTGTTATAAATAGATGGATTCTCCTTGAGTAACCACCACCACTGCTATTCCAAAGGAAGAGTCAAATGTAAGTGTAAAAGAAGAATCAAATTTATGCTCTGCAAATTTGGAGAGTTAGAACTAGATCAGGGAGAGAGATCCCAGGCAATATTAGGAAAAACTCAACAAAATTTCTTGATATGAATGCTTCTCTCCCTTTCTTCCTTCCTCCCTGCCCTTCCCTCTGCAAATAATGAATAAAATCTTAAAAAATAAATTCTTGAGTTATGGTCTTGAAGTGTTCCAACAGGGGAGTAAGTGTATATTAAGTTATTAAATAAATCTTAGGCCCAATGTTTCCATAGACAAGTTATGTGACCCACCTCTACACCTTTGTTCATACAGATCAATTTTTCACTCATCAATGCAACTTCATTGCTTAAATAACAATTATAGCTAACACTCATTACATGCCAAGCTCTGTTCTAAATGCACTATCCATATTGACCCATTCCATCTTCATCACAGCCCTATGATTATTGTAGTTATATTATCCCCTCTCTACAGATAAATAAACTGAGAAACCGAGACTAACCTGCCCAAGGTCACCAGGGAGTGTGGATTCAAACCCCGGTATTCAGTGTCCAGTGTCATTCCCTTCAAGTACTTCTGTTCCCTCTACTCTCCTACCCTTTCCTGGCCTCATCTCCCACTATCACAGTGGTTCTCAAACGTTAGTCATGTTTTAAAATAACTTGGCGAGTGTCAAAACACTGACCCCGGAACCCCACCCTCAAGTTTCTGACCCAGAAGGTCTAGAATGGGAACTGAGCATCTAACGGAGTCACATTTCTAACAAAGTCACAGGTGCTGCTGCTTCTGCTGCCCCGGGAAGCTCCCTTTGCGAGCTGCGAGCCACTTACAGGATCGCTGTCGCTGGAGCGTGTGACTGTTCAGGGGCTTGGTAAATAGTGCCCAGCGGGGAAGGCTGTGCATGCCAATCAAAGAGACCCAACAGTTCAGCCACTTAGAGAACAGAGTTAATTTACCTCTTGTACAGCAATCTACAGCATCTCTCATCAGGAATATCATGCGGGATGCAAAATTCTTCCATTCTGTTGTCCCACCACATTCTTTAGGACATTATTTTCTACATGGTCCACGCTGGGATTCGGCCCCATGTAGGTTCCATCCCTCAAGTGGGAATGCACCCAATAAATTAAGGTCCAGACCCAAAACTGACACGTCATTTTTACTCACATTCCAATTGCAAGAAGTAAGTCACCTGACCACAATAGCTGCAAAGGAAATTTAGAAGTACTCTATCATTATGCTCAAAAACAGAACAAAGCAAAAATAAATATTCAATCTCTGCTACATATTTACTACTCTCTCCCTTCCATGCACATGACTCACCTACGTAACTGCACCAGTGTGCAAATACAGTTTATGTTCTCTTAGGATCTAAAGCAGTTGAGATTGCCACACTGGAAATATGCAACAAATACCGTTAATCAAATTACCCAGGGTAAGGTATTTAACTTCCATATAATTATTTAGTCACCAGAGTATACTAATGATAGCTGCCCTAGCAATCTTAAAAACATACTATAAAATATAATTGAGGACAACTAAAAATGTATTTTAATAGCTCTTGCATTAGGTGAGGCAGTTCACTAAGCATTGTACTTAAATCGCTTATTTAATAATCACACAAACCCATTTCGGACAAGGGAACCTACTTTTACAGGTAAGGAAAGGAAGCCATATAACCATCCAATCACACAACTATTAATCAGTAGAACTGAGTTTTGGGACACCCACAGATGTGACTCCAACAAGTTTTTGCCTTTAAGTATTACTGAATCTTCAAAGATATAAATGTGAATAATAAATTATTTAATATATGGACTGAGCCACCTTTCAAAGGTAAGAGAGTTATTTGTGGCATTACTATTTGGGTGGATGGCACCCCCTGAGTGAGTACTGTTTGCATTCACAAGAGCCTGATTTGGAGGTATTTAATCTATTCGTTCTCCAGCCAAGTTGAGGGCCAGAATTATCTAGGGAACGTCTAAAAAAAAAAAAAAACACTGTCTGGATCTATTCCAGACCAATAAATCAACATCTCTGGGGAGAAGACCAGGCATCCATATATAATGCATGTTTTAATTGTATAGATCTAACCACTGGCAAGTATTCAACTAATGAAGGGATGGTCCTGCTGGCCCAGAAGACAGGCAGCTGGTTGGTAAAGATCTAGATGCCAAGACGCATTCTACACGTAAGCTTTAAATCCTGACTGTCTTTAAAGCCAAGTGCATTATTCAACGCCTTCCATGTTTCTTTAAAACCCCGGACAGTTTCCAGCACACATCCCAAGTTTAGGTCAGTTTTCTTTTAATAATTGGGGTTCTATCACCTTGTCTCCATGCTGTGACATCCAGGTCACAGGAAGTTCTTTCTGGAAGATATTTTAGCGAAACCCCCCTGGATGGGCACCAACAGGCCCTTCACTCTGAATCCCTAGGGGTGACAGAGAGCACAGTCAAGGGCCAATATTTTTCATCAGCGCACCTTGTTCCCACATTGTTCAAGCCTCTGGCAATCCACTAGGGTATTTTCAACACCTACGAACAATGACAGCTCATTTCACGTCTACATTTTCATCTCTGTCATCTGCTCCTCTCCGGAGGAGAAAAAGGCTTTCTCCTGGAAGAACAACAGACCTAGTGATAAATCCAAGTTCTGAAGTCTACCTGGTTTTAATATTCGGCCTGTGGCAGAGACTGTGCTTTGTTCTTCCATACCTACCCTCCCCTTTCTCCCCAGGAACAGAACTCTGCACAGCTGGTCGCCTGGAGGACCCACGGAGATGACCAGAGGGTCCGAGGGGCCCGTGGAACAAATGTAAGCAGAAACAACCTGAGAGGGTCCTGGGAAGGATCCTCCAAATGCGGGAGTCGGCCTTTTTAGTTCTTTTCTTCTTCCAGGTGCCTGGAATGAGGGTAGGATGACCGGGCCTCCCACAACCGCCCGAGACCCCTCAGAAGCGGCAAGCCTGGGCCCCCGCCACCACGTCTAGCTAACTCACGCATTCGGTTACTGCTGCCCTCACCCTGGAACCTAACCCCAGTGAACGCCTGGCCACTTTAAAAAAAGCCACAAGTGGACTAGCAAATGGTTACAGAACACACATCCCACGGTTAAAAGCTACCGTTTAAAAGGGATACTTGGGGAGGACACGGAACGGCGCTGCGCGAGGGAGAGGAAGGGGCCACGCCGATCTCACGGGGGAACTGTGACTCTGAAACCATGGGATGGACGCGCGCCGTTGCCAGGTGACCGTTGTCTGCAAGCCTGTGTTGGTACCTGGCGAAGAGCTTAAGTAGCAGTAACGTGTTGTTTAAGTTTACCCCTTAATGAAGATGCTGCATACTTTTAAAATGGTGAACACTAGTTAACAAGTCAGAAACAACAAAACAAAACATTTCTCTTCAGGTGTCTGCGCAGGACCAGGCAGGCAGGGCTGACTCAGAGGTGCCCTGAGCAGCTGCCACAAAACTCAGTTTTAACCTGTGACACCTGCCATTGAGCCACTTGGGAAGAGGGTGCTGGGCACCTATGGTCTTTTTTTTTTTTTTTTTTTTTTAATTGTTATCCGCTGATGGTCCTTTTGATAAGGGGAGGCCCAGGCTGACTCTGGGACGATCCTTAGTCACATGTTCTGAACATGCCGCCTGGGGGAGCTGAGGGGACGACAGACAAGGAAGTTCTCACGACCGCGGAGACGGAGCGACAAGTGCCGAGTAACCTGCTGCTGCCTCGATCAGCCGCCGCGGCCCTTGCTGATGCAGGTAGACAGTCCCCTCCCCACCCGCTCCCCCCCAACCAGCCCATCTAGCTGCCCTGCCCCGCCCTCCCCCAAGGCGCAGCTGAAATCTGCCATTGCTTGCAGGGAGGGATGCCTGTCGCTGTGAAGGGTTTTGTGGAGGGGGACCCAGTCCGTCCTAGCAGACGTGAAAAGAAGGGGTGGAGGCCAAAGGCCCGAGCTCCGTGAAGCAGAGACTGGGACGGGAAGGTCAGGACGCAGAGCGGAACCTGACCTGTGAACACAGGCTGGCACGCAGCCTCTCCGCTGCGCCCCCCGTTCATTTCAATTACCCGGTTGCTGGATGACACCTACGCCCCAACGGAAACGTTTGGATCAACCCTTCACCTGCCGCCTCAGGTGACCTGACCCGGACAAGATGGTATCTGTCCACCCCTGCAGGCGGAATCAAAGCCGGGGCCTCCTGCTGGCTCTGTGGCTTCCAGCTTCGGTGTGGGAGGGCAGGGGGCTACTGCTGTCTCCCACCAGGCAACAGCACTCCCAGGATTGTGATCATTGTCATTTGCCTTCTTAAAAGATCAGCTCAAAAACCTGAGTCATGATTCACCTAACAAGATTCTGCACGTTGCGTCTTTCTTCCATCCCTTCTGCTCTTCTGAAACCTTATTCTTGTAGCTAAGCACGCAATAATCTCCCCGAGTTTCTGGGGCAGGTCTTTTTCTATTCGTGTGATTGCAAACAGAAATTCCTTATGCAAGAAGGAAAAGGTTATTAAAGCAAGTGAAGGTCTTTTCTATATTAAAGTAAAGGGGAAAATAAAACAGAAGTGTGGCTGCAGTCCTGCCCATGAAGGCATTGAGAGGGGTGGGAGCCACCCACCCCAGCTCCCACCGGTCTGTCCTGGCTGGCCCGTTGCCAGCAGGCAGTTTGAAAGTCAGTTTGTTAATAATCTCACTTGCCATGCATTTGGTTATTTTTTATTACCTGCTTATTGTGTGGGAGGGCCCAGGCTTGTTTTGTAAATTAAATTCAAGTAAGTTATTACAACCGTGAGGTGTCACATTCTGAAAGGCTGACATGAGAACTATCTTGATCCGGAAGCAATGGTTGCGAAGTCCCCCTCTGGCCAGAACCTGCACTGCCTACACATGGACCAACTCCAGCCTCAGTCCCCACAGCATCGTTTGGGTGGAGGAGTGCACGCTGGCTGTCTCGTAAGAGGGAGGGAGTCCTATGGTTTTTGTCACTCCCACGATGGCCTACCTATCTTCTGCCTCGCCAGGACCATTTTTCTTGCATAAAAAACATATGGAACCGCAGTGCAATGCAGACATTTTAGTGATTCTCTCCCGATGCATAAATTGTCCCAAAAGCATCCCAATTGCTTTGTGACTGCAAGACACATAGAAAGTGCCAGCCAGCACTCTACGCATCCCCTGGCTTCACTGGGGAATAAAGCAGCAAGGCCATATCAAGCCATCTTATAGGGCGTTATCAAGAAACAAAATGAACTCATTATTATTTCCTTTCTCTTCCCAATGATGTGCCATTCCTGGGTGAAACCTGAGTGGTGGTGCAAGGTTTTGAAACAACCCTGCAGAAAGTGGCCTTTTGCTTTCCCCATTTCATCCGCCCCCGGTGTTAATTGACTCTGAAAAGGCAGTATATTATCTTTTTAGGCAAAAGAAAAGAATGGACCTGATTTGTGAACACCAATATCCTACAGCATCAAAGCGTCGTTTAAATCATCGCCCAGCCGATCTGAGAAAAACTATCCAGGAGAGCGAGAACAGATTTTTTTATTTAAGGGCAAAAGTCTCTGAATGAAAGAGGGCCACTGCCATCTAGCGGGAGAAGTGACAGTAGCCAGCGGTGGGCTCAGCAAGCCCTGTTGGTAATGACTTTCCCCACTCGGGACAGGCGCAAAGGTCACCTTTACTTGCCCTTGGTTCTAACAAAAGCTGACCTTGGTGGGTACAAATGGATGTCCTGAAAAGTAGTTCTTGCCTGGCAAGATGCTTGCCTGAGTACAGACAGGCACACCAGAGCAGGTGTGAGGACCTGTGTCGTTCTGTGAAGTGACTGCTCTGACACTCACAGGATCACATGCGGTGGCCTTAGACCTCTGGACCCAAAATTCTGCGCACCTATTTCTTTCCACACCTTTATGACATTTCTTCCTTACAGTGTAATTTAACGCTTCCTTTAAAAAAAATTTTTTTTGCTGCCATTCTCCTAACTGAAGTCGTGATGATGTTCAATATACTATATGTGAAATAAAAATAGCCTAGAAAATTATCAAAACAAAAATAACTACAGCTATTTTTAAAAGCCAGAAGTAGGGACATTATGAGACTCAGAACTTACAGGGATCAGAGGCTAAGAAAATAAGGGGTTGATGCTTTCATCAATATAGAGGCCAGGGACAGCCGCAAAACAGTATTAGATTGGAATGTTATTAACTGCTTTGGACATGCAATTGTTTAATTTAGAAGGTAAGTTTAGTTTAGAAATAGAATGCAGTCCACATGGAACACTGAAACACCAAGTACCTTCATACTGGCCTCAGTCTTGAGGAAAAGGAGTTTCAGTAAATTGTAATTCTAATCCCTATGCTTAATAGCACTATTTGGTGGTTAATTAAAATTCAATTTGTGACTTTGAGCCAAAAAGCAGTATTTCTTCCCACTGTGCCCCGATAGTTCCTATTTTATTAGTTCCTATTTTAAAAGACTCCAGTTTTCCTTCACTTTTACCAGCGCCAGTTCAGCAAAGAATAATTACCTATCATGTGAGCCTTATCAGTGTTATAATTGAAACTATGGTCTTTCCCTTCATCAGACTAAAGAAAGGAAATAGCACCAACCAGTAATTATCTTTAGAATGACTTAATTTGAAACATGTGTCTGCAACTATTAAGTGGCTCGACAATACAGGAAAGCAATAATTCTTGTTCCTCATTTGAAAAAGCAAGAAGTGAAATAAAATGGCCTTTCTAATCTCTTTTCATTCCAGCAGTCATAGTTGTAGTACAATATAATGATGTGGTTAAAAATTAAGTACAAACTAAAATACATTGATAAATAAATATGGATAAATCAATAAATGGTGTAGAGACAAAGTTCTACCCAAGATACTCTCTGATCAGAAAATTAGTCATAATTAATTACTGTTACTATGAGGAAACCTATATATAATTATGATA
Source organism: Noctilio leporinus (assembly GCA_004026585.1). Lineage (NCBI taxonomy): Eukaryota > Metazoa > Chordata > Mammalia > Chiroptera > Noctilionidae > Noctilio > Noctilio leporinus. Next base: position 454,571 of record PVIW01000146.1, read on the forward strand.
TTGATATAGATAAAATTTATGCTGAAAAACTTTATTGAATTAATATATTATTTCTGATTTTGTATTTTTATGATGATGAATCTAGATACAAATTTTCTTTTATTTATCTTCTTGAATGGATTCACTAAGCTTCCATAATCTGAGTATTTTTATCTTATCAATTCTGACAAATGTACAGCCATTATTTTTTTAGAATACTTTATCTCCTCATTTTCTGTGTTCACTCCTCCTGGAACTTTGAGTAGGTACATAGATGCTACACCTTCTCACTCTGTATTCATGATCGTGAAGTCTTGTGTTTCCCATCTTTGTGTCTCCTGGAACTTCATCCTGCATAATTTCTTCAGCATGTCTTCCAAATCACTAATTTTCTCTTTTACTATTTCCAATCTGGTATTAGATGTTTTCATTGCATTTTTAATTCAAAAAATTGCATTTTCCATTTCTAGAGAGTCTTTTTTCACATTTGCTTAATTTTTACTATTTTGCTCTTTATTCATTTTAGAATATATTCCATTTCTATAAACCCCCTAAGCATCCTTATTTTCTGTGCTTTCTCTAATATTATCAATATCTAAAGGCCTTTTGAACTTCATACTGTTTTGACAGCTCTCATTCTCTTCTTTTCTTATTATGTGTTTTGGAATTAGGCTGTGAGCTCATATTCCTTAGGATATCCTGGAAATTCTTTGAAAATTTGATTGGATTCCTTCAGAGATTATTGTATTTGCTTCTTCCTAAAACACATCAAACACACAATTTCAAACCTACCTGAGGATCATCCTGTGTCTAGAAATTTAAGATAGATCCCCTTTCCTTAGAATCAATGTCAAACTTTGAGAGAAGTAATTTCTCTTGTTGGATTTAGAATGTCAAGGTGAAGAATATTAATTCGGATTTTTATTTCATCTCTACACTAAGGATATGGGGCTTTGGAGCCCCATTTGTATATGGGGTTTCTTTTTTAAATCCCAATATTTAGGAGGCATTTTTTTTTTCACTGTTATAATAACTTTAATTTATCTTGCATTTTACAGAAGTCTATGAACGATTTTTAAAAAGCACCACCTTACCCCATCACGTTTCTCTGACAGTTGTTAAAGTAGGCAATGTATGTCAACAGCTTGAGCATCAGCATCTTGCAAGGACTGCAGACCAACCAGCCACACACCAAAGAGCTTGGCAGCTTTTCTATCTTGTTTTTAATACAATGGTATATCCACTCTGATGGTAAACCTGTCCAGCCAAATTTCCACAACACACTTTGTAAAATCAGTGGTGATTAGCAAATTAGTTAGCTTTGGCACGGAGCTGTGCTCGCTTGCCCGTGACAGCCTGGAAGCCAGTTTTGATGCTGGCAACAGAGCATCGAGAGTGACAGGTTTCACACTGTAAGAAATAGAGTCGGGTGTCCTTTTGCAGGATTGTGTCGGGTGATCGGCACGTGTGACAGGTGACATATTCCTTGATATATCTTCTCAAAACATTTTCTGTTTTTGTTGAAATCTTCCTTTGATTACAAGCTGGTTATTACCATCTATAGAACCGCTTGTACCCAATTCAGCCAATAAAAATGCAAGGAGATGTTTGGGCTGACGATGTAATAGTTTACAGATATCTGTAAAATTGACAAAAGAAGTTTTCTTAGTTCCTACTCGGACGACCTGTGGAGGCTTCATGACAAATTTTCTTTTCTCTCCAGCAACCATATCTGGGTTCTTTTCCTTCATGATGTTGAACACTCAATTCAGTAGCCCATTTTCTGTGCCTAAACTTGGTAATATTCTCAGAGTGAAAGTTGTCCCCATTATTCCAGTTACCTGGGTTCTCACCTTTGCTTAGGTTTTACCAGTGAAAATTTCTTAATTCTTTTCCAGAACATCATGATATAATAATGTAGGAGGTTTCAGGTTGTTTTTAGCCAAAAGGTCTGTCAAAGAATCTAAACTACCTCACTGCTAAAAACAGATCATTTCTATTGAATCTAATCAAAAATCTATAATACATGTATTATGTTCTCTATGATATGAGAGAGAAAATTCAGTTTCTTGCTATTTATTGCTTTTCCTAATCTTTCCAAATAAATCTAATGTTGACACTTTCCCCTTAAAACATTTCAGTACCAGTCCCTTGCATCTGGATAAAATTCAGTCTTCCTGTCTTACAATATGTGTAGATACTGTCCACCTCTCTAGCTTCCCCTTTCTCTGCCATCAACACCATTACCATTATTGCCACCATTCAGTCACACTCACAATTCCTGCTCCCTGCACTCCCTTCACATGTTCATTGCTAGAGCACTGGTCTCCTAGTCCTCCTTCACATTTCAGCTTATCTATCCCCACCTCCAGGAAGCCCTCCCTGATTCCCAAATCCAGGTTGGGTTCTGCCCTTCCTCAGTACTCCCAGGGGGCTTTCTTCCCAACTCCCTGTCACAGCTTTTATCACACTGCTTGTATTTCTGAATCCCTCCACTCTGACTCAGGCTTTTTAAAAGCAGATATATTTGTCCTGATCAATTATATACTTGGCACGTACCACAATCCCTGCAACATAACAGACCCTTGATGAATATTTTTATATAAAAAGTAAGCATCTTTTAGCTTTTACTTAATTGTGACCAAAGGTATCATTACGCCTGGGTATTTCTGTGCAATGGAATCATCAATTATTAAGTAATATAAAGGCATGGGGATTTGTATTCACCTTAAGGACATTGCTATTTCAGAAACTTATTTTTATCCTGGAAAAGCAATCTTTCAAAATAGTAAATACAAATATGAAACAGTAAATGCTGTTGCCAGAAGACATCAAATAATAAAAGCTTTCGGGACTGTACTCCTATTGTCTATGAAGAATGATTTAATTTCTTCATTATAATTCCTGCTGCATTGAAGGGAAACAAGGTAAAAGACTCATCGGAAGGTCTTTCTAACTGAAATCTTAGGAAACTGTGGTAATTTGACATTTATTACAACAACAGCTGAAATGATTAGAGGTGGACAGACCCTAATGGAGCCTCATATCTAACAGAGGGAGGAGGTGTAGTATGACATCCCTGAAAGTTACATAAATGTTACCTGCGCTCTCCTCTGAGCCCTCAGTAACTCATGTTGTGTGTGTAATCATTGCCTTCAGAATTCGTGTGATGTCCTTTTTCTTTCATCAGAATCAACCTAAGAATTTGACTTGGCTGATATTGTACACACGCCACAAAATTATCTGTCAGCTGCAAGACTTTAGGCTAAAATTGCACAACCACTATGATTTTTTTTTTAATACAGAAGTAGTCAGTCATCCATCCCCTTGATTTTGATGAAATTAGAGCAAAGTGGTGATTTGTAGACATGATATAATTTTGCACAATGGACATTGATCTTTATAGCAAGTGAAGTGTGCCAGGTTGCATATATCATAAACCACATTCAAAATATCACAAGAAAATAAATGGAAGTCTTTTAAATCATAAAGTCAACTGCACAGAGTATTGAAAATCCACAATATTATAGTGACATGGTGGTGGGAAATGCATCTCTGAAAACTTTTGGGAATTCTATTCTGAAACTAGAAACAATCCCAAAAGTAGAAAAAAGTAATGTAAGCAAGTATGTTATTTTTATTCATTAATTGTGACCTGTGAGAGAAGTAACTGAATCTTGAGATTAAGCTTCAGAATTGTGCTTATACAATTCCTGGGTCTAAATTAAATGGTTAGGCTTCTCCAGATTTCAGAGACAGCAACATTTGATGATCATGAAGGTCTATGAAACCCCTTTACCAAGAGAGGAATGCAAGTCATTCTCACTCTGATGTTAAACAACACATTTCTCTCTTTATAGATGATGTTCTCAATGCACTACTATTGTCCTTATATTGAACAGCAACCTAAACGAAATCTTAACGAAGTTCCAGTGTAAAGATAAAAATCAAACAAATAAATATTTTAAGATCCTTAAATATTTCCCAAGATCACCGGTGACAAAGGGTGGGTCAGAAACTGTTCTAGTATCTGCGTAACTTGCCTCCTATTCCTGAATTTTGCTTAGTAAACATTCACCATCCTATTGAAGCATAATTGATTTTTTTTTCCCTTGAGAAGTAACATGCTATTATATGACCACTGCTTTCTCACAGGGACTCACATTTGGTTTCACAGGGTCTCTGAGTGTAGACAAAAGGGCCTATAACAGGAAGCCCACTCTCCTCTGAGTGATGTGCACTGCGGGCAGACAAACTGTGAACACAAAGGAACAAGCTGCCCAAGTGAATAATGACCTGGACAGGGTTTTGAAGCCAAAGGTGTTTTGTGAGTGGAAACAGAGCCAAATGGAAGAAAGTGACTTGTGTCATGTCACAAGGATCAGCATTGGTATTGATTTTAGTTACTTTGCTGACCTGAAAGAAGGAAAATATTGTGAGTGTTTTGACAGGTGCTGATGATACAAAGTAGAGATATTTAGCCAATACGTGGCAGGAAAACAATAAAACTCACAATGACTTCGGTAGGCAAGAATTATAGGCTGGAAAGTGCCTTGTGCTATTCAATTTGGGGAAAGTCTAAATAAAGTTAATCTAAAGTGCAATACAGAAGAAAAATAAACTGAAACTTTGATGGGCCATAATTTTCACATTGCTTCCCTCAGACAAATAAAAGAAACTATCTTTTATTTCTTCCCACATATTGAGAAACAGAACACTTGTAACGTTGGCTACCACTCCATGCAAGGGACCAAATGACTAAAATACTGATAGTGTGGGGGGATACTGTGTTGAGTATACACTTTTGAGAAATATAAAAGAAACCATAAAGGAGTTTGAGTCAGGGGAGCTAGATTAACTCCTCAGAATGATAAAACTACTACTATGGATCCAATTCATATGTAACACCATGAAAAATATTTTCACTGATGGAAAGTATCGTGGATGAGAAAAAGATTTCAGCTGAAAGAAAAAAAAACAAAAATTCTCAAGCAAGAAGAATCCACGGCAAATTTGAATGTCCCCGTTCCGAGCGAGATGATGAAAGACAGTCAGAGATGTTGGAGGACGTACAAAACACAACGGGGTGAGAGGGAAAGGCTGGCTGAGTTTGCGTCGCACGGCCTCTCAAAGGGGTTGACAGGCAGATTGGCCCTGCAAGGCGGGTGCCTCTGGGAGCCACTCTGGTCTGAAGAGCTGTTTTTGCAGAACGTCCCATTCCCAGAGCTTTCTTAATTCCTGAGGAGCTGGGGCATCTCAAGCCACATGCGTCCCTTAGCTATTGAAAAGGAAAGGTAACATCTTCATTCGAAATTTTTTATTTGCATTTTTGTTCAAAATATTCTGTTCTGCGTCATGGACAGCCGCCCTGTAAGAATAAAGTATGGTGGAAGCAGTTTGAATAGAAACTGTTACCTAATTTTTTTTTTTTAAGCGAAGCATGTGTAAAATGTTCATGTGCAAACTGCCGCATGAAACGTCAGAAGGAAAACACAGAGCAGGCACTTCGTGTGGCATTTGAGCGCCGGGAGCCGTGCCTTCTTCCAACAGGGAGGGCAGAGGGCAGAGGGGCGTCACCCCTCTCCAGAGTGGACATTTCTTCTCTCCCCAATTTTGCTTTATGGGAGGATGGAGCCATAATGACAATAACAACAAATATTTCCTGAACTCTCAACTTGTGGTGGGGACCAAGAGTGGACATTTTGTAGCTGTGATTCACTGGTTCTCCTTTGGTAGTTAAAAGAGGGGAAACTTGGAGAAAAACTAATAGCTACAAACAATATCTACAGCGATAGCGAAAGCGACACCGAGACATTCTGACACCACTTACTTGCGAGTCAGAAAGGAAAACAATCCACCACAGCACACAGTGAATGTTTTAACACACGGAGAGGTCAAAATGCCAGCTTATTGAGAAAACTAGCAAATTAGACAAAAGAGGGTTTACTTTCCTTACTTTGCAATGTTTGTGTTTGTTTTGCTGCGGATTTGTCTTTGTGGTTGAGCAAACACTCACTGATCATCTAACACGTGCCAAGTGCAAGTCACTCATTTCAATTCACACCAACTTTACGGGCTAAACATTATCAGTCCTGTTTCATATATAAAGAAATTAAGGCGCAGAGTTTAATGTCCATAGAAAAACAATAGTACGGGTATCTCTTGCTCTTTCAAAGTTCGCTTTTACGAAACACCTACATCAGTACCTACGGATGCTAACGGAAATAAGTCCAGAGAGGGTTTTTGTGACAAAAGTGAGGACAGTGCTCAGCGTTTGTTTCTCAGGAAGCCACCGTAAAGGCAGCGAGCGGGACACCTGCGCTGTGATTGTGGGTGTTCGGTGTTAATTGGTATATTTTCATAGGCTACTTTGGGGCCTATTTTTCCATATAGGTCCTTGATGCTGCTTCTTCACTTTACAGCGTTTCAGCCTACAGCCAGGTTCACGCAGGGACGGATGCTCTTGTTTCAGGGAGTGAGGGCAACGCGTGGCCATCAGAGCAAGGATTCAAAACCAGGCCTGTTTAATCCTAACTAATTTATTTTCCCCCACTTATAAAAACTCTAACTTAATGTACAAATAACATGAATTTTCACATTTACAATAGCAATGTACCAAGATCTTCCAAATAGAGAAATGCATGCTCTTCCATGAAATTAGAGCACCATTCTAGGGGAATTTTTGACTCTAAGGAAAAAAAAAAATAGTCTATTTGGTAAGGCTAACATGTGGTGATATGTTTAAACCCAATAATTAGAGCTCTTTTGCCCCAGATTTCTCCTCCTTGCACCCAATTTCTGTCTTCTATTCATTGGTTGTTTTGGATATGGTTCACACATCATTTCTTTGGACCCACTTGAAATCCTAACCCTATGTCAATAAGGAAACTTGTTACTTCAAACCCTAAGTCATAAACATCTTGCGTCCTTTTATCCTTTGTTAATGTCATGTAGAACAGTATTTCAGCCTTCACTACCTCTTCCAAGTGCCTGCATTTTACCACAAGTAGCAAGGTGAAAAGTGTGGGAGAAAAGAAGTGGAAACTAATACTTTGGGGCCCAAATCTGACCCGCAACTGCATGACTTCCTATAACTTTCACTTACTCTCATTTCTTTCTACGCTCCTTCCTTTATTAATTCCCAACCTTTCCCCTCTATACCACAAGGGAAAAGAGAGAGCTGCAGCATTAAGTGAGAAGAAAATTGAGAAGTCAGCTGGAAAGTAATTAGTACGTTTGTCAGCAAGTTGAAGAGACGCGAAGAAAGAGGGCGGGAGGGGGAAGGGAAATTCCAAGACAAGGGGTTTTGACCTTAACAGGGCAAAGGAACCTTTTCAAGTTTCACGACTAGTCCCCTGAAAATGCACATAAATACAAAAATGTGTAAATAATTACAAGAGTTCACAGACCCCTCTCCGAAGCCCATTCACAGGCTGAACCTTTGCGTTACGATGCATTAAAAAACCACTCTCCGAACGAAAAGTCTAACCCAAAGGTGGTTTTCAAACATGACCTGGCTGTTGCCTTTGACATACAGGAGCCTGATGTACAGAGACTGGGATGTACAATGCACAGGGGGAGGAACAGACGGCAAGCACAAAAGAGGCAGATCAGTAATAGCCACCCAGGATGCCCCCGGGGACACTTGGGTCTGACCCTGCCTGGCACCACGCTGGCAATGGATCGTTTCTCCAGGTGCCATTGAGTCCTCCCTGAAAGAGCTCGCCCTGGCCTATTTTCCCTCCTCGGCGGGTGGCTGGAGTCATCCCGACGCTGTAAAGAATGTAATCTGCTCTCCAACTGGGAGCAAAGGTGAATTTCACTGGGCTTTCTTCTCTCATAAATAACAGCCCCCTGACCGCTTTCTGTAACCCAGCGCTTCCAGCCTGCCGACCTCCGCACCTGTCAGCATCCCGGCAGTGGGCTGGGCGTTGCATGGGCCCAATGGAGTCTGTCCAAGAACTTCACACCCGGCCGCGGGGCATCGGGACAATGCTGCTCAGGAACCGATGGAGAATGGACACGCTGTAAGTTTTTCATGCGAAGCTGTGTCTAAGTACCTTCCTCGGGTGCGACATGGCATCAGGTTAATGCTAGACCTCATCTGGAAGTGACTGCATGTGGGTCCACTCAGGACAACAGGCTGCTCTATCTGGTGAGTTTAGTAAAACCATCATCAGGGAAGCGGAGAACTGCAAGTCTTCCCAAAGGGTTCACACATCCGAAAGGCCAGCTCCCTCGCCCTTGAGGGGCTCCTCGGTGGCTCCCCGCTGCCTCCAAATGAGGGACAGGGCTCTCTGGAGGGCTTTCCAAGTCCCCGACATCTGTCCCCATTTCTCTTCCGTTGTGGAGTCTGGTCCCATTTCTAGCTTCTCTCTCCCCATGGGTCCACCTTAGCTGGGGTTTCAACCAACTGGCTTTTAGACAAACCCTGAATTGTCCCCTTCTGTCACCTGTGGCTTTGGATGTTCTGTTCCCGTGCATCTTTCTCCTTTCCCCATACCCAAACCCCACCCACCCCTCGAAGCTGAACACCACCCCTCTGCCAGGAGACCCTCCTTTAACTTCCCAGCTTCCCCCCAGGAGAGGCACTAACCAGCCTGAGTGGGGGCCCTGCCCAGGCTGTGGGTTCAGACAAACGTGAGCTGGAGTCCAGGCTGTATGTCATTAGATAACTTACCTACCTCTATGATTATCAGGGTTTTCTTAATCTGTAAAATTGGGACAGGTAATGGCTTTTAGGCATGCGAAAGTATCGGCTGCGAAAGCTGTTTTTAATTATATTGACAGTGGCTTGATACTTTGGGGACAGGCCTCATATGGTGCGTGTGCTCCAACACATCAGCATATTCTGATGTTCGTTTCTTTCTTACAATTCAATTTGTGTTCATTTCTGTATTTTTTCAGCACTTGTCACATACTGTCTCATGCTGTGGTTGCTCCTGTCCAAGATATCAATGTATAGTAGACATGAAATGACTTTCATGAGTGACCCACACCACTTGCTTTTTATCCTCTTTTTCTACTTTTCGGCTCCACAGTCATCTTCACTATCCTGCACTGGGTGTGCCTGTGTTTGCTCCTTTGTTTGGCTCCTGTTCCCCTCCACATGTAAGCTCCGTGAGAACAGGGACTTTTTCTATACCACCAGCACCTAGAGCAGAGTCTGGCCAATAATATTTGGCAAATTAGTGAAGGATGTAATAAGCCCTTTGAGGCTAGTGATAATTTATCGTCTATGATAAAAGCTCCAGGCTGGAAGGGACGTGAAAATCCCTTTACTGCTTCCCAGCATCTGTGCCCAGAAACCAGCCCCTCCCTGCCAATCCAAGGAGATGCTGCGACCTGCCAAGTTCTCAGCTCCTGCTCACCCCCCTCCCTGTGAGGTCCCGCTGCAGAGAATTCCCTCTCCCGGCTCCACACCTACCGGGGGAGCCCCTCGCGGTGCCTGCAGGCCCCAGGGGCAGAGGGGCCCGGACTCGTGCTGTTCCTTCCACCGTAAAACCTTCCATAACCCTGCCAAGCCCAAATGATCACTCCGTTTCTACACACAGTTGAACAAACTGCATAGATATTTCTACCACGTCCATCATAAGCGTGTACTGCTATCAGAAGACTTCCGGTCTGTCTCCTCCAGCTGATCTGAGCTCAAAACAGAAGCCACACAGGATTGACTTCTGTGGGCTCGACCGCTGCACCTCGCCAGGCACAGGACAGAGTCCGCACCTATTTGTTCTTTATGTACGTAAGTCAATCTGGGGCAGTTGTGCCCGCTCTCCTGGGCTCAGTGTCTTTGCCATTTCCCTACGTTGACTTTCCCTTGATGGAAATTCACTCAGACTTCATCTCCTACGATACAGTATTTCCCACTGGACTTTCCTTCTTTCAGTCAATAAGTCTTGGTGGCTGTCCCTTTTGATCTTTTAAAAATATGAAAAGACTTGCCCTCCAATGTCCAGCTTATGTCTGTCAGCTTTCTGTGCCCAACTCGGTCTATAAACATTCCCTCATCCGCTAACCCCGTCAGCACACATTGGCCGGACACGCAGAACTGCAAGGAGGACTCTCTGCTGTTGGCTCACCGAACACATCACATGGTTTCTGTTACACTGTGAGTTTCCCTCACTTAAAAAAAAAAAAAGTCAAAACAGGCAAAAAACACATTTCATAGGATAATGGACAGCAAGAACCAGTTTGTAACACTAATTAACTGTAGATTTATAATGAAAAATAGTTATTGTTAGGTTTTTAGCACAACTAAGAAAACAAAAATATTAGTAACTGTATTTTCTGATGTACAATTAATTTTCTAAGTTTGGTGTCTTTATATTTATATGTTTATGAGCAGCATTAGGAGATAAAAGTTAAGTTAGGTATTATATTACAACTTTAAATGTCATTATCGTGAATATTATTGCCAGTTGTTTTACATCTAAAGGTAAGCCCTTGGCACATGATAAGCTAAACAGAGCTAAAAGCAAAGGAAGTGATTCATTTTGGTGCAGGTCTTTGTGTCTACTAGATTATCCACCACCAACACCCCGCCCACCAGAAAAGAGAGAGAGGCCACCTGGCCCACAAAACAAACAAATTTACAAGACTGATGGTGGAAATGAGACTTGACACTATCACCCAAAAATAAGAGATGAAAATGTCCTCTCCAGATGAGAAATCAAGCTGAAAGTCACTTTGGGAGGAGTGATCTCAACTTCAGACCCTATGGGGCAGAGGCCTAACGTCTCCTTTCTGCCTGTGCACCTGCGAAAGGGTGACAACAGCGCAGCTCCCCACCTCATGTTTGAGACGGAAAGATCAACAAAACTGGCTGGGGAAGGCATTTCACCATGGCCAGATGCAGAATAATAGGCATAAAACAAAAAGACTGCTATTCAGAAATGCTCTTTCAAGCCTTCTTGATACTTGGGCAGATTTCTCTAGATGCTGGAGTCTTTGGTCACGGGCAGGGTTTTCCAAGGCCTCTGCAATGAAAACAAACAGTTCACCCTTTCATCAGGAGGCCAGAATGAGACCTGGAGCCCGTGTGGGTCATCCAGGGTGCGGCTTCAGGTGCTGTAAGGCACACCAAGTGAATGGCAAGACTCCCTGCTGACCAACATCGCACGAACACGAGGGGACGGAAGGGCTGCCTGAACGTAAGCCACCCAACACCCTTACTCTGAGTTCTTATTCCTGGCTGCTCGGCTTGGGGCACCTCTCTGCAGTGGGCAGAGAGCGGGGCTACAGCTGGGGGCCAGAGCGCGCATTCCAATTTGGCCGGTTACATAAAGCAGCTCTTCACCTCCACCACTGGAAACCTCTGTGCCCTCACCTTGAAAACACACTAGCGCCCCTGTGCGGTGGGCTGTTTCGAGGGTGACGGAAAGGGGCCCTAAAGACACTGTCAGCTGCCAACACTCAGGGTAAGGGGCTTCTTAGGAGGGGGTCGGCTATCTAGAACCTTCTAATGTCGTGAGGACCAGGGTGAAATCATTCGGTTTCCACCTGCAGAAAACTGAACAATGCGTGGATTCAGAGTGGAAAGACGTTTGCTCAGAACACAAAGCCCTGGTCTCACACAATGAGGAGCGTAGCCAGCTTCCTCAGAAGAGACCCACGCTAGGCACGCGGGAGGGCCACTTCGTTACAGGCGTGGGGCGTGGGCAACGCTGAAAGGCCACCCTGGAATCCCGTAGTAGAAGAAAGGCACGAGACAATCGCCTGTCCACTCCACAATGTGCCAAGAGGCAGGGGCCCTGACAGACGCCAGCCCTGCCGCGAGCAGAGAAATGACACCGCCGGGAGAGCAGCAAGGACAGCAGGTCGCAGCGGCACTTAGAGAAACACTGCACCTCAGGTTTAAAGAACGATGATGGATACGAGAGAAATAGATGACACTGAATAACGGAGATGCTGCTGGGCGCTCCTGACACCGTCTGGGTGTTCTAAGCACACTAATCAAATCACTGAGGATGACTGCTTTCTCAGCCGTAAATACTTTCTGTAGCTGCAGAAAGACAATGCAGCTGTGTGTTGACGTGATGAGGCGGACCGTAAGCTCGTGGAGATAGGATGCGGGCCAACGGTGGAGGAGGGAAGACCGTGCGCCCCGCAGGGCCTGTGGTGTGTGGAGAGAGAATGATCGGTGCCTACATACCACCTCGCTTAGCAATTCCCAGGCATGACCCCCCCTGTGCTCCACCATGCCCCCCGATGGGTGGCAGGTGTTACCCACGGGCACAGAGCAAGTTCAGGAACGGTGGCAGCGATCAGAGCCAGCTCCCAGCCTTCCTTCGAGACACTATCCCTTGGGCCCACTTTAGAACCCATTAACGTGGCAAGGGAATGCGCTCGTGCACAACGCCAAGTGAGATAAAAAGAAGAGCAAGGATGTAACACTTCACGTTCGATATTACTCTCAGTCATGTAAAATGCATGTTCGTAAGATGGGACTTGCAGGCAGCGGCTATGAGCAGTGATGGCATCTGGACTGTGGAATGAATGGTGATCTGGGTTTTTTCTTCAGGCCACTCTGAACTTTCCAAGTCCCCAATTACGACCAATGAAATTTTTGATGAGAAAAATAATTTGAAGTAGAAAATTTATTAAGAACGCCTTATAGGTCATAAAACTGAAAAGTTTTAGTCGGTAACATTTGTACGGGTCTCTATACTAGACGTGATGGGCGTCAACAAAGAAAATGTTTCTACAATATTCTCTTTTACTTCCAAACACCCTTCACGATGCACTCCTACTCGCCCTTACTCATCCTAACTTGGCCAGCAGACCTGGTTTCCTGAACCACAGCACTAACCAATGACGCCTTAGTCTCTTCTAAATTAAGTCCAAACTACGTAGCCTAGCATTCAGCCTAGAATGTGACCACAAACTACTCATGAGATTGCTCTTTGACTAGATCCTTAATTACCCCATGCATGTCCCATTCTTCAAAAACATTTCATGCATTGTGGCAATTGGATAACCAAATGCTGAACAATGAAGTTATACCCTTACCTTCTGGCACACACAGAAACTATATCAAAATGGACCAGACGAGGCCTGTCCCGAAAGTATTGAGCCAAAGTCAGTATAATTAAAACAGTTTGCATGGCTGATACTTTTGGGACAGACCTCATAGATCTAAATATTAAGAACTAAAACTAACTGTTCAAAGAAAACAGAGGGGAAAACTGCATGATAATGGATTAGGCAATGATTTTTTTTTTTTTTTTTTTTTTGATATAGCACCAACAGCACAGGCAACAAAAAAATAAGTAAATCAGACAACATCAAATTTTAAATGTTTTATGCATTAAAGGACACTATCAATAGAGTGAAAAGCAACGTATGGAATGGAAGAAATATTCACAAATTACATACCTGCTAATTTGGCTTAGTACTTGCTAAGGGCTTAGTACTTGCAATGCATAAAGAACTCAATAACACAAACACAGAATCTCACAGTGACATTTATACAGCCCACTTTATAGCAACATTATTCACAACAGTCAAAGGAAGAAAGCAATCTACACATCCATCACCAGAGAAGGGACAGACAAAATGTGGTCCACACATGCAATGGAATATTAATTGCCCTTTAAAGGTAAGGAAATTCTGGCCCTGGCTGGTGGCACAGTAGTTAAGGCACCGGCCTACAAACCCAAAGGTCATTGGTTCGATTCCCAGCCAGGTTGCACATAGCCAGGTTGCAAGCCAGGTCTCCAGCCAGGTCCGTAGCTGGAGGCAGGTGAAAGGCAACCATACATGGATGTCTCTCTCTCTCTTTCTGTCTCTCTCCCTTCCCTTCTCTCTCTGGAAATAATAAAATCTTTTAAAAAAAAAGCTAGTGTCTGATAAGTTCATTTTTAAAATAAATTAAAAAAACAAAAGTAAGGCCATTCTGACACATGGGACTGCACGGGTGGCTTTGAAGACACTGCGCAAACTAAAATAACTCAGTCATAACAGTCAAGTACTACAGAGTCTACTTATCAGGGCAGCGGTCCCTCTGTGAAGTCGCACAATCGGAGGGACAAGGCCTTCCCCTTCCCCTTCTCCCTAACTGCGGTGCAGACACAGCAAACTGTTTATAGAACAGTTTGTTGCATGGTATATTATTTGATACTGACAAGAATATTATATGATCCATTTTAAATATATAAAATCCGGCTGAGAAGAGTTCTGCAACTTGCTCAGGTCAAACCACGGGCAGGGGCTGATCATCCATCCAGTCCACTGTTTGAGTTCTCATCGGAGCTGCCCAAAGCCCGCGGGATCAAACCTGAGCTACTAATGATGCACTTCTTTGAATTATGCATTATTTATAAGCCACTTGATTTTGTATTTTTTACTAAGCTGTAAATTCCTTAAGAACAGGGACCATGCACTGAACACTTTTGGAATCCCAGCAGTCCCAAGCTAAGCACCCAGTAGAGATCCATAACGGTGGAAAAGACCACAAGAGATGTCATTTCCTGAGACCAGGCTGACAGGATGTCCAACCGGTCGTTTCATGTGAAAAACTGTGGCTGTGAAACATCCTAACTGGCTTTAGCTGAGTAATCCTCAATTTCTGCATTTGCCTTCACTCCTCGACCACTTAAGTAGAGCTGCGTTATTTTAGGCAGGCACTCTCAGCCTTTGATAAGGGCTATTACCACATTCTTAATTCATTTCTGCAGGATAGATTATCCTGTTTCTACTTAAGAAAGCTAAACAAGCCAGGGTTTGCATTGCTGATTTTCTTAAATAGCGACATCTGCATCCCAAAGGTTTGTCCACACATCTTGCCCCTGGTTCCAGCCCAGTGCATTTTGCAGCAGCTGGTCTCTAAATTGGACCCAGAGAAGCACTTCTGGGTCTTTGTCTTCTAATTCTTAATATTTGATGGAGGATTAATTGGGAATGTATAGTATCAGTAGCATGCTACGTTCACCGACACAGTCCCTAGCAACCTGCAGACATGCAGATTTTAAGTTCAACTAATTTACTGGGCTCGAGACCTTGCCAGTCGCTCTCATTAACTAGGTTTCCCTTTATTCTCTACTTTCAGTCATCACCCTCTAACTGACCTGAGGGGAAGAAGGACAGAGTGAAGACTGTGGAATCCACTGCCAAAGCTGTGATCAGTGACCAGTCTTCTGCTGCAGTCACTGGCCATGGGCATTGCCACGCACCCTCACAACACCACAGCAACACCTTCCACCTACATCTTGGAAGCTGTCCACCTCAGTGAAGCACTGAGTATTTTTAGACAATTTCTGGGACATAAAACCCTCTGCCTTGTAGAATGATGTGATGGTGCACAGAGGGGCAGCAACGAGAGGGAGGTCAGAAATCCGAGATTCTCCATGCCATCGGCACTTCTCCCAGAGGGTTTGCTCCCTGGACGAAGCAGTCCGCTCATCTGCCGCTTTGACACTGTCTGTCCGTCAGTGTCCTGGCCGGCTGCCCCAGGGCGCATGGAAGGCAGGAAGGCGCCTTGCAAGGCACAGCCCCGCATTGCTCTGCCCATGGCGCTCAACAGTTGGAAGACATGCTGTCCGGGTTTTGCTTTGGGTTCCTTCCTTCCCAGAGCTCAACATCCTGGCTCAGGAACTAACCAGGCCTGTTCTGCTTCACAGCCAAAGAGACTGAAACTCGAGAAAGATGGGGAGAAACACACTTTAAACAATTTATAGCCATTTTACTTGATTTTCCCTTGAAGCAATAAATAACTGCGCTCCCTGCTGCTGGTATTTTATCAGGCTCTGTTTGCTATAACTGTGCATTATGTTCCATGCAAGACGGCATCTTTGAGCTTTCTTTTGGCGTTTCTCTACAGCAATTGAACTCCGTGAGGAGCGACACCCATGGACCACCAGGGTGAAGAAGAAATAGCAGGGACTCGATGCAGAACACCACCAGCTGAATGCAGAGTCCCCCATGAGGAACAAAAACATGTAAAGCTGGGTCCTTTAGTGCAAATTAATGTGGTGACAGAAATAAGCAGGAGCCTCTAGATTACCAAACACTCCCTGCTGAGGATGACCTTTGTCACTGAGGAGCCTGGAACAAGAACAAGTTATTTCCAGCACAATGTAGCTGGCAACCCCCACCCTCTACCGCAGGCAGCAGGGCTACAGCGGTGGGGGAGGGGCTGGGAAGGTGGGGCTATCATTCTGGTTTTCACTGAAGTGTGATCTAGTTTGCTTCCCTACAAACAGCAGAGGAATCTGGGAATGGGGGCCCGTTAGCGTCATCATGACATGAGTTTAGACTCATGTCAATCGGTTCCTCCCCCATGAGGCCAATGACATGGAACCGTCAGTCAACTGCTCCCAAGGTCTGGACTCACAATCAGTAACAAGACAGCGGCACTGTGAGCACATCCTCATATTCAACGCATTTCTCATTTGCTCATTAGGAAGAACAAAACAGGGAGAAGTAGGTAACTCTCTTCCTCGTTTCTACAACAAATAGACCACGGATATATCACTCTTCCGGTCTCTCACTTGTCTTCTCCATGACACAAGGCATTTCAACCCTTTAACTAGTGCTGCACTGGGCCTGTGGGAATCCCAACCACAAAAATAAATGACCAAATGCTTTGCCGATTCAGAAGAACAAGGCAAAGTCCGTGTGCCTGATTCAGCAGCCTCGTTCTTTCCTCTGAGGGACTCGTTTGGATGAACGATGTCAGAGGAAGACGGCCCGGGCACATCTTGGGACAGTGTGAACGACAGCCCTGCCTGCGTGCCAGACAACCACGCTAGGCACAGCCTCTGCGCCGGGCCCTGGGATCTACCCTGTCTGCCCAGGGGGTGACAGCAAGTCTCTGCCAGAAGAATCCATCTCCAAAGACAAGAGGGTCCCGGGACTGGTTCTAGCAAGATGCAGCCGCAGCGAGAAATGGGGTGAACACAGCCCTGGCACCCCGGCTTTGCCATGTGAAGCCGGTAACTCCAGTGGTGAAGACAAGTTACACATGGGGGGAGGGGGGGGCGGACACATGTTCCCTGTTTCCATGTCCCTGAGGGCTCAGTACATAGTCACGTATTAATGAATTTATGGATGGAGTCCTTTGACTTAAGAATTTTAAGCTATCGCTTAGTACGTGTACAATGAAAAATGCTGTATGACATGGAAAGTAATCTTAAGCAAGGAAATGTTGCCCATGTAAGGGTCATTTGGATCATTATTTCATGTCATTGCATCCAGAATTGTGAACTGCCCTGGAGTCTCCTCCCTTCTCCTGCAATAAATCAGTAACAAAAAGTAAGTGGTTTCACAAATAAATGACTGTATCTATGACTACTCTCCCCCAATCAATAGTACATTTATTGATAATTCTGCACGTCAAGAAAGGTTCATTTCACCTCGGTATTGACATCCTGTCTTCCCTGCCATTTCATTAAATGTGAAACTTTTCATTCTTGGGCGTGAACCGCATGCAAGTTGCTGTTAGGAAGTGGCCCCGTGTCGGACTTCGGCACTGCAACTCAATAGATCATGTTTGTATTAATTACTATAATCAATAAGGTTTCCTGTTTGTGCGCCCGGCAAGATGAAATGTCGCCGTTCCCGGCTTCCTTCCGGGAGGCAGGAGCTCCTGCTTGGACTGGAAGGCGCCCTGTGTCCCGTAAGACGGGGCGGCCCATTCCCAGGAGCCTGCCCGCGGCCGCGGGTTCTGCGTGGGGACCCGCGCGTGGAGCGCCAGGGGCCGAGCGCTGGGCCGCGACACCTGTCCTTGGGACGCTTCCAGCGGGCAGGGGACACGCTGCTGATCAGGGGGCACCGGGCGCAGGGCCCGCCTGGCAGGGCCCTGGAGGGGCTGCGGTAGCTGACACTTGGGGTGACTCTTTGCCCCCTTAACTCCCGCGACACAAAGGCGCATGAAACACAAATGGACGCCTCTGTCCGGCTGGGGGTGACAGCCACTCGCGCAGACGCGGAGCCCGCACCACATACTGACGTCCCCGAGGCGGGACGGCCGCTCCAGCGGGGCCCGCGGGCCGAGAGCGCAGAGCGCTGGGCCGGGGCTGCGCGGACACGCGCCTCAGTCCCGCGGGGCGGGTCCAGCGGCAGCAAGTCTCCAGGCACGTCGGTAAAATCACGGGCACAGTCGCTCTGCACGTGACAGTTGGTGAACATCTACGAGGGAGCCTCCGTCCGGGGAAGGCTCGGCCCGTTTTTCCCGAGGCGCGTCCCTGCACGGAGTCACTGCCAAGCCCCGCGGGTGAAAAGACTGGGGAAAGCGGGTCCGGCCGCCTCCAAGGAGCCCGGCCAACGGCGGGGTTCTACTGCCACCTGCCGGCGGCGCTCAGCATGACGCGCCGTGGCGGAGCAGCTGGAGAACACACCTTGAAAACTCACTGTGAATCAAGTCAATTTTCTGAAACCTGCTTGTGCGGTATTCTAACCAGATAAGTACTATTTTCTTAGGAAGTTTCGAAATAGTAACCCTGGAACTAAAGACATTTTTTTCATCGCTTCTCTTGAAATTTTTGTGTATAACTTGTTATTCCCGGCACAATTTAATAAGACGCACTACAGGGGAAAAGGCTGTGTTTACCATTAGACTGGCAATTAGCTAAAACAAGATACTGCTGTTACTTGAAGGAAGTAGACTACAATATATTTCAGGTGTGAACAAGCAAGATGTTTAGATGCCTTTTTGATCTTGGTTTGAGAAAGGTTTTATTTCACCAAATCTACATACTACGTGTGCTTCTCTAACTTTCCACTGGGCCTTCCTTTAACTGTAATACCATTTATGACAAAAAAAAAAAAAGGAAACCAATTGTTCCATTACTTGCTGGTTTTCATTATATACTGAAACTTCCATTCAGTATGTTGATCTGCTAATGTAACAGAAATTCATCTGCTCAATGAGATTTATTACTTGTTTTCTTTTCACATGTTCACAAGATATTGTTGTACATTTTGCAATGGGTCTTTATTATCTGGTAATGATGGCTTGCAAATTAAATTAGTTTTTAATGGCATAGTTAAATTCTAATTTATGTTTTGGAGCTTTGTTTAATTCGTTTAGTTATAATGCAATCATTTTCTTGCTATTTTCTTACATTACATAGAAAGAACAGAAGAAGGGTGGACTCATCTCATCACATTCAGTTGTTCGGGCATTATTAAATCTTCCCTCTAATTGCAACCCCCACCCCGAGAAATGTTCACAACAACCGCAGTCCTATCCTTTGTGCAGAATGGTGGGTGGCTCAGCATTCTGCATCAGAAGTTGATTCCAACTGTAACAGGAACTCTGAGGGCTGGCTCGACATTGCACTTTCTCATACTCATTATAACCCTACTGTGCTGCGTAATGTACTGGGCAATTATTCTTTCACAACAGATGCCTTTCCGGTGCGCTCTGCGCGGTCCTGCGCGTCCAGGAAAACCGAAACCAAAAGTGCTCATTAGGGGCCCAAAAAGTCACCTTTTATCATGTCTGCCTGCATTTCTCTTCCCTCTCAATCGAGAGGGACTTTCAGAGGCCTGGCTGCAATAACCTTTCATAATGACACCTTTTCGCTGGGGTCCACACGGCAAGAGCAAAGAACCCTAAGCAAGTTTCGGCGTGTTAGACCAGACGCTGGAGTCTGGGTTGCGTGGAAGTAATTGATGGGCTTTGGAATCTCCCAGCAAGCTGGATCCCGCCTCCTGTGGGTGGGTGTCCCGGGGGGACTGACGCACATGGGTGGCATTTTAATGAGGACTCTCCGTCCCACTGGCTTTTTAAATTCCCATCCAAATAAAGATCACCTCTCAGGACCATTTTTCCTTTTTTCTGATGGGAACAATAAACCTCATGTCCCTGACTGCATTCTAGCTGAAGTCTGGGGGTGCTTCCTGCATGTGGTTCCCCAGTTTCCAGGCCCCACACAGGGGTCTAGAGACAATCTGGTTTTGGATTTTACTAGTCATGGTGACTGTCATCTTTTTCTTCTTCTTCTTCTTTTTTTCTAAATCAATGTATGGTTGCCTTTCACATGCCTCCAGCTGGGGACCTGGCTGGAGGCCTGGCCTGCAACCCAGGCATGTGCCTTGACTGGGAATCGAACCAGTGACCCTTTGGTTCACAGGCCCGAACTCAATCCACTGGGCCACATCAGGCAGGGATTGATCATCTTCTTTTAAACTCTTGATATTAGCCACTCAAGGAGAAAGTGTCATTTTCTTGTCCTGGAAAAGAACTCGTCACATCAAAGCTACTGCCTAGAAACTAGGAAGTGGCCATGGGATCTCAGGGTCCTGCTACATTAAAAAATTAAAATTAAAAACTGTCTAAAACACTTGAAGGTGAATTTGCATGTTCCCCTGCCTGAACCATAACCCTCGGCATCTTCTGGTCCCAACACGTGCCACTGACAATGATCAGCGCGGCATCGACAGAATGGATCTGAGGTGAAAAACCAGTGCCTGACGTGCACTTTTTCAGGAGACCCACCTGCACTGAAGTGAGCCCGGGGGGAACAGCATTTGCAGACAAGGCAACTTGCTGCAAAAACCTCACCCTGGTCTTGCCACTCCTGCACCCCGGGCCCCGGCCCAGGAGCTGCGTGCCGAGAGGGGCTGTGACCTGCCTTTGCTGTCCTGTCCCCCAACCCTGTAGCTCCCCAGATGCTCCAGCCTGACCCTCACTGAGGCCATTGTCCCCTGCCCCTAACATCACGGCTCACTGCTGGAGATACTGTTAGATCCGCAGAGAAGAACTGAATGTTCAAATGCAAGTTTTACAGATGGTGAATGTGATTCCTTTAAACATAAAATTCTCTTATTTATTATGCACCCAGTGTAACTGTGGCCTTTGCAAAGGATGCATCCGTTACTTCGCTGACTTCTGAGTGATCTACACATCCAAACAGCGGGTGCTCTCTCTCAAGTCCTCCTCTGGGGTCCCCACCCAGCACCCTGACTCTCCACACAGGGCTTCCCTCCCACTCACTGGTGGGGGTTCAATGGGGTCCCTCAACATGTGACCTTATTTGGATATACCCTTTGGCTGAGGTGCACAGTTTTTAACATGTCATTAATTTTGCCATGAAGGTGTCTAGTAATACTTCATTTTTCACCTCAGAAAGTTCGTATGTTTTATAAATGATGTTAATTTGGCCATAAAAATAAACACACAACTGGGAAATTTGGTTTGGGCTTAAAGGAAATCAGAGTGTGTGTGTGAGAGAAAGAGAGAGGCAGTCTCTGAATATATATTCAGTGAATATAAAAGTTTCAATGCAACTGTAATAGCATAAACAATAAAATATAATGACACAAAGGGTTAGGTTTCTTTTCAATTTTTTAAAAAATATGTACTTGTAAGAGACAGAAAAAGAACAACTTTAAAGGCATTTAGTTTTGAAGACTTGCGAATGTGACAGCAGAGTCCCTTCTGAGTGTGTCACTGTTGGCGTTGGGCACTGTGGCTTTATTCCCACACCAGGTTCCAACTGGCAGGCCTTTTCCATGCTATTCAGGACATGCAGCCACTTCCAGTCACCTTGTCCCCCTCTACTCACGCCCACCAATAAACCCTACAGTGTCTTCCAAACTTTTGACCTTGCTCTGAATTAAAAAATACATTTTACCTTCTGACCCAGTGCAAACAAACTTCTATATGTACATAATTTATATGAATGTATAGAACACATCATTGAAACAAACATTCCCCAAAGCCACACCTGTCTTTATTCTTTATAATATACTCTAATATCATCCGTTGTATCCTGTTTCATACCTCCATCCCTGCTTTATTTTTCTCCCTATCATTATACATGACATTCGATGTACTCAGTTTGTCCTGCTTGTTGTCTGTCTCCTCTGACTGGATTATAGGCAACATGGGACAGGGATGTGGATGACCTTGCCCTTAGTGTTGTGCTCACAGTGCCTGGAATACAGCACAACAAATGTGTTCAGTGAATGAGCGATGAATGAAACGAATGAATGTGCCAGTGTCGCATGAGTCTGCACAGTGGACCTGGGCTCCAAATGTCCCAGGCGTACCGACGACACTGACAGCCCATTTTCTAGATCCTCACAAACAGGGTCTACTCATCTAGGCAGCTGTGAGCACAGGTCAGCAGCACCCATGCAGTGATGCCACTACCCTGAACTGCCCTGCGAAACACACATGCACGCACGCAGCGATGCCACTACCTGACCTACCCCGGGAAATATGCACGCATGCACACACACACAGGAGGAAGACAGATAGACACCAGGACGTGCTGTGTTTCAAGCGAGCCCGTTCCAAGGACGCACACTGGAAGATGCGGCTCTCTCCCAGGCCCCGCTGGAGGGTGGAGAAGCACTGGTTTCTGAGAGTCTGTGCCTTCAACCTGGCCCAGAGGTCTGTGTCTCTGGCCAGGAAGGCAGAACCCAGGACAAACTGCAAAGTAAAGGTATAAGCAGCAAGGAGTTCTCTTGTTTGCAAATAGTTTGAATTTACCTTTTGAATAGGCAATCCTTGCAGGGGGAAAAACTACTCACTCTATAAAGCTTTTTAATTGTGGCAAATATAAAACAAAGAACCTATTTTGGACTTGAAATCCACAAGTTGCTGCAGTTCTAAGGAGAAAACACTACCTGACCTGGTTACCACGAGAGTTTAAAATATATAGTATGTATATTTACCCTGTCATAGTTTCCTGAATATCATCAACAGTCCAAAGTATCTTCCCCTTCAAAGGTGATTGTGGTTTTGGGAAAAGCCAGAAGTCACAGGGCACCAAATCTGGGCTGTAGTGGGGCTGAGGCAGCTGGGTGATTTGATGTTTCATCACAGAACACTGCACAAGACATGATGCATGAGCAGGCATGTTCTTGTGATGAAGCGGCTCGTCACCAGCTGCCCACAGCTGCGACCTTCTGTGTCATCCCAATAGTTCCCATGGAGGAACGTTCAAGCTTAATGCAAAATCTGATGCACATTCATTGCTCTACTCAATCGTTTTGAATGCGACAGCCACACAATACACATGCTCACTTAACAGTGTCTACTGCAGCCGCTGACTAGTATAGTGAGGGTGTCATTGTTCACACTTGCTCATTCCAGTC
This sequence comes from Noctilio leporinus, assembly GCA_004026585.1. Taxonomy (NCBI): domain Eukaryota; kingdom Metazoa; phylum Chordata; class Mammalia; order Chiroptera; family Noctilionidae; genus Noctilio; species Noctilio leporinus. The sequence goes on from PVIW01000146.1 coordinate 477,602, forward strand.
CACTCTCCTTGGCTGCCAGGTTACATGGATGTCACGCAAACCTTCCCATTATATTAATGGCTGGACTTTCACAGGGCAGGCCTTGTATGCACAGATTGGGGAATAAAGTGAATCACGTGAGGAAGGTCAGGTTGCTTTGGGAGACAGTGATGAAGAGTTGAAAGCTCCCCCCATCTGGCTGCCTGGAGCAGATGTGAAAACCTAGGGGTGAGATCCATGACTAACAGATAATTTTATGAGGAGCTGGTGAAACTGATAAAATAATCCGTTAAAGGTTTCATAAGATTTTTAAGCAATAAAATACAATAAGCACTCAAATTTTGTGATTATTATATTTAAATTTTGGCACAGAGCTTCCTGAGAGCCCAAATGACGAAGACTAGCATAGAGCTGAGAATAAAGTAATCCCAGGCCCCCTGACCCCAACCCCCTGAGGGCCGGAGCCTGGGACCTCCCAGCAACAGCACCCCTGAAACACACGGGCGGCCTGTTGGCAGAAACGGGATGAACTCTCAGAAGTCCCAAGAGTGGAATGTGAAGAGCACATGGCACATATCTGTCCACATGTGTGGGACACATATTCAGGGACTCCCTGAAACAGCCTGAGAATCTTGGAAGCTTCGAGGGGACAAGTTCCACTTGTGTTGCATGGGCAGCTGCTTAGGTGTGAGCGCACAGGGAAGTGGAAACCCCCAACCACTGGAGCCACGCGGTGTCCCAGCATAGGCCCCCGGGAGCTGAGAATCATCTATGACCCGTCGGTGTGAATCGGTTAGTAAATCTGGGACCCAGGGTGGGCTAGGGAATCAGTTAACTCACTCCACTCCAGTCAGCCCCTAAAGGGAAAGGATAGTAGCATTTCATCCCAGAATTCCAGGGAGTGGGCTAAAGAGGGCCTATTCCGCAGTCTTGCAGGTTTCCTGGGGCCTTACCTGGGGTACTGAAAGCCCGCTGGGCCCCCTTCAGACTAGAACCACTTTTAAGTGGAATATGAGTCATTCTGTATGGAAAGGGTCACCTGGGGTCATCAAAAAACAAAACCCACAGACACCAGGTGATTAATCCTACAGACTCTAATGTCATCAGCATATAATTTTGGTTGAAACAAGGTAATACTAGCACAGGAAGGAAGAAAGGAAGGAAGGAAGGAGGGAAAAGGAGGAAGAGTGGGTGGAAAAAGAAAAGGAAACTCAAGAAGAAAAATTCAAAAAGAAAGAAAGCCCCATGACAATTTGAGCAACTTAGGGTTTTCTTAACAGCAAGTCAAGTTGCGGCAAAATCTGTGTAACTGAGTAACAATGAGTATGTAGCAAAACAGAGTGTTTCCACTTTGCATTTTGGTATTCATTTCTTTCTTTTTGAAAAATGAAAATTCTAAACAATCTCGGGTTTCATCTCTCCACCTGGAGTCTCAGCACTGCGATTCACGGAGCAGCTGTCAAAGGGCGACATTCACAACTCTGGGCCATCTGGTGGCCTCCTGCCATCCCTGCTACGCAGGTATTAACATCAGTTGCTCCTGCAATGCTAAAGAAGCATCTTCTGAAACATTATTTTAAATGTGGGTATCCTCTGAATGTCTGCGCCCTCTGCCTTCCTTACAGCTCTTCCCTCAGGGTTTGTTTAAGTGGCATTTGAACTAAAGTTTATTGAAAGGTATCGAGGAGGCAGGGTGGAATATCTGCAAAGGCCTGAAGGAAATAAAGGGCAGATTTAATTGGTGCTAAGGAGCCACCACCAACCCAGGAAATTTCAGCTTGACCATCAGCTCTGCTGTGAGCACACCAGGTCACCTGTTGTGAGGAGGTAAGTATTCTAAGGCAAACCCACTGGTCAGAGGGTCACAGCTAGCTAAGTTAAGAACACCAGCAAATGGCTGGGCAACTTCCTCAATAAACTGGGGGGAACACTGATTCTCTTAAAAACAGTGCCAACTCAGCTGTCACGTCTGCCCTGGCCGTGCCGCGTGGGGATGCAGTCGCTGCTGATGGTTCGTTCAGGGCTCTCCAGCAACTTCCTTTTCTTTTCTGTACCGAGTAGATGTTTCCCAAAAACCACGGCAGACTGCTCACAGACTGACCTTCCGTAACTTGTCAACCGTACAAAGGACCCCTAGACCATGTCGCTGTCTGAAGAGACAGCAAGGGGAAGGAGAGAGTGGGGGAGGGGCCGGAGGGGAGGGGAGGGAGAAGGCACTCCACAGGGACGGGGCTCAGCAGGACGCGGCCACAGTGGCCCTCGGTCGCAGGGCAAGGACAGGCCGACGGTGGTGAGGGAGGCTGTGGATGGGTCGTGGGACACACGAAGACTGGATCCCTCCTGAGTCTCTGGAGACCCAGGTTTTCCCCAGTCACTATTTCATTTTATAAAAACAGGGAACCCTCCATTCCCATCTCATGCTGCCATGCCCACTTTCTGAAGGGGGATGGGGGCCCCTAAAACGCAACCCTCCACCTTTCCCTGAGAGGGGAAAGCAACATGTTACAGAGAGAAGGGAAGACGCACGTGCTGCTTCTGAATAAAGCCCAGCTTATGTCCCTTGGAGTTAAGACGCAGGAGTAAATACCATGCAGTGACCCCGGAAACCACCCCAGGACACGGGTAAAGGACCAGGTCCCTAGGAGAGAGCAGGGGGCTCAGCCCCAGGCCACAAGGCAGTGTGGGGGGAAGGCATGTCCCGTCCCGAGCTGCACCCCTCTCCTGATCGTGGCTCTTTTTTCCACACCTCACTGTGCTTGCACACCTATTGCTGCAAATGGTGCAGGGCCCTGGGGCCCCGAGACTCCAGTTTCTGACGCGGCTGGAGAGCAGCTTGTTGGGGGACCAAGGGGCTGCCTTCCCCAAGGAGGACCTCCCAGTCCTCAGCCCTGCCAGGCAGCTTAATGCACTGTGATTAAACCTTGGCTGCACTTTCCCCAGCGAAACAAGGTATCACATAAAGTATCCAAAATCAGGAGTATTTGGGGAAAACAATCATTCACTTGTTCCACCAAAAAAAGGTTTCCAGATCTAATTGTCACCTGCGGTGCACACTGCACAAAGGTGGCTGGCTACAAGACAGAGCTGTATAAATAGCATGACAAACAGCTGCGGATTTCAATTACTCCATGATCATCAGTGTATAGAATAAAGAGGCAATTTTGCAGAGGAGAAACCACGGGGAATACATTGGACTGACAACTGCCTGGAATTCAATTTGCTGAAGTGATATTGAAATATGGGGGAGAAGGCGCCGTGTGCTGATTAAGTTTCAAGCTGCTACATTACTAATACTGTCTCGTGAACCTGGATGCTCTGTTGTCACCATGGCAACGTGATCATCAGAGCATCCGGCAAGAGGGCTCTGCCGCGGACTGTTCATTTACATTTGTGACAAATGCTGGAAAAGTCGGGTACATTAATAATCCAGGTCCCTTGCAGAACCTGGCATCCTAGAAAAATTGCAAAGAGCAGAAATGATTGCTTTTCTATACCTTTAGTTATGGGACACATATAAACAAACAAGCAAATAAGAAGGATAAATGAATTGGAGAGCTAAATGTTCATCCAGGAAGAAGTAAAAGCATAAAACCCCTTTCACTGTAGCACTGGCAATACCTAGGTTACCTAATGAGAAAAGAAAGGAGGTATTTGAAATTAAGTTTACACACACACACACACACACACACACACTTAAGACCACCTGACAGAGTTAAACTCAGATCACAAGGAAGTGCGATACAGCTTTGCATGACCAAAGTTTAACTCTACTGATTGTTTTACTGGGCTGAATGAATGAATGAATGAATGAATTGTATTCTGAAGCATTTTTGACAAACTGGATTTACTAATTCGACTCATTGTACAAATTTCTCATTCCTGAAATTTTGATTTTGATTTCTGTAACTTTTCAATGTTGATTTCAAACTAAGAGTGAAAGATACAGAAACAGCATTTTTAGCTTTTTATTTTTTCATTAAGATCTGCTTTCCTGATAGAAAATTAATATGGAAATATGAGAATCTGACTCGAGAAATATGCTATTTTTCTGCAAAATTAATCAGATGAGGAAAAAATCTCACAGCTAAATTTTAAATTGTTTGCTTTTTCGGAAACAGCAAATGGCTATGTCTGCTCTAGAAGTTCCACACGTGGGATATTTTTCAAGTATTTGCAGCCAGTGGCTTCTGTTCCCGTGAAATGACCCCTTCCTCTTTGGACCTTGTCTGTCCAAAGGTGGCACTCCGTCCTCAGCAAGGACACCGTCTGTCCTCAGGCTTCTGTGACACTACAGGTTGGTATGGAGAAAAGCGTATTCTGATGCACTGTGTCCAACACACCGTCTGTCCTCAGGCTTCTGTGACACTACAGGTTGGTGTGGAGAAAAGCGTATTCTGATGCACTGTGTCCAAAACAAAACCTGTTCCCAAGGAAGTTGTTCACTGCAGCTCAAACAAGCTCACGCTCAGCAGGGTACCACAATAAAAATATCCAGAAGCAAGGACGCTGCGCAGTGCGCTGTGACGGTATTCACATCCTAGTTAGAAGGGCTGTGGCACCGCCCGACAACACGGGAATGCAGCTGGTTTCAGTCCAAAAGAAGCCCGTATCTCACAGGAGGGCGCAGTCAGTGACAGACACCTGAAAGGAGAAGCAGCACTACCTCCGATTGCTGCCTGCCTCCTTCTGGGGCAGGCTTCCCAGCCTGAGATGCCAAGAAGTAGCTACGGGCTTGGGGAAGAAGTTGAGCGTGATGAGATTCCCGGGTGCAGTGCCAATTAGAAATATAAAGTCCTCACTCGCATTGCTGATAACAGCCACACTTTACGCCCAGCTCCTGTCCTTCTTGTACTGCAATTAAGGGCATAAGCTCTGCATGGGAAAACCCCCATAGATGACTACACTTCGCTATTAATACTTATCCAAATGTAGTCAAGCGACTTACCCTCTCTGAGATGCATCTGTGAAAAAGCGGCTCTGTTTTAGTGAAGAAAAAAGGGATGACCCACCTGTAGTACTTCGCCCCGTTCCTGGCAAGTAGCCAGCGGTCAGGGACGGCTGATGGCAGCTGCTAGGCCTGCACCCCCAGCTCACTCCCTCCGCTCGCCACCAACTGCGCCTCCGGGCGTCCGGCACCCCTGAGTAGAGACAACTGTAGGCTTGCGGAACACTAGCTCTACTACAATTGACCATTTTCAAGTGTTCCGCACATTAGCCTTGCCACTAACAAGAAATCTGAATCGCGCTGTGGGTCAAGCTTGGGGTGTATCCTCAAGGAACAACCAAGAGTGCCCAGCACAGCCCCAGCAGGTCCACATCGCGGGGCTGGCCAGCAGAGCAACACAGCCCAGGAACACGCTTCCGTCATGCCGTCAGTCATTCGCAGAGCAGGCTGACACGTGGGTGTCAGCTTTCAGCACCCAACTCCCCGGGCTGTAGCTATTCTTACCACAAACTAACTCTCAGGGGATTCAAGCCCCAACCCCATACTCATCTGCCTGCGTGGTAAGTAAGGTAAATCAGGAAAAATTAAGCGTCAAATTTATCTGACTACTGTTTCAAGTGAGGCCACATCTCTACAAATTATAGACGAATCAATCTAGGATGCAACCCCATAAGTAAGTGAACTCATATTGAACAAAGGAGGTCAACTGTACTTCAAGGCAAAGGAGTAGAATCACAAGTAGCAATAAATAACTAATAGATTTTGCTTCATTTTATTATTATTGCTGGAGTGTAAACAATACTGATACACCCACCTAATATCGGTCAGATTATCTTGTAATAAATATTATTTTATTGAATGTATATTTACCCTCCATGAAGTGTAATTTAAGTTCGGCAAAATACTCTAAGAATCTTTTCATTTGGAACCTGGCCTGTACATATGAAGTCATCTTTGAGGAGCAAAAGGAAGGTGAGTTTTAATAACATCACTTTTCTTTTACTCTGATTTGACAGTCATTTCAAAGTGGGAAACTGCAAAGTTTTTAGGGAAAAAAATATCTTTTTCAAGGGTGTGTGCTTCGTTCCTTCCGGGAAGGAGAACAGATAATGTTAGAGCTCATTCACTTTATCATCATCACGCTGCAATTACAGAGTGAAAAATAAATAAAGGCTCTGCTGCAGAGGACAAGGTATTATTATTTTCAGTGTTGTTATTTAGACAATTTGTTTTTCTCTTCGGTCCTTAATCAAACCGTAATCAAAGCAAAGAGCCTCAGGCAGACTTTTGAAAAGAACAGGCAGATGCACGGGCTGGGTGAGTAAGTCCGCCCTCCAGTTTATCAGAATGTGAGCCCCGGTACATCAGGCCTCAGCCTCCCTGGTGCCACTGGCAGCAAAGAGGAGCAACGCAGTTTCAGGCCGTCAAGGCGTCCATCACAGAGAAGGGGAAGGGGCCCCGATGCTGGTCTGAGAAACTGCATCTCCCATGAAACCCAGTGTGCTACCCTGGCCCTGACAGATCGGCCAGCTTCTGAACAAAGACAGACCTCACAGGGCAGTGGCGAACGAGGGTGGAGGGAGGATGGAACGTCCTGAAAGACTGTGGCAACGCCGTGTGCCCCACTATGATGAAGGGGTATGGGGAAGACGTTCACGAGCAAAGGGACCGGTGAACACGCGAGACAGCGAGTTTGTTGGGGCCCACAGAGGCACAACTGCAGGAGGAAGGAGGTGAAACGGAGCGAAGGACACTTAGGCTGCAGGCTAAGGGCAGTTGGCTAACCGTGACGGCTCTTAGACCCCCAAACGGCCTCTCAGGGAAGGGGCTGGAGCTCCGTTGCCAGGTCAAAGCGCGCGAGCCTCATGGGGAGACAGCCTGCCTCGGCAAGGGGGGGTCAGGGTGACCTACCGAGCGCGCTCTCTCCCTCTCTCTACACACACACACACACACACACACACACACGCTCGCATATCTACATGTACACACACACAGTATGTATAGCCCATCGCCTCCACGTGGGCTGCCCCAAGCTGAGCTTGTCCCCAGAGTGCAGCAACTGCTTCGCCAGCCACGTGCTCTCATGGGAGACGCAGAGGCCCAGCCCACAAACCAGAGCTTATCCATCAGCGGCCCCTCCCATCACTCCGGCACCTCGGGCCTCACTCAAATGAGCATTGCAGGGTTTTCCTGACAGGCCAGCTGAAAGCTCTGCACTGCACCGTTTTTCACTAGGAGCTATGAATTCTGCACTTTTTTTACTTTGATTTTGTCTGCACAGATACAACGGAGTAAGTGCTAGCGAGGAGTTGGAAAATGGCAACTGACAGAAGCAGATTGTTTTCAGCATGGGACAGTCACTCAGCAGAACAAGCCCTTCTGGCTGGGACATGACTTCAGTCTGCCAGTGCCCCGAAGGACTGCGCGACACGGGCAGAGGGCGCAGGCCCCGGGCGCCCCTCACGACACTGGCGCTGGCGGCTACGGCAAGTTGATTAGAAAAACATGTATCAAGTTGCTGGGAGTTAGTGATTGTGATTTTTCTCAATGTACTTTATGGAAATCACTCTTGAAACTGTAGTTTTATTCATTGTATTTAATCAAATGCCAGGCTTGAGGGCTTACTGCGTGCCCACCTGGTGACTTGCTGATGACCCTTCCTCCTTTTCCCAGCCGTGCTTTCCCCTTTGGAAAACACGAAGTCAATCTGATGTTGACCTGAAGCCTTAATCCATCTGCAATCGCCCAATTCCCAAAATTAACTACTCCTGCCCACAAGTTGCATTCAACGACCTGTGTGATTGGTCTCTTATTTCTGTTTTGCAAAGTTTCAGGTATGCCACATTCACTTTATCCATCATTCAGCAAGTGCTACCGGAAACAAATAATACATTCCAGGTACTGTGTTATCTATCCCAAGAACCACAAAATAATCGCTACCATCTCGACATCAACCTGCCCACAATCCAGCTGGCAGTGCAGACAAGGCAAACAGAGAACCATATTGTCATTCTGCTGATGACAAACTGCTTTGGGTGCACAGGGAAAGCGACAACTGTCGGAGCAGTGGGCACCGTGAGACCATGGCAAACAGCTGGCAGAACTAACCTCTATTCTTACACATTTTTCCTGTTTTTTCTATCCTCCCTTCTGACACCAGCTTGCAATACGTACATTTCAGTCCTCCCGGCTGCAGCTATTGGGTTCTGCTCACATTTGCCCGGGGCTGGTTGCCAGGACGCAAGCTGGAGATAGTAACTGTCAGGTTGAGACCACCTGGGTGGGAGGGGGGCGGAGCCCACTAAGGCCTCTCCGGAAACCTTTCGTGTTCTCTCTGGTAGGTGGGTGCAGGGATCTTCTCCTGTAGCCGCGCAAGGAAAGCCTTATGCAGCGTGCGGCAAAAGCAGGTTTGTCGCTGTTTGCATGAAAAATAATACAATAATTAATAGAAAGTCACGCCAGAATAAACTCTGTTTTGAATACTCACAACTGTAAAGCTACTTTTGCCCTCTCTGTAGGGACGTTCCCTTCTTAGGAAACCTGTCTCCTACCAAACTGGAGTCCTCTGTCTCTTTCTTTGGTCTCTCCTTGTCCTCCCCATGCAGGGGCCAGTTTATGAACCAACAGCGGCTAGTCCTACAAAAGGGCCTCCACTCAAACCATCACCCACTCCTAACTAACCCCACGGGCCCCACCTCCCAGTACCATCACACCAGGGGCTAGGGCTTCTGCGTGTGAAATCTCAGGAGACAATCCATCCACAGCAGAAACATATTCAGAAAGTCACACGCACTCAACTTTATTCCCATTTCCTTTCTCCTGTTGCCCTGCCCAACCTTCTCAAACAAATATAAGAGGTGTGAGGAAGTCCTGCTTGTATTTAGGATCCGAGATAGAGAAACTGTGGTGGGAAATATAGCTCTGACAGCTGGGCCCCAAGGGGAGCTGCATCTAATATATTATTTAATTAAGCTCAGAGTGGTTTATTGCCATGTAGTTGAATGTCGTTCTTCTGAGCAGCCTTTGACATGTAGATTATGCAGCATCTTCGCTCACATCTGTTCGAACCTGGCTATGGTTACATTTCAGACTAAATGGCAGCCTTAAAGCCATCTACACGCTTCATTCTTTACTGACTTCAGTTACCCACTTCTTCCCACAAGATTTGGAGAAAAGCATCCAAAATGATTTCCAAAAACTAAGAGAAAACTTCAGGAATATGGACTCTAAGAGCTAAATCTAAGGGGTAATTATTACAGGAATAATAAGTCATCGAATTTTGGTCCTTTTAGAGTTTAAAAAGCATTTTCAAGGTTTATCAACCTCATCTGTAGTCCAAATCGTTACCCTTTGTGTGACTTTTCTCTACAAAGTTCTGAGTCAATGGTCAACTCGTTTGGAATTTTCTAGGACTGAGAATTCACTGCCTCGCACAGCCACTCATTCTTGAATGCCGATGGCTCTGTTTGGTCAACTTTTCTGCAGAATGACCCTAATCAAAATCCCAATTCCCGTTTTTGACCCCTGGGTCTCACAAAATATGTACAACCTCCAGTCCTTTTGACAGCCTTTTCCCATGCCAGACCTTCTTATTGCCGAATTTGGAAGCCATTATTCTGTCCTGTAATTATTCATGGTAACAATGGCTAACATGAATGGCGCCCTTACTACATGACAGGCTCTGAATATTTTATTTATATTAAGTTATTTCTATTAATTTGCATGAATCCTTAGAACGTCCTCTGAAGTGTACATTATTTTGAACCTCAAAAGGTACACAGAGATGGCTGCATGAAGAGTTTCCTCTCCCCTCTTCTTAATGACTAGGCTACGATCTTTTTCTTCCACCCTGTTTGCTTTCCTCTGTCCTGTGCACCCCAGTGAGGTTAGGATGGCCTATTTCTCACTTGTCAATCAGTGTGGCAGGCCTCCAAGACCCACATAGGATGGGCTGTGGACAGCTTGGACATGCAGATGCAGTAAATTCCACTCCAGAGCCCCAAATGAGACTCAGCATCAGTAATTTTGAAATCTCCTCAGGAGGTTCTTTACCCTCCATGGTCCAGGGTAAAGACTTGTAAGCTTTAGTGTTCAGAGAAATTATCTTAAAATCCAATTCAGGAGCATAACTTGGGGTTCAGGAACTGGTATCTTCATCAGGACCTATTGCAGGCCATTTTGATTCAGGCAGCATGGAATGATGGAATTCTTATTCTCCCACAACACTCTCTTCCACTTGCCGAGGGGTGAAGACGCCTGAGAAATAGACAAAGGTTTCCTGCCTATTTCTGCATATTCAGGACCACAGTGACCTAATCCACTTTCTTATTTCCTCCCTACCTCCCATAACTCAGACTCCACGTTAAGACTTAATGGGTACATCAGTAGATGAATGGATCAAAAAACTGTGGTACATTTACACAATGGAGTTCTGCGCAGCAGAAAGAAAGAACAAACTCCTACCTTTTGCAATAGCGTGGATGGAACTGGAGAGTATTATGCTGAGTGAAATAAGCCAGGCAACAAAGACAAATACCGTATGATCTCACCTAATATAGGAACCCAATGAACAAAACCAACAGCTGGGCAGAATGGAACCAGAGACATGGAAACAAGGAACAGGCTGACAATGACCAGAGGGGAGGAGGAGGGGGAGAAAGGGTGAAGGAAGGGGAAGGGGCTAGTCAAGGAGCTAGTATAAATGACCCATGGACATGGACAACAGGGTGGGGTTGAATGTGGGAGAAGGGGAGGAGGGACAGGGAGAGCAATGGGAAAAATGGGATGAATGTAATACAGCAACAATAAATTAATAAAAGATTTGATGGATGCAGACATCAGGTACCGACTGTACCTCAATTATACAGACACACTGAAGGCAAGTTTGCCTGGGGTGGGAACAATAGCCTGCACTGAAAATACAAAAGATGCACTTGTGAAAATCATTTACAGTGGACTATCTTTTCACTGTTCTTAAAATATCATCATTATGGAAACACATATCTTTCCACATTCCATACAATATTTTCATATAAATAAAATCTGCCAACTTCCTGTCAATGCAACAAACATATTTAGTGCACCCGCTAAACTCCAGACACTATGAAAAGGGGGTATAGGGGGAGGAAAGGCAGATAATTATAAAGATGAATAAAACATGGCCCCTGCCTTCAAAGACCTAATGTTCCTGGCCAGACCCCACTCTGCGTCACAGGTAGGCAGAGAGATGATGTGAAGCACAGTTGTAAACATCACAGTTCCAGTCGGGGTCATGGGGTTGTACTCTTTTACATTATTCCTGCTCTAATGCTTGCTGTTTCCAGAACTGTTCCAACAGCTGATTCCCCTCTTTGGCTTCCCCATGTTCAGATCTTCACTCATTGCTCAGACTAACATGGTCGCCTGTTCCCTCTTCCTCCCTTCTCAGACACAGCCTGGATTCACCCAGGAGTTCCACCATCTCTGGCCACTCCCAGCGTATCTCAACCCCATACAATTCTTTCCATGTGAATAGGAATTCTTCCCAATTAGACCCAGAGCCTCAACGTGAATGTGGTAGAGCTCACAGTCTACCAAGAGACACATGCAGACATACCCACAATTAATGACAAGACAGAATGTGTTATAATGCTACAAGAAAACACACAAATAAAAATGCCATGGAAGCATATTGGAGAGAAGGATTATTTCTGACTAGCATGGCAGAAGGCAGCTTCATGGAAATGTAATGTTTGTGATTTATCTTAATGAAGAGGAAGTTGCCCTGGCTGGTAGCACAGTTGTTAAGGCACCAGCCTGTGAATCTAAAGGTCACTGGTTCGATTCCCCAGCCAGGGCACATCACCAGGTTGCAAGCCAGGTCTCCAGCCAGGTCCATAGCTGGAGGCAGGTGAAAGGCAACCATACATTGATGTCTCTCTCCCTCTCTGCCTCTCCCCCTTCCTCTCTCTCTCTCTGGAAATAATCAATAAAATATTTTTAAAAAAGAAGAAGAAGAAGAGGAAGTTACTGAGAGCTACATATGAGTGACCTAGATGAACGGAAGTGAGTGAATAAAGGAATGGGGTCGGGGGAAGTTCGGGACACTCTCAGGTTAAAGATATAGATGGGAGTAAAAGGGGGGTGATTGGCAAAGGTTCAAAACATAGTTGGAAAGGAAATTTATGTGGCTTTGAATTCCATGACAAAGAACTTGGACTTGATGCCCCATGACAGGAGCCCTTCAAGGTCATTTGGTAAGAATGGGACCGAATCAGCTATACTTTGACATTGATACTTTGGCTGAAGCTTAAAGGTAAACGGGAACTAAGGGAGGCGACCACGAAACAAACCATTGGGAATCATCAGCACCATGTACCAGGAGGCGAGCTAGGTGTCCTGCACTTGCCCCCAGGACCCTCCACGAGCCTCCACCTGCTCCCTCACCTGAGGCTGACCGCACCAGCCACCCGGTGCCCGCTGGACTCCCTGTGACGTTGAGCCAGTGGGCGGCCCACAGAGACCTGGGGGAGCAGGGGCGTGAGCTTCGGTGTACACGGCATAGGCAAAAGTAGGTTTACAGTGTGAGGACGCCAAAACGCTTTCTCCTTGTATTATCACTAGTTAATTATTGCAATTATTTCCATACAAACAACTCCCTGAAAGGCTACCTCAGGCTGTCCATGGCCTATCCCATGAGAAGGTTGCAGCTCCCATCCACGGTCCACTCCATGCCCGCCCGCCTCTCTCGGAGGGCCAGGACTGCTCGCTCCTTCTCCCTTCACACCTAGGGGTGGCAGCAGTGGCCACTCCATCAGGTACCACACAGTCCCTGACAGTTTCCCACACCTTAGCAAATAGGCACTTTATCAAACTCCCCTCCATTTACACACGCCCAGGGCGCCTGGCTGAGGCAGGCAGTACTCAGTGCCCTTGAACCAGGGTGTTGACCAAGAGCACAGAAAGCCAAGGGTAGTGGGCTGGGGGCACAAGCGTAAAGGGGTCTCCTTGCTGAGAGGGCCCTAGCTCTGGTCATGCAGCTGTGGTATCTTGTCAATGTACCCATTTCAGGTTGTTGATTCAACTGTAGGCACCTTCTAAAACTCAATCCATGTCTGACAGCAAAGGGCTTTCGGTCACTACCTGGACCCATGTCTCCACAACTTGCTTTGGGGTAAGAGGGCACGCAGGTCTAAGGTCAGACTAGCGCAGCCGGCGCAGAGAGCAGCCCGGGCTAGGTCCCTGCAACCCCAAAACGAGGGCTCCTTCATCACAGGAGACGACCCGTGGCTGCTTCCCCGGCGCAGGCAAGCGCTGAGTTGGAGGCAAGCACGGAGAAAAGGGGTTGTGAGTGGCTGAAGCTGCATTTCTGTAGCAGGATCATAGGAGAGATACAGTCTTCTACGTGGGTCCACAGAGCAAGCGACTCGAACAACCAGAGAATCCCTGAAGGGCGGGTGGCTTATTTGTCTGAATGCAGCAAGAGGTAATGAAATGCTTGAGTCACTGCTGCAGCAGCGTGTAATGTCACAAGTGCTCAGACACCTCCGTCGTCACCTGTGCTGTGTGCTCCTTACGTTGCCACGTATACTGCAGAAAGGAGAGAGCACCTGGTGGGCAGCAAGGGAGGGTTCGGTGTTTTTTATCACGCCAACTGGTTTAAAGCAATCAAGTCAGGCAAGAATCCTCTTTTCCTGAAAATACTCAAATTGTCCATTCCACACACTTCCATTTTTTTATACAAAGATAAAGTTAATCTCCCATGATTTACTTGAAGTTAGCAATGACAGTATTACTTTTTGACCATCCTTATCATAGTTTCTGAGACTCTATCTAAATACAGCGTAAGAGAAGACTGAATGGTCACCGGAGGGGGCATAGAATTATTTTTTTTTTTCAAAGCAAACAATCTGTGCAAGTCATAGATAGAGAGCTGGAGTAAATTTTCAAAAATAAAAGGAACTTTTTGGATTTGAGTTACAATGAAAATTGGAATTTCTTTCCCTTCATTTCAGAAAGAAAACATGATGAATAACATACAAGGGAAACAGAAGGTGGGAAACTGTACTCACCTCCCCTGAGCTGAAAGGGTCCAGAAAAGCCTCCTAAATGCACACGGATTACTTTGAGCTGAAGGCGATAGAGACCTTGCCTCTCCCTTAAAAAATTTCAATTAGAGGCCTTGCCCGTAAGAAGAGTTATCACCAAGAATAACATTTCGTGATCTATCTAGATGGCAGGGCAAACATCTAATTACTGAACATCTGTTCTTAGAATTCTGCAAATTGCTCTCCTCTGCTCTGCAGCCCCGGGTGCCTCCCCTCATTCCACAGCTCAGGACACACATACCCCCACTTCCCCTCTGAACCGCTCATGTATGTGGGGGTCTCTGACTCTAATGTGTGTGGGATTCCCATATGTACACATGTAATTAATTGGCTTATTTTCTCATATTGATTTAATTGTTAACCGGCTGAAAGAACCTAGAAAGGTAGAGGAAAATGTTTCCTCCCCCACAAGCTCTTCACCCTGATTAAAGCCGACTATGAAGATGTGATGCTGACAGGGGCCAATGTCCCTCTCTTTGGCACCACAAGTCCCTTTTCTTCTCAACCAGTACTGCTCCCCTATGGAGAACTAAAGATTCAGAGACCAGAGAGAACCAAGCAAAACCTCTTTATTATTCCTCTTTCCAGCTTCAGCTATGAGCGTTTCCAACCGGGGAGAAGAGTGAAAAGTGGCAATAAAAGTAAGGTAGGTTCTACCTGTATGACACCAACCAATTATAGAGACAGAAAATTTCTAAATTTATCGAATGTGAATCAACTTAATGACCAAAAAGCACACTTGACTTCAGCTTCCTGCCCAACAGATGCCAGTATACCAAGTTAAGTTCTTTTTTTTTTTTTTCTTTTACACTGACTGGCCTGTTAAAATAGTTCAATTGATTGACCTAATTTTTGTTCAGCTCTACTCAACTGCTATATGCTGTGTGATTGATTCATAACTCCGACTGATTGAAAGGTATTCACAGCAGCTGGTTATCCTATTTGAAACTGAAATCTCTTTTTTCTGTGCTTCTTTTTGTCTTGTTTGGCATTGCTTTGATGCCAAGGTGGTCTCATGATCCTTGATATTTTAAACATTTTAATAAGTGAATTTCAGCAAGGCCCAGTAGCCAGAAGACCTTAAAGAGCCCACCAGTCCGGAGTCAGCTTAGTCCAGGTTTTCCTTGCTTATTAATGGTAAATAGTTGCCGACTCTAAATCAAACTAATTTGGAGATTTCTGGTGGGATAGAATAAATACACTATGTTAAACTTATTGAGGAAAAGTTTGAACGAAAAGTAGAAATTATATATTTTTAAAGAAATCCCATTAACAAATATATATGGGCTTTCTTTAAAATATATACATATATATTTAAGTATATATTAAGTACTTAATATATATTAAGTACTCTGGATATACTAAGCATTTTGATAGGACATAGTCCCTACTTTCAGAAACTGTATAATCTAATTGAGGGTTCAAGATATGGATTCCTGTCCCCCAAGGTTTCTGATTCTGTTCAATTAAGTGACAATTAAGTCCTATAATTGGGGGTTGTGGTAGAGGAACTGTAAGGTATAGTAAGAGAAACTAACTGGAGACCCAGATTTTAAAAGTAAGCTAATATTTATTAAGTTTTTGATAAGTATCAAACATTTTTCTAAGCACTTTATACTCTTTGTAATAGGTACTATCATTTACACCATCCTACAGGTGAGGAAACTATAGAAGTGTTTGGAAATTTGCTGAAGGTCACACAGCTGATAAGTGGAATTTGCTAGTGTCGGTGCCCTTGTGCTTTAGCTGTTCAGTAGATAATAGCATCTACTAAGCCTTAACGGGAGAAATTTCCATATTGAACAGAATGAAAATTGAATTGTGCCCAAAGAGAATAAAGACATTAAGGAAAATTGTCAACATAAACCTGGCAGAAGTGGGAGCTATTTCCACTGCTCAATAACTTCCTACCTGGCCCAGCTGGGAGTTTAAACCATCAGAAAGAGATGAGGAAAAGGTTAAAGAACTGGGCTGGGGATACAGAGGCCTGTCTGCAGCCAGGAGGCACATTAGAGGAGGAACGACACTAGGCAGTTCACCATACTTTACAGTGATGACCTTTGGACTAGCCTGATTGTGTAATATTGTGATTTGCTCCCATCTTAGTAATCATAGAGGGAATCAGAAACACTACATAAATACAATAAGACAAATAAGTACAAAGTTGTTTTCCTCTGTGTTCATTCATAAACAAATTTCATTCAGAGCCGATCTGTGCCTGGTATCGCATAAGAGATTGTCAACTCGGTGGCGACCAAATCAGATACAGGTCCTTGGATATGTGGCCTTGGATATGATGGCCTCCTATACGTTCAGAGAAGCCCATCCGACAATAACTACGTAACAAACACGACCATGCATTGGTGTCTCTCCCTCTCTGCCTCTCTCCCTACCCCTCTCTCTAAAAATAATACATAAAATCTTTAAAAAAAAAACAAAGGAAGTATGGTATTGATAGAAGGGTGACACATTGAGTGTAGAAAGAGACTCACATTGATACGATCAATTGATTTTTACAGCTATCACGGGCATTCTATGGGAAAAGGACAATATTTTCTATACACAGTTCTGGAATAACTATATTAAAAACAAACACAAAAACCTTGACTCAGTCCTCACACCACACATAACCAGGGGTAGGGAGTACATCCTGGGCTAGTGGGATAGATGCAGGATTGGGGTCGGAGGGACGGGTAGCCTGGGAGTGGGCAGGGAAGTAAATTAACAAACAGATAAAATTACAGAATAGCATTTTTTTAATATTATTTGCATAAAATAGTTCACAGTCATTATTTTATATTGTTCCCGTGCTAGTCCCAATTCCCTTATTATTTAAAAAGAAAAAGAAAAACTATCCTAATAATCTCCTTTTCCACATAAGGAACCAAGACTAGAAGAGCTCCACTGCTCGCCCACGTCACTTAGTTGGTCAGTAAAGAAGCCAGGTAACAGCCCCAGCTGCTCCATCCCGGCCACCGCAGGCTGCGTGACACAGGGAGAGAAGCCCATAGAGGGAAGGCACCCCCACCACGGAATATACCTCTTTTATCACCGAAAAAAATCACTGGGGCCTGTATGCAAAAATGTTTATGATCCACTGAGGGTTTTAAAAACCATCAGAATTTGAGGGAAAAAATAGAAATTCATGGTACTGTTCAGGAAACGGCTTTGGGGACTGCTCATTGGCAGGGTTCCGTGTTCCCTCCTGTCGATGCACCCTTCTGCACCTCACGAAGGTGCTGGATCTGCCTCTCTCTGGAGTCAGCACTCACTAATCAGCCCACAGGCCAGCAACCTGTTTCCTCGTTCAGCCTCACGGTCACAACCTCACCATGTCAGCTGCTAAGGTTAAGCCACCTGAGATGGCTTACGTAGCAAAAGGCAAAACAAATTGTTTAAGTGTGACTTCGAACTAGAGTCTTAATTATAGTATTGTGTCCATGAGGTAATTATTCACATGATGCAGTGGTGCTTGGGACTATTATTTGTGATCAACTCAATTAATGCAATTTGGCTCGGCCCAAAAGGGAGCCAATTACCTGGCAATCACAAGGCTCTCAATAACTTCAAGCTGATGGTTCAAAAAACAGCTTCCTTTGCCAAATAGGTAAGTTATATATATATATATATATATATATATATATATATATAATATAATATGGTGTACTATAACACAATACAATTATATATGTCTTTTAGATATTTATAGTCAATATACATATTAATACCATATATTTTATATATCCAGGTCTGCCTGGAAAAATTCCATCCATTGTTAATATAACAAGGACAATTTGCATGAAATTGATGTAACCTGGCAGCCGAGGGGAGTGGACTGGAATGCACACGCGTGAACAATGACAACTTCACTATACTAGTCAGTGGGGGCAAGAGACACCATTGGGTGAGGCTGTGTACTGAGTGGCTATTGCATCCAAAATGACCGAGTGAGTAGAGCAACAAATCTAAAACAGATTTTGCATTCAGCTTGAACACTCCTGTGGAAACTATTGGATAATTCAGAGGGCCACGGCTATGGGCAAATGGTGATTGGCAGCTCCATCACAACAATATGCCTGCTCATGCATCACTCCTCATGCAAAGTTTTCTTGAGAAACATCAAATCACCCAGGTGACTCAGTGCCCCTGCAGCCCCGATTTGGCACCCTGTGACTTCCAAAACTAAAATCATCTTTGAAAGGGAAGAGGTTTCAGATCACTAATGAGATTCAGGAAAATACAACAGGGCAGCTGATGGCAACTGTGTGAGGTCCTGATGTGCCTACTTTGAAGGGAACTCAGACATCATTGTACCATGTACCATGTTTCTTTTATCTTGCATATTCTTCAGTAAATATCTCTATAATTCATAGTACATGGAGAGATACCTTCTGGGCAGACCGCTTATATGTAATATATATATTTCATATATAAAACTCGTTTTTGCATTTACAATCCCTGTAGGAGAGAACCGCTTTCTATCCAAGTCCCTGAGTTATCAAAATTGGTATTCTAAAACTTGTCCTGTCCCATGTTTCTGAAATGTTTCTGTCAAGCTTCGTGGAGGTATGAAATGAACATAAGTGACTGAGCTAAACCAATTACTCTACTCCAGCCACTGAGTGATGCCAGGAGCTGAACAGAAGGCCTGCACTCACATTACACTGGTCATAGACCTCCAAAAAACCAGGAGAGTAGAGTATAATGAGATGTGCAATTTTTTTTTTCATTTGAACAAGATGAAGAACATGATTAGAGTAGAGCTGGTTATCTTAATCAGGTAAAACTAACATCTGGTTATGTCCACATAAGAAAACAGAGCTGACCAAAACATTTACATTTTCCTGCCAAATTATAATAACTTGACTTGCTTAGTTCTAGCAGCAGATAATGCTCACTACAGGTAAGCTATGAAAACCTCCTCCACATGGTGGTTGCAGCATAACATCAGTAATGAAATACCGAAATGGCAGCTACTCCAGAAATTTTTTACAAGATATCTTATTTCTCTGGTTCAGTTACTCGATGGACAGCACTGCCTCACAGGAAGTGTGGAGACTCAGGCCTATAACTGACATGGTGAAAATTCCCTGAACCAAGAGGACCACCACAATAATATTTGATAAATATTTGTTCAACATCTACACTGTATCAACCACTCTGCTAAGCACTTTTCATGCAGTATTTCTCTTAATCCTCAAAGCACCCTAATAAAGTAAGGCTGGTTTTACTCCATTTTCTTCCGTTGAAGCTAAGACTAGCCATGCTAGGTAGCTCGTCCATGCTCACTTAACCAGCAGTGAAGAACTCTGACCCCAGCCTGGTCTGTCTGCCTCTGACTAGGCCAGCTGGTCACCTTAGACACATTCCAGTTCAAGTCACGAAGGCCCAGGGAGAGTCAAGGTTACTAAAAGGAGCTGGAACTTTGGTCCTTTAAATGCTAAAACATCATTTTAAGTTTCCTTCTCCTGTTTTTCTCTAACAAAAGTTTAGATATTTTGGCAAATGCACTTTGGTTTCTTAATTAAATCAACCATTTTTCATTTGTATTATCACTGGTGTAGAACGTTTAATAATTAGAGAATTCATTCACCATAGGTTCAGGGTGAAATGGTAACTTTTCTGCCTTAGAAGGAAGGCTGCACATTTCATTTTTCTTGAGCTTCAGAGCATGTACCACATCCACAAACCCTGCTTGGGAGAAAAGCACCTTAAGAAAGCACATCAGCATTCTGTGAGCATGGTCAGGCGCGCCTGCTTAGCAGGGCCTTACTCACAGGCAAGGAAGAAAATCACCAAGCACTTAACAGTGCTATTAGGAGGGCAGATGAATGAGTGGAAACAAAATTTTTTCTATTATTTAAGGTCAAACCAATCACTTGGCAAAAATTTATTGCTCAGCCCATTGTCTACATTTTTAATCTACTAATCATTCTGGAAAAAATAAATTTTATTTTTTTAAACGTTCAGGTATACTTTTCTAGTTAAGTGAAATATAAAGATAAATGGTCTTTGAATAAATCAGGTATCACCATTACAAACATTCTATTGGCTGCAGATTTTGAGGGCTTCTCGCATTATAACAAAATGAAACCCCAGGTAAATAACATATTTTTCAATGCATTGACAGTTTATGGAAACATAAGGGGAATCTCGAAGAAAAACAAAAGGAGGATTGAGCTCAATGCAAACCAGCTAGCTATAAGCCATCCAAAGGCCACGTGGCCCAAGGCTATAACTGTCTGTCAGTGACATCAGGAAACAGAGCTTGTAGGGCCCTCACTTGAGAGGGGAAGTGGACTTGAGGCCCTTTCCCTAAGGCAGGAAGCTGGAAAGGGACTAAAGAAGACTCAGGGGACTGCGTCTAGGGGCCCAAGATAAAGGAAGTGCAGAAGGAGCAACGGTCGCAGGCCAGCCAAAGCTAGGGTGGGGCGAGGGACGCAGGGAGCCTGGCGAGCCGATGGAAGTGTTCTAAATCTGGATGGTGATCCCTGCACAACGGGACACACTTCCTGAAAATCAGCAAGCTGCACACTCACGGGGGGTGAAGTTTACAGCAGCTAAACCATAACTTAATAAAGCTGCTTTTAAAAATGAATAATCAGTAAGACCAACTTCAAAAAAGCAAAAAAGAAATTGTAGGATAAAAATATAATAGCCAATTTTCCAAGTTCTACAGATGGAATGTGGTCTATAGATTAAATCAAAGTATTACATGAAATCTCCTAAACTGGACACTGTACTGCGGCCATGGAAGAGAGTACCCTTGTTCCTGGGAAAGTCGTGGCAATGCTTTAAGAATTAAGTAAGTGTGGTATATGCAACCATCCTTCCAATGGTTCAGAAAAAATAAATTGTGTATGGGGAGTGAGGGGATAATGAATGATAAATCAAATGTTCTCTGCGCTATTATTGCCACTTTTTAAAAGGATTTCAACAGAGAAAGTTTAAAATTAATCACTTGATAAATAAAATGAATCACTTAATCACTTGAAATGACTATAAAAATAGACAAACTTCAATGGCATGATTGATAAAAATTAAAAAGATAAATAAACAATATGAGAAATGAAAAGAATTTACCATGGGGATGAAAAAGGATAAGAACACAATAAAAAAATATCATTTGAAAACTTACAGAAAATGACTAAATTTCAAGAACATATAACAGCAAAAACTGACTCAAGATTAAATAAAAAGACTTAGTGGTTTCCTAACTATAAAGAAATTGAATCAGGAGTTAAATTTTTTCATACAAAGAAACTGTCAGGCCCAGAAAGTTTAACCATTGAATATTATTAAATTTTCCTAGAACAAACTATTCTAAAATTTCATAAACTCTTCCACAGAATAGAAAAAGAGGTAATACTTAGATAAATTATTTGTAAGGTTAGTATAACCTTAATACCAAAGCCACAGACAAGAAAAAGAAGGAGTTCAGTCCAACCTCACAAATGCATATAGTAGAAAAATTTCCAAAGAGAACATTGAAAGGCTGAATACCTAACAGTATTTCAAAAATAAAGGTCATGCTCAACTCAGCAGCACATATACTAAAAAATAAATAAACATCTTAATGTATTATTTTTGAAATACTAGTTTGTACAGGAATTCAAGTTTAACATTACAAAAGCTATATATGTAAGATACCACATTTACTTATTAAAAGGAAAAAAACAAAGTCTTCTCAATAGATACAGAAAATGATTTTCTAAAACTCAAAACTGCTCGTAATCTTTTAAAAATAAACTCTTAGGAACTTGGAATAAAAAGGAAATTCAATTAAGAGTGACTTGAGTCCATTAAAATGGAAAAACATTAAAAATAATCTTTTTAAAGTAAATTTTATATTAATTAACCATTTTACGATGCCTATATATTAAACCATCATATTGTACACTTGAAATATATACAATTTTTTCATTTATACTGCAAATTATGTACAAACTTGTCATTTATAGAGTTGCGAGAAATGCGAAACAGATTAGAAGTAAATAAAGTATGAGGCAAATTTTCCACTATTACAATTTGATTCAACATCATATTAATATATATGCTCATATACTATATATTATATAATATCACTTGAAACAAATGGTCAAAAGAAAGAAACACAAGCAAATCTGTAGAAGATAACGTGGGGAAAAACACAGGATGCGTTAAGCCAGACATTGTATAATACCATTCCTGTAACCCTCAGAAACATGAAAAAACACTATATTTTTTTAGGGACGCATTGTCTTTCACGCAAGGAAATGATGAAGGCTGATTTACAACAGCGCTTCCTTCTGTGCGGAAGGCAGGAGGGGGGCTTGGAGGGCCCTCGGCCGCCTCCACACATCCAGCTCAGGGTTGGGGGAATGGGCTGGTTGTCAGAAGTTGCTCGCATAGTTCACCTGCACGTTGCATATCTTTGTTTGCACTTATCAAATATGAAAATGTTCAGTCAAGAAAAATAAAGGTATACTTAAGAAAAAGCATGCCAAAAATCTAGAGGTTTATTTGCTGTATTCTTTCTTTCAAGTGGCTTTTCATCAAGTTTTCACGGCAGTTTGTTTTCCTAGGAAACCATGAGATTTCTAGAGAGCAGACGTTTATGTTCCTTCAACCTACTCATTTGCAGAACAACAAGGACGTGTGGGTTCTGAGGATCAGTAAGTTATATTACTAATTCTACCATAAGTTTGCAGCAAATTTGGTGGCTAAAATGACTTCCAACATTCTGGAGCATCCATTAAAACTAAACTACGTCTTTATCTATGCAGATGAGGTCATTGGTAAGAAAACACTCAACAAGCAGGAGCACGTGGACCCAAACCGCAGTTAATCTCAAATCTTGAACACAGCATCTAACTTCTCTGAATCTTAGATCCTTTATCTATAAAATGAAGACCACAATACCCTCTTAAACACTGTGCCAATCCATGGAGAAAAAATAACCATCACGTTACTGGTAAAGAGACAAGAACCAAAAATCTCATTCTTGCATAATTCTCAATGTAAACTACCATCATCCTCAATAAATGTTTATTAAAGATACATTTCATTGCTTTATTAAAACTAGTGAAATTTTAATAGCCTTCTTAATTAGTTGAATTCGAGCAGTAGTATTGCTTCTATAGCCCACTGGGCAGGTCCTTCAGGAGAAAAAAGGCCACTTTTATCATCACAGTATTTTAAAATCACAAACAGTTGTTATAAAACATGAGTTTCATCATGAGAAGCTTCCATAAAATTCCGTCAAGTCCTGTTTCCTGGCCTCCACATCTGTCACCCTTCAGCGGACATCACAAGCCGGCCCGAGACCCACGAGCTCACAGCCAGGAGGCACCTCACCCACCATCACCCACCATCAGGCCAAGGAAACATCTCAGGACTCACAGTCCTCCATTCCCTCTTCTCCAGCCCAGCTTCACCCCCTGCCTTGTGGCTCCTGGGAAGGAGCCCTGATCACTGAACGTGGATTGCTGACTTATGCACCCTGCAGATTGACCACCCCACAGCCTGTCACAGCCCTGCCTGCAGCCTCCCGGGGCCCGGGCAGCATCCTCGCCTGCCGTCCTGAGCTCTAAAACCCCAGCAGACCCGTCAATGCCAAGAGCAACCAGCAGCTGCACAGACACCACTGTTAGGACATCAGTGGAGGCCCCACTCACCCTAGTGGCCCTGGGCTGTGACTGCAGCAACATCCCCCATGCCAGGGACCAAACAGGCAAAGACACGAGTGACAAGAGCAGCAGAGAGGGAGCGTCGGGGTGGACGGCACTGCCTACCCGCCACTCACTTTTCACATGACTTTCACAGGCTCCCCATCCTCCCCCGACACCTCAGATGAGCACAGGCACGTGAAGTCAGAGTGAGAATGAACAGGGAGGGAAGAATTCTTTAGCAGGGGAAGGAAGTTGGGAGCAAACTCTCGGCAGTACCTGAGTTTATAGCACTTGGATCTGGTTGCCAAAAAGAGCCTGCATTTTAAATTGGGAAAGACAAGAGTAACTTGAAGACTCGTTAAGAATAACTTCAATACTCAGTAATTTTGTTGCTGCTGAGCCAAAAGAAAGCAGGAAAGCAAGCAAGGAAAGGAGGAAGGAAGGAAGGAGGAAGGAAGGAAGGAAGGAAGGAAGGAAGGAAGGAAGGAAGGAAGGAAGGAAGGAAAGAAGGAAGGAAGGAAAGAAGGAAGGAAGGAAGGAAGGAAGGAAGAAATGAACAGGTTTAGAATCAAGAACCCATGCAGTTATGAAATATTTTCCTTTTTTGCACAGATCTGATGCATGGCTATTTATACCAATTACAAATATTTGGTCATATGGAAAATGGTACATAACATGTTTAATGAGACAACTAGTTTTAAAACAATATGCATACCATACCCCTTTTTTAAATATGTATGTTTGGAAAGTCTAGTTGACTATATGCTATATTGTTAAGAGTGGCACTTGCTTTGAGTGGTAACATGACAGGTCAGTATTCGCTCCTATTTTTTCAGTTGCATTTTCTAATGTTATTAATGAGGACTTATTTATTGTAAGAAAGGGAGAAAATGTGTTTCAAAAAAGAAAAAAGAAGAATGGCCAACAATGTTGAAAGCCTCCAAGGGGTGATTTCAATTAAAATATAAGAACTGCAGCAAATTGAAGGCACCTGAACCTGGCTGGTGGGCACTCATCGCTGACCCACAGAAGAACGATTTTTTTCATTCCAATATCACTGGTTTTAAAGATTGTCTAGTACTTACAGCTATGGCTCCTGGACACACAGAAGAGAGGGTCTGTGACTCGCTTGATTCCACACTGCAGCCCCCACGGAGGAAGAAGCCCTTCCCCCGATGTTCGTCCTCATTCCAAGGGAAGCTGCTAAGTGATGGGACACAAGTTTGTCACAGCACCGCACCTTGTGTGGCTACACAGACTTATGCAAGAGAAACTGTTCCCAGCTTCTTCCCTGCTTGCCTTCAAAGCAGACCTCCTAGGCTGGATGCAGAATTAGGGGCTTATTTAGGGCTTCCATCTCACAATTCATTATTCGGCTTTCATTTTATATTTCTGTGAGACTGTCACTGTATGTGACAGGTTAATGATGATACAGGTACTTCTGAAAATTTTTAGATATAGTCCATAGTGTAAAATAAAGTTCTATAGACGTGTGTACAACACAGCAGGTGGTTGATTTCCAAATTAGTTACAGCTGCCACATTTAAATAACAGGAGAATAAGTTGAATACATAATGGGATCATTGTATATATGTAGATGACTACATTATATTTGATGGTGATAAAAGAATATAAACCTTACAATGACCTATTGTGTCACTGGTTTTACTAATATCCCACAGTATCCCTAGTTCTAACCTAAAAAGAATGATTTCAGTCCTTGAGAAAGAAGACGTTAAAATGCAGGATCCCTAATGCATAACGCAATGCCAGAGAAACAGTGGCTGATCAATAAATGTTAGTTGATACTGACAGTAGAACCAAATTTAGATAATAAAGTTTTATACACCTGAATACATGTGTATTTCTTAATAAATACTAAGGATGTCCAAGAGGAAAAAACAGACCAGTCCTCTTGAGCTTCATATTAAATATTTAGAGAACCTTCTGGCTCTGGGACACCTGCTAAGCCATGATAAGAATAATGCACTCCAGGCTGTTCAAAATTGTTTGACCCTATGAAACATTAAAGCCATTTTATTCTCAAACGGCTCTCTTCTAAAAAGAGTAAAAGTAACCTCATTCTTCTTGCAGAGTAACCAAAGGGGAAATCTTACATCAGCTTCTAAACTTAACAGGCTAGTTAGTCTGAAAGGCCGAATGCAATGGCCTCTAGAACATCGACTGTCTCTGGAGTTCAAGGTGAACGGGTCTGTTGCTACCGCATATAATGAGGGGTCACTTGAACAGTACCGATTGAAAGGTGACTGAAGATTCTTCTGCCCAGAAGCCCCTTTCCACAGCCTACTACAAACCAAGTCGTAAAACCCCAGAGCTGGCAGGGACCTCAGAAGCATCCTGCCCAACATCTTCCAACAAACGAGGAGGAATAAAAGGACTCATCTTAAGCGGCTATAACCCAGGCAAGCAGCAGCTGGGGATGAACATGCGGTCCTCCGAATTGTCGGCAAGCTGCTCCTCGTGTCGTTTGGGTTGCCTCCCTTTCCTCCAGCACGTCATTCACACCCTCACGATCGCTGCTGGATACGAAGCAAACGCAAAAGCACAACATCTGCTGTGGAGTCGTTTCAGAAGCACATCAATTAGCATAGCGGTATTTATATCACTAGCGGTTGCGACTGGGCATCCGAAGTCTCCTGCCTTCCTCGCTGCGCTCGTGTCCACCCCCTTGGGGGCAGAGACACCCCCTCCTCACTTCCAACATGAGCCCTGCCCCAGCCTTGGCACTGGGGCCAAACATGACCAGCCTTTCACCACCTCCTCCTACCAGCACATCGC
Organism: Noctilio leporinus; assembly: GCA_004026585.1. Classification (NCBI taxonomy): domain Eukaryota; kingdom Metazoa; phylum Chordata; class Mammalia; order Chiroptera; family Noctilionidae; genus Noctilio; species Noctilio leporinus. The sequence continues at coordinate 504,061 of PVIW01000146.1, forward strand.
CTCCCCACTCCGGATTCCTGTAATAACATTCACACACAACATCCATTTCCCACTCAACCATATAAAAAAAATTTTTTTATTATTATTTGGCTCTTTCATGTTTCAAGATCTTGTCTCCCAATTAATTTGTGCATTCCGGGATGGATGGCCCATGTACCTGAATGCATTAGTATCCTCCGTTGATTCTCATGTACACTTTCGAAATAAATGAGTAGGTTTAATACTCTCTTCCCCAGCAGAATTGAAAGCAATAACAAATACCTGCTGAGTTTACCCAAAGGCAAATCCAGCAGCACGCGTTTCGGAGAAGAGACGGCAGGGAGCGGCTGACAAGTGCAAAGTGACCAGGTGAACCACGGTGGCCCGGCCCTCACCTCCCACAGCCGTGCGAGGGCTGCTGACACATCCTTGGACAGACAGGCTTCCCCTAAAATCCCTTCACGTTCTATTTACATTAAGTGACACGGTAAAATCTCCAGTCGTGACATTTCCAAAACTGGTTGTTCCAGGTGTTAAAAGCAGACTCTTCCCAGCTCACTCCGGCGATTTGGACATGCAAGGTGATGGGGGTCGACGGGTTTGCTCTTCTCATTTCTATCGCAGAGGAAAAACAAGTCACTGCGACCTAAAATTCAGGACTTAAAACTCTAATCATGGCTTGGACTCATTTGCATCACATCATGTCAAATACAGATAATGTCACTGAGGCACAATAAACAGGATGTATTTATGAAATTCCTGAATATTAAAAAAGTGACAAATCACGATGCACTATGTCACTTGTTTAATATATCTTTTTCCCTACTTAAAAAGAAGGTCTCATTCCCATGAAGGCAAATTAAATAAGCATTTATCAAGATTCTTCTGTTTTAAAAAAATTATTATAACTATTATCATCACGAAAATAATAAAGTGTTTGGCCCAGCCTGTTTATTTAGTACTATCTTTTAAACCTATTCATTTTCCCTCAGGCTTTCAGAACTTGACTGAGTCAAGTAGATCATAATTCTAAATTTTGTGCTATTAGCTGACTTTTAATTAAAACCTGTTATAAAATAACAGCTATTTTTCTTGGTATTCATAAATACATACATTCATCAAAATGGATAAAATGTGCAATTTAAAAAAAAATAGTGGCTTGCGATATAATGTAAATTGAAAACACAGAATATCCTCTTTCGTTCCTATGCTATCCTCACCTCTTTTAACAGTGTGTAAACTTCAGCAGTTTTAAGTACAACCATGTCTCCCTAGATCTCATCAGCCTGAAGGTACAATTAAGTCTCAATGACAATAACAGAACAGCCACTGCTTGAACTTCTGCCCCAAAGTCTCCAAGATAAATATTCCTGATCGTAATGGCATATGACACCAGGCCAACTTGCTCTGCCTGGAAACAAGCCACAGTACGATGTCTTACCCAAAAATGCAAGAGCCTAACAACTGATGAACCACTAAAACACTCATGGTTCATGTATGGAAAAGCGTATCTTCTTTCTCCATCTCTCCTGCAACTTTCCTGGCCTCTCCAGCCTGGCTCTCCTCTCCTCCCTCCCCTGCCCCACCTGGACAGGCTGCGGAGCAGATCGACCTGGCCTCCCGGGTGCCCTCCCACTAGCTATGGCCTCAAGTTCTGCTCAACAAAGGAAGGCTGGAGAAGCAACCCAGCTCTATGTCCTCCTCCATGCAGGTGACGGGTGCCCATCGCTGTCTCCTCCCCTGTCTGGATCCCAAGTGCTAATTCTTAGCAACCCCAGTGGTGTTCTTGCCAGTGAACCAATGCCCGGACCCACCTTGCTTCTCTGACCTGCACTTCAACAGTTGCCTCACGTCCCCAGTGGAATAGGACTATAAAGTAGAACCCTTTTTGCTCCCAGAAGGCTATAAAGACATCTTTGAAATGTCCTTCATCACATCATAGCCTTCCCTCCAAAGAGCACTAGCACAAAAGGATGGAGAATCCAGGAAAAGAGAAGGGAAAATCTGCTTTAGAGGATGATCTCAGGCAGCTGCAATTTTCTGTCCCCATACTAACCCTCAGGAGAAACCAGCTCTTTTCTACGGGCTGCTGAACAAAGCCCAGAAATACATAGTGAAGGGCTAGGAAATGTGATGCAGACAGTCTTTGACCCAATAGTTACACACATTAGCTACAATTTGCACAAAGACATTCATAACATCCTTACCATTTATTACAAATGTAGAAATAAAACAATAAATTAATTTTTTAAATGTAGAAACAGCCAAAATGCCCAACAACATAGAAGAATGTTCAACATGGCACATGCATATAATGAAACAGTTTTCATTATGTGCTGTTTTTAAAGAGATTGACTAAAGGATTCAATGAGGTATGCCCTTCTCTTAAGCAAGACAGAGATACAGATATAAAAAAGAAAATCCTTTCAGTAAGCTAAGTTTGATTAGTAAAAAAAATATTAAGGGCAGATTTATAAACATTAAGGTACATACATAGAACATATCATTGTACATGTAAAATATGAGTGAAATAGAAATATAATTTAAAATGTAAAAGAAAATAGTAATTAAAGCACATTTTTAAAAAGAGAAATGAGAGGAAAAGAAAAAGATACCCCAAGTCTAGACAACTTTTTCAAGGAATTTTACTGTCAAGAGGGCACAGAGGGGCAGCAGAAGGCGAAAAGAAGTCAAGGCAGGGTTCTTGTTCTAAAGGTGAGGCTGTCACACCGCATGAATTAGCTGATGGGAACAACGGAGGAGGCGGAAGTACTGATGCTGCGGAGGGGCTGCAGAGGCGATCAGAGGGTGGGGACCAGGCTGCGGGCGCAGGAGCAGCAGCGAGAAGGCAGAACAGGGACAGGGGCAGACTCGGGGATGGGAGGAGGGAGTGCTTCTCATCGCAGCACTGCAGCCAGGGGCCAACAATACGGACGGGGATAAGCAGCACTGGGGGCTTAGAAAGAGAGGACAAGGGGGGACATCATGGCCTCAGGGAAAAGGAAATGTGCAGCGGGAAGCACGGCAGGGCCTCGAGAACCAGTGGGCACAGCTGGGCATGACCCCCAGCCACGTCCAGCTGTTGGACCCCAGTCCTAAGGCAAAGTCCAGCTGTCGGACAGGGCGGGGCTGCCGGTAAGAGAAAAGCAGGGAGCGGAGGGCATAGGCAGAGAGACTAAAGGCCGCTGATATGAACTAGACACCGGGGGAGGTGAGGGCATGGGTGAGGGTGGGAAGAAAGGCCTGAGGAAAGTGGTGAGCAAGTGAGCAGTCAATGCATGAAAGGTCCTGCTGGGGTCCTGTGGGAATACCAGGGACGGTGGGCTACAGGCAGGAAGTGATGGCTCCACAGGGGATGCTCAAACTTGACGCTTCGTGGTGAGGCCACCAGCACCACAGACAGCGTTGAGGGCTGGTCCTGGAAGGGGTGGCGAGGCGGACGGGCTCACAGGAGGCGAGGGAGTCAGGCGCTGACCTGCGGGGTATGGCTGGGTTGCTGGTGTGGCTACCAAGCTCTGAAAGAAGTTGCTGCCTTGGGGGCAGCCCAGGTATGATCTGAAGCAGCCCCAGCGCATGCGGGGCAGGGAGAGACTGAAGAAACAGGCAGCCGACTGGGGATTGGGAGGCAACACAACAGAACTGACTTATGGGCCCGCCCGCCAGGCACGTGGCTTTCTACACCTGCCCCCGCCAGCATCCTGAAGGTTTAAACGGAGGCCCAAACAGGGCTCCCCGCCCACCCAGTCTGGGCACCATGTTCCAATCTCACGCTGGGTCCTAGGGCAGCTTCATGCATGGGGAAGGCCAGCCAAGCGCACATCCCAAGCACAGAGGAAGGAAGGACGAGCCTCCAAGTACCCAGGTCCTGCTCTCAGGTCAGACCTGCGAGCACGTTTCCCTGATGGCACCCCCCATCCCCCCAGGGCTCATTGTAGGGATGACTATTTCAGGCTGGAGCCAAGTCTTCAATAAATGATTACTTTGTCAGGTTGTATGGAGTAATTGGTTTACATGATAAACGCTACCATTTAACTTTTAGTTTGCTGAAAGTAGGCACTGTTTGTTTTTATTTTTTCTCTTTAGTGTACACAGAAGACAATCCAGAACATAATAGCAATCTAAGAAATGTTTGATAATGCACCTGCCATACCTTCTGTAACTTAATTCTCCCCTTGGCCCCCTGGCAAATCAGCAGGACCAACAGGAAAAGAGGGAAAGTCACATGGATGACTGAAATAAACTTTTAAAAAGTGGTGTTGCTTTAAACAAAATCTATTTAAATATTAAACCACCTTTTAGAGGAGAGAACATTGCAGTCATCATGATCTTCTGCCTGCCAGAGAGTGAGGTCAGCTTCTATTGTTCCTAGCAAGTGAACCCTGGTCCCAAACCTTCACGTCTCACACACACACACACACACACACACACACACACACACAAGTCCCCATACTAACTGAACTCTCTTCCCTTAGAGAAGAATTTAGCTTCATTAATCCAATGTGCCTTTTATATTCTTGCTTCCCCCTCCAAGTGACTTCTAACTCCATGGAGTACATTTCCTCATCTGACCAGTAATATTTCAAAACCACTCATGGATGAGCAGTCAGTGGCCACCCTGACTGATTGGTTTCTTATCCCAGTTCTGCTCTCTTCCCTTATCTGGAACCAGGAGAGCCACTGCAAGATTGAGAGGAAAGTCATGCCAACAGCTGCCTCAGGGGTCACTCTGGAAGGATGTGAAAACAACACTGAAATAAGTTGTCCAATTCTAAATTCATCTTCTGTTGGAAGCTTATAATGTCCTCAAGTAAACACCCCTCCCTGGCTCCACTGAGTATAATTTTAGTGAACTTGTGAAGTGGTAGACAGATAAAAGTCAGTTGCAATCAGCTGAAATTCCAAAAAATTACGCGATGCTTGTTTACGAAGTGCAATTTCTTTCGTTACCTGAATTTTAAATTCTTTACCTCCTAAGACGTTATCTACCTCAGCATATAGAGAAAGAAAGCCAGAGAGGAGCCAGCAACCATATTCATGATAACGGTACCTAACCTGCAGTTAAATGATGTGACTTGCATCACCCAGCTCCTCAGGGACAGAGCTCGTGTTTTCATCTGGCAACCTACACTCTTAACTATTACATTTCTTTGGTCTTTTTTTTTCATAAGACTGTTGGCAAGCAAATCACTGAGTAAATGTTTCTTTGCAGTTTGTTCCAATAGACACTCCCTTCTCTCCCCTCCTCCACAAAACACATACTGAACAGCTATCTAAAGAACATTGGTTTTAAGCAATGCCAAATCATCTGCCTCCTTGAGGCACCCACATATCCCACACGCAGTCCTCAATGAGAGAATGCTGTGGTCCCCAATTCTACACCCTCCTTGTCTGCACCCTTTGTGCCGTGACTTTGTTATTCCTCCTACAAGATGGGGGGATACTTTCTGGGGTAGACCTGGGGCCCAGGCCTTGCACTGTCCTTAGCCAACGGAATGTTAACAAGCGGAGGCTGGAGATGTGCCTCTGCTCTTAGCTCTGGCCTCTAATACTCTGCCACAGGCATGAGAAGAACATGGCCTGTGTGGCCCCGTAATCCCAGAGAACGAGACACATGCCAGGCAGATCTAACCCTCATCTGCAGTCTGCTGCCAAGTCCGGTCTCGATCAGCTGAGCCTTGGCCAAACCTCAGATGCAGGAAGGAGGAAAAAATTGTGTATGGTTGCCCGTCACTGAGCATCAGAGTGGCTTTTAATCAGCATCAGTTTGGCCAAAGTTGACTGATACACTCCGTTTCAGACCCAAGAACACTTAATCCTTCCATTGTTGGAGTCTGGTCCAGGGCAGCCTAACCACACATGTTAAACAGAAAATTCTTTCACTCGTCCTTTGAGAGTACAAGTACCTCTGTCTTTTAGAATTTATATAAAATGTTACATCCTTATTGTAAACAACCAGAAAAGAAAACATAAAGAGTAAATATAGAAGGGAGTTTAGAGGCTTTTTTGAGATGTTTTTCCTATTTAAATATTTGGGATACTTTACTTTCTCATAGTATACTTCATTTTCTTATTAGCACAGGAAGGAAGAAGGAACAAAGAAGAAACCCCCTTGAGAAATCGATTTTCCCCTTATTTCAGGAATAGCAGTTTAAATAAAAATACACAAAACCACATAAAGGGCCACGAAGCAGGAAATTCACCAATCGATGGAACTGGCTTAAGAGAAGAAGAGCAGAGACCAGGCGCACAGGACTTGACAGGCCCCGGGGAAGGCAGGGCGACTGGAGCCAGCGGCGTTTCCGCTCTTACGTGGGGAAATCAGTAAGAAGAGCTCTGAACTCCAGGCTATGGCGGAAAAGTCTGTTGCTGGCATCATCCCAAAGTGGGACTCTGAACAGCACTGTCTTGCAGCAACAGTTTCCTCGTTGTGATTTAGTTTTACAGAGCAAGCATGACAGCCAGTCATTCATTCCCCAAATTGGATTCAGCACCTACTAGGTACCAGGCAGGTGTTATGGTAAATCGTAAGAATAAAAACTTAAAAATGATGGACAGAAATTAAACAATAGTACAGCTTTGTTTTGGGGGAACAACTCATTTCAAACACTAGCTAACAGACGGCCTTTGAGAGTACAATGTCTCTATAAAATAGGCCAAGTTGTTCTCTGCTTTTGTCCGCTAAGTACATTACAGAGGCTCAAGAAACGGGAGGGGTAACAATGGATGTGCTGGCTAATTTTTAAAAGGAAAGCACATGATATGGCTACATGGAAAGGGCAGGTCAAACCTGCAGTAGGTGCGATGGGTGAGTCCGACCGGAACGGCTTCCGCCGCCTGGTATTTCAGAAACGCAGGCGCCCAGCGGGAAAGAAGGCAGGGCACTCGCTGCGTGTGTCTCAGGGCGCGGATGCCACGCCAGGAGAACGCATCCGAACCACGCTGCCATCTTCAATTAAACACCCGCCCACGTTAAGAACACTTTTCGGAAATATTTGAAGTACATTTAGATTTAAAAAGGGATCATTTATACCATGGACGTTTGGCGAGCTCGGCTGAGAAGCCATTTACAGAAAACCAGGAAGAGGTTTCCAAATGCCCAGGAGCCTGCTGAAGTGGGGCATTTTACCGGGATGCAGTGAGAGACGCCACCGACATGCCCACACATCCCATCCAAGGACAGAGCCTATGTTATTAGGTCAAAGTGCGAATTAATTGACTCGTCCCACACAACAGGATCTATCTCAGCTCGCGCCCCAGTTTATGTGAAAATGGGAGAGAATGGCAGAGTCAGGCGTGAAGGACGTAAATGCAGGAACAGTGCCCACAAGCTCTGAGTGACAGCCAACGACACACAAGACCGTGCGTCTCCATTTTGAGACCGGTAATGCTGAGGATGTCGTGAAGAGGGGACTCAGGAAGACGTTAATTATAGCATTTTCACCACGTAAAAGCCAAGAGGAATAAAAGTGGGTCATTTACTGAAGACTGTTGAACACTCAGAACAGAGACTTTAAGAATCAGCCATGATATAAAGTTTGAAAGCTGGGTTACAGCCCATAAAATGTTACGGAACTCAATCTATCTCTAATCACCCATCTCTATTACTGCTGTATAAATGTCTTCATAAAGACTCTAATACAAAGATAGATGAGCCCAACCTTTTGTGTCATTTCCGGTATACTTGAAACGACGGATGCTGGATCTCTGATGGATATATGCAGACAGACAAGAAAAATAAACCTTTCAGTTTTCCGTAACATCTCATCCTTCACTACCAGAGACATCGCTGCTCTCCTACCAGTGGCCTTGCCATATTAGTGTCAGACTATAATTGCTGAACAGAAAAAAATACCTTTATCAACTTTTAAACCAAATACATAAACTTCTCATTAAAAAATTGTTTTCTTATTATCTTTACTTGAGCTACATATAAAGGTTCATATGAACCTAGACAACATTTTGAGTGTCAAAGGAGAACTAGCCGGTATCTGGGTTACTTTTCATCTTTCCATTTGCAAATAGACATTTCCAAGTGCGTAAAAGGTATTATCTCCCAACTTACAGAATGCCAGTTTCTCTACATATAAGTGGGTATGTTTTGCCAAGAGGGCCAAATGAGAAATAATTTACTTAAATCCAGAAAAGGCTGTGGCTAACTCTTTCACACGCATGCAAAAGAGATTAATTTTATGATTATGAAGAGGTTAAATGGATGAATTTGTGCAGACAGTGATTTATTAATTTATTCAGAAAAATAAATGGCTAAAGGATGATCTACAATATTAAATAAAACAAACAAGTGCACAAAAATCACGATTAAAGTCAGCTATTATTCAATATCTGTTATGTATTCATTCGGTCTACAAATACTAAGAGCTTCCCATGCGTCTAACACTGCTGGAGTGTTAGAGGCAGCAAATTTTAAGACTGCTTCTCAAGTTCAGCATAAGCATTCCAACAGTTTGTGATCACAGACAACTTCAAGCTGTCTATATTCTAACAGCCACTCTTTTTTTTAACTAATTTATTGTTGTTGTTAACTGCCACTCTTTTAATAAGCTATCATGTGACCTGAGGCAAATAAATAAATGTACCATAGTGGTAAAAAAAAAAATGGTGTTTTAAGCACATGATCACAAAGATCTTTCAATACCTTGTCTATCCGGGGGACAGAGGCGAGCAAAAAGAGGATGGATGTAATACAACAACAATAAAATTAAAAAAGAAAAAAAAATACCTTGTCTATCCACACATAACAGGATGAAAAACAGAAAATATCAAGTTACAAGTTTATACTTGTTCAAACTAATTTTGATATGTGAAATATGAAAAATAAATGTGAGAATAGGATAGAAACTATGATAAGGGGTAGAGAATCATATCTTACATGTGATACATCTGATGACTGTCCCCTTTATTTTTTATTAATTTATTATTGTTGTATTACAGTGGTCCCATTTTTCCTCATTGCTCTCCCCTGCCCCACCCACCCTCTCCCCTCTCCCACAGCCAACCCCACATTGTCCATGTCTATGGGTCATTTATACTAGTTCCTTGACTAAACTCTTCCCCTTCTTTCCCCCTCCTCCCTCCCCTCTGCACACCATCAGTCTATTCCTTATTTCCTCACCTCTGGTCCCATTCTGCTCACTTGTCTGTTTTGTTCATTAGGTTTCTGTATTAGGTGAGATCACATGGTATTTTTCTTCCGCCATCTGGCTTATTTTGCTAAGCATTCATACTCTCCGGCTCCATATACAACGTAAGACACCCTCACACACAAAGGTCAGCACAAGCAGGATTGGGACCCAGACTCGGAGAAACAGAGCCCCAGAGAAAACCTCTGCGGACGCAGCTCTCCTTCCTCAGCCACAGCCACAGCCACACACGGTGTCCTCCGAAGCCCCAGGAAAGGGCGACAGAGTGAGCATGTTTGCTTGGAGGGAAGAGGGTGTGTTTCCTTCTCTCCACGAAGTCGCTTCCATGTCAGAATTTTTGTGGAATTCAGTTGAGGTTCTGAACCAAAATCCCTTCTGGGAGCCCCAAGCTCTGTGAGAGCCACCCCCCGAGTTCTAAAGGCGCGTCACCCTCCGTGTCAGGGGCAACCCGCAGCCAGCCAGGGCCCATCGCGCTGTGCCAGTCATCTGAGGGTTTTGATCTCCTTTCATGACAGAAAAATTTTGTGAAATACTCTGTCGAACGGTCCACCATCTTTTATTTTGTGGAGGTCATAAGTTCCCCTAAATTATCAAAAACTATCTCCACTTCGTGTCACCATTAGACATGACATACCCAACAATATACCCATCTTTCATTCAAGATGAAGTGACACATCTTACATAAAATCCTTTCTGTCTTGAGTTGCTGCACTAGTTATTCTAAGAGAAGCAGCGGGAACAGCGGCTTCCGTTACTGAACTGAAGGTAGTGATGTCACTCTTCTGTGTGCCAGCTTCCCTGCCCTTCAAGCCCCAAGGGACACCTGACACCAGCCACAGTCCCTCCTTTTTCACCAGAGGCTGGACTTGAAAGGGACTTGAAAAATCCACCCACTGCCTAACTTTGTTTACCTGGACAGGCAGAGTTACTAACTTATCCTCACATAAACGGCTTTTGTGCTTCTAGGTGCCAAATACAGAGAAATCCCAGCTCTGCCTCCAATACGTTGCTGAAAATCTCTTTGTCATCTCCTCCAGCAAATCAGTATTTAGGTACAGCTGTCTCTTGCTTTGGGTGGGAGGCTCTGAACACACTCGAGTCAGGAACGAAGAAGGTTTTGCTGCCATTTCCTCTGTGACAGAAATCTCGCTTCAGAACACAGTTTACAGTAAGTCCTTTCCTAAGGATGAGAAAGGCTTAAGTTTTCAGATAGAAAATGACAAAATTCCATCAAGATGCACACAAAGGCAAGACGTGGGGGAAGAGCCTTAAATGGCAGAAGTGATTCGGATTTGATATTATAAAGAACTTAGCGGCATAGCAGTTGTAAAAATTGGGAGAATGCATCAACATAGTAATTGGGTGTGTTTTGGTTTAAATAACTTCCCAAGTGGTATAGAGATGGTATAGAATCTTTAAAACCCTCCTCCAGCACTGTGATTTTGCTTTTTCTGGGCCGTGGTCATCTTCATCTCCATTTAGATTCTATGCATGTTACACATTAAACTACCCCAAACTTTTTAGCCCCTTGGTTCAGATTAATTTTGTTTCTGAATGACTGTGGACAACAATGCCTGCATCAAATGAGATCCCTTACGTGTCCACACAGTACCTGTCGCAGTGAGACCACCACCTGGCAAAACGGGAAGTTGGTGTCCATCGCACGCACAGACACACGTTTGCTTCTTTCCTTCCCTCAACAGCACGCCTACAGTTTTTCCCATGTTAAAAACCTTCCTGTTTACTTTTTCCTCATCTTGCTTCCACAAGTGATGTAAATTATTAATAGCTCCTGAAGAAAGCATTGCCCTCCCAAAAAAAAAAAAAAATGCTGAAGAGAACATTAGATCCTTGGATAATGGGACTTACTTGAGAAAAGGCTTGCATAATCAAGTATATTTTAAGAAATGTTATGTTAAATATATATACACATGCTTTGCACTTTAATATTCAAATGCATTATGGCTCACTCGGAGAGAGCTATAGTAGACAATACTGCCCGAACTTATTTAGATATAGAATCTTTTTTCTTTTTCTGGAACAACTCAGGATTACTTTGAAATTGAACAATTGCTACAACTATTAAGGCAGGTCCTGGGGTCACACATCCAGGAACCTAACTCAAGCTCCTAAATTCATTCTCCAAACGTGTTTTAAGTTAACCAAAAAGGCAAGTAGAAGAAAAAATTTGTAATATTTGGGTTCAAAACACAACTGTTCTCAAAAGCATATTTTCAGAATAAACAGATCTACCAGATTTTAATGTTAGATGTACTGTTTGCATTTAGCACTAAACATCCTTAGTGCTATCTTTTATATTCAAAATTAATTTTATTTATAGCCCTGGCTGGTGGCTCAGTGGATAAGGTGCCGGCCTGTGAACCCAAAGGTCGCTGGTTCGATTCCCAGCCAGGGCACATAACCAGGTCTCCAGCCAGGTCCGTAGCTGGAGGCAGGTGAAAGACAACCATACACTAATGTTTCTCTCCCTTTCTTCCTCCCTCCCTGCCCTTCTCTCTAAGAATAATGAATAAAATCTTTTTTAAAAATTTAATTGTATTTAATATAATTCAATGAATTGAAGCACTGTTTGTTTAATGTTTACTATGTGCTAAGCATTATGCAAGAAACTTAATAAATGTTTGATAATATTAATAAGTATGATAATATTCAATGGGATGAACTACTTTACAGGTACCACACAAACATTTTATCAAAGGCTAACCAAAGAAGACCTTGTTAAATCCACTACAGATTATCTTTTCAAAGACCTGAAGTGAGATTTTTATTTTGGCTACTGTCCAAGATGACAACCTCTTAAAGTAGTTACTTCCTTGTTTGTATATATTTACATTCTCCTAATATTTATTCACATGTATCTTCTTACCTAAAGACCAAAATGTCCATCATGATAGCACTTATAGAGCCTGACTCTCCTACCCTAAAATGTTTCATGCTTTTAGAGGCACTTGAGTTATTTCAGCCCATACAAACCTCCTACTCTATCCTAAAGGTAGCACTTCAAATATGAAGAAAAAGGGGCTAGATCATTCTGCTCTATGCCTGTTCAACAGTGGGCAACATTCAACACTATTGGAACATTACTGCTTCTCTATTTTAATTAGCCTAGGAAATTGATAGTTTCCAGCTGTGCCTAATTTGTCATCTGTAAAATGCTAATAACTTGCCTGTTTGCATACATGATGCTGTGTTAAACATCAAAAAAAAAAAATTACTCTTGATTTTCAGAGTCTAAAGAAACACAATCTTCGATGTACATATGAAATAAAAAAATCAGATCAACTCAGAAAACACCAGCAGAATACATTAAGAGAACACAGGTGGGGCACAGAAAGAGTATCTCACGGTGAGAACTTCCGGCAGTTATTATCATTTAGATTGGTCTTAAAGTTGAGTGAAAAAATTCCCAATGAAGGATGCAACTTATACCAGGAGGACGGATTGGTGTAAGAGCACTAAATTAGAAGATTTTGTTCTATTACCACAGTTCCATTGCTAAATCTACTAAATAGAATGTGAGACCTTTTCTACCAGGACTGTGAAGAAGTGCGCAGTAAATTACACATTATTAAGTTTCAGATGCGTCACGTTCATCCAATTGCATCTGTAAGATATTTTAATAAGTAATGTATATATGAAAACCTGTGGGTAGCATTCCCACTGGGAGCACATTTGATTCCATTTTTTCTTTAATTTTATTGTTGTATTTGATTCCATTTTTATAGCCAAAAAGATCCAGCTGGATCACTTATGCTTTGAACAAAACCAAACCCAAAAAAAGCATATTTTCTCTACAGACTTTTGTTTTTTGGTTTTTGGGTGTTGTTGTTGTTGTTTTTAATTAGCCTTAATCCTCAGAATGTACTTGTCTGTGCAGGGAAGTCTAGGCCTAGATGTTCTTCTAACAAGGAGAAAATTCTGGGAGGTGTGGCCCAAAGTCAGAGAATTAAATCTCAAAGCCACAAAGTTCCAGCAGTAGCTATAAAGTTTGAACATAGTTAAGAATTTCTTTTTGGTCAAAGAACTCCCAGAGTCCACCTGACTTTAGCTTTGAGAGGAAAGAAAGGAGTGTGATAGAAATTCTCACACGTGATGTTGCCCTTGTAGGGAACCACACAAAGCAACGTGGGTTACGGCACCCTCGGCAGACATCAGCAGTATGAAGTGGAAAGGGATTTCATCTAGATCTATACACGTGTGTTCTTAACTGGAACTTTTTCTTTGACACTAGCAATTTATTTTGAAAACAACCTACCCTGTGTTAGCTGTAGGAATATGTAGCGGGGCCAATGTTCCAGCTGAGAGTTTTTTGATTCCCTCCCCTTTTCAGCTTTTCCAGCCTGGGACAGAACCGCATTATTTGAACAACGGTCACAGGTGAGGAGGAGGAAAATGCGCTACCCAGAAACATGGGTGAATTAAGTCCAATTGGTCGGAGCAGCTGGTTCAAACGCACTTTTGGAGAAAACGTGTCTGCATCTGCGCCTCCTCTTCTGCACAGATCAGCAGTCCAGGGGGCACTGCGGGCGGCTGTGTGCCAAAAAGGGGAATGTGGGGATGGGCAGGGCACAGCGTTTCCTGTCACTGAAGAGCCATCGGGAGACATACTGGCTGCATATGGTACATGATTATTTGAAGCCTTGCTGGCCCTGCTTTTCTCTCCCAATGTGCTCGCATAGTCACTCTTAGTGATGAAAGGTGATGTCCTTCCCCAGCCGGGGCATATGACCAGGTCGCAAGCCAGGTCTCCAGCCAGGTCTGTAGCTGGAGGCAGGTGAAAGGCAACCATACATGGATGTCTCTCTCCCTCTCTGCCTCTCTCCCTACCCTTCTCTCTAAAAATAAAGAATAAAATCTTTTTTTAAAAAAGCTACATAAATATTTTTGTTTGAAAAGGTGGCGTCTTAGCTATTGGAGATGCTAAGGCTGGAGAATCACTCAATTAATTAATTTATTCATTTATCCATACTGTGTTCCATTCAACAGACCTGTGTTGAGTAGTTACTTTGTGCTGCCCCAGGGATTCCAAGGGGTGGCAATAATCATTCACATGTGCAACATGTAGTTATTAAGCTCCTTCTATGTGCCAGGCATTATGCTAAACATGGAGACGTAGCAGTGCTCTAAAGGAGCCCAGATTTGAGCAGAGAGACAGAAAAACACATGTATTATTAGTAATTGGGATGAGAAAGAGAGTAACTCAAGAGGTGGGAGGAGATACCTCAGTGGGCCATGTTCCCTCCAAGCAATGACTTCTGAGCTAGCTGAAGGGCTGGAAGGAGTCCAGTCTGTCACACGAGGGGAAACGGAGCTCTAGACATAGAGAAGGGCAAATAAAAGCCCCAGGGCAAGGGGGAGTGTGGTGTGTTCTGGAAGATGGTGTGCAGCCACAGGGTGCTGAACAAGAAAGAAAGTGGCATAAAAGGTGCCGTGAGAATCATGCAGATCTACTTATGCAAGGCCTCCTGGGCCTCGTTAAGGAGATCGGATTTTATCCTAGGTAAACGCAGAAGCCACTGAAAATGTGTAAAGAGAGTATTAAAGGGATTCAATGCATATTTTAGGAACGTTGCTATGCAGAGGATGAAAAGGAGGCAGCAGGGGTGGTGGACCTGCCACTGTGGAAGTCCAACAGCAGGTAGCCACTGGATTCAGGACGGAAGATGGACGAACACATGCGGTTGAGCAGCCCAGCTCTTTCCCACCCACTTCCCTGAGCTTCGGTTCCAGTGAAGTTTGTTGCAAATGATAAATGAAATTGTGCGTATAGAAAGTTTCTGGCCAGCCTGCAAACCCAAAGGTCGCTGGTTCGATTCCTAGACAGGGCACATAACCAGGTTGCAAGCCAGGTCTCCAGCCAGGTCCGTAGCTGGAGGCAGGTGAAAAGCAACCATACATTGAAGTCTCTCCCTCTCTGCCTCTGCCTCTCTCCTTTCCCCTCTCTCTAAAATTAATAAATAAAATATTAAAAAAAAAAAAAAAGAAAGGAAGTTTCTGGCATGTGACAGGTAAGAATTCTTCTCTTTGGTACAGTTGAAAAAAAAGGAAAAGAAGAAGCTGCATAGTCTTCACAACATCAAAATATCTGTATGATTTTTACCTAGCAAATAAACAGATAATTCATTAATTTTTGCAGCACGATATCCTGTCTTCAATACCGAATAGAAACTCCTGCTGGCAGGCAGGTTGCACGCCGGAGCAGGCTGGGCTGGCACAGGGTGCTCGCTGAGGACAGGGGAGGCTAAAGGGCGCTGAGGGCTGCCCGCCAGTCCCCCGTCTATCGGCCAGAGCACCATCTAACTTGGAAAGTGTGGGGCACATTTTCGTGCAGTTTTTTATTTCGCACATAGCCCCATAAGAGCTAGTGGCAGCCTGTCACTGCTGTTATCTCCATGTTATAGTGACAAACTAGCCATTTAATTAATAGTGGTTTAAGGTGTTCTGTGTCAAGATTACAGTTATGGATTAATTTGAGGATATGTGAGCATTCTAAATGTTTACCATTTAAAACACTGCACGTATAACTCACCTAATGAAACAATGTACATATTCTGTGATGTGTTAAAGCTCTTTTCTTTGGAAAAGGAATACATAGTTGATAGTCTTCAAAATATGTGCACCATTCTTCAAAATATGTGCACCATGAAAGTATTCTATACGCACCAGACAACTTTCAAAAGCACCAAGATGAGAGGCTGTTCAGATCCTCTGCTGTTTGTTTTAGCTTTAACACCATTAGCTCTGGTGATTAGATTTTCGGGAGGATTACCATTCATCGTAGGCAGTACAAATTACCATGTATGCTGAGGACATTTCAACGTTCATGACAAATCCAGATAAATTTTGATAAGCTTTGTTGGATTTACTGGATAAATTAATGTAATTGTCAGAATATAAAATTAACTTTGAAACTATGACACCAATGAACGACTTTTCCCTAAAGCAATTGATCACTTACCTGCCTTGCCCTGGGAAACTACTCAATATAACAATAAGGTCATATCAAGGCCCCTATAATATAACAAGGTCATAAATATTGACAATAAAACCAAGCAAAAGTTTACAAACATAAAGTTCCTGGTGGGTCCTATTTGCCCACATTTCATGTTTTTTTCTCCTTATATTTTCCTTTCCTTTTGTTCCTCAAATAGGAGGTGTTAGTCAAGGATTTTCTTACGTAAACCCTATCTATCTTTTCAAAATATTTATCTCTACGGGGCAAGTCATGAGCAACGAAATGGCAATTTTACCAGCCCCCCCACATCAAGGATAAGGCTACAGTGTGTAACAGGGAAAGAAGCATGAAAGTAAGGAGTCATCTTTCAGCCACCGGAGGGTTTCTCTCTCTGTTGCCTTGGTTTCTGGGTCAGAACAACCTGGGAACTGGAAGCCCGTCCGCACCAGCTCCCAGTCCTCACCAGCCCTGGCCTACCCAGTGCGTCTCAGGATCACGGGGCCAGCAGGCGCGATCCTACAACATGGAAGAGCAACTGTCAACAACTCTCACTCCTTTATTTTAAAATCCTATCCAGCAATAGGACATATACTATTTATTAACTGATTCCTCATTGTTCTCCTTTTCATCAGGGGGAGGCTCAAGACCGCCTTCCACGACCGCCGGGGCCACCGCACTGGTTAATGGGGTGCAAACTGAGAATCCAGGAGGTTATGGTCCCCTGATGCGGGTGCTGACACCCTCTGCTTGCTTCTCCCTCCTTCTTCCTGCCTGGGGCCCAGAGAGGACTCTGGGGGCGCAGCCATCAGCTCGCAGGCTTAGGAACGTCTGCCATCCTACACCCTGAGAATGACAGCACGAGTTCAAACACGGCAGTAGGGTTTTCTACTGTTTGCAGCCAAACACGCTCTCAGCTGCTGAAAGCAGCGTCTCTGCTGGTGTCTTCCACGGGAAAGATATTCTGTGCAGCCTCTTTAATGTGGCATGAAGCACTGTCTCCATATTGCCAGGCACATTAAAACGTGGTTAATTTTTACATAATGTTCCCAATAAAGTGCTGTTTGACATTTATGGTGAAAAAAAAACAAAGCCACCGCGGCGGCTGAGCACCTGCACAAAAGCCGCGCGAGAAGAGGTGAGGCGGCGACTGGTAAGCAGGCCTCACCGGAGAAGCATGCGCGGGCGTGGATAGGGCGGGCAGATTAATCACCAGGCTAACTGACTGGCTTTTAAATCCAGTTCCATGAGTCTCCAAACATTGCTTTTACGGCTACCAAGCGCCAGCTCAGGGCGTCACGCAGCCGGCGCTGCCGCGGTGCCGGAGTCCGGAATCACAGCGCGCGCGGGAGATTGTGACAGGCACCAGAATGCGTTCCGTGGCAGAAAAGAAACTATTTGTATAGCTTCTCACACAGCATAACATTTCCATAGCCTATTTACTTCTTCTCAAGAAGATGGACACTTGTGCAGAGCGAGAAAAGGGAAGACGGAGAGTGGCGATCATGACGCCCGTAGGCTTCTCACCAACCAGAACTTGTCCAAAATCTCCCCGGTCACACTGCATGGGAAAGCAGACAGTGCCAAAATTGCTTCAATCCGGCAGAAACGCTGCTGTGCGGTGACTGTGACTGGCCCTCCTGCCGCTCTTCTCCGCCGGGACGGCCACTGCTCCCGGGACAAGGTGGGGCTGCTGCGCGGCTCCTTCAGAATAAATGGTCACCAACACTTGCCACACGCCCGTGTGTCTCACGCGAAGCAAGATGCTTGCGTTACGAGGACGCTGCGCCAGGGACTGCTGATGCCCTGGAAGCCGCTGCCTGCCGAGGGGAGTCATCCACACCGAAGTACACATCGTATTGCTAACTGCGGCTGACACGCAATCTGCAGACTCACTCCAAGTTATTTGTATTTCCAACAGCCATCTGAGGCTGTTGTTTTACCTTTGATTATTCCCTGAACCTTCTCTCTGTTTAGTCTGCGAGAGTTCTAGGACGGAAATCACAAGTTTTGCACAAAGACACTATGGACCCTATTCTGCCGCGGGTGGCGCTGCTTTTGTATCTCTTCATGACCTTCTTACCGCGTTATTACAGGAACTTGCATCACGTGTGTCCATGGCGCTGACGTATACCCACAACCTACCGCCAGTGCTGTCGGGAAGCAGAGCGTGTTTGTGACTATGCTCAATGCAAGTGGAAAAACAGACTCGAATCAGTACGAGCGCCAAGCTTGACAGGGAATCCATCACCAGCTCTGCCCTCAGGGAGAGGAGACAGGTACAAAAGCAACAATAATACAAGTAGAAATTGGCGTGTCATAGATGTAAAAATGAAGCAATCCAGGAGTGGGAGGGGGAGTCCTCACGGCTCCACCAGGAAGGGGCCGCCCGAGGCCACCGAGAAAGGTCCCTCAACAGCTGGTGCAGCGGAGCAGGGCGGAGGACACAGAGGGGAGACGGGAGAAAGGTGGAGACGCAGGGTACAATACAGACAGTGATCTGTCAAGAGAATCAGAGGCATGAAGTCAAGTGGTAGAAAGTAAGTTCCGATTAAAGGGCTGAGTCACATGAAAGCCCCTGGCTGGAGCACACGCCACACACGGGGCGCCTGGGAACGGAACACGCGGTGGGGCAGGTGACACCGGGAGCTGTCGCAGAGGCCTGTGAACTGCGGACTAAGATGCGGAAGCGTCGCAGGGCAGGGAATCATGACACTATTTATGGCACTGAAATAGCGCCACCCAGCGGCTGGAAGACAGGCGGGCGGTAGCTCCTCACACCTGCAGGTGGCCGCAAGCCTCCCTACTCGATGCTACCTGCGCCCACTCGGGAGCCCCGTCTTTTTTGCAGCCGGCGTCGCGGGCCCCGCCTCACCTCCCGCTCGGGACTGGTCCGAGGTTTGGAGCCAGGCTCCCTCCAACGTCTCTGCAAGCGTCTTTAAACATCCGTGCCCGCCTGTAACAATTCCACCTCCCCAAGTTCCCCCTGACCTTCCAGCAAAAACAGGAGAGATGGTGACAGTTTTCACGGAGCTGGGACCAAAGGCTGTCAATACAATTCAGTTACACAGAATGTAAAAGAATCCGTACACATGAATGTGTTAAGTACAACGCCAACTCCATGTCCTTAAACACCTGACAGGACCCGGGCTGGGCGGGACTCCCTGCCCACAGCCCCTGGGTCACCTGACAGTGGCCCTAGGCTCAGCTGTCTCACCGCCCAGCCCCATGGAGCTTCAGACTTCATCTGAAGCGGGAAAGGGGCATTTCTGTAGCTTCGGGGGTGATTTAGCCCCACAAAGGGCAACCAAAAAAGCCTTTTTATCACCCTCTCCTTGCCATGAATTAGGCTTACGGAGTCTCCTCCTGCTATGAATCTGGTTTCACTCCAACGGGAAGAGGAGTTAAGTCCCAAATCCCTCAGTTGAATCTCATTATGTCCCTTGTCCCTTGTCCCTGTGAAGATGCAGCCCTCACTGTACCTGCCGCGGTCACTTGCAGCAGGCCATCCATCCGCCGCCAGGCAGCCAGGGTGCAAATCCGGGTCCCTGGAGACAGTCAGGAGTTCAAACAGGTCTGTTTCAGTTAACGCGCCGCTGGAGAATTAGCGGTGGTTTTTATCTTGCTTTTTTCTTCCCAGTGATGAGACAGGTGGAGGAGAGTCTTTATTTTGCCAAACTGACATTTGCCTCATCTTGAATAGTTTTTAATCTAACTAGTAGGGTGACAACAGCAGTCAGCGAAATGAAGCGTGTCCAGGTTAAGCTGGGGAAGTAGAATTACGCAATTTTGTACCAGAACGCTCATCAAAATGGACACTCTTAAGCAACGCCATTCAGTCACATCTTCTTCCCCAAGAAGTGGTTTTGTGTGTGTGGGCTGGAGTGTTAGTTTCAAAACCTATATCTTGACATTTAGTAAACAAATGTTTGCAGAGTTTAAGTGCTTTATATAATGCTATCATCTAGAAAATAAATTTCCAGCTAACAACAATTACCGTAAATTCAATTAATAAAATAAAGAAATGAAGTAATCCGTCTTCCCAATGCAAAAATAAACCCGCTCTCATGTGGAGTATAATAGTACGGAGTAATTAATTTATTCCTGCAGCAAACACCCAGTGAGCTCACTGTGCTTCAGGCTCTCTTCTGGGTATACTTATGCCAAAGTGAGCAGGACCCTGAAAACATTCCTCTACTCGCTGAGCTCGCATTCTAGCCAGCTGAAAACCATTCAGTACAACAAGGAATAGGAAATAAGAAATAAATAAATACAACCACCTGATGGTTAATTTTTTAATATGACAGAATACAAATGGAGCAAATGGAGTGTGACCAGATCACCAAAAGTAAAAACCTCCTCATCCTGGGACATGACAGACTTTTCTCAGAGCCACCTCTCCCTGAAAACCTTGGAAGAGGGGCCAATGTTCCAGTACAAACCTAAAATGTCAACGGATGCCATTTAGTTTAGCAAAAGAAAAGAGTATCATGCAGGTAGAGCAGAAGAGGAAGTTGGAAAGTCGGCTATCGCACCTGTCACATAACCACAAGCCAGACCCCGAGGCTGCAGGCACCTCCTCACAAAGGCCTCGCCTGGACCCTGTCTGCCTCAGAAAGTCCACAGAGAGGCCGAGGGAAACTCGAACACACCTGCTCCCACGGCAACTTCTGAAGACCCCCAAACGGAGTCGCCATGAAGGAAAGGAGCCACCACCCGACTACTGAGCTCGTCTATCCCATTCAAATTGACAACGCTCAGCAACAATAAAAGACGCACTCTGAACGTTAGGTAACTAAACACTTTACAAGTCATTTATCGCGCACTGATCTCAGACACCGGACAGGCAGGGGGTGGAGAGGATTGTTGGGGGGCTCCTGCCGGCTCCCACCACATCTCCAGCGTGCTCACCTTCACGCCTGCTGCACGCCACTCCCGCCAGCCCACGCGCTCAGCGGCGGGAAGGCAAGCTGCCCTCCGGAGTTACGGCTTCAAGGGAAGACTGACTTCTTCTTATGGGGGCAGCTGTACTGCTGCAGCAAGTGAGGCCCACACAGAAAGAGTCACTTCTCTCCGAAAGTCCCACCTGTTATCCATCGTACCGGTCCCAGCTGTCATGGGCGTATCCATCTCTGAATGAGGCCCAACAAAGTGTGGAGCGGCCACGATCGGTTTGCACGTGTCGTCTGGGGTCCAGGGGAACTAGTCACAGCGTCCACAGAGCCCACGTCAAGCACAGCTCCACACAGCTCTCCTCCCCGTCTACTCCACCAGGAAGGCTCCACACACAGTCCAGACCTCTACAGTGTTTCCTGTGTACCTGCGCACTTGTTAGCCTTATGCTTTATTATGTTTATCGAGTTGCAATCCAAATGAGTCCTGGGATCCTTTGGGCAGCCTCTTCTTATATCCCAGGGTCACCTGAGGCTGGAGCAGTAAGGGCTCCCCACCTGTCTGCCCTTGCAAGTCTGCCTGGACACAGCTGCCCTCAGTGTCATCCTTCCTTGCTTTCACCCCTGTATGTTTTCCACGAGGGCTAGGTCCTCACTCTGAAAGCCACAGTATTTCAGTTTCTTGCTTTTCTCGGCCTGAGCCTCCTGCCTCAGTCCTAAATAACAATAACAATAACAATAGTGACACTGCTGAGCCCCGTGTTCTCGGAGTAGAGCAACAAAACACTCCACTGGACTTCTGCACACCTTGCAAAGGTCGTCTGTCCGTGCTTAAGGCCTTTCCTCCAGCCTCGCTGGTGCGCAGGAGCGGAGGCCCCGGTGTTTCTGGTGCATTTGCAGGTATCTCCTCTTCTCACAAGAGCACAAGACTCAGGTTCCTACCTGTCTTGTATACTATACCCATCCTCTCAATTAAAGTTAAATACAAAGGAAGAAAATGGCAAACAGGCAGCAGTTACTGGAGGGATTTCGAGGTTCACTGTGCTTCTCCCCAGTTGCTCTGTGACCCCCACGCAGAGGCCGGGTCAGCGGAGCCAGCACGGAACTGGCTTCACGGGCTGAAAGGCCAGGAGCCCTTCGAGTAACATCGCCAAGTTACATACCCGCTGCCAGCATCGCTGAGTTTCTAGGAAGCGGACCAAATGTAAAACCTTAGAAAGGTTCTCTGAGGAGGTATAGACAGGGCCTGGTTTACCCCATCTTTTAAAGATTAAAACGCCACTAGTGTGAATCCTTCTACAGCTGCAAGTGGCCAGAGCGGCCCCTGGACGGCAGCTCCCGCTAGCCTCTGCCTGATCCTCAGCTCCAGCCTCAGGGCACAACGAAAACAACAGGACAAGGGCGGCAACAGTCGTAACAGTATCTGCCATTTACTGAGTACTTACTGCATGCTAGGCCCTAAGCATTTTTCATACGTAACCAAATTTAATTGCAATAGTATCAAAGTTAATTCCCCATGAGATTGGTAAGGTTGTCCTCATTATGCAGGTTAGGAAATTGAAGCCCGGGGAAAATACTGGTCCAACACGCTAACTAGAATGAGACTGAAACCCAGCCCTGAAGAACTCGGGTGACCCTCCCAGGCGGGTGTCTGGGTTCAGGTCTCGGCCCCTTCCTGGTAGGAGCTCATCCTGGAATGAGCCTGGTGCCCTGGGCGACAGTCACTCTGCTTCCTTCTCGTTATGTGTGGCATTTAGCTGCGCCTGCCTGATCCGACCTCTTCTTTGGCCTTTTTCTAGATTTCCTCTGGGACCAATCAAGGAGGTGGTTGTGGTTGATCTCAGCTATGGCCCCGTCCCCTAGTTCCCAGACTAGACTCTGCTTCCCACGTCACCTTGGTCACGGGCTGGTCTCTGACTTACACTAGACAACCCCAAAACTCCCCAAGGCTGGAAAGGGTTTAGAACAGTCTGAAACAATTCTAAGGGAGAGGGGGCACAGGCCTCCCTGAGCTCTCAGAGAGGTTCTACTCATGGACGGAAAAACTTAAAGGAAATTGGGGTGAGGGGATTGAAGTCCTGAGGGAACCCACAACCTTTTCATTCATTAAAAACAAAAACCAAATCCAGCGTATAAACAAATAGGGATAGTGATGGCATCTTATACATCCAAAGTTAGCGATATTAGGCATTTACAATTATCATCCATTTACAGTTATCTGAGTCATATTTAATTGTTTTCCTTCCTCTGCAGTTTTTTAAGTCATCATATAATTCATTTGAATGGCTACTTGATGCAAGGAAAGGACATCCATTAGGCAAAACAAAACTCTTTTCCGCTTTTGATTATTTCTTTAAAAAAGGACCATGGAAACAGCAAACATTATAAAAGCTAGTATTGACTGCCTGCTTGGTACCCGTTGGACATGATTATTACTGTTGTGACTGACGTCAAATTATAGATGAGGAAAATAAGGTTAGAAACATCGTGGCAAAGAGCACGTGGCATATGTGGGAAGGTATTTCATCAGCTGGAATGCCTGGAGACCTTGCCACCTCGTCTCACCCGGGGCGCTGAGGACAGTACGACCTCTGTTACTAGGAAACCTAGTCTTCAGGCCCTGGGAGCTGACAAAGGAATGAAATGAGACTGAGGAGAGGCAGGCTGTCGACACAGCCCTTCAGGTTGCCAGGAAAGCGGAGGAGACGCTGACTGTTGGGGATTGTTTTGCGGGCAGAACATGCCTGTTGCTGACTAAAGCATCAGTCAGATGGATCCAAAAAGAACCCTTTTGACTTGGTACCCAGATGGCTTCTCTAGGAGCTTAGAATACTATCTCGAGAAATAAGCCATCCTGAGATCTCAGGAGAAATTAGAATGAAATTTCTTTTAAAGAGATATTCCTTTCAAGAGTCAGGGGAAATCTTAAGCAAAGGAAACCACGAAGAGCCTCATAGCTGCCCCTCAAGAGGATGCCTAATAGCAGAACCACACTGAAGTGCTCCTAGAGTTCATCTAACCTGTGTGTGACTTGACCCCCACCCCGCCCCTGTTCCAAAATGTCCTGGGTTTTGCCAGCACCAAAGTGAGTAGCCAAGTGCTGACGATGGTGACACCTGTGACGCCCTGCGGCGCCCACCTGCTCTCACCTGTCATCCCACAGCTACACATGCCAGCGGTGACCGCTGCCTCCCGTGGCTTTGGCAGAAGCTTCAGATCTCTTTGTGTAGCCTGTTTGGGGCGAAGTTCTGGATTTTTTAACCTATTATATATAATTAATGTTCACTTCTATTATATTACTGGATATTTTCCATCATTGGCTTTTCTATTCTAGTCCTGCCTTGTGTGTTCTGCCTTTTTTTTTTTTTTTTTTTCCTTAGTTTTTAGAATGATTTTGGACATTTTGCTCCCTATATTCATTTTATTACCTATTAGGAAAGAATGTGAAATGTCCAGAATCATTCTGAGAGGACAGATCATTAAAATTCAGAGTCCACACCAGGCTTCACTTTGATTGACTGAGTGATTCTTCCCTGTGCTCCTGTCTGGAAGGCATTTAATAGTAATTAAAGATTTCCCTAATCTGTTCATAGGGCTCTCTGATCATCAACAAGAAGTCACTTTGATTGATAGCCACTGTCACGAAAACGGGTAGGATGAACTTCTTAACAAATTTTCATAAAGAAATATTCAGTAGATGAAACGTTGCAAACGAATGTCCAGATGCAGTCCACCTCAAAGAAGTGTTTTTCAAAAGGACAATGTGAGCTTGTATCATCTGGCAACCATATCAAAGTCAAGCCTGGAACAGGAATTCTAAGTGTCCCAGAGCCTGAAAACTCCCCTGAGGTTCCCTCTCTCCTACCCATCACAGGGTCTCCTGGGTAGTGCAAGGGACCACGCAGAAATCTGTGGCAGCGACACTGCTGGAGAGGCGGCCCTGGCAGGTGGGAAATTAAGACGGAAGTAGATCCTGAGGGCTCTAAAATAATGAGGAGAAACGGCAAAGCCAACAGCAGTGGGTAAGGGGCATGAACGGCTGATGGGTCGCGTTAGGGCATCGTTGGAAAACATGATTTCAGGGCACACTGTCTTGATTTGGTGCCTGCTACCTGAGGTCCGTGGCACCACTAAGACTAATAAATCACGGCTCTGGGTGACAGCGGCAGCGTCTGTGTTTTATCAGCCGGCAGGGAGCCTTGTGAACGACTGGGAGAGGCAGCAGTGACCAAGCAGCAGAGCTGGGAAAATCAGTCAAAGCATCAGTCTATTAAGTCTATTAGGCCCATTTCATTTCATTTGCAGGTGCATGAAAAGAAATAGGGAACATTGAAAAAAAAAAAAAAAAAAAAAAACAAGATGAGCCCCAGTCTTTTGATTAGTGTTTAATAAGAAGGACACAGGGCAGCGGGCCCAGACCCCTGAAGGCCTGCAGATGGGGCAGGTCCACAGCGGAACCCTCCCTGCTTCCAGCTGCCCATTGGTTATGCTGCAATTTAGCTGATAAAAGCAACAGGCCAATTTCAAGGGAGTGAGCCCCCGGCAGGCACAGACATCTCACTTTGCGCTTTGGTGCCTGGAAGCTTTGCTTCCTAGAGAAAGCTGGCTTACGAATCCACTGGGTGTGTCACACTTTTCAAAACTTTTGACTCTGTGACTTCATCTCCAACACATTGGCCAGGAAAAAAAAAGTTCCATCGCTTATACTTTTCCTAGCAAATGCATCAAAGTGAGTAAGCACACTGTTTCTTACCGGTGGGTTTTTATTCAAACTACTTCTGCATTGTTAGAATAACCTCTGTCTTCTTGAGCACGCACCAGAGGAAGGAGGACAAGGCGGCGGGAGGAGAAAAGGGTACGTCTGCACCGCTCCCTCAGGGAGCCACCAGCCGCAAGCGACACAGCCACGGGAGACAACCTGCAGTAGCGCTTTTGTTTAAGCGCTTCTTGATGTAAAGCTGACCTGCCGGTAAAATTAAATCTAGAGCTCCCAACTGAGGCAAAGATAGCATTTAACCGTGCAGGACCAAGTTACTGGCTACCTAGAGATCATCAGTCTGGGCTGAATATCTGCAGTGCTATTCTGAGGTCGCATTTCTTTACACGCAAGGGCTCAGAGTCCACCTGCTGGGCTTCCAAACAAGGCCACGACCCCCAATTTCAGCATGCCCACTCCTGGAGGAGAGGAGAAAGGGGGTCGTGATTATCTCTAATTGTCTACACTTACCATAGCCAAATGGCTATAATTCAGCAAACACAACAGCTTTCTTCCCTGTCATCCTTTCAGAACTGTGACGTGGGGAGAGACGTACAGGAAGCAACAGATGCCCCCTTCCCATCCCCCTCTCTGCTGGACACGGGGAGTGACTCGTGTAAGCATGCCCATCCAAAGGCCCCCCCTTTGGGCCTCTCTGTGAGCGGCTGGTCAGCCAGGTCTCCGGCACACAGAAGGCCTGCTGTGGTCTGGGTAATTTCCATTCCGTGAATCCCTCACGCTCCATCATCATTCCTTCGCATGCTGTCTGCTGTTCCTGGTTGTGCCATCGCTAGGGTGACAGAAAGAAGCATCGCCCTCTCTGCCAGCCGTGCCCATGGCACTCCAAGCAGGGCCGTGGGGGTGAGCACTCCATCAGCCTCCACCTCGCCAGGCTGTCAGCGCGAGATGATGGATCTACAGAGGGATTTCAGGGCTTTATAAGCAAATAATGCCTCCTCCAAAGCACACATTAACTGAGCAAACAAGGCGCCTTCATTCAGTGAGTCATTTGCATATTTACACAGGAGCCCCTGCCGCTTATTTGCCTAAGAAAATGAAAGCACATCCAAGAAACTCTCTCCAATGAAGCCTACACACACAGGCAGAAAACATGATGGGCTGATCTAAAGTTTTAATTTTTTTCTCTGAGGGAAGAGTCATCATCTAGATTAATTTAGGTAAACCATGTTATCTGGTGAAAGAGGGTGCTGCTTACTTATTTAGTATGTTCTGCCAAAGTTTCTTCACTCGGCAACAAGGTTAATAACACCCGTAGAAGGATGCGATGCTCATGATGTGAAAAGCTGTGAAGTTCAATAAAGCTGTGTAAGAACATGAAATCCTAATTCTGGAAAATAGACTGACAAGACACCTGTTCTCCCAACTGCCCATGGAATTGACGGTCACTCACAGGCCTCCTGCCTAACTAGTTCAGAGCAACATCAACAGAACGCATCCTTCTAGATTTCCTCAACCTTTATGTTTATTTTCAGCAAAATACTCCTGAAGATGATTTCTGTAGTACATCCTCATCACACATCCCTCCCCAAGTCCTTTTTAGACAGATAAGCAATAGAAATAAACATGTGTTCAACATTTCTTTTTCTCTGGTAAAATGAGTTCAATTTATCATACCAATCATTAATTGAGTCAAATGGAGAAAGGGATCCAGACTAGAAAGGAAGAAATAAAACTTGTTGACGGGCATACTAAGTGATTATGGATGCAGAAAATCATAAGGAATCTACAGAAAAGCTGCTACTAAAACTAATAAGTAAATTTAGTAAAGTAAGGTTATAAGGTTACTGACTATATTTGTATAAACTAGCAATAAATGACTGGAAAAGGTCATTTAAAATCAGTATTATTTACAATGGCATTAAATACCAAGACAGTGTAGTTTCTAAATAACTATGAACAAATAGACTAATAGAAAAGAATGATGTGTTCAAAACTAGATCCACATATAGGAGGTCTGCCCAGAAAGGATCCAGCCATGTACCTTGAAAATGACACATTTACTGCAGAAGATACAAGACACAAGAAACATGGTACATAGGACAATGAACAAATGTTCAACATTTGTAGGCACCTGGGGACCACATGTGGTTCTCTCAACTGCAGCATGACATTCCTTCTGCTCTGGCAGCAGAAGCCACAGAATGAATTTTGCCACAACACGTTTCATGCCAAGATCCTCCATCAAAATCTTGAACGCAGTAGTTTTTGGAATCCCCAGATTAGCTTCTAGTTCTCACGATGTCAGTTGCCAATCTTTTTGATTGTAGCCCGTACACATTCCTCAAGTGTTGTGCTTGTTGCAGGCCTTCCAGAACATGAGTCACTTTCAACAGATTCCCCACCATCTCTGAAGTATTTATGGCACACTTTCATTTGTGCTACACCCGTTGCATCATTCCCGAAAACCTTCTGAATCTTCCCAATAGTTTCCATGGTGGAATATTCAAGCTAAAAGCAAGATCTAATGCAGATTCATCGCTCTCCTCAGTCATTTTAAATATGACAGCCACATAATATACATATTCACTCACTGGTGTCTACAACCCCCACTGACTTGTACAGTGAAGTCGTCATGTTCATGAATCCCCATTCCGGTCCCCTGTCCTTGGCTGCCAGGTTCCTTTGATTTCCAGCAAACATGTATTAACAATGGCTGGACCTTTCCCAGACAGATCTTGTGTATGATAAATATGTTTTAGACAAAAATCCAAGGCAAATTAATGGAAAAGAAAGGTCTTTTAAACAAATAGCACTGAACAACTGTTTAAATGTATGAAAAGAAAAAAAAGAAAAAAAAACCTTTGCCCCCCTTCCTCACCATACACAAACTTGATTTGAGATGAATATAGACCTAAACTGAAAGCTGAAACCCTAAAGGCTTTAGAAGAAAAAAATAAAAGAATATTTATATGACCTTGGGTAGAAAAAAAACTTTTTAGGAAACATAAAAGTACTAACTATGAAGTACTAATTTTATCAAAATTTAAAACTCATCCAAAGACACTATTAAAAAAATGAAGCAGGAAACTACAGATCGGAAGATGATATTTCCAATGTTCTTATCTGACAAAGGATTTATATAGTAAATATATAAATAACTCACTGATAAAAAGATAAACAATTCAATTTAAAATATGGGAAAAGTTTTGAATTCACATGTCACAAAAGAAATACAGATAATG
Organism: Noctilio leporinus; assembly: GCA_004026585.1. Classification (NCBI taxonomy): domain Eukaryota; kingdom Metazoa; phylum Chordata; class Mammalia; order Chiroptera; family Noctilionidae; genus Noctilio; species Noctilio leporinus. The sequence continues at coordinate 533,022 of PVIW01000146.1, forward strand.
GCAAATAAGCACATGAAAGGATGCTCGTTACTCATCAGGGAAATACAAATTAAAACAAGCATGAGGTGCTACTTCACACCTACTAGAATAGGTGAATTTAAAAGACTCTCAGAAATTGGTAGGAGTAGAGTAAAATGGTTCAACCACATGGGAAAACTGTTAGGCAGTGTTTAAAATTAAGCATATACCTACACTATCATCTATTCTATTCTAAGGTATTTAACAAAGAAAAATGAAAACAGGTCCACACAGAGACTTGTACAGAAATGTATAATGCAGATTTAATAATGACCCAAAAGTATGAATAAAACCCACAGAATAGCAACAGAAAAATTAACACACAAAATGCGGTATGTTGTCTAATGGGATACTAACAAGCAATTTTTTAAATGAACTGATCCATGCAAAACGTGAATGAACCTCAAAAACATGCTGAGTGAAAGAAGCTAGACACAAAAGAGTACATACTCTATTATTCTACCAGGAAAATGAAGTTCAGAAGAGACTAAACTAACCTATGGTGCTAGAAGTCAGGGCAGTGATTGAATATCACAAAGAAGGCTCAATAGAAATTTCTGCCTGGAAGAAGGTTCAATAGCATTTTCTGGGCTGGTGGAAATATTTTGTCTTGTTTAGGTTGTTGGTCACACAAACAAATGATGGTCACATTTGCCTAAACCCGCTGACTTATACCTTTAAGACTTGTATACGTAACTTTGACCGCAATAAAAAGAGAAGAAAAAAATCAATCATGTAATAAAATACAGAGGCTCAATTCTATATTGCCCATGCCCCACAACATAAAGTGGCATCTATCATCTAATTGAAAGCTAACAATTACTTATTCCCTGGAGACTTGGTATATACTAGGAAACTTTGGGAGTGATCATATTTAAAGATTCTTCTCATTTTATCTTATGGTAACCATATGAAGGCACATTTTTTTATCATCACCCCCTCATACTTTACTGATGAGGAAAGTGAGGCTCAAATAGACTAATTTGCTGAGGATCACAGAGCTAACAGTTAAGGACAAATCTGTACCTATCTATAAAAGCTAAGGTCTTATGTTTAAGATCTGAAGATCATCCGAAAGGTACTCTTTTAGGCCTTTAAATGAGTTCAATACCTATGCTTAAATTGATAAAAAGTCTTGATCAGAAAAAAATATATATTGTATCTAAGAGATGAAAGGTTTAAGAAAAAGAGAATATATACAGTAAGCTTAATGAATTTAGAGTAACATTAATCATGGTGACCAAAATAGCTCAGATATAATGATCACTATCATCAAAGTACTTAAAAGCGCGAATTCATTAAATCCTCACAATGACTCTATGAGGTAGGCACGGTTACAGATGAGAAAACTGACACGGGGAGAGCTTCAGTCGTTGGGTCCGGACGCACAGCAAGTCGGCAGTGGACATCAGCAAGCAGTTGGGGAGAACAGACAAAATAAAGAGAGGGAACCTACAGGATGGCTGCACTCCTGAAAACTCAAAAAGGAGACATTACCTCTCAAGAACCCAGCTGAAAGTTAGCCATGTTGAGAGTGTCACAATGAACAATGCCACAAGCGAAGGCAGTAGAGTCATCGGGAGGGAGGACACACGTTCCAGCTGTGATCACCTTCAGGGAAGGCCTGCCAAGGTGCCGGAGGGCGGGACCAGCACGGAGAACAAAGGATGCCCCCACAAGAGGCTGGGCTCCGTCGTACAGTGTGACTGAATTTGCTCTTCCTGGGGAGACTTCTGAGGCACCCCAGAGTCATTGTAGGTCAAACTGATATGGCCTTTGGCTGTCATGTAAACCAACTAGGTATTGGTGAGTTCACGTAACTTCACTTGTTCCGCCAGAATCCATTGCTGTGTTAAGTGAAGCCCCAGGTGGAGAGCAGAGAAGCACACGCTCCGTGCATGGCAGCAGCGTCAGTCAGGATGTCGTGGGGCCCCTTGCTGCCATGGAGGCAACTGGAGACCACTCAGTGGGATCAGGAGAGGCAGACGGGAGGCAGGGGAACAAAGATGAACATGACAGCTTCTTTTATTGCAAGATTATGAAACCATCCCCATCAAACACATAATTTCAAATCACAAAAGCAAATGCGATGAAAATTCGCCTTAGTGGGCAAATGGGTCATCGTCCCCAGGCAGTCAGCTCCGGCCCTACCTCTGGGGATGGACTGTCATCACAACTCTGAGGACGGACAGCGACCAGGCAGCTGCCCTCACTCCTAATGGCTGAGCAAGGGGACAGACGACGGTCAGTTCTTTCCCTTGCTGGGCAGACCGGGCTGTGGCTGGGGAAGGTACTTCAGCCCAGCAGGCGGAGGGCAGCCTTCACTCGGCATCCCTGTGGCAAGAACACGGGGGAACGTGAAGACTGGTTTTTACTTTAGATTTGTTTCTTATGTGCTAGCAGGGAAATGAGAAACTGGATAGTGAAATCCAGAGGTAAATATTTAAAATATTAATAGGCTATTAGCATAGCACTAGGAATAGAAGTCAAAAAAATACTCCTAATGGCAGATGTTTTTCTCTTTATCAGGAAACTTGAGAAACTGTTTTCACCAGTTGGGGGGGGGGGGGTGTGAGGGACAGAAACTATGAAATAATGGTTTCTAGTACACTGGTTTTTATTTCTCCGTGTTTCTTGAATACACAGAAATCCATGTCTTGAAAAATAATGACTTCAATAATGACCATAACGAGGACCAGGCCATGAGTTTGCTTTGATCACTGCAAGAATTAAAAAATACTACCTCAATTATATTTCACCCACTGAAGTATCTAAGGTAAGCAGGTATATCTTTAATATAAAAAACATATGAGTGTTTCCTCTGTAAAATGCCAATGTGTAGCTATAATGTGACACTGGAGGTGGCGTGGCAATTAAGGGTGTAATTGCTGTAATTACTGATGGAATTACTCATATTCCTCTATGCTACTTTTTCTAATGATCTTGGTGTAATGGAAATGCGTGTTTCTGCCTTGAACAGGAGGTAGCCGCATTTGGCCGCCTGCCTAGGATGATGTACAGAGCCTGTCCCCCGAATGAGCAGGATGCGAGGGTCGCCACTGGTTTGCAGGAAGAAGGGGTTTCTGGGACACAACAGGCCATCCAAACGCATGTCATGAACAGCCTGCAAAGCTCACAGATGGGTTTCATTGGAGGAAATGTAACAGTAGGGGGGACATTATCCTAGAAGGAGCCCGATAGCTTTACAGTCTTCAGGCTTTAATGAGAATGACTTGTAAAAACAGTACCAAGGTTTCATACTGTTTGTCCGTTCTTATTCTTCAAGTCTCTGACTCAAAAACGGATTCAAGCAGCTCCATTGTTCTGGTCCTGTTACCTTCTCTATCACAAGAACAAGGCCTGAGAGGTTGGTACTTGAAGCTTTCTGAAAACTGCAAAGACTTGAAAGAAGCCAACCGCCTGTCTTTTTACTTCATGTATTTTAAATGCATGGAAATTTAACGGACAGGCCATATAGCCTATTTATGCATTTATCAGCCACCTGAGCAGAGGTTAAATAGAAGCCCTTGAGAAAAATGATGTTCCAGTCACTCAAAACATATCTAAATATATTCAGGTTTTTAGGAGTAAAATGTACTTCGTAAATTCAGATGATTATTGGTATCACAGCTACCTGGTATCACACCAATCAGAAGAGCTACAGTATTTCTTTCAGTCTAGGAAAACCATATGGACAGAAAACACAACAATTCCAAGGTTCTGCCTTCAGGATCTGTATGACTTTTCAATTGCTGCTGTTGACAAATTACTGAGATATCAGTGGCTTAAAATTATTCAAATGCATGATGTTACAGTCACAGCAGTCAGGAGCACTGCATTCCTTCTGCAGTTCCAAGGGAGACTTGGTTTTCTAGCCTTTCCGGCTTCCAGAGGTAGCCCATCTCTGCCACCACTGCATCCCCTCCAGCCACCCTGCCTCAGGCCCCAGGGACCCAATAATCCAGGATAATCACCCTCTTAGTCACACCTGCAAAGCCACCTGTGCCACCAAAGGGACCACACAGGCTCTAGGGATCGGGAATGGACATTGTGAGAATTAAAACAGAGTGGCAGGCTGGAAGAGAAAACACGCAGGCCCATCGTCACTGAATGCACACTCGTGACCCCAGTAGCGAGAGCCATACCTGCATCTTGAATAGGAAGTGATACCACTCCACTACTCAGAGGAAGAAGACAGGACTCCTCCCTGCCCAGGAGCAGAGCTCAGCCAATGGGAGGCTGCCACAGATCAGTCTCCGGGGATGCCAGGCCTCAACCAATGAGAAGCCACCACACTTTCAACTTCCAGCTTCCTGCAATGGACCCTCCAATGCACCCTCCAATGGACCCTCCCTACAGCAGCCGCTCCCAAGCCCAGAGACATGGCCTCCTCTCCTTTGTTTCTCTGGACTGGCAGGTGGTTCTCCAACAGACAACATGTCCTGAATTGCAGTTCTTTGTCGTTCCCAAATAAGCCCACTTTGCTGGAGAAATCGCTGGCTGTTTGTTAAAGGTCAACATCTTCGAAGGTTCATTATTCCACAAGGCATCTTCTTCTTTTTCAATTGGAGGCAAATTTGCTTTCACTTCTTTTAACTTATTTTTTTCTTTTTAAGTTAATGGCTTCTGAAGGCAAGTCAATTACTGTTTTTATTAACTCATAGAGCTAAAAATGTCAAAAATTACGTGTGTAAGATTCTGTTACAGCACTGGTTGTTACTCTTTGGTTTTTACATCTGCCTAGTTAATAGGTAGATATTCCCATCATGAACACAGAACCAAGTAAATATGCACCCAGATACGTGTTTCTAAATTAAATAAACTAAAATTCATGATTTGCTTTAAGTTAGTACCACCTACCTACCCCCATGCACTGATGTAAGCCTTTTCCTGACCATCCAAAGGTTTTGACTCTTCTCCTTTCAGTCTTGTATCTTTTTAAATACCTCACTCTTTCTGTGAGGTCCTGTTCATTGTTTACAGATGCTCCTTCCAGGAAAGGTTTGAGTATATGGCCATGCCAAACCTTCCTTTTCTCATTGAATGCAGAGTTAGTAACAAACTGAGCAAATTTAAGCTGGAAACAGGTTCCTTGGGGACAGCCACTATTATTATCTTATGTATTTTGGTATCTTGGTGTAACATATAATGAGTAATCAATGGGGTCATCACCTAACCAGGCATCAGTTCGGAAGGATGTAGATAGATAAATAGATAAAATAATGATAGTACACAGAGAGTATCCTGTGTGTTTTCTGTGTTTTAGGTCAAACTGGTAAGTTCAAGTAACAAACCATTTTTATTTTTACACCACATATTTAAATGCCTTGGAAACTTAATTGGCAGGTTCTGCTACTAATTTATTAATTTATCAGCATACTGGTAAAATTAAGACAAAAATTTAACCAAGATCCACTATAATCCACACATGGTTGCACTGAGTATGGATTTTGTGCACATCTCTAAGCTGCAAGTCATATCATATTTAGTTCTACAGACTTACAACTTGAGAAGGCATTTATCAAATACCCTGGTCGGGGTGCAACGATCCCCGGTCTAGGTGTGTGTGATTCCCAGCCCAAACACACACAGGAGGCAAGCAATCAAAGCTTCTCTCTCACATGATGTTGCTCTCTCCCCCTTCCTCTCTCTCTAAAAGCAGTGAAAAAATATTCTCTGCTGAGGATAAAAATGAGTGAATGGATGAATGAATGAATAAATGAATGAATGACAATAACATTCTGGAACAGCCAGATGGAAGAGATGCACAGGCCAAGGCATGGCAGAAGGGATGTGAAGCTTTCTCGTTCCCTCTCCCCAAATCACCACATGTCCACCCTCCAGGAAGCTCTCCAAAACCTACTTGGGGGGTTTTATCGGGGCTTCATGACACAGCCAGACTGATGAGGCCATTAGCCACTGGGAATTTGAACTCCATCTCCAGCCTCAGGCAACTGAAAGTCCCACCTCTCCCACCCCCTGAGAGGTTCTCCAGGCCACTAGCCTCCGTTCTTCCTTGCCTTCCAAAAGTCTTGTTCACATAACAAAAGACCTTTATCTCTTTTATCAGCTAGGAAATTCCAAGGGTTTGAGGAGCTCTGTGCCAGCAATGAGGACAAAGACCAAGAACCAAATATATATTTCTTATTATAAATCACACTATCAAAAGTGGAAACTCAAGAATCCAGTTTTGGACATGGTTAGCTTGAAATGCCTATTAGACAATCAATTAAAGATGCCAAGAGGCCAGGACACACTCAGCTGCAGGCTCCCTTCACACGGCCGGCGGGGAAGCCAATCTCGGTCATTATCAGGGTTATTTTCCTCTCCATTGGCTATTACAAAGGGTGGCTTACATTATGCCAGAAAACCAGGCAGGAACTTGGTATTCAGTCCATGGTGAGTCCAAACATTGTCGTCACTTCTTCTTTTCCTTCACACCATTGTTAAAAACTGGTACTCTTAGCCTTAGAAAAGACCCGGTATTGCCCACAGACTTGTCCATGGAGAGACGAAACGGCCTTCATAATGCAAGTGTCCAGCCATTTAAGACACAGGCTCAGACCACCCTATTCAAATCCGCATACTTTTTTATTTGAGGAAGTTATGTACGTTGTCTGTGCCACATATGTGTAAAATCATTAGACTACACAAGTTCTAGAATCTACCACAAAGGACACTGTGAGCATGAAATTGGTTAACAATCGACCATAAGGCACCCGCCGTCTGTAGTGTGGTCCCTGGCAATTGTTCAGTAAGGAAGATCCTCTGTTCCCATTACTATTCCATTGCAAACTCTGCAATGGCCCCAACCCACAGTGTGTGGTATACAAGTGGGTCACCAACCGCCCACCCTGCCCTTAGTCTCAGGGACTTCCACCACTCCCCACCTCTGTCATCTGTACACTTGACCACTTGTGCCTCTTCATTCTAAGTGTTCCTTCCATCTTCCACCTTCTCAAAGATCCAAAAGCAAAAATATCTCTAGAGAGAAGGGAAATTTTGGGTCCTTCAAAAAAAAAAAAAACCTTTCCTAAGACTTGTTTTTTTCCATGGAGTAAGAATGGGGAAAGGAGAAATAGATTGCTTTTTTTCTTAATAACTCATCATTTATACTATGACTAGGCACACTTTTATATAAGTCTTTTTACTTTACCATTCTATATCCAGGTTTATATGTCTATTCAAGTCTGTTACTTTGCTTGATAATATCATGATGAAGAAACATAAAGTTCAAAAATGTTCAGGTGGAAGACAGGCCACCCTCTCATCCAATAAAGAAACAGCATCTCTGGGATAAATGCACAGAAAAGCATAGCACTCAAATTTGAAGCCAAGTTCCCTGTCCTTTTTCTCAGGGTTCCTTTACCCTGTCCCAAGTTGTCTCCCTTGGGTGACTGGATAGAAATATTTTCTACTTAGCCCATCAATTGTTCAATTATAAATGAGTACTTCAGGACTTTCTATGTTGTATAACTACAGAATAATGCTTCCGGTATAGTTCCAGGGAAAGAGCCCAGTTCTCATTGTATTCTACTAAATAAACAATCTGACCAGAAACCACAGTTTAACCAAGCCATCTTATTTATATAATGCCTGAGAAAGTAAATGTCCTATTTTTTTATCATGTTAAGAAAAGTTAACTTTTTAAACCATAACTAGAAATCTGTAGTCATCATCAAGGGTATTCTTTTTTCTCTCATCTTAAAAGTAAAATTTACTTCAAAAAATCCTCTCAAAAGATAGCTGTTCATTTTATCTGGAAAACACTGGCTCTTTAAATTTAAAAATTCTTCATTGAGCTTACTCCAAAGCAAAATTTCTTACAGCACTCAACCAACTGGTGAAACCTTTTGATCTCATATAAGCTTTCACTGATTCCCGGCAATACCATTTTGACAAACAAGCTTAGCATTGAAACCAACAGTTGCAATTCAGTAGAAGGAAAGTTCTCTCTTTTTCATTTTAATAACATTTCTGCACAAATTCCAAAATGACAGGGTCCCTGTTATCCTGGGTGCAATGCTCATTACTCATGTCTGCTTGGGCATTATTGGATGTATACTTTGGAATAAAGAGGGCTTTTACAATGTCTAATATGATGTCCTTTGCAATCTGTTATTAGCCTGTGCATCGCCTTGCCAGTTAATCATCCCATTATAGATTCTGAAAATCTGACAACCCAGAGGGATTGCAATGCAGTGTGCTACAAGATTAGAAATAGCTACATGAAAATGAAGTAAGGATAACAAACATGGTAGATTGGTACATAAAATAAAGTCTTTGGAAAATGCTTGTTCTAGAGATCTCTCAATACTTTTACCATAGGAGAAACAAAGCCAACCAAAGAGCCGGGAGACAAGAGAGCCATGAACTTGACCACAGGTAAGGAAGGAAATAAAAACAGGAGCTTGGACGGGAGTTTTGGGGAGCAACCTGGCATCACAGAAAATCAAGTTAACACAGGCATTAGCTCTGTGCTGAGAGCAGAGAAGGCCAGTACGTTGCATTAGCCTCCCCCAGACTGCACCCCGGTCATCTTGAGGCTGGCTCACGTGTGAGGCTTGGTCGGCTTGCTTCTGCGCTGTCACCCCAGGAAACTGGGGTGAGGAAGCAGCCACACGGGCACTGTTGCTAGAACTCTAGAAAAAGTCTCAAGGTGTGCCCAAGCGAGCGTCTGTATGTGAAAGCATCTCTAATAGGAAAACTTTTGGATATTCAGAATATTTGCTGCTATCAGAGATTATTAGATCACAAATACAATCGCTATTGGTTATTTATTTGGAAATAAAAGTCACCCTTTAAAATCAGACTTTCATTAGCAGAATGCCAAATTCAGAAGAAATCTCATTAATATTCATACTATTAAAGATAATAGAAAAACAGTTTGTCATGAATACCTTTATTGAACAACCCAAAGAATTAATGGCAAATCAGTCTGCCCTGAATATACTGATTTACTATAAATTCGAATCCTTTTTCAGTGAACAAGTTCTTTAAAGGAGATAGAACATGCTGAAATTCCATTTGCTAGTGACCATAAGAGGGTAATAAAAAGCTGAAAGCAAGGATTAGTGTTTTCCCTAGAAAACATCCTAAATCAAGGGTCTGGGGAATTCTAAGGCTTTTCAATTTGCTAAACTTCTGACTGTAGGGCGGTTACGACCAGAGCAGGCCCCGGTGGCTGCCATGTAAAGAAAAAGAAAACAACTCCTATGGCCCTCAGGGGAAGTTCCAGGTGCTTCCCAGCCATCATACCAGCAGGAGCCCTGTAGTTCCGTGTCCTCACGTATGGCCAGGGGCTCTGTTCACAACGCCAGGGCACTCAACACTGGGGATGCAACTGACAATCTGTGGAAGACAGAATGCCTCTCTGACCTTGGGTATTCATGCTTGGTCAAAAATCTGCAATACTATAAATAATGGCACAACTCTTTATTCTGTAGATTACAACTGATATACGAACAACACATGTCAAAATTTCAGATAAGATATTGAATATATGATCGGACATTGCATCTTTTAACAAAAGACAACACACCAATCTTTAGACACTCTGGTAAAAGGTATATTCTGAATGACCAATGCAAAAGAAAAGACCTTTTGTTTATATTCAAAAAATTCTTAACATATGACATAGTCTAGGTAGTCCAGGCTTAAGATTAGAATTTACATCATCTTTTCATCCTGCTGAGGGCACAGAGTATCTTTTACACCAGGAGCAGCATCTTACTTACCTACATTCCTACTAAAGACTGCAGCATGGCAACAATCTTTAACTGTTGTTGAACTGAACTGAACACTGTAACTGTGTCACTAAAGGTTATTCATTGATGATGGTTTATAAATTTTCTACAATAATATTTTTAAGCCTTGGAATAAATGTCCTCACTTTGAAGCACATTGCCACAGCTTTGGGGAAAGACAGGTCTCAGCACCCATCTTCACTGAAATTAAGCCACTGTCAATATGAAAATCAAAGTGCAGGTAGTCCAAGTTCATGTTTCTATAATCCTGTAAAAGCATTGAAAAATATTTAACAGATGGCTCTATTTACTTGAAATGAATAAAGGTTAAAACATAAACCATCAGAAGAAAAAAATTAACAGAGAGATAAAGGTTAAAACATAAACCATCAGAAGAAAAAAATTAACAGAGAGAATGAGTCAGCCCATTAAAAGTCCCTCTATTCACTGTGACTCCAAGATAAGCCAGGCAGGACTAGGTAAGAGATGCCATTCCAGCACTGACAGTATACAAATAGGAGGCAATGACACCCCTGCGCAAATGAATTAGAGAATCCCGAAAGGAAGACAAAATAGAATTTACCATTAGACTTCGGAACTTTTTTGAAGAATAAAAGACTGGAGGCTCATAAATTTGAAAACTATACAAGCTGGGTTTGCCATAAATGCCAAAGTCAAATTTATGTTATAAACATAATGGATAAATTAACATCACCCAAACAGACTAGGAAAATGAGCGCTTCTTAAGGTCAGTACTATTTTTTTTTTTTTTTTGTCCATTATCTTTACACTGGACATGACAGACATGAATGCCAGTTCCCTTCCCTACAAATCACTCTAAAATGTAATTGGACTCCTAGCCATCACCTGCCCAGAGGCCAGCTCTTCCTACAGCTCTGCCACTTGCACCAGCTGCCAGAAATGGACCATGTTGAATGAATGAGGGAAGGGGCTGGTCCTTGTCCCCATCTGCTAATTAGCTTCCATCCCATGAAGCACAAGACATAAGAAGAGGAAGCACCCCAGAATTCTAATTAAAGAAAAAAAGTTGATATCTTAAAGCTGATATTAGTAGTGAGAAAAGTGAAGCTCTTAGTATATCAATTGTGTAACAGCTCTGTTTACTAACACAGGTGCCCAGCAAAACTGTGAGAACTATGTCTATAAGATATGCACCGGCACACCCCAGAGTTGTATGGCCAATGAATGAATGCATGGGTCAGTTTCTGGGATCTGTAGCATATTTCTACAAAATACCAAAAGTCTCCACAGACCCTATAACCTCCTCAAATACCAATTCATAAGAACCTATTTATCCCTATGTTCATAGCAGCGCTATTTACAATAGCCAAGTGCAGAAACAGCCTAAGTGCCCATCAGTAAATGATTGGATAAAAAAACTTTGGTACATTTACACAATGGAATACTACATAGCAGAAAGAAAGAAAGAACTCTTAACCTTTGCAACAACATGGATGGAACCAGAAAGTATTATGCTTAGTGAAATAAGCCAGTCAGTGAAAGACAAATAGCATATGATCTCACCCATTTCAGGACAATAATGAACAAAACAAAGAAATAAGTAAAACAGAACCAGATACATAAATACAATGAATAGATCTCCAGTAGGTAGAGAGGAGGGGATAGGTAGAAGGGGAGAGGAGGAGGCAGAGAAGGGGAGCAGTTTAGTCAAGGAACTAGTATGGAAGAACCTTGGATATGGACAACAAGTGGGATTGACTTTGTGGGTAGTGAGTGGGTGGGGAATGGGACAGAGGGAAGGAAAAAGGATATGGATGTTTTAAAAAACAACAATAAAATAAAATTTAAAAAATAAATTAATTTTTTAAAATTAATGGTGCAAAAGTAATATTCAACCTATGAGATATATATATAAACTGTTTATAAGAGCTGCACAAAATTGCAACTTTCATGGAGTTGAGAGTGACCTCTCCCCAAACTTTCAGTGCTCAAAATTATGTCACCAATATGATCAGATAAAAAGTTCAAAATGGTGTAAAATGATTATTTCTCAAGATGGGCTGGTTGGAGCATCAGGAACCTTGTACTAATAGACTCTTCCCCCAGAACAAGCCACAGTGAACTAGCCCAGGCACAGGAAAGCTCAGCGTAGTGGGGAAAGCAAAACGCTTTACCAGACCACGTGTGTTTACACGTCACCTGTGAGTCTGCTAACAACTGGGCTCCAGCAGTCAGCACCATGGATAGCAGCCCTGGCAGCTCAACACTGAAGGCTGGTAACCAACTCCTTCCATACCTACTCTTCTTGGTTTCTCTTTCCCAAAGCTGCTGCAGCAGCCTAGGAAGGATCAGCTTGAGTCTCCTAAGAGAAATTTGTGCAAACAAAGCAGAAAAATATGTAGGAGGAAGCAGTCCTCACTGAGTAATCTTTAAGGATCTAAATTTTAAGGATCTAAATATCCAGTCTTTTGATATATTTTCTCTTTAAATCATCCTGAAATCCATTTTCCAATGGTTCCTTTTGACTTATTTGGGCCTCATTCATCTCTGACCACAAAATGTACATGGTCGTCGCTCTTTATCTGGGAGGGGTGCGTTCCAAGACCTCTAGTGGAAAGGAGGGGAAAAACTATACCATACTAATAGCAATTTTCTTCAATAATTACATAAACTCAATGCAATTATCAATGAGTTCCTTAAAGAACTGGAAAATATTTTAAAATTCATATGGAAGAATCAATATGGGATTGATTGTTGCCAAGATATTGGGTGGAGAGATGAGTAGTAAATGAAGAGATTAATAACTCTTTGAAATATTTATAAGTTGCCTGAAAAATCAAAGCAGTCAAATTGCTCTTATGACAACATCAGTAATGAATGGTGGTTGGACACTTCAGTACTTCACTCACCTGTCTATAAAATAAAATAAACTATTTTCCTAAGGATGTAGCTTTCCTCTTATCCATTTACAATTTATTATTGGGAAAATTTCAAAAAATATTATTCTATATTTTATTTTTCCATCCCATACAAAAAATACTAAAGTTATCATACATTTTAATTAGAAAGTTTAATTATATAGTATGATCATCTTCTGAACTATACCTCAAAAGTTTGATCAAGAAAAACCACTTTTATTAAATTTCACAGAACTCACAATTAGCTTTCTAGAAATAACTTCTGTTTAAAAAATAACTATCTGTGTTCCACTTTGCATTCTTATTTATAACTTTGGTCCTGATTCATTATGATAAAGAGAATTAATAAAAAATGGATCTGCTTTATGACCCAGTGATTCCACTTCCGGGAATTTATCTGAAGAAACCCTAAAGACCGATGTGAAAGAATAAGGCTCTGGCTGGTGTGGCTCAGTGGACTGAGCACTGGCCTTCAAACCCAAGGGTTGCTGGCTGGATTCCCTGTCAGGGCACACAACCAGGTTGCAAGTCAGGTCTCCAGCTGGAGGCAGGTGAAAGGCAACCATACATGGATGCTTCTCTCCCTTTCTTCCTCCTTCCCTTCCCCTCTCTCTAAAATAAATAAGTAAAATCTTTTAAAATTTTAAATTAAAAAATAAAAGTAAATAAATAAATAAATAAGAAATAAAGAACATAAGCACTCCTATGTTCACTGCAGTGTTATTTACAACAGCCAAGATGCGTTAGCAGCCCAAGTGTCCATCAGCACATGAGCAGATAAAACAACTATAGGACCTTTACACAATGGAATACTACTCAGCCATATAAGTGTAGAAAAATTTATCCTTTGTGTCAGCATGGATGGACTTGGAGAGTATTATGCTAAGTGAAATAAGCCAGTCAGAAAAACATAAATACGATATGGTTTCATTCATATGTGGAACCTAATGAACAAACTGAATGAACTAACAAGCAAAATAGAGACAGACTAACAGAGAGAAGGCTGATAGCTCTGAGGAGGGGTGTGGTTGGGGTGGAGAGACATGACAAAAGGAAAGAGGGTTCATGGACTGGGACAGCAGTGTGGTGACTGTGGGGAGGGGGGCATGGAGGTAGAAGAAGATATAAGGGGAATAAATGGTAATGGAAAAATTCAATAAAAATAATTTTTTTAAAAAACACCGAAGAAATGGGTATGCTTCTTTCTTTTCAAACAAATGTCTGAAATAGACATTTCATGTACCCAAAGCAAGCTGAATGAGGCAACTAAACCATCACTGTGACCCTCTCTGCCAAAGATAGAGTCACAGCAAATAAGTGAACCTCATTTCAGGTGGAATTCCTTCTTCTCCATGATTCATGGGCTCTGACAAAAAGCAAAAGGCCATGCAATATAATTTATAATTGGAGCCATTAGTTTAGAAATAGCATTTGTTATTTTCTGTGCCTAAAATAGTATAAAATGTGTGGCATCCCATGCCCCAGCCTATTTGCAATTTCATCTTAATATTCTCTACAAAATAACCATGAATTTTCATACTTGGATACTATCATGAAGCATCACTTAGCCTCCGGCTCGGTGTTCCTGTGACTGTTCATAGAGAATAACTATTGAGACAATCACGCTTATTTTTCAAAATATACATTGGAGGCACATTGCAAACATCCCGCTAAGTGAAACACAATTGATTGATTTACTTATTTAATTAACATTGAGCCATCACATGCAGGAGGCACAGCCATGATAAGACAAAGTCCTTGCCCTCGTTGAACTTATATCCCAGCATGCGGAGAAAATTAGTAAACACATAAGCAAGTAACTGCAGAGGGAGATTAGTGCTACGAGAAGATAATAAAACAGGATGAAGTGGGACTGAGCACCAGACTGGCGGGGCGGGTCTCACTGTGTTGTAGGGCAGTAATGTCCTCTAGAAATAGATTGGGTTAGAGCATCTTCAGACCTCCTAAACATGTCTCTAATTCTGAGCGCCCTCCTCCCTGCCCACCTCCCTCCCACCAGGATTAAGTGGCAAATCAGCATCTCCTTTGTGTCACATGTTAGTGACCTCAGCACACCAGTGTTGGATAATCATCTACATTCCTTCCTCCTGGTACCTGTCTTAGTTCCACTGGGTTCAATAATCATAAAACAATGATACAAAGATTGCCTTTCCCTTTAGAGACTTAATCTTTTAATGTGTTCTAGTCTGGAAAGCAGTCAAGTCAGGTTCCTTGAGTTTGGTAGGATCTCATTTGGGTAAGAGATTAAAGTTCTTTGCTGAGCTCATTACTGGTATTTATTTCTTTGAAGATGGATCAGGTCTTTCATCTTCTCTAGTTAAAGCCAAAAAAGAAAACCAAAAAACATTTCAGATGCCAAAAATAAACAAGAAAACTGCACCCATTCTACGTGAGAATAATCTGAGTTGACATCCAAGTGGAACTGTTGGTTTGCACAGCAAAGGAAACAATCAACAGAATGAAAAACAATCCACTGAATGGGAGAACATTCTCACCAATGATACATCTGATAAGGGGATAATATCTCAAATTTATCAAGAACACATAACAGTCAACATCAAAATAAAACCAAACTATACAATTTTAATAATGGGCAAAAGATCTGAATAGACACTTCTCCAAAGAGGGCATACAGATGGCCAGTAGACATATGAGAAGATGCTCAATGTCACTAATCAGCAGAGAAATGCAAATTAAAACCACAATGAGATACCGCCTCACACCTGTCAGAACAGTCATCATTAACAAATCACAAGCAACAACTGTTGGCAAGGGTGTGGAGGAAAGGGAACCCTCATGCTTGTTGGTGGGAATGCAGACTGGTACAACCAATGTGGAAAATGGTATGGAGGTTCCTCAAAAAATTCAGGAACTGCCTTTTGACCCAGAAATCCCATTTCTAGGAATATATCCAAAGCACTAATTTGAAGAATATATGCACCCCTACATTCACTGCAGCAATATTTACAACAGCCAAGATTCGGAAGCAGCCCAAGTGTCCATCGGATGAACGGATAAAAAAGCTTGGTACATTTATACAATGGAATACAACTTGGCCCTGAGAAAGAAGGAAATGTGTTTACCTTTTGCAACAGCATGGATGGACCTGGAGGTTATTCTGCTAAGTGGAATAAGCCAACCAGAGAAAGACAAGAACCAGATGATTTCACTTATGTGAGGAATCTAATGAACAAAATAAACTAACGAACAAAAGAGAAACAGACTCATAGAGACAGAGCTGACTGACAGCTGTCAGAGGGGCGGGGGTTGGCAGCTGGGTGAAAAAGGTGAGGCGTTTAAGCAAAAGAAAAAAACTCACAAACAACAACAGTATGGTGATTACCAGGGAAAGCTGGGGGAGGTAGAAGAGGGGAGAGCGGATAATAAATGTTTAAAAAATTGTAATGAAATTATTGGGGTCTTTTAATGGCCTCGGAGACACTTCAGTTAGTGCAAGCTATATTTTATCATCATTAGATTAAGTCTCACCAAAACCAGCTCCTTCGCACCATGTTCCACCCTCTCCGCAAAGTGCACCGACATTGCTTTCGCCATTTACGCCCCTCCCTGCTCCTGAAACGGGGCCCTTTGCAGCCCCCCACGTTGACCTGGCCTCGGCTGACGGCTCCTGACTGCTTCCGTTGCCCTGAGCTTCATGGAGATGTGGTCCTCTGATCTCCACTTCGCACGCACACGGGTGTCGTCGTAATTCTACTTATCCTTACCACCACCTCAGGAAGGCATACTTTGTTCATCTGATTTTCTACTTCCAACCCTAAATCTTGACACTTTTGTGAATATTAATCAGTGTGCAACGCTGCATCGCAGCGCTATGGAAAACATGAGGATTGTACAAAAGGACTGAATCGCGTTATTTAAATTGCAAAGGCTCGGGTAAGATCTGTGAAGAAGAAATAATCCTGAGCTGCTGCCATTCAGTTTAATGGAGAGCATGGCACGGCAGGTAAATGCTGCTCGGGAGGGGAGAGGATTATGTGCATTGCTGGCAGACCACTAAAGCTTCTGTCTCCTAGGGTCATGCTCAGCCCGCCCGCTGCTCTGCTTCCCACTATAATGTGCCTGCAGATAAATACTTCAGAAGAAACGTCTACTCGGGGCTTTTGCTGATCACAACCACAAAAGTGATCAACTAGAACAGAGAAAATTAAAAAGTTTAAGGAAGTTCATTAATTTTAGGGAGAATGAATATTTTGAATACCGAAAAACTTTCCTTAATGGAAAATGGCTTTTAAATTAGAGAAGCATTAGAATGAAATTACTATTCCCTCCTACTCTGCTTTCTCATTGTATGATAAATGATAGTCAGGTTTGCTGAACTGGCCAATTTCCATATTTTTGAGACATTTTACGGTGGCCATTCCTATACAAAGTCAGCTTATCATTTAAACTGCCTGTTTGCTATTTTTCCTCTCTCTCTCTCTCTCTCTCTCTCTCTCTCTCTCTCTCTCTGTCTCTCTCTCTGTCTGTCTCTGTCTGTCTCTGTCTCTCTCTGTCTCTCTCTCTGTCTCTCTCTTTCTCTCCAATATAGGATTTTTAAAAACTATACTGCAATTTGGCCCTGGCTGGTGGCACAGTGGATTAGGCACTGGCCTGAGAACCCAAAGGTCACTGGTTCAATTCCCAGCCAGGGCACATAACCAGGTTGCAAGCCAGGTCTCCAGCCAGGTCTGTAGCTGGAGGCAGGTGAAAGGCAACCATACATTGATGTCTTTCTCCCTCCCTGCTCTCCCCATTCCCTTCTCTCTAAAAATAACAAAAAAATAAATAAATCTTTAAAAACTATACTGCAATTTGAAACTTGGATATTCATCACCATATTACTATTAAAAAGGTAGCATAGAAATGTGCTGGCCAAACTAGTAGAGAAACATGAAGATTAGCAATTGACAGGCAATAAATTAGTTGCTTAGCTCTACTTATTCATGAAAAAAGAAGAAAACAAAAGGTGAACTACCAGTAGGTTACATGAATAGGTACATAGATTATTAAATATTTTTCCCATGAGTGAACTGACTTTAGTTTGAACTATTTAGATTTGAATACCTAGGAATGAATGACAAATAAGGACAGTGATCTTTCCAATCCTCTAAATGGGCAAAGAAGCCCTTGTGCTGTGGCTTCGCTTCAGAAAAGACGTTTTAAAAAGTGAGCAAGGAAATGGCTGATTTTTTTAGAAGACTATGGCCAACCTCACCTTCTCAAATGCAGTTTACTATTACACTAAATGGTAACAATGGCATAAATTCTCCGTGCATCTCACCCCAACAGCTTTCTAAACTGCTGGGAAGTTCCATACCTTGGCTGGCTTTTTCATGCCTTGGCTCCAGCAAGGGGAAAAAAATAAAGATAAGATATAATATTTACATCTTTTCTTTCTGGTAAATTTACTGGTTTTGATAAAACCCAAATCATTTGTTGCTAAGCCACTTACAAAAACAGAGGCATTATAAACTGTTAGTGTTTACATTGTTTAATGTATTATTTTATTTAGCATCCTTAAAATGCTCCAAATCCTACCGATACATGGATGGGAGGTGGGGGCAAGGTGCTGTGGTTTCAGGTCAACCTGTTCCCCTCGGAGACCCAGTTTCGGGGAGAGAAATGCGGACATCGCAGGCCGATTGCAGAACTCAGGCCTCTCCTGCAGCCTCCACCCCGTCCACTGACCCGCAGCGTGGCCACTGCGAGCTAAGCACGTACTCTTTATTCTGGAAGATACACACACCCTATCTGAAATATCGGAGGGTTTCAGGATGACATTTATACATTCATCACCAAAAATAATAAACTATTATTCGCCTCACTCTTCGTATTCCTAAGTATTCCCTTAGGACCAAGAGTCTTGCATGCACAGAAATTATGAGACACCTCTTGAGACTGCTAAACATGTGGCCTTAAACAGTAAACGCAATTTACAAAGGTTTTAAATTTAAAATCGAGATGTACCTAAGCCACTAGGGAAATCTGGCGCGATCTGTATTATCATTTTTCACCATGTCACTTCATGCTTGGTCTCTCTGGAAATTTTCTTCCAAAGTGCAGGCAAAGTGTCTGTCATCAGGGGGCTAGTGTTGTGTGAAGTCAGCGAGTATATTTTAAACTTTAACTTGTGCATTAAAGGAATTACATTTGCCGTGAGTAATTGCAGTGTGACATAAACCCTAGCCAACAGGCTCAAGGACAATACTGTAGTGGCATTTATAACCTACCTGCTATGACAACTTTATGTAAACATGATCTCAAGTAAGTGTTCATTTCTTAGTGACTTCTGCTATCGATACTCAATCTCCTTAGTTCCCAGAAACTGTCAATATGCCCTTCACCCCTGATGTTCTTAAGTGACAGGTTCCACTTCTCCAGCTTGTTATTTCTTTGTTAGCTGTATTGATTTAAATTCTTTCTCTGCTTCTACTTACATGTCTAGAGGAGAATGGTATTAGCACAGACCATGACAAAGGTGCAATGAACAGCTCAAAGTGGTCATTATTGGATCAATTTGTAAGGTCAAGGGAAAATGGAGGGATCTAAGAATACCAAAACATGCTTACCACTATCTATTCTGAATTACACCAAACCGGTCGCATGAATATTACTCTCAAAATCTGATAATACTACCTTTTTAGATAATAACCCAATCCTGTCATTTAACAAACATGTTTTAGTACCTACTGTGTGCTGTTCATGGTGTTAAGAATTGAAGAGGAGCACCGGCCTGCAAACCCAAATGTCACTGGTTCAATTCCCCAGCCAGGGCACAAAACCAGGTTGTAAGCCAGGTCTCCAGCCAGGTCCGTTGCTGGAGGCAGGTGAAAGGCAACCATACACTGATGTCTCTCTCCCTTCCCCTCTTTCTAAAAATAATAAATAAAATCTTTTTTTAAAAAAGTGGTTTACTATTAAAAAAAAAAATTTGAAGAGGAAAAGGTAAGTAAGACAACCTTTTGGTTCACAGCCTAGTGGGAGGAAGAGGCATTTCTTGAAATAACCACACTACAATGGATTGAGTACTAAAGTAGGAATAGGAATGTTTGGTGTTTTAAGTTCTTGTTTTTGATATAAAACCTCCTAAGGAGAGCTCATAAAATGAAAGGCCTTGATGGAATTGGGTAGATAGGTTTAAATAGAGCTTCAAGAACTAAATTGTTTTTGCAAAATGAAGGAAGAAGAATTCAACAATTTAAGACAGGGGCCTAGGACAACACTGTTGGGTAGAAATATAATGTGAACCTGTATAATTTTTATGCATCTGGTAGTCACCTTTTTAAAAAGTAAAACTTTAGAAATGAAATCATTTTAATAATTTACTTAATATATCCAAAATATTGTCACTTTAACACATCAATAAGTAGAAATTATTACTGAGATATTTTATGATCTTTCATTGAAGTCTTCAAAATCTGGTGGGCATGTTATACTTATGGCACATCTGGTCTTGAACCAGCATGGACCACTAAGAAACCTTTCTGATTTATGGAAATGTGCCGTATCTTCATCTCATATATGCATGGGAAAAGTCATCAAACTGTACACTTAAGACTTACTCTACAGTAATTTTACCTCAATAAAATTTAAAAGGCTTAATTGTTAGTTCAAGGTAGAAGTGTTTTTAGACATATAAATTCACAAATTATGCTTTCTGGGAAAGCTCATCAAGGCTATACTCTACAAAATGAGAGTAAACCAACAATGAGGAAGAACTAGGATAGAAAAAAATAGACCAAACCAAGGAGAAAAGGTAAAGGGATCCCAGCATGATAACAAATAAATCCCAGAATGCCCCAAGAGAAAACAGTCCAGACTGGAGCAAGCCCTGGGGAAAAAATGACTCCAGTTATTGTCGTTATTTATTAATTATTTTATTTTATTTTATTATCATTTGATAGAATGCCTCATGCATCTGAGAAGCTAGAAAGGAGACTAAAGCAATTAGGCTTAATTAGTGAAAGATACGTAGAAGACTAAGAACAACTATTTTTTCCAGGAAAACCATAACTTGCATAGGAAAATGAACATAAATAGAGTTTACTCCCTAACTTGGCTTCTTGAACAGCATTTACAAGGTTGTAATCATGCAGTAACTAAACACCTAGCCATCTATCACATAAATATGAAGGGGTTAAACATCAGCTAAGGGGTGAAAGAGGCCCATCCAGGCGGAGGGAGTGACAGGAGGCATGACTGAGACTGATGAGCTTTTAGGAAACCTGGCACCATATTCCAACTCCGTAAATGATGGGCATCCACAATTATTCTGTAAATAAAATATTCATTTTTTTTTTTTTTTCAGAAAGAGGGTGGGAGTGCTGCAAAATAGACGGAGAGGTGATCAGTCAGGAGATGAACTTCAGAAGGACTAATGGTTGGATTGAGTGATGGATTGCACGGTCTGGATGGAATATCTCAAGGTTTTCAAATGAAGTTTTCAATGCCGTACCCTTGCATTTCAAACCTATCATTTTTCAGAGCAAGACGACTTCTTTTTGAAACTTCTTTTTTTTTAATGCAAAGTGTTTTAAATAATTTGTGAAGCCTTCTGTCAGCATTTTATGCTGCAGGGGAAAGACATCTCCTTCTCTCTTCCTATTACGGCAATCTCTCAACACGTTCAGCAGGGAATGTGTGACTTATTAAAGCAGATGACATTCCCTAACAATTTTCAGGAATCATAAACAATTACAGGAAAGAAAAGTGTGTCCATTACCAAAAAGACAATAATGATGGAGGCCACTGTTGAATATGCCAGTGAGATCATCGAGTTGAGAGAGCAGGCACAGAGTTTTAACCTTTATTCTGGCTGATAGGAGATGATGCAGTATTCTATTATCCACCATGACAAGTGATTTATTAGGATACTTTCTTTTCTTCCAAACTGTTTTAAGCCATTGTTTTTTTTCTCCAATTGCACTGATTTTTCATCTTAGTGCATGTTTGGGGCTGTAAATATTTGTGCAGTCATTTAAAAAAGAGGAAACAAAAACCAACAACACTCTCGGCTCCCGAGATCCTCACTGTGCTGATGCTACAGCACAAATAAAGGTTAGCCTTGCTGTGTGACAAGCCAGGCTTTTTCAGGAGCCTTGTCTAAAAGTAGGCAAAGGCTTACAAAATTTCTACTGGCAACCCCCCGGAAAAAAATCTGCTTTCCAAAATCTTGGTTTATGAAAAAACATTATAGGGGAGCCAGATATTTTCGCTGGAAGAGAACAGTATTTTAAAATACGATGCAGGGAGCAGATGAAAGGTTGACAGCGACAACTGTCTAGCTGCCATTTTTCAGTCCTGAAATCCCGGTGTACGCGTCCATTGCCCTCAAGGGAGGTGAGGTTGTAGATCTTATGATAATCGATCAGAAAACCGTCAGAAAAGCTGTTTTATTGAGGGTCTAAAATAAGAACAAAGCATTGAAGAGTCCTCCCTCCTAACGTTCACCTCCAACAGAGAGAGAGGCAGGCCCAGTGCTTCTGACTCCTGGTAGAGTGGCCGGTTATTGTTTCGTTTTCAGGTGGGGAGCTGGTGGGTGGTCCTAGAATGCTGAGTCAGATGGTGCTTTGCAATGTTGACATCTTTTTGAAAAACTGCCCAGCTTTCACGGCTAATGAGCCACTATTATCTGGGTCCTGTAGATGTACACAATTAAAGTTCCAAAAGACTAAAGACTGCCACTCTAGTGCATTTTCCATTATTGATTGCCCTTTGTGATATTGTTACGTACTCAAATTTAGAACTGTGTATGCATGAAATGAGGGGAAAAATAAAGGAAGAATGTAATAACTATCCATAGAATTTCAAGTTGTTTTTTGTTTTGAAACATATAATCTAGCAAGAAGGAAATCTTAAGTTTTTGATAACTTAAATAAGGGAACAAAGGAATTGGATTCTAATCTCCTGAGTGGTTTGAGTAAATTAATCTTTGTACATCTAGGGCTTTATCATCTGTCAAAAAAAAAAAAAGTACAAAGAGCCCTGGCTGGTGGCACAGTGGATAAGGCACCAACCTGAGAACCCAAAGGTCACTGGTTCGATTCCCAGCCAGGGCACATAACCAGGTTGCAAGCCAGGTCTCCAGCCAGGTCCGTAGCTGGAGGCAAGTGAAAGGCAACCACACATGGATGTCTCTCTCCCTCTCTGACTCTTTCCCTGCCCCTCTCTCTGAAAAATAATAAATAAAATCTTTAAAAAAAAAAGTAAAAAGAGACAGCTATTCTAAAACACTAATTCAAAAAAGCTTTGTTTTTACTTCTAAGATATCATAATTTCCATAGGATATTAACCTACAATATTATTTATTTAAAATACTCAAAGATTTTATCTATGTCTAGTCTTATATTATCTGTTTATTTTAATAGAAATCTTTGGATTTACATAGATTTAAAAATCACATCCATAAAGGACATTGGGAAAATTTGTTGGGTGCAGGCCAATGTGAAAAAATTTTTTACATACCATTAAAGTGTTTTAAATTTTATGAAGCCTGCCTTCTAGGAATTTGTGGTTGCTTTAACCCAGTGTTACCAGAGATATCGCCAGCTGAAATCACGTTTTAGCTTCATTTCTCAACGTATAAACCACCTAGATAGTATAAAGTTGAGCTGCAAACGGATGTGAAGGTAGGTCCGTATTTTTAAATTCTCAGACAATAATTCCGCTACCCAGCGCCCAGCTCAGGATGAGACAGACAAGTCGCCTAGTTGGCTTTCTCGGCCAGAAGATGGATATTTTTCCAGTGCATCCTTGACCTGTTCATTGGTGTTGCAACTCCTGGGTGGTTTTTCATGTTATTTTCTAGTTCATCTTCCACTCCCTGGTGCCCCTGAATCCGTGACATCATTTTCTGCCCTCACAGGGCATGAACACCCAAGTCTTGATAACGGGAACCAGTCCCCGCTGCCCATCTCTACCTCCCAAGCTAGCTATCACAAAGCTTCCGTTTCATTCCCTCATTGCTTACATCCTTCCGGATTTTCCTAATTCCCATGTGAACAGTTTAATGAACAGCTGTTAGGGTTTATCAAGTATTTCAAGGTTTTCCAAAACTGAAGACTGAGTTCATCTAACCGCCACTATCCAGAAAACAAAGCCCTTTCTGTTTTTCTTTTACTACTGAGTTAACTGGGGTGACCAACTGGTGTTGGTCTGCAAACCATATAGGTGGCAAGAGTGCACCTCAAACAAACACCACCTGTCCCTGCAGCGCGCACCATCACCCAAAGCAAGGTCTCCTTCCATCCCTGTTTATCCCCCTTTGCTCACCTCCTCCGACTCCAGCCCCCTTTCCCTCTGGCTACCACCACATCTGTGTCCATGTGTGTTTTATTTAAAGTGCGCACACATTGTGTACACACATACACATGTGTTTTTAATTCTTTCTCCTCCTTTCATCTAGCCCCCCACCACTCCCTCCCTCTGACAGCCGTCTATTAGATATTAGGTTTAATGTTCAATTAAATGATGGAGAGGATAATTTTAGGATTATGTTACTAAAAATGAAACCAAATCTGTCATATAAGATTCAGTGAGAAATCTTTATATTAATGTCACAGTCAAAATGACTTTTGTTCTTTCATAGTTCTTTTTAAAACTCTTTCTAGAGGCCAAAGATGAAAAATTCAGTTGCTTTCGAAGCTCTATTTTTTAACTCATGTAATTTATTAACATATTTCAATTTATAGGGATATAAATGATTAACTCAATTTCTCATCTTACATTTTATTTTTATTAGCATACCATGCATCGTGATCGATAAGAATTCAAAATGTCAGCTCAATTACTTTGCCAAGTTTCCCCTCTCCCCACACCAAGCCTATGGTAAGGCCAACTGCAGTGCATGTGAAACATTTTCCGGCCTCAGAACCTTTGCTCTTACTTTAAACACCCATGTGTCCTTACTCCTCCCGCCTCAAGTCCATTTCTCAAATCGTACCCCTTCTTCAAGGCCTCTTTGTACACCCATCATCTTCTAGCAAGCACTCTTTCCAGTCCCAGATAGGATCTCCAGTCTCTGCTGCACGGCTCTGCAGCCCTTCCCATATTCTCTCTTGATTTATTGCTTTACCAAGATTGTAAATTTTGTTTTAGCTTAGGAAATAAGAGTCTCTATTGTTTTTATTCTTATAGTCCATGAAACCCTTGGAGAATTTGTAGAGAGTCAATAAATACTCATTGAATTTCAAAAAAAAAGCTCCTTTGCAACTCAAATTGTTTTTTTTTTTTAATAATTACATGTGTCATTATTTAAAATATAAACCCTGAAAGGGAAGATCTAAAAGTGCTGCATGCCACATGGAATATAGCCCTCTGTACTCCTGCACAAAGCAGGGGTTAAGCTAGGTGGCTACTAAGGTGCCTGCTATCAGGAACGTGCCAACATTCTTCACCAACTTCACATACATTTTCATGGATGTATTAGTCAGGGTGAGTGGTGTTCACGTTGGCCGTGGGGTGGTCAGCTGGTCAGGGCCAGAAATGCGAGCTCACTGGGAACTCAGCTCCAGGACCACAGCCAGCATGCAGGACACCGAATGTCCCAGCACCCCCGAGCACTGCTGGAAGCCACAGGGCACAAGCAAATAAAAACCACTGGAAACAGGAAGAAAAACTCCTTCTTTCCACCATGTCTCTCCACTGCCCTCTAGTGTGTTAGTTTAGCACGTGTTGAAATTAGAAAAGACCCAGAATTCAGCCCCATTGCTGGAGGGCAGGCAATGAAGGATGGGTGTGAGGCTGAGAGGGCAAGAAATAGAGCTGACACAAAGACTATAAATCCTGTTGCATTCATGATATCCTTCATTTAAGATCAAATTTTCTAAAATTTAAAAGATGGATGGTTATGTTATGTGGAGGTAAATTTGGGTTTAAAGAATTGTATATTTCGGCCCTGGCTGGTAGCACAGTGGATAAGGCACCAGCCTGCAAACCCAAAGGTCACTGGTTCGATTCCCAGCCAGGGCACATAACCAGGTTGCAAGCCAGGTCTCCAGCCAGGTCCATAGCTGGAGGCAGGTGAAAGTCGACCATAAATTGGAAAAAAAAAAAAACTGTATAATTTTTTTTAACATCAAAGTACTAGCTAACAAACTAAAATTGCAGTGTGTTAAATTCTAGGGAGGCATCTCAGTTCATTGTATGATTTTAACTTATTGTATACTTTTTCAATTGGAGAATATATTTCGCCTTTCCAAATCTGTTCCAGTTTGACATCAAAGAACAGAGAAATCAATCTGCAGTGAACTTTCATTCCCCTTAGAATTCCAGAACCATTTCACTATTTCTTCAAAACGGGGCCAAATGTATCTCTTTTTGTACTTGTTCTAACACCCTGTCAGACAGCCATGACTGATTTATCCCTATAACTCAAAGTTTTGACCTATCACTACGAAAATGCCTGTTTACATTTATATATTTCCTCAACCAACGGATACTCAGAAAAAAAGTGTCAAAGCCCTGGGATCAAATTCCTTACGCTCCTGGTTTTAAAGCTTAACTTTCCTGTTTGAAGTCACAGGAACACTAAAGAAGTTATTCCTATAAAGTTGCTTTAAAGAATAATCTGAGAATGCATTACTGAGCAGGCCCATGGTAGAACACTCTTTTTTTCCCCTGCCAGTCTTAACACATTCATGTATCCACCGGTCCAATTCATAATCATTTAATAAAGCGAACATTTGTAATCTTAAATATTAAGAAAGAAACAGACTATTAAATGTTAAAACCCTACTTGCGTTTAGCTATGTTTTTTAAAAAAATAGTCCCAGGAATATTGAAATGAGGCCTAGGGTTAGGAGAAAGCATTGTGCAAGTTAATGTAAGTAATGAACCTTTCATGTGAAATGATGTAGTGTCACAACTCATTTGCATCCCACTTAAAGTGTAATTAAGTTTCTCTGACAGCATGGCTCATGGCTGAAAGAACAAACCTGGCTGCTAAATTAATCCAGAGTCCCTCAGTTAATAACACTCAGCAAAGAAAACTTTGCACACTCTTTCATTTAAACTTTCTAAACTCCCATTTACAGAAGTGTATGACAGTGAAGTCAGCCCTACGGAAAAAGCTTTCTATGAAACTGATGGCCTCCTGCCAGAAGGATTTAATCATCACCCAGAACCTGGAAACTGGACTTTGATGAATCGGGACATAAGAATATGCTCTGTTCACTCCAGCTAGGGAAGCTGGTAGCCTGGAGGGAATGATTTCACATTTAAATTCCACATTTAAATTTCACTGCACCATATATTTAAGCTAGAGTACGTATTCAATTTGAAGTGGTGGTAATTTTTAGATGTATAATACTGGGTGACCATCATAAACGCTCAGAAAGAATGGAATTTGTCTTTTTATTTATTCTTCCAGGACTTGGGTTCTTTGCAGAAGTTTCTAAATGAAGTTGTTATTCAGTGAATTCTCTTAAAATTGTTTTTTGTTTGCTGTTGTCATTGCTTATTGGTTTTGTAAGAATATTTCCTGGTTGCGATCCCCAGAAGTGATTCTGATGTTTCAGCCAAGACCAGAACTGCACTGTGTAATTTATAATGAGTTTTAACTAAGCAAGCATTCAATTTGCAAATAATATAAACTCCATTCCCAAGAGGCAAACGAGAGGCCAGGCAAACTTCTCAAGATCAGATTCCACTTCTTCCAGGGCAACAGAAGAATCGTGCCCCAACCAACTGCTGGTGATCTTCCCTTTCTGGCCACCCCAGCTCAAAGGCCAAGAGGAAAAGAAACACTCTTTAAGGCCCTGGCTGGTAGCACAGTGGATAAGGCACCAGCCTGCAAACCCAAAGGTCACAGGTTCAATTCCCCAGCCAAGGCACATAACCAGGTTGCAAACCAGGTCCCCAGCCAGGTCTGTAGCTGGAGGTAGGTGAAAAGCAACCATACATTGATGTCTCTCTCCCTCTCTGCCTCTCTCTCTTCCCCTCTTTCTAAAAATAATTTAATAAAATCTTTAAATAAATAAATAAAATAAAATTGAATTTAAAAAAAAAAAAGAAACACTCTTTACACAGATGGCGTCAACATGGACTGCTGCTGCCACCATAAGTAACTGACAGAGAGTCAGTTCGCATGTTGGGTGCTAGAGAAAAGAGACTAAATAACCATAAGAAACATTTCTAGATCCAACATGCACCCAACAATCCAATGATATAATGCCTAATGAGCTTACTCTAGTCCCCTAAACCAGTATCCTTTAGGGTATTTTAGGCTTCCTTAGTAGGTATTCACTCTGACAGATGACTTGCATGCCTACGATAATTGTCATGTTTAGGAGGTAGATCATACTGAATTTAAGAGTAACATTGAGCAGAAGCTATAACAGTCACCTTCTTCTATTTGCATAATGTTGACGTGTCCCCAGGGCAAAGTCTGCAGCAGTTTATCTTTCTAGAGCAGGTCCCCACACTGTTATCTATCACTGGCATTTTAAAAGAAACATCACATGTTCATTCCTGATTTTCCAAAGTTCTATTTCAGGGAACAGAAAACTTCCCAGGAGGGATGAATTCATGGGAGAGAAGCATCCTAACAATTTTTTTCTCTTATCATGTATTAAAAGAACCATTATATAGTAAAACTTAAAGAGTAACAACCATGTTCAATTAAATGATCTTTTTGACATGTTGTTGGAACATTTACAGTGGTGACAGACAAAGGTTTCACTTCAACTACCCAACTAAGGCCAAACAGTGATGGTAATGGAGTTCCATTTGCTAAGTGCCATTCCTTATGAGTCACAACCCATGGTGACAGAAGGTAAAGGGTCACAACAAGGCTCCCTCCACGACTCTGAGACTGGCTGCCCCCAGCCTCCCATAATCCATTTCAGATCAAAAGATTCAAAGGCTTAAAATACTCCAGGAACTATGAACCCAAAGGTTGCTAGTTCAATTCCCAGCCAGGGCACATAACCAGGTTGCAAGCCAGGTCTCTAGCCAGGTCCGCAGCTGGAGGCAGGTGAGAGGCAACCGTACATTGATGTCTCTCTCCCTCCCTGCTTCTCTCCCTTCCCCTCTCTCTGAAAATGAATAAAATCTTTTTAAAAAAAATACTCAAGGCAATGGTTTCAGGTCACATTGAAAACAAAAGGAATTTTAAATATTTAATATACAGTCATGTTTTCATCATTAAATGTCAGAAAAATGAAATAAATATGTTTTAATTACATTAGAAATTGTGCATTATATATGTTATAATATTTTAAATGATATTTATATAATTACATATGTGATTTTTCTTGTGTGCATGTGTACAGGCATTGCCACAATATTCATTGAAAAATGAGACACCTTTCTATACCAACTAATGATTACATAAACACAATTACCTATGTGTCTTTATACATGTGATTCTTACTTCAATCACACCTAAAAAGGTTTATATGAACAGTGTGTTGAATTCACATTCGAAAACATGTCTAAGTTCACCATGTAAAAATAAAGGTAGCCCCTCATGGCTTTATTGATAGTTTCTGTGAGCCCCTAATTACTGTGAAACGCACTAGCTCAGTTCACACAGGTGTACTTATAGTGTAGGTTAAGTTCCAACAGCTTATCACATTTTCTATAAATCAATACATCCAGGAAAAGCATGAAACCATGGCTCCTAGTCAGTTTAAATCTTTTTGTCATTTCCAATGTCCCATTGACAAGTTTAGGAGTTGTTTATTGAAAAAGGAGAAAGAGAGCAAGAGCAGGAGCAAGAGCGCAAAAGGTGGGGGGAAAGAAAGGGTGGGGGGAGGGAGGCAGAAGGAGGGAGAGGGAGACAGACAGACTTCCTGAGTCCTTCCCCAGTTGCAGTCTTTATAAACGGCACGACTTTATTTCACTTCGCTCTGATTCTAAATCTGGATATCATATAGGATTCTCCCTCTTCCTCATTTTGTACATTCGATAGTCACAGAATTTGTTCACTCAATTTGTTTTTGCTCTTTTTTCTATCTTGATGTCTCTATCTTGAGTCTTATTCATCTAGATCTGTTCTAGCCAATAGGATAGTAATTAGCCATAGGTGGCCATTTAAAGCCAATAAAATTAAATGAAATTAAAAATTCAGTTCCTCAATTGCACTAGGTAAATTCGAAATACTTAAAAGTGACATGTGGCTAGTGACATGCCTGTCAGCGCAGGACGCTCTGGTGGACAGCACTGCCCAGGCTACGGAGAACAGCCTCCGCTTCCGAAATCTGTGGGTTCTCATCTTCTACTAACGCATTAAGCTCTCCCATTCATTCAACACTCTTGCAACATCAGCTTTTCCTACAGGTTATGAAAGTATGCGGGCTTTCACTACCCATGGCAGTGCACACTGCTACTCACAGGAACAAACAGGAATCCTGCCGCCCTGCCCAGGGCCCAGGACAGCCTGGAACAAATGGGCTCAGGCCGACTGCTAGATTCACTTTAAATCAGGTAGAAGGTGATCCAAATGACAGAGTTATTAAAGTATGAAAGTATAAAAACTAGTTCAAACAAACATGCTGAAAATAATTCACATGTACTGTATGTAAAAAAAAAAGTTGAACTTTATACAGACATACAAGTTTTTTAATTTTAGGCACTATGAAAATAATAATGAATGCTTAAAGTGTCTTCCAAATATGTGTAATATTTGAAATGTGCCGTTATCAAACATTTTAATTTATTTATATGCACAAAATATAATATATAGGGGATACTTGCCAAAGGGAAACAGTATCTTGGTTAGAGATATGAGAAAATAATGTAAAAAGACAAGAAAGATTACATGGTAGATTTAATTATATACTTTAAAAAGCTTTAATAATTTACAACTGTCCTTTGGCTTTCACTTCCCAGTAGCTCATACAGAATAAGTGGAAAAGTGTTTTAGAATTAAGTTTATAAAAATTTCTTTTGTGAATAGCCACTTATTATGAGTATAGTGAAGATCTTTCTTGGATACTAAAAAGAACTGAAAGAGTTGTTAAAAAAAAAAAACTCTTATCTCCCTCTCAAAACTCATTGTAAATAAAAGCCAAAAATAAATGTGCAGTCAGCCAGGCAGAAAAAGACAAGTACCATATGATCTCACCTATAACAGGAACCTAACGAACAAAACAAACAAATGGTGAAACTAGAACTACAGGCATGGAAACAAGGAACTGACTGGCAGTGCTCAGATGGGGGAGGGACAGAAGGGGAAGGATCAAGTCCAGGCACAGGTATAAGTGACCCGTGGACAACAGGGTGGGGGTTGACTGTGGGGGTGGGGTGGGGGAGGTGAGCAACGTGGGAAAAATTGGGACTAACTACTGTCATTTTTAAATTGTGTAATCAAATTATTGTTGCAAATTAGGCCCAGTCCTTCCTCAATCTCTTGAAGTAGTATTGAATAAAGGTTTTCATAAATACTTATAATCCCCAATCTGTGAATCACATGTTAATTTATTATATCAATAGTAGTTGGACAATATTCCCAAGGAAGAGATGCGATCGACCCCACTCCACTGGTTCCAGGTCATGTTGACTTCCAATTGTAAATGCAGTTTTTTCTTTCACAGGAGGAATTCATCAAAACAGCCTAAGTTTCTATTGGCACTTTTTATGTGTTAAGCAAATAGAACCAAGGTTTAAATGAAACAAAAATTACATAATTGCTTTGTAAGGCAAGTTTGTCAGTTATGGTTCCCAGGCTGAAGATCCATTAGTAATCCCACTGAGTATTCATCCCATTCATAGTTTTACCATTGATAAAAAGTTAAAAGTATTTATGATCTGCAATAAAACATGCCAAGTGTCAGATTCAATCTGTGCAAATGGCTAATTGCAGACACCTAAGGCACGGGCCTGATATTCTTTTACCCATTTACCAAGGGAAGTGCAGGATGCCATTTTTGATGGGCTGAAAACACTGTATGTAGAAAACCCAATCAATCAAGCTGAGTAGCCTTTTTACTTTTCATCTGCTGCTCCTTTCTGCCTGACAAGAGCACAGTTCTGAGAGGCCAAGGACGATGCCCAACCGTGCGCGCCAGCCCCACCGTGCGGCGCGTGCAGCACTGGCTGAATGGCCAATGAGCAGACCAACCGGCAAGCCTGAATGGGTAAGGGAGACTCGCTGAAGTAGCAGCTCACAGGGAACTCCAACCACGGCTGGCTTACCAGCCTTAATTTTTCACAGCATCACCCTTCTTGCTTCACCAAGTGGCTCTGTCAAGTGACCTTCCTGCCTATTAGGCAGCAGGCAAGACCCTACGAATGTAAGGGCACCAGTTGCAGACTGAAGCAGCCATTCCTGTGCTCTTCGGCCCCCACCCCTTACTCCACCTCTCAACATTTGGATATTCCGCTGCTACATTTTTTATCTTTTGCTCCGAGTGGTGAGAAAAGGCTCCTGCAGAAGCCGCAGGAGGGGACCAGCTCCCCATCCCACCTGCTCCCTACCCTCTCCACACCCTGCTCCACGCTCTCTGTCTAAAGTGCCCACGTTTTTCACTGGAAAAAAATTAAACACATTTCAGAGCCACATGAAAATCTGGCCCTTACAGATATTCCCAGCCAATCTCTTGGCGGCTCACGGTGACTCATGCCGTAACTGCATTGCCAAGAGGTGCTCGTTTCAGCTTGCGAGGGGACCTGGCGTGGCTTTTGTAAAGCTTCCGCGCCCACAGGTTCCTCCAAAGGCTGTGGGACCTCCCTCCCAGCAAGAATACGTATAAGTGAGGCTCTGCAGTGTTCCCCCGAAACACCATTGTGGCCGTCGGTGTTCCTGAGTGAGGCAGCTACGTGTTGCCCCAGTGTACTTGCCTCTGTTCCCACTGGAAACTTCCTGCCACGCAGTTCTTAGGACTTATAACATCAAAATCCCTAAATTCGAAAAGAACGGATCAAAGTGGCCATATTTAAAAATTATCCCATTGTAAATTCACACAAGGCACTTATCAAAACACAAACACCAGGGACCCATTTAAGATATCTTGAATCTGAATATTAAGAAAAAGAAAAGGATTCAATGCCTGGAACAAGGTCCTGCACATAGCAGGTGCACACTCCGTACTGGTGAAGAGGGTGAATGTATGCATTATGGAATCCCATACTGCAGTGTTACATGTCCTATATTTATCAAACCCCAGATATAACACCAAGAATGTTCAATTAGAGTAGAACTTAGAATATTAAACACAGATAAAGCTGAGCCAGAGAAGCTGAAAGTATATATTGATGACTTCAATGCATTTTAATAGCCTATTTTCTTTTTTCAAGCAGTAATATTGACAATTTGGGGGAGACTGTAATGCCTCTCATTTAGAGATCAAATTTTTCATTTTTATTCAAGAGGATATAAAGAAAACACAAACTAAAAACTCTGGAGAAACCCTGTTTATAAGAAATCCAATCAATATTAACTACATTAACAAAACATTTAGAAATGTGAATATGTTTCATTGGATAAAAGCTCCAAGAGGGCAGAGACCACATCTTATTAGATTTTGTCTCCTCTGCTCCTGACACAGAGTGGATCCTTAAAATGTACTCAATGAAAATTTGATGAGAGAGAGAGAGAGGAAGGAAGGGAGAGAGAAACAGGGAAGGAGGAAGGGGGAAAATCAGGAAGAATTTATTTAGTTCATTTAGTTCCACCTAATAAATATACCTAAATAAGTAATTGCGTTTTCATCAATCAAACCCACTTCTCACATCCCATTTTCTATAGCAATTTGCTTGATATGCAAGTGTACACACCTTTTCCACAAGTTAAGAAACACTGCGCTCCTGTTCTCAGTGGAGACTGTGCTAGGTGACTACAGAGCAACGGAGCAGACCATTCCAAGAATTCAGCCACACCTAGCTCTAGCTGACACTCCTGGAGACAGCAGCAGTGACCTGTCACTTCATTCTGTTACCTCCGCTACTGTTGATGGGATTTTAAGCAAACAATAAACTCATAGTTCTCATGTTCATTTTTCCCCTTTTACAAAGTAGAAAGTCAAACGGTATAGTGAACAGAGCTGTAAAAATATACAGTGCCAAATTGATTTTTAATGACAGAGTGAGTGCCATCGATTTAGGACAGCTGTGTCTGGATAAATAGCTCCAAGGCCTAATAAGTACACAGAAAAAGGCCCAGGCAGCTGCCCGCTGCAGGGGTCAAAGACCTGCCTGCAGGTCACCACCCGGTAGGACTGCCGGCACCCACTGTGGCTTCACCACGTCCCCACAGCTGCCGGGCTGTATGTGCAGAGGTTCCCAGACCGGGTTCTTACTGGAGCAGGTTCCTCAGAAACAAGGGTGACCCTTCACGTGAGGCTCGTCACTTGAGTTCCTCTGTATTCTTCACCGCCCGGCTTTGCAATTTTTACATATTCTTGGCAGAATGCCCTCGCTATTATAATAAAGACACTTTCCACTCTAAGCCCCTCTCTCTGACACCTTAGAGAAATAAAGATCTTTAACTAGAAATTTCTCGGGCTCATTGACAACCTGGGAATTATATATTTTAGGAGAGAATAGAGGTGAAGGGAGTAGAAAGAAGAAAGATTGTTCTGCCATCTTTGAGAACTTGAATGTCAGTTAATCATGGGTGTATTTTTAAGTAAAACGTGATGGATTTCAACATTTAATTTATTGCTTTTAACTTTAAGAATAACACAGATACCTTAAAGTCTCATGAATAGTAAACCACTATAAAAGGCTAAAAGAATTCCCTGGAGCTAAATTAATTTTAATTTATTCTTTCCCACATTAATTTGGTAAAATGGATTACTGCAATACTAGATAATAAAAATATGCTTTAATCTATATATGTTTAGAAATACTGTACACTTATTCATACATGGGTCTATATATAAATCAATATTTACTTACTCTTTAGGCATCCTTTCAGACATTTTCTTTTTTAAGATTTTATTTATTATTTTTAGAGAGAACAGAAAGGAAAGAGGTAGAGAAGGAGAGAAACATCAATGTATGGTTGCCTTTCACCTGCCTCCAGCTATGGATCTGGCTGGAGATCTGGCTTGCAACCTGGGTCCTTTCAGACATTTTCAACGCTAGCTTCTTCTTCCATAGATGGGAAAGTCCAAAATAATCAAATTGTCACTCTTTAAAACTTATACTCACTTTAACTCGCCTTCCAGAGCTCCTTCTCCATGAGAATTACTGAACATATATTTAAGACTAAATTATAAAATGGTTACTGACACAATTATTCAACAATATTTCAAAATGTATCAGACTCACTCTGGGACTTCCCAATTTTGCTACACAGAAATAAACAATTTATCCCAACTTCTTTAGGGAATAGGAACTTTTGAGAGAATCTGTTGCTCTATTCTCTTCTTTTTCTAATAAAAGAAATTTTCTGAAATTACTGCCAATAATTTACAAGTTTATCCAGAGAAGAGAAAAATAGTGAGTAGGTTTGCTTAGAAGACTATTATGACTTCCCAAGTGTGAAGTCTTCGATATAGGCTATTAAATAATAGAGAGGCTAGCATGGAGACCATAGACTGGAATTATATATAACTTTTAAAATTAAAAAGAGCTTTTCATTATCTTTTTAATTAAATGCAAAAGCAATCTGTTTATAAAAGGTAAGCCTCCTGTACTTATATCTGATTTCTTATACTAAACTTTAAGACTCTACAATGAATAAAACCCACTAAAATACTGAATCAACATACAGATAACAGTTTGTATTCCAGAAACAGGAAAAAAGTATACATAAAAGTATGAAGTTCTATAATCTGTTTATTATTCTATTTTTAGAACTTGATCTTGCCTCATTTTTGCAATTCCAAATGTAAAATTAAAATAAATGGTCTGTGTTCCCCAAAAGAACAGTTGTATCAGGGTAAGATTAAGAGTAAGCCATTACTAAATTTAAATTCCCCTTTCTACTCGTAGGGTAGGACCAAGTCAGTAAGCGATGGGCTGGACCTGAGTGTTGTTACAAGTGAAGAAGTTCCCAGAAGGAGACACCAATGCGGACTGCACACAGCATGTTTTGTACACAGAGCACTGAGCTGCCATTGTTCTAGTGACTGCTCCAGGCAGCTACACAGCAAAGGGCCCCTTCTCTCCTCCATATTCAGAATGGCACGCTCGCATCACCTTCCTAAGTACAAGGGAACAAACAAAAATGACTGTTGCCTAACTTTCCAATACCAAAAACTGTTATGCTCCCTTGAAGAAGTATTTTTTTGGCACCAAAGCATCACTTCTCATAAATTCTTAAATAGTATCTAATTTTCTGTCCAATCAAACATTATTATTACTGTGCACGGATCACAGTAGGACCATCTGGAAGGCCTATTATTTGGGGCACAAATCCCTACTTGTGTTTAAAAAGAAAGTTTTACATAAAATGGTCAGCTGGTCGTGGCCAGAATGAAAACACGCACGAGCCAGTCAGAACTTGCAGATAAATCAGTGAAAAGGTCAACAGCGGTCTTTCTGCCTCACTGTTACTAAGCTCAGGAAATGTATGCAGGTGGTTTTTTGATTTGATGGAGGTACATCCATGGAACCAATTTACAAATGATTTGCAGGCAGGCTGGTATTACTGAAATAAACGGTGCTATTACTATGATTTATGCTACTATTCCTAACACAAATGATGAAGTGAAATTTACAGTCCTTAATTACCACCATGAAAAATCGGGAGGGAGAGAAAAGGGCAAAGATGGGCAATTTGCAAACTTGTCAGTAAGGCAAGATGCAAAAATCCATTTGCTTTACTTTACAAAAAAAAAAAGAAAAAGATAGTGCATAAACGGGCCTTACCATATTGTCATCAATCCACTGGGAAAGAAGGAAGAGTTCGGGAAACAAACAATCAGAACGTAACCTTGAGACGTTAGGAAGTGTGTTTTAGGGAAGCTGCTGACAATGTGCAGCTCTAGTTACAACAGGCAGGAAGGTGACAGAATACAAGTCTATGACACATTATTCTGAGCCACTCACAAGGCCCAGTTTACTCTTCAAGTCACTTATTTTTATTATATATTTTACATGTTTTATAGCTAGGAAGGGGAAGGCAAAGTAAAAGATTTGTAGCTGCAATGTTCAAGTAAATGTTCTCCTTTTGTCTTGTTCTTATCTAAAAGAACACTAGAATGAAGTCTGGTAAGATAGCCGAAGATGTTCACAGAGACACTTCTATCCCAGAACCGTAGCAAAGCTGCTCAGATGAGACGGGACTCTGAGGGCCCCTCCAGCGCGACAGGTGTGGAGCCAGGCCGGAGAGAATGCAGACGCGGTCCAGGCCCCTCTCCACCTCCATCGCTCCACTTGGGCAGTCCAGCCACACTTTTTTGCCAGTACTTACCCCTGCCTGACCCACCCACCAACTAGCGGAAAATGTGTCAGGCTCTACAGACCTTCTATTTAATATTTGCCATGCTTGGTTCAATAAACAGGAGTGCCACGCAGTGGGCATTCACACTACTTCACAGGCCACTTCACCGCAAAACTGAAGTTACCAGACGCGGCAGCTGATTGTTTCTGAGAGGCGAGAGAGAAGGGACAGGCAAGCATGGCAGAAGCTTCTTGTTTGCCTTCTTTAGAAACGAGTGGTGCAATGGTACAGGGAAGGCCCAGCCCCAACCTGGGAAGTGATGTTAGTTCCAGAAATGTTAAGTTTGAGTCGACAGCGGGACCCCCAGTGCAGATTGCAGAAAGCATTGTTAGCAATTAGGACTAATGGTCTGGAGAGAACTTGGGCCCAGACATGGGGTCAAGATGAGGGCAGAGCGTGAACAGGATGCGGGCTGAAGTGACGGGAGGCGGGGGACACCCCGGTGGCCCTCACAGACACAGTGAGGGCAGAGCCCCTGGCTGCAAAAACAAAGGGGAGACACCATTAGAGGACGAGAAGGAGCGAAAAGAATAACCTCAAAAGGGACTAATTAGAGAAGTAGGAGAATCCTGAAAACAATCTCAAGAAAAAAGGAGTAATCATCAACATTACATGCCGCATGGAGAGCAAGAACAGTGAGAAGACTGCAGTAAATCCATTCACCACGATAACTTCAACTGGTAAAAACCAAAATACAAGAGTTTAAGAAGAAAATTTAAGAAAATGGAGCTGTGCGTGTAGAGCTCTCCTAACAGAAAGCAAACAAGAAAAACCTTTAGGAGAACATGGAGATGGATTAGGAGAAGGCTTGTTAAATAGTAGATATAGAGCATATATTAGTATCTTATTGATTTCCAATTGCCTGCCACTGCTTAAAATTTCCTTCTCTGATGGCCAGCCCATTATAGTGTGAAAAAAGCCTTTGGCGCTTATCCCTTTTGCATGCAGGACCTCAGCCACCACGATAAATTACTCTATCTTTGACTAGTTCCCGGAAGGCCTGGAGCACCGGGGCATTCCACACGCAAGCTCTCTCGCCACCTCTACTTCCCATCCACTCAGGCTGTGTTCCCACTCTGCGTATGTTCATTTCTTAAAGCAGCATTTCTCCATTCCAACCACCTTCTTCCTAAGGCTTTAAATTACAGTAAAATTCTCACATCTTAAGAACCTCCTTACTCGAAATTCACAGTCTTGACACTTTTCCCTTTGGAATTTTCTGCACCTTCACGCGTTGTATCTGGGTAACTTCTCTTTTTCATAAGCATTTTCTAAGTCAAACTGTCACCACCGTACCTGAGTGTGTCATGTGGGATTGGCGATGCTCAGTTTCTGCTGAGCCATAAATATTTTCATTAATAGTTGATGCTAACTACCATTTGAGGGCTTACTTTATGTGTTACACATTAGTCTAGTGCCTGGCGTTCATTATCTCAGTTTATCACCTCCAAGCACCTTTGAAGTGGATGTGTTCATTCTCCCCAATTCACAGACAAGGAAGCGCGGTGTCAGGAAGTTAACTCACACGTCTGAAGGCGCCCAGGAGTTAGCACCAGAGCGAGAGTTTGACCCCACATCCATTTGACTTCCACATCTATCACCTGCCTCGTAGAAAATTATATCACAGTCCTTTCATACTGTATAAGTATACCAACTGTCAATACCTTTTCATTTTCTGAACATTGCACAAAACAATTTAATTCTCATTAGGGAAAGCAGGTGTCTGTCAACTCTGCTTCATCCTAATGCAAAACATCCAAAAGGAGAGAATGCGAGAATTGTTTTGGTCCTTTTTCTATCCCCTTCTCCACTTTCATCAAACCATATCCTGCCTCCCAAGAGACCCATGAGTTATTCTATTGAATCTTCCCTTTTGTAATTTTCTCTGTTCTGTTCTCTCTATATCCTGAATACTCTGAATTCCTCTTCGCTGATAAATAACAAATGAGCATAAGATCATCATAATTTGAGATTATTTCTTAAT
This sequence comes from Noctilio leporinus, assembly GCA_004026585.1. NCBI lineage: Eukaryota > Metazoa > Chordata > Mammalia > Chiroptera > Noctilionidae > Noctilio > Noctilio leporinus. The sequence continues at coordinate 572,025 of PVIW01000146.1, forward strand.
TTTCTTTAATATCATGATACCCACATTTTTTTTAATTTAATTTTATTGTTGTTGTATTACATCCATCCCCTTTTTGCTCCCCTCTGTCCCCTTATACCCACATCTTCTATTGTTGACTTAAAATATGTATATTATTTCTCATCAAATATAACAATATATTATGTATCCATTAGTATATACACACACTATTTATCGGTGTTAAGTTAGAAGTATATCTTTATATTACGCACTTTAGCATGAATATGTTAATATCTTAATTTTACCATAATATATATGCACACACATATATTTAATTGAATAGTATTAGCCAGCAATATGTTTTATATCACATGGTTCTCAAACAAGGTAGATGTTACTTCTTTACTACATTTCTTTTCTAACTTTTCTCTTTTGCACTTTCATAACTGAAATACTAGTTATGTTAATGAACAGATGGATGTAGTTTGCTACACAAGTTAATTCATGTTTGCATTTGCATTAGCTTCTGAATAAAATTACCTTTCAACAATGTGTTAATATCTTCTCAAACACATTAAACGACTGAAAAGTACAATTATATTTAAAAGGAAACAAAAAGATGCCATGTTTCTATCTATGCAACACTTTCTCTAGAACTTCACTGTCCAATACTATTGCCATTTGCCATACCTAGCAATTTCAATTTAAATTTGAATTAAAATTAAAAAGGTTAAACTTCATTTTCTCGGTTGCAATAGTCACATTTCAAGTACTCAAAAGCCACATGGGAAGCCCTGGCTGGTGGCACAGTAGATAAGGCACCAGCCTACGAACCCAAAGGTCACTGGTTCGATTCCCAGCCAGGGCACATAACCAGGTTGCAAGCCAGGTCTCCAGTCAGGTCCATAGCTGGAGGCAGGTGAAAGGCAACCACACATTGATGTCGCTCCCTCTCTGCAAATAATAAATAAAATATTAAAAAAAGAAAGCCACATGTGGCTAGTGGCTACCATTTTTCATCATCACCAGAAATTTCTATTGGGCAGTACTGATCCAGAAGATTCCACCAATAAGTCATTATTTAGTAGGTCTTGCTATTTCTCTTAATATAATTATTACCTATGAACAGATAAAGAAAGTGTGGTATAAAGATACAATGGGCATTCTCCACTTTTTCAAAGAAGGAAATTCTGTAATATGCAACAACATGAGGAAATTAAGCTAAAAGAAATAATAAGCAAACCCCAGAAAGACAAATACTGCATAGTTCCACTTATAGGAGGCATCTAATTCCATCAAATTCATGGTGTCAGAGAGTGGAATGGTGGTTGCCAGAAGCTGGGGGATGGGAAAAGGAGATTTAGTAGAGACTGGCATAAAGTTTCTATTTAGCAAGATGAATAAACTCTAGAGATCTGCTATATGACATTGTTCCTATATGAAACCATAATGTATTGCACACTTGAAATTTAAGAGGGGGATCTCATGGTTTTTCTTCCCAGAATAAAAAATAAATAAAACAGGGCTATATCTGGCATGATCCAAAGGGATACAAATGACAGTAAATTATTCTTTTACCATTGAGCAAAATAAAGATTATTAGCTTCTTTCCTACTTTCTTTCTTTTCTCCATTGCCAATGCTTAGGCATTCTTAATTCTGCTCACTCCTAATTTGTAAAATAATTTTGGAAATATTTTACAATGTAAGACCAATAATGTCCCCCAATTCAAAAAGTCTCCCATGACTTTTTTTTTAATATTTTATTTATTGTTTTTAGAAAGGGGAAGGGAGAGAGGCACAGAGGGAGAGAGACATCAATGTTATGGTTGCCTTTCACCTGCCTCCAGCTAACGACCTGGCTTGCAACCTGGTTATGTGCCCTGGCTGGGAATCGAACCAGCGACCTTTGGGTTTGCAGGCCAGTTCCTTATCCACTGTGCCACCAGCCAGGGCTCCCATGACTTTTTCATCAACAAAATAGCCAGCATGCCTGAGTCACCTTCCTCCAAAACTGAAATACCACAACCAAGTAAAGCAGGCCTTTCTGCAAAGTGTGTGACCTCTGTAAATTTCAGTGAGAGGCGAACTGGTCCTGTGGACAGTCCCTTGCTGAGAAATTTGTTTCTAGAAGTTGGAAAAGAGCTCAATAGTTTGTTATATTTTTTTACGGGCAGGTCATTATTTCAGCTCCTCAATCCTATATTTCTACTACTATCAGCAAGTTTACAGTAAGTTCCAGGTTTTTTCCTTGCTTTCCTATTTTCTGAAGGATTTGAAAACAATAACGCACACACGTGAAAAGCTGACGAAAGTTACCACTGTAACCTACAGTCATGGCACAGACAGACGCTAACTGGCCAACATGCACTTATATGTACGTCAAACCTCTAACCTCGGCCGTACAGGCACCTCAAAGAGACGACAACAGAAACTTTATGTCTTGATGCATTTCTATTCGGAAAGAGAGAGAGATGTCATACTACTGCGTCTTCTTCATTTAACAGTTTCAAACCCAGCAGGGCAGCGGCGCCCGGGCCAGTTGCGTGCAGGCTGCCGTGAGCCTGAGGGTGGCGGAGGCGGAGGGAGCACCGCCTCTGGGACAACCCCCGCAGACTCCAGAGGGAAAATCAGGAACCGGTTAATACTGCCGAGGGAAAACAAACTTTTGCTATCCTAACCAGGAAAATTTACCAACTTCCAGAAGCAGAAAGGAATCTACTTGAACCTGGATCAGCGTACCTCTGTGGCCTAATAGCAAACAGTCTTTTCCGGCGCGTCTTAAACGTGACAAAGGCTCGTGCAGCTGCAGCTTTGCCGCTGGCAGAGATCCCCTCTTTGAGAGCAGATACATCTTGTAAGGGTTCCGTAAGTTCCCCATTGACTGCAGGAGATCTGAGTTGTGAAACCTGCCCCATAATACGAAGTGGGTTAACTGGACTTGTGTTTGGTAGTCCGTACCCTGCTTTCTTGGCGGTACCTGTGAACGGCGGCCTAGCAGCCAGGTATGCCTCAGCCCTGCTACCAGCGAAAGGAAACATCTTAACCTACTGGATGGGAATTTTTAAGCCTTTCTTTAGAAGGATGTTATTTCCCATTTTGCTCCAGACTGGATTTGCAGCATGCCTTGGTTCTAGACAATATAAACTACTTGTAAAGGCTCTTCAGTTACCTGAAGAACTGGCCTAGAAATTCAGTGATTGTTAAGCAAATGTATACACAAAAATCAAACTGTAAAGAATAACCTAAAACACACACACAAACACACATACACACCAAAACACAGACCCAGTACTTTAAATGAAAAGGAAAAAAAAGTCTAAAACTCTTGAAAGGAGTGAATGGGCCATGAATACTGTATTTAGTCCCAAGTCCTCCAGTAGATTTTTAAGTCATGTGAAATTTAAAAATAAATTTTAATAAAATTGCTTTTAAAACAAATCTGTGGAAACAGCCTCATTGTCTATCAATTGAGGAACACATGAATTTTACATGTTAGAATAAAATATGTAATAAAATAAGTGAACCATTACAAAACATAAGACTTTGCAAAAGATTTTACTTTTGCAATATTTATATCTATTGGCCCTAGAACCTGCCACTTATTAAAAAAAAAAAACAATTTAATGGCTCTTCCCAATATAAGAATGTATCATTTCATAAACATTTAAAATATACAACATATTTCAGCTTTTATGGATATACACATATTGCAAAAATAAAAATACTATGGAATTGATACAGATAAAGTTTAGAGTAAGAAAACCGAGAACACTGGAAAAGATGGGAAGAGGAAATGAGAGAAGGAAAAGAAAATGGTGACAGATGGGCACTGAGTGCATCTATAATGAGCTACTTTTTAACATCTGTGAAGTCTAGGTGGGTGTCATTATTCTCTGTGCCTTTAAGCTGTTCAGAAATACTTCGCTTTAAAGAAAAAAAACTCTGCTTCTTCCTTGTCGAAAGTGTCCTCAGTCTGTGTAAAATATCCCAACTAAGAACACACTACTTTCTGCCACACCTTTTGCAGAGCCGAGTGGAAACTGAGTTCCCAGAAGGGCAGTTGTCATTGTTGAGGCCAGTGTGGAAGAGCACAAGTCCAACAAGTCTCTCCATGACACCCCCGTTGGCCTCACGCACGTCAGCCCGACTCAAGCCCTTCCACTCTCTTGTTTTGCTTCCTTTCCCCATGACTTTGGAAAAGAAAATAAACTTTAAACACAGAGTATGTAAACATTCAATGTCCAAAAGCATTTTAACCCGCATTAAAAAATGCAGTCACCGAAAACAGCAAATGGTTGACTCGATTGAGTAAAAGGTCATGGTACTCACTGCAGCCGCGTCCCCGTGGGAGAGAGCAGGAAGAGGATGCTGTCCGTGCCTAAGTGAACAAAAAGAGTGGGAATTACACCAAACGTTCAGGCATTTTCCAATTAAAATGTCATCCAGTTTTAGTTTTTTATCTAATCTTACTCATGACCTTCTACAGCTCATTCTCAGAAAGCTGAAGGCTACACAACTGATTAGAGCTAAGGGGCTGATGGACTTGCATTTACATAATTAAACGGTCTTTTCCATTTCTGTAGATTATATATACTTCTTCCAATTTTTTAGAAAAGGACTACTGAAGAGATGCTAAATATTGCCCATAAATCTAACTTTCATGTAAATTTTCACTCTATGCCTATTAACGGGAGATTAATTACCAAACTTCTGGTAAAGGTGGCAAAATATTGGGTTGGCCAAAAAGTTTATTTAGTTTATTCTGTTTCCATAGGATGGCTCTCATAGTGCTTAGTTGTCTTTAACTTCATTTGAAACAATTTTGTCAGATTGTACTGTGACAGTTGTCTTATCAGCGTGTATTAAAAAAACTTTTAAAACTGGTTAATTTTTGTGCAGCCATTTTACTACTGAAGATAGAAGAAGATACACAATATTTTTGGAGTATTGTGCTTTATTTCAAGTAAGGTAAAAAGGCAGCTGAAATGTAAAGAAAATAATAGATTCGTGCAGTGTATGGAGAAGGTACTGTGACTGAACGTGTCAAGAATGGTTTGCGAAGTTTCTTGGTACCATTGACATTGTGGTCAAGTCATTCTTTGCTATGGAGCATCTTATGCATTGGAAGATGCTGAGCAGCACCCCTGGCCTCTGCCCACTAGAAGCTAATAGTGGGAGATGGCTAGCATACTCAAAATACCCACATCAATAAACTTACTGGTGGAAAAGAAAAATGTGTCTTTTATTTTATGGGAAAAACTAAACTGACTTTTTGACCAACCCAATAGTTAAATGCTGTACCTGCATCCTCCTACAGCCACATCAAAATTACAACCAAACTATAGAACCATTATTGAGAATCACCTTAAGTCTAGCTGAACAGAAATCTCAGTGTTTTATGCCAGGCAGAAAAAGGAAATTTGGAAATGGAGGGAAAATGGGAGGTAGGACAAAAGGGCCAGAAAGAATGAGGCAAAGAAGAAGTACAGAAAAGGCAACATTCTGAACTAAACAATCTATAAACCAGGAATAGATGACAAGGAAGTACATTCTGAGGACTAGGGGAAAATATATGCTTTAATTATCATTTTTATACAATACCAAGTTTCACATGTCACTACCCTTGGAAGTAAAATAATCACATCTTTTAAGCAGCTATGTTTGAAAATCCAGAAGGCAGGTTCTAGCTTCAGAGTATACAAATAAAATTATCTCTTGATTTTGAGATTAATTTGATCAGAACTTAAAATTCCTTTCATTCATTATTTATAATAGTAATTTCAGACTGCTTGACTGTTTTATGTCATAATCTTGCAGTAAGTTACTACCCTAATTTATAACACAATGTCTGTTGATTTTGCCATACTCATTTTTGCACTGTCTCTAGTACCTACAGTAGTATCACTGTTCCGAGACTCAGAAATGCATTTATTCAATGATCGTTTATTGATGTCCAACTATGTACCTGCCACTAGAAGCAACACAGGGCTGTGGCTAAGCATGAGGGCTTCCAGATCAGATGAATCTGTGTTTGAAACCCTGCTCTGCCATTCACTATACCTCAGTTTCTTATACCTGTTTCCTCACCTATAAAATGGGTAAAATAATAATAATTAATCATACTTCCTTCCCAGATAAAGAGTAAGCAAGATTGTCTATGTGATGTGCCTAGCATAGCCTGTCATAGTGCAGATCCTCAATGAATGTTTTTAAGTCAATCACGTAACAGCTACAAAATACTTTCAATAATACAACCATTCACTCAAAGTCTGTGCGCTGTAAGTCATTAGGGAAAAATGGAGTGACATGATCCAAGTTTCATTTTAGGATACCCAGACAGGCCACCATGCACGGAATAAGCAGCCTGAGGGAGGCATAGGCAGCAGGAACACCACGTGAACCCCGATTTTTGTAGGGTGCATGGTAGGTCCTCAGGAAGTAGTACTGATGGGGAAAAGGACAGGACATAGTCAAGAGGTGTCTCCGAAGAAGAATCAACAGGACTTCAAAACTGTTTCTTGGGGCAGAGAGGGGAAGGTGAAGAGCTCAGTAAAGATACCAGGATCTTGAAGCTGGTAACTTGGAGAATAACTTAACAAAAACTGGAAATTCAGAAATAAAAATGATTTTGTACAAGGAGAAGCTCAGATGTGGATGTGAAAAGTTTGGGGTAAAGAAGGAATATAGTTAGGCTTTCATGTCATCAACAAAGTTATAAATACGTTCCATGTGCGGCTGCACAGAAGGAATTCCTACTCATTAAATTCTAGTAGCTTAAGAAATGAATTTTTTAAATAGAACAAAACGTATTGGATATCAGAGGAAAGCAACAGGAACATGGAGATACATATGGATCGGAATAATCAGAAAATATCTCCTGGGACTCGAGCTGCACAAGAAATGAAAATACATATGTTAAATGTAAGTATTTTGGATAGTTCATTTTAGATGTTTATTTTTGTCTATTTTAATTTCAAGCTTTTGGGGAACTGAAAATAGCAACATCAAATCGTCGGCATTTACTGGTCACATTCCATACTTGCTGCTGACCTATATGTATTCTCCACAAGCCCCCAAACGTATTAGAATGTTGCTCTTACCGAGGTATACATGAAATGCTGAAATGCCAACCCCTGAAATAGTAAGGGTTATGAGGATCGAAAAGGAAAAGCAAGAAAGAAAGAGAAGTGGGGGGCTAAGGCTATTTTCCAGATTTGTATCAGTTATCTATTTGCCAAAATATGCTGTGTAACACACCACACTGGAATGTAGTGAATATATGGCAATAATTTATCTCATGAAAAATATACATATGTTGTATATCATCAAAAAGACATGCATATATAAGGATTTTGTCATTATATAAAAAAAAAAAAATCTTGTGTATAACCACCACCCACCTCCTCTGTGTTGGGTGTTAGAACTACAAAAACAAGACGGTCCCCTCAGGTGACCACAGTCTCTTGGAAAGTGCTCCAGCAGAAGCAGGGGTGCCCTGACCAGGGGACTCCAGTCCTGCCTGTGGTGGGAGCAGAAGAGAGGACAGCCAGCATGCAGAGATGTCACAGGACGTCAGGTTGGCAGATGTCTAGGAACAGACAGAAAGGAAAGGGGTGCATTATAAATGAAGGAAATGGCATGAATAAAAAAGCGAGAAGCCTGCTAAGAGCTGAAGGGTGGGAGTGGAAGGGAGAGGGGAGAACAGCTGTAAACCCAGCATTGGTGGCTGGAGGTGCAGGGTGGGGGGTAGTTCAATCACTGTGGGGCATTAATCAGAGAACTGACTAATGAGGTTTATCACTCTGGAGGACGCATAGAAAGAAGAACAAATACACTCCAAAGACTAAAAAAAATAAAATCTTATTCAAAATTTATTCTTCTATCCCAATTTCCCCTAACCACTCTGGTGTGCTTTTATATTCACAGTTAAGAGTCTTTATTTTCAATGACTGTTGTGAAACGTCTGTAAGAGAAAAGGATCTTCAAGAATAGAATAGAACTCAATTCAAGAACAATGGAACTCTTTATTTCCTCTCTACAATGTAATACTTCTTGAATCTCCTAGTGCTAGATAGCTTGGTTGGTTCTCATTATGTAAAGAAAATCAACCAATTGACTCTGACTTTATGAAAAATAAAAACCACAAAATTTAGAGCCAAGAATAAACTACTATAAGCTCTGAATGTGATACATTTAAACAGCCCTTTAGACAACTAAACCATCGTAAAAGCAAAAGAAATTTATCTGCACAAAAGTTTAAAACTCCATATATTCAGTGGTATGATTGTTCTTTTGCTCCTAAATATTTTCAAATTATGTTTCACTGAGTGACTTTTGCTTTGGAAAAAAGAGTTGGAACAATTTTTAAATGTATTATGTGAGAGCTTTCTCTTTTTTTCCTTTCTTTATCCCTAGATAATGGTCTTTCTAATAGCCCCAATTGGTCAAAGGCATTCTTCTGGCAACATGTAAATTTTAGTCAAAATATCATTTTTAGTAAAAAGTCAAGATGTCAAAATCTTAATTTTGTAGGAAGTTTTAGTTGTTTTGTTATATTAGATGCCCACAAGCAACTTTATGGAACAAAATAACATACACGTGGACAAGCAACACATATTTTTTACTTTAGCATTCAAATGTCTCTGGTATGTAATTTCCTAAATGAGCTATCTATATTATTAACCTAGTTTATATATAAAGAAAAACTTAAATGCAAAAACAAAACAAAGTGAAAACCCTGTAACACCATACGCAAGTTTTAGGTATCCTAATTCTCCGATGCTGAGGTAAATATGATGCTAACCCCTTCCTAAAAGAGCTTGATGTTTACCAAAATCTCAACTGCTTAATGTCTGCTTTCTGTGAAATGTGGGAAATGCCTATTGATGCTAGCACCACATAAAGCTTTTCCTCATGAGTTTTGCTTTGCTTTGCTTTGTTTTGTTTTGTCTTAATCAGGTTTCCACAAAGACATATTATATCACCTATAGTAACAGAGATGGTATTTGGCCCCAAATGCTGTGACTCCTGAAATGCAAAACTAAAATTTTCTCAACTGGGAGAAATAAACTTCTAAAAGTTGACCAAAGAGCAAATAACACTCTTAATAGACATGTTTTGTTTAGTTTTTATAAGTTTTTAAAAGTCTCTGTAGGAAAATTACCAATGATTTTTAAGTGATAATAATAGGAAACCAAGCTGCATTAAAATTAGGGCTAGGCTGTATCAAATTAGAGAATTTTATTTCTAAATTTTTCTACCTACATTTATAAGTGCAAAGATTTAAGAGAGTTATGCAATTATGTTGAGTCAACTGTATCAATGTAAATAAAGAATCTGGGTAACTAGGCTAAAAACTCAATGCAATATTATTTCTTCAATTACAGGGCTTAAATTTTTTGCCTAGTTCTTTTCAATTAATCACTTCTATTCTCTACTTTGTCTATGAGCATATAGCCCTAAAAGAAAGCCATAATTTACATAGGCCTATAGGCCATTCTTTATCCTTCTGTCAAATAAATTTGTGGTTACGTTTTTTTCATAAGTAGTGCTACTATTGAGTCATGCATGATATTTTTTAAAGGTTTTAATTTTATGGTCAGAAAAGTTATAAAATCAAACTGATATCATTCTCCTTGTAGGAGAATTACCTTATGTTTTATAAAGTACTGTATATGAAGGGGCAGCAAGATAAAATCATTAATTTTGCCTACTGAGATGTAAACATGGCTAATATTTTTATGTATATTAAAATTATGAGGTTACTATTTTGAATTAAGGAACAGTAGCAGATATGTAACTATTGATACCAAGATTTTTGTAGACTAAAAAGGTGAGCTGTTTATAATCTGAATACATTCATTTGAAATCATATAAAAGCATATACTTTACATAAAAGTATATATTCTCTACGTAATCTAGCAATCCTATGAACCATGTATCCCATTTAAGTAGGATTTAACACATAGCATTTCTACCCCATTAAGATAGAAAATATTTAATTTTAACTACAGCTTATGTGTAAGTAAAGCATAGAACAAAATAGAAAAATAAGGTTTAACATTATATAAAGTCTCCTACATACATTTTAGCAATTAAAATAGTGGTGATCTAGATACAAATAATATAGGAAAAACATAGCGTCTGAATTTGAAAATAAAGCTACAAGAGCCTCATTGAACTGTACAAAATTATAATGCTATAAAGCTTGTCCCACTGTAGAACAAGGTGATCTCGAAAATTACAAGGCAGTGAATGTGGAACCATAAAAAGGAAATATTACTTCATAACCTTTCGTTAACCTGTAGCTACAGTTCCATAGGAGATCATAAAATCAAAATCTGTGGTTTAGATTTAAAAGCTGGGTAATTTTATAGCACTCATAATATCAGTGTTCAAGCTCATTGCCTTCGGCAGCTGGAATAGAACTGCTCGATCATTCATATCAGTAGGCCACCAGGTATGAAGGTAGGTAGTAATACATGTTGTATTAAAGGTTAAATATTGGTTCTTTGGAGCCAAATGGCACTGTTTGCCATGTTAGCCTCCTTTCTGACATGCTTAAGAGTAAAGGAGAATAGAAGCTCTAGGAGTTGCCTTTATAAGGCAGGATTGCTCCTTTTCTTATGAAGTCTTCTCATCAATTTACAGACCCATGTGCTGGTAAGCCTGCATTTGGTAAAGCACCAGCAACAGATGGATGCTAGAATTCCCACTTCCAGGTTATTTTATCTTGCGTGGTCTGTTTCCAAGCTGAAGCTTCAATTTTCTAGAGTATCCACTGCTGTCTACGCAGTGCTTTAGCTTGAGATGACATTTCCTGTATCAATCATCTGCTTTAGAAATACAAATTCATGTTGGCGATCTGTATGTCCTCTTTGGAAAAATGTCTGCTCAGTCCTCTGCCCAGTTTTTAACTGAACTGTGTGAGCATTTTGGTATTAAATTATATGAGTTATTTATAAATTTTGGGTATTAACACACTATCAGATATATCATTGGTGAATATCTTTTTCCAATCAGATGGCCAATAGACAAATGAAACGATGTGTAACATCATTAATCATCAGAGAAATGCAAGTTAAAACCACAATGAGATCTCACCTCACACCTGTCAGAATGGCCATCATCAATGAATCAACAACCAACAAGTGGATGTGGAAAAAGGGAACCCCTATGCAATACTGGTGGGAATGCAGGTTGGTGCAGCCACTATGGAAAATAGTATGGAGGTTCCTAAAAATATAAAAATAGAACTACTTTATGACCCAGCAATTCCACTTCTAGGTATTTAGCTGAAGAAATGCAAAACACTAATTTGAAAAGATATATGGACTTCTTTGTTCATTGAAGCATTATTTACAATAGCTCAGATATGGAAGCAACCTAAATGCCCATCAACAGACAACTGAATAAAGAAGATGTGAGATATATATGTATTATGAGATATATAGATATATATATATGAAATAAGTCAAACAGAGAGAGAAAATGCTGTTATTTCACTTATATGTGGAATCTTAAAAACAAAATGAACAAATGAAACAGACTCATAGATCAAACTGAAATCAAACTGACAGTGGCCAGATGGTAGGGAAGGTGGGGGTCTGAATGAAAAAGAAGAAATTAAGAAGTACAAATCTTAAGTCATAAAATAGTCACAGGGATATAAAATACAGCATAAGGAATATAGCCAATAATATTGTAATGACTATGTACAGTGCCCGGTGAATAAAATAGTTATTGGCAGAATCACTTCATAAATTATATAAATACCTAACCACTATGTTGTGCACCTGAAACTAATATGAAATAATATTTGAATGTCATCTGTAATTGAAAAGTTAAAGGTAAAAAAGAGAAAAGGAAAAAATGAATATCATGAAAAAGTACAAATTATAATGCCCTATCTATGCAAACTTTTATTGCTTTTCTAAATGCACTGTTTGTTCATATTTTAAAAATGGTTTAATTGCTATTTCCTGTGTCTGTGCCTTTGCTCAATCTGCCTTTATCACTAGAATGTCATTCTCTGTCCCCCCAAGCTCACAGATCCATTTTAATTCCAGTTTCTTCATGAAGAGATCTCTGATTTCTTCTGAAGAAAGTCACACCCCAAACACAGTCTCCCCACCTCTTCTGTAGGTCCAAAATATTGCATCTGTATTTCTGACACTTACCCATTTCTATCTTATTCTAAATATATGCACAGAGGCATAAGGCTGACCTCTTGCTTAGCTCCCTTTGTAGAATGGAAACCTCTTATAAGCAGTTGCTGCCCTGGGGTCACCCCCGGTGTTTCTCAGCACCTAGTGTCTGTGATGTGCCGGCAGCTCGATAAGCATTTGTGGCAGGAAAGAATAATTAAACTAATGGGGTGATGTTCAGGTGGGTTTGTGCTTTGTGGACAATTTTGCACTCGAAGAACTATCTGTGGCTACCTGTTCCCAACATCTTTAAATAATATTTCTCTTTTTCCAGCTGGCAAATGTTCTCTTTCTTGGTTACTTTTTAAAAACCCAGTACTTTAAAATAATAAAAAATAATCTTTACCAAAAAAAAAAAAAAAAAATACTAAGAAACTACAGTGTTTAGATCCAGTATCCACAGGAAAAGGGAACACTTCAGTAAAAATATGTAAATGAAAGAATGTTGAGACTGTTGTTATTTTAAACATAGTCTTGTTGTGGTTGTTTCTGGGTAGAGTTGAATAAAGCACCAAAAATATTATTTTGTTAACCTGCTTCTTCCATCTAGTGGCAAAAAGCAGTAAGAAACAATGTCCTAGAAAAGCACCCTGGTCAAATAGTTCTAAATGCCATTTTAGGAATTACTGATGGTTAAGAGTCCAATATCCAACATTTAAATTATAAAAAAAATATGTAGACAGACAGATAAAGCGAGCAAGCAAATTGATGGTATTCAGGTGGGATGACTATCAGTTACTTAAATTCGTATTGTACATTAGCACATTTTTTAAAAAGACTTCTGCTACATATATAAGAGGATATATCACTTTCCATGAAATCAGGATGGATTGGTTTGGTATCCATAGTTATATTTCTGAACCAAAGTGTTGTATAACTATTTAGAATCCCAGTCGTTTCTCAGCTATAGGCTCAGGACTACTGTGCTGTTACAAATTTCAAGAGATAAAAAGGAGAGGCACTGACATTGGCCTATCCCACTGGAATTACCAGTTAAAATAAATTTTCAAAAATAGGCAGCGGAATACTGTATGACCTGAGGCATGGAGACCATGGGAGGGAAGAGGAGAAATTTAAGGGAGAAGCAATTGTCTGCTCTGCTGTGTTAGAGCACTTCAGGGGCATTAGTGAAAAACCAGCATCGCCGGCATGTTCCACCCTCTTAGAGGCTACCAACGTGGCCCTGACACACGAGGCTGGGCTGCCCTTCTGTCACCTGTGCTCGCCTCACTGCAAATGTAATGAACGCTTCGGAAGCTAACTGTGGCTTCTGTGACAAGGGAAGAAATGTTCCCCAAGACGGCAAGACTCGCCCCCCTTCTCTCTAAGTGAGCCAGGTCACAGTAGGTAATGGTGTACAAATGCAGAGTTGTCAAAGTACAAACACATGCTAAGACTACCTAAGGGAAAATGTAAGTGTTCATGAACATCATGATTATTTCAAGTTCAGTATTTTTTTTTTTTTTTATTAAAAGAAGACTGGCTTTTTGTTTCAGAACGTCAGAATTTTCAAGAATAGAAAAATCCTGCCTTCACAGTCTCAACCCCCAAAGCAAATTCAGCTGATTTTCTTCCCCGTCCACCCCCCGACCCCCCATGTCTAGCCACCCTCTCTACTCAAAGGAAGTCGTCTAGAAAATGAACGTTCTGCCACCAATGGGAGACAGGCAGGGAAGCGGGGCAATGGCGTAGAGGAAAGAGCAAAGCAAAGGACACAGGGCCCCCAGACAGCCCCCTCTGGGTGTACAGGGGCGATGCAGGAAGAGATTCTCATTTGCCAGTGCTCTGTGGCCAGTCTCCACTGGCCACATTTCCATTACCACGGAAATGATGCCAATAAACTGAGAGAAAGCAGGAGCCATCGCCACAGTATAGATGTCCCAACAGCCAAATGACCTGAAGCCTCACCCCCAATAATTAAATGGACACAAACAGTTGTCACCATATGGCCCCAGCAGGCGATGGAATCTGGTGGCCCAACGGGACCTCTGGCACCTGCGGTGGAAGCAAGCCTGGCACTGCCCATTTCATTTACTTCACAATCCTGTTTAATTGGTCATGCAAAATGAGGAATCTCTGGAATTGGCTGAATCCACAATTTCTTTTATGACAAATAGAGGACAGTTGATAAATCAAGTCCAGGACAATCTGAGAAATTCCTGGAGCAACCAGTGACATTCCTTGAACTGTGAAAAATAAGCCATTTTCTCTCGCAGACCCTTCCAACAAGCAAGGCACCCACCGCTAGGACAGTCAGAGTTTTGGCAAAATCACATCAGTCCTATCATGTTAGCCCCTATCACAAGCTCCTCAAAAATAAATCTTATTGGTAAGTGGGATCCCGAGGTGAAATGAGCATTAGAAGATTTATAAAGAAGGGTGGTACAGGGAGCCCCATGAATACTTCATGTTCCAACTGCTCGGATTATGTGCTTCCTAGAACATCTGCAGATGGGAAGCCTCAGGGGAAATGAAACAGGGCTACGCAGCAGGGAACTCTGGGATTCTGGGCCTGAACACTAAGGCAAGCTGCTCATTAAAGCCCACTGCAAAGAGAGTTGCTAGCTTGTTCCTGGAGTAGATTAAAACTGCATCGAATCATTCTGAGGCTGAAATATCATTCATGCCTTGGCTGGTGTCAGAGGGGCGCTGAGCAGGGCAGGGCAGGGGCAGGGCAGGGGCAGGGCAGCAGAGCGCGCTGCAGGGGGGGCTGGGAAGGGCAGAGTGTGGACACAGGAAGGAGCACGCCGCCCCTGCAGCCACTGAGAGGGGCCCCCAGGGTCTCCCTTCCCTACACCGGTGTGCTCCCGGCCCTTGACTCTTTCCCAGCCCACACAAAGCAGCTGCCTGATTCTGTGACTGGGTTCCTGGCTTGTGGGCCATGTTACGGCTTGGAAATTGGCAGCTCTGTGCCTCGCTGGGAGGGAAAGCCTGTGAAGGGAGAAAGAGCAGCATGTGTGCAAGTTTGGCAGACTTGAGAGCCGCTAATTTAGCCATGGGAGAAGAATCAGGCTCCCGGTCTCAGAGGAGCGCTCAGATATTTACAGCCTTTGGGCCACAGTCAACAGCAAATGGGCCCTACATCACTGGGCACCAGAGAATACCCTTCTGGGGCACTCAGTTAAGGAAAACTCATTGAAGATTAAGAAAAATTAAAGCGGGTCATGTGGCTATTCATAAAAAAAAAAAAAAAAAAAAGGTCCAGCTTCCAGCTCTAAAAGGAGACTGGAATGCGAAGACAGATGCCTTACTCAGATCCAGCTACCCGGCTTCTTGAAACCGGCAGGTAAGCAGTTTCACTAACAACCAGCATCTCCCCTAGCAGGGGTAGGTGTCACGCAATGACACCTGTTGAAAACGGACTGTTACACTGGAACACCAAATGAGACTCAGAAGGTAATGAACAATGGACTCCAGTCACCACCGCTGTCATAGATGTGGTACATGAGAAGGCGTTTCTGTTAGGAAGGAATGACCTGACTGACCAATCAAGTGATGCAAACCTTGATGCCAGGCATCACTTGAATCTCTCTTCAACCGCTGCACAAGGTAGCAAAGGATCTTTATGTTTATTTATACAGTTAAATAAAAAGCAAGACTTGTGTAAACAATGGTCCCCCAGGATGAGAAAATATTTGGGAAAGCTGAATTAAAACCTGATTGGCCAGAAAGTGGATTTGACTTAGAAAAATTACATACTCAAGTTAAATGCACTGTAAACAGTTTCAAATAACTGAATAAAGGAGAAAAAGAGTAACTGAGTTGGTGAAAGAATAGCAAAAAACAGCTAAAGCAGTCAAGTCACTGTTAAGGTATTTTATGGAGCAAATTCATACTCCCCAATAAATGGGTTCAAATCTTGACAGTCAATGGAATTAATATTTTCTTTTGTGTAAATAGCAAAGAAATGGGTGAAATAAATAATGAAAAGATACCTGGTATGTGGTAAAGATATTGACTAGAAACTAAAGCAGCTGGTCTGTGTTTATAATTACCAAGAAAACATTCTCTGGGGGGATAAAAAGAAAGGTGTCCCAGTCTAATCTTTTTGTAAATATGCAGATAACAGATTTAAGCTAAAGACACTTGCTAACAGGAGTGTTCTTATCCCTGGAATTTTCCTAGCAAAACTGGCCCTAGAAGCTATGGATTGATAAGGCATGACACCCAGGAAAATGTCATAGAAGCCCATAGCCAATCTAAAGTGGAGATATTTCTTAACTTAAAAAAACCCCTCTTACCATTGACACCTCCCCAAAACCTCATTGATAGACCTCATTTATTACTCTAGGCCAGAGACAACGTCCAATGCAGAAAGAAAGGACAAAGGTAGCTGTAAAGGATGGACTAGACTTTTGATTGTTTTGTGCCCTTAAAATCATTACTGAGTCTAAATAAGACCTTTTATTCATGAATGTCTAATTTGACAGTGAAATCTTTTCTGTTAGATCTATTATGCTAACATTTTTATCCAAAATAGAAGGGCATATAACCATTTATACAGAGTAGAGCAAAAGTAGATTTACAGTTGTTTGTATGGAAAACAATACAATAACTACAATCCAAGAGTAAACTCAGTGTTTCACACACTCACACCTGTAAACCTACTTTTGCCCCACCTTGTGCATAATACCTATTTTAAAAGATGGACACATGAACTATACATTTTGTTAATGATTATCTATAGGGGAGGTAGGTAATATGTTAGAGGACACTAGAATGGAGGCTAGTCTTCTTCCAAGTATATCTTCATTTGTAGATTTTGAATTTGGAACCTCATGTTTAAAATTATTTTAATTTTTTTTTAATCCCAAAAAAGTGAAAGGGGAATGAAACCAATGACTCTTATCGTGTATTGAGTCTGGTGGCTAATACACAGAGACTACACTCAAGGTAAAAATGCTTAAACACAGGCATTTGGTCATATATCCTTTGTGGGACATACTCTAAAGTGAAAAGGGGTAACAAAAACAAATATATATGACCTTTAAATTCTTTTCAGTAATCATATTATTGTTGATGATTATTTTTACTCAGGCTGTTATGTGCTTTATGGGGAAAAGCAAATGAGAAATTATGTTGAAATCAACGAACAGTCATTTGGGTCATATTAGAAAGGAAACGGTAAGATGAGAATAAACAGAAAGCATTAACATGAAATTATGATGTGTGTTTTCTATTTAAAAGGGCTAGAAAACATGTACACAGGTCATTAGCAATGGGCACCCCTAGTGTCCAAATAGTGGTCTCTAATATCATTTGCCACCAAGAAGAACCAAGACTTCCTGGAGAAATGGTGAGTTTTCCATGTATATAGCACAATATTCAAGACAAGCCTGGAACACCCTGTCATTCAAAAAGCAGATCAGCTATGAAATGCAACAAAGATCATGTTAAACACTTCAGGAGCCAAATCACAGAAATTCCCTCTGACCAAAGATGAAACACTTTGACCATCAATGAGACAACTGCAATGGATTGACTGATACACTTAAAGTATCTTTAGATCAATGAGTTCATAAAGATGCTTTTTAAAATTTCCTTGGCCATCTTTGGAGATTGCTAGAAAACCAAACTATTCAGAAAGCTGCTAAATAACAATCAACATTTATCTTGTAAAAACAGTGCTTCTTGGTACCAAAATAGTTGAACTGGGATCATTTTTTAATACAAGTATTCCAGCTAAGAAACATGGAAGAAGAAAATTGAATTACTGACATATTGCAAGCCCTAATGAATTCAGGGATTTAGGCAATACTCATCACTGGCTTCCAACATCACAGGAAGGAGACAACCGGATACACATCTCCTTATACAAGCACACAGTGCCATCTACAAAATATTCCTACCAAAAATTGAACCTGAATGTAATCAAGCTTCCAGTTGTAATGCACAGTAAATACAGGAGACTACACTAGATTCCATAATCCACTTCCTAATGGGTTTGAAACCTGCAGCTCGAAAAGTTACTGATATATAAATCACTCTGCTTCATTACTTTCACAAGACAATGGTCTCAGAAAGGAAAAAAGATGTATCATAACTGTTGCAAGCAATAAAATATTAAGGGCAGGGAAGCAGACGTTCATAACCCTTGGGTGTTTTGCAAACGCAGACTATAAAATCATTTAGGATAAATGACTGCTGAATGACTTGTTTCTAATAAATAGAGATAAAAAGCCACTCTAGTTATAGCAAGTTGCTTGCTCACGGCTGTGAAGTTCGGTTGCCAAAGTTGTCCTGTCTTCTAAAACTCGACTTTGGATCTTTCACAAATTCCAAGTGAGGAAAGGCAGTGGGTGTAAGAGGCAGCCTGGGCTTTCTTTCTCTTGCATCTTCTACTGAACTCCGATTCATCCCCTATTCCTGATAAGAGATTTGCATTCGGATTAGCCACTAGTCCACCAAAGTCCACTTGCTTCAATGACAGTGATGTAGCTTTAATAAGTAATACCCGAGAAGAGCCTGAGGAAAAAAAGGTGTCTCTCTCTGCAAGTGGCTTATTACTCGGGAGTGATTTGAACATTCATCTTCTTTGAGAGTGTACGTAGCACATAAAAGTGAAGGACTTACGAACACATTTTTCTTCCATTATTTTTATTTGTAGAATCAGGTAGCAACCTAGGACAAGGGCTCATGGTAGGTTGATTTGGGTTAAATCATTCAGAACAGCAGTGGGGAACTGTGAAGAGGAAAACAGGAAATGAGGAAAAGGCAGGATAAGGTGTGTCATTAGTTGATCACTGCTATAGGCAACACAGGTATGAACCCTTTCGGGACCCTCTGAGGAGCCATGGGGAAGGAACATCAGAATTGCCCATCCAAAGAATGGAAGAGAGGAAGGAGTCCACTGACTCCTGTCCTCCTTGGTCATGGAGTTGTCCCGGAGGGGTTACATCAGTCACACATCCAGGGTAGTTGATGGACAGGACCACTAACTGGGTTCCCACAGGTGGTCCACACAGCTGAGGAAGCAGCAGAGCCCTGGCAGAAAGCCAGAGACACGCAGCACAGCTGGGCCAGGTGTGGTCAGTCCACTGAGAGCAGTTGGTGGCTGAGAGGACGAGGTAGAGAAGGAGAGAAGGAGTCACCCGAGCCCTGTAATGCTCTGCTCTGCACCGTGGGATAAGTGCTCTTAATGAAGCGATGTACAAAATCCTACGGAAGATTACCTGGAAAAGCAAAGATGACCGTTGGGCTTTGAGGCTTGAGTTGAAGTCCAGACGGTGTATCACAGTACCTTTTTCCTCTTAAGTATCAGATGAATTATAGTCATTATTTCCTGCCCCAAAAGTCTAACATTTCAAAAAGAGGAAGATGAGGAAAATGTATCTGCAGCAATTTTTTTAATCTTGAAAAAGTTTTTAAGAAATGTTTTAGAGCTACAAGTAAATATCTTCCTCTGGATCGTGATTTACACTCGACGACCAGGGTGCGGATGAGGCGTGACCAGGGAGCGGTATGCACCTGCACCCGTGATCTAGTGGCGAGAAGAGAGAAGCTGCATGACACCTCGGTCAACAGTTCTACACGCTGGGAGGAAGCGCACTCACGCACACTCTGAAACAGAAGGATGATTGTTCTTTCCTGATTCTGAAGTGGAATCAGGAAAGTGAGTGTGTAGAAAGACTCAATCTCACTTACCATCAGAGGAATGTGAGAGGTAAAGCCACAGCAAGATACCACTGAATGACTAAAAGTGCATAATATATACCATGGCTAACTGGCTCTTTCATATTGAAAGAGCTGTGACAAACACCCACTCTCAAACCTGTTGTTTCTATATGGCGCATTGTTTGTATCTTATTCTGTTGTTAAACTTTCCTTTCAAAAGAAAATGTTTATGTTTTTTGCTTGCTTGGTATTAAAAGAACGAGCATATCTCTTATCTAAATAAAGTTAACAGAGGTTTAAAAACCACCTAAAAAGATTTTAAAATACATAGTTCATTTTAGAAATCTCACAAAACACAACTCTCCAATTCAATGTTTTATATGGTTGTGACTTTGATCTAGAACATCTGTGCTTCATTTTCTCTCCATATTATAAACAGTTATAATTTATATTTGAACCTGTGATTCAGAGTGATAGATTCACTGGTAAAATTAGGATACACTGAAATTTATCTTATTTTTTATACTGATAGCTTTACAGGCATTTATAACATTACTTCAAGTAACTGATAAATTATTCTAGATTATTTCCTATCCAAAACTGGCAAATTGTAGCCATATCAAATTAGTTACTATTGTCAATTTTAAAAATAATTTCTGAATTTAATCAAAGATGCCTATCATTGCCACCATAACATGTAATTATAGTGCTTTTATGTTTTATTTTTCTTGGAAAGGGAAGTATCCTCTTACACCTGCTCTCTTTTCAGACAGAGAAGATACTTAACAAATGAAAAAAGATGGTAAGTCACTTTTAACCAGCCATAATGATTATTTAACGGAACAGCATAAACTTGAAGTGAACACCACTTACAGTTGATTTTATAACAGTGTTTTATTAAGGTATATTTTACATGTAGTAAAATCATGTATCTCAAAACAGATACAGCTTAAGGAATGTTGACAAATGTATGCAGGTATATACCATCATCTAGATCAAAATACAAAACATTTCCAGCACCCCGGGAAATTCTCTCATGCTCTTTCCCAGGTGTGGGGGTCCCCCACCCTTCCGCAGAGCCGTGTGGGTCTGACTCAGGGTAGCCTGGTTTTGCCTATGACTGACCTTCATGTACAAACAATTACACAGTATGTTGCATCTGGTTTTTCTCAGCATAATGCTTTTGGGAGGCATCTAGGTAGTTGCATGTATTAAGAAGCCACTCTTTTGGATTTTTATTTCATCTTTATTGTATTTTTTCCCCATTTCCATTTAGTCCCCTCAGACCCACTCCCCCAGCAATCACCACACTGCTGAGTGTTCCACTGTCCGACTGCATCAGCTTATCCATTCTCCTGTGGATGGGAATTGGACTGTTTACAGTTTGGTGCTGTTAAAACAAAGTTGCTATGAACATTCATTTCTCCTGAGTATACAGCTAAGAATGAAACTGCTAAATCATTGGGTAGGTCTGCATTTAACTTTAGTAGAAATTGCCAAATAGTTCTCGAGTGGTCTTCCATTTTACATTCTTACCCATAGTGTAGCGAAATTCAGTTACTCCACATTCTCACTAATGTTTGGTATTCTCAACATCTTTCCAATTTCAGCCAGATAGCCATGGTATATATTACGCACTTTTAGTCACTCAGTGGTATCTTGCTGTGGCTTTACCTCTCACGTTCCTCTGATGGTAAGTGAGATTGAGTCTTTCTACACACTCACTGGCCTTTTGTGTATTTACCTCTGCCAAGTGTCTGTTCAAATCTTTTGCACAACTGCCTTATCTTGCTGTTACTGACTTTCAGTTCTTCATATACCCTGAGTAAGCGTTCTCTGTCAGCTATGTGTATTCTGAACATTTTACCCCAACCTGTGACTTGCTTTTTCACATTTTTCCTGGAGGCTTTTGATGAGGAGAAGCTGTTAATTTTGATGAAGTTCATTTATTTATTTTTTCTATTTTAGTGAGTGCTTTTTATATCCTATTTGAAATCCATCCCCTTCAGATAGTGAAGATTTTCTCCTGAAATATTTTACTTCACCAATCACAACTAGGTTCATTTTTCTATAGGATGTTAGGTAGAGGTCAAAGTTCATACTTCTTCATGCTTGTCCAGTTATTTCGGCACCATTTGTTGAAAAGACTATCCTATCCCTTTTAAATGTGTTAGCATTTTTGTCAAAAATCAATTGACTCTAGGCAGTTCTCTTTCTGACAGAAAAATGTATTTGTCTAAATTTATGCCAAGGTCACACTGTTCTCACTACCGAAGCTGAGTAATAGTCTTGATTCATGCAGTAAAAAGTCCTCCAACTTTATTCTGCTTCAAAATTATTTTGACTGGGGTCCTTCACCATTTTTTAAACATTTTTTTAATTGTATTTTTTGCATTACCATTGAATCAGCTGGTTAACTTCCACCCCATAAAAACCTTCTAAGACTTTTAACTGGGATTGCATTGACTCTACAGATTGCTTTGAGGAAACAAATTAGATAGTTTATTTTCTCCGGAAGAGACAGTCCAGATAGAACACTCTACTATGCGGTTCGGAACCCAGTCTCTTGTCTTCCTACTCAGCCATCCCTGAGCTGCTGCCTCGTTGACCAATTAGCTCATGTGTTACACAGGGATTCAGTCAGCAATTCAAGAATAAAAGCAAAGGACAAAACATGTATGGCAACCAAGTCTTTCAACTTTAAAGCACCTTCTCGTGATGCCCCACCAAACACTATACATAATACTTATATACCATGGATAGGAACTGTTTTATGGTGTCATTTCTATTTGCAAAGAAACCTGGGAAAATGCAGTTTTTGAGAAGAGCCCCTAGGAGTTAAACCTCTCTTGATAAAGAGGAGAAAGTATACTGTTGGGTAGGCAACTGGGTATCTGTACTAGTGATGAAGGTTTTATGCAAAACTGCTAATCTCTGAGTTAAGAAGGCTGGAGAAGGACCAGGTTCTGTGGGGAAGTTCATAGGTGATCTACTAAGATGGCTTCCAGCTCTGCAATGCACTATAACTGAAAATTTGATGTTTGAAAAAAAAAAAAAAAAATGAGTACATCCCACACATTGTTTAATAGCATTAAGAAAATGGCTTTTCTTTATAATAAAAGCAGAAGCTGTTACCCAAATTTCTCTCCTTCCAGAGTAAAAATAGTCATAAGACAGGAAAACAGTTCATTAAATAACACATGTATCTTAATTATGTCTTAACAGATATGGATCTTCTGTCCAACTAAGTCATTGTTTTCTACCCAAGTCAAGAATGGACAAAAGATTCTGAGTAAAGAATTGATGTATATTACATGGAGTTCAGAAAGATGCAAATCAGGTGCTCCTGTCTCGGGCTGACTGAGGTTTAGGGAAGCAGGAGGAGAAATAATGATTTGATTGACAGGGCCAAGGATGCTTGGGGTAAGGGTGATGCAAAACAGATGTCAGAGCTCATCTGTTAACATGACGGCTCCTGGACTAAGTAACTCAGAGAAAGCTTTCAACTTTACAGGTACAATCATCTACAACCTTCCACTTCCTTGTTAATCTATACACCATTTGCCGGAGAGATACTGTACTTTCATTGACCTTTATGAAAATACTTATTTTGTTGAAATGATTCACTGTATTTTGAAAGAGATTATACTTTTCATCTGTTTACCTCAAAGGGTATAGAGAAGTGACAGATGTGGTCACGCCCTACACCCCTATACGTCAGGTTTCCCTATTATCCACGCGTCAGATTCTGGTTGTTTCCATTCTTGTCCAAGCAGTGTGTTAAAACTGAAAGTCATGAAGTATTCCAGGTCATGGCTAAATGCAAACAAAAAGGTGGGGATTGGAGGTGAATTGTGCATTTGTGAAATAGCTGTTCTGAAGGGCTGTTCATTCTGTCACATCTGTGATAAGACAACATTCTATTTCAAGATGATCAAAGGTAAGATAAAGCCTGTATGTGTAAGTTTCTCAGTCAAGCTCTCAAACCTGCAGCTCTAAAATCATGCAACCACACCCCAAAGCACTCTAATTTCTGCAAGTAGCTCCCTCACAGCGGAGGAAACAACACTCAACCCCAAACCCTGACTCTTTCCAACTAGGCTTAAATTTATTGTACTATCTTCTTAAAGATGTTTTATATTTAAACTTTGATACAGTTTATATTAGTCATATAAACTATTGTTTTTAAGAGTTTCAGCTCCAGCGAGGAGGGGATAGACTCCTTTGCCAAAGCAAAGGGGGCAACAATAAAAAAGGTTGAATCCTAGTTCTTTCCTTCCGGGACGCTATTTGACTATTACGGAGACTTCTGCTGGGGCTTGGTGCGGAGACAAAGGCTTAGCTCGCTGCAGTGGAACCCCTCTGCCCTGGCCAACGGGACAGTCAACTTCTTCCGAGGGTAAGCCCACAGTAACTCGTAAACTGAGGAGCCAAACATCACATCGCTTTAAGGAGCCGAACTATAAGAAGGTAGTAGATGGTGAAAAACCAGAGAAACAAGCCATCTTCATATGAGGGTCCTGGGTCATTTGCATGTAGGTTCCAGTCCCAGGCTGGTCACCTGGCCAGACTGAGTCACAACTGTCAGCCCCAGATGCAGAAGTCAAGGAGCCCACAGTGAAGGTTAAGAGAAAAGAGGGGAGGAAGAGGTCAGGCAGCTTCAGGACTGGGAAGAAGAGCAGAGGGGAAGGTATGCTGACCAGGGAAAAGGGATGGGCTAGAAGCAGGGAAGGCAAAGTGAAGAAAGAGCACGACAGGAAGGAGGAGGCAACCAGGAAGGCACCATCTGGGGGAAAAGGCAGGCAAGTCAGTCCGCCATGGTGCAGAGACAAGGACCCTCTGTCAGGCTCTTCTGAACACAGACTCACCACATGGTTGTGGCCACACAGCACACTCAGGGTTCTGGGAGCACGACCCCAGCCCCCCACCCCAGGAGAGCATCTGGCTCACCCCTCTAAGGGAGAGGAGCATGCTGCAGCCCTGAACCATCCACACAGTGGCAGGGAGCTGTTCTCCTTCGGCGACAGCTTCAGAGATGAGACTCCAATTGGGCAAGTGTAGGAGTTACCTGGGCCACTGTGCCTGCTGCCCCCACGGGCCAGTACCGCTTCCGCCCAGTCCACAGAGAGAGCCTGTAGGGTCCCCACAGGGAACATGGCTGCTACAGGGAAACCCAAAGCCATGCTGCCCCCATGGGTATTTATAGTCTATTCATAATACCATCAGTCCACACACAATTTACCAACTGGAAGTCATTTTTATCATAAGCCATGGTGCCTAGAAACCTAGTTGACATTTTTATCTTTAAGAGATTACCAAGGGAAGAGAACAAGGGAGTTAACTGAAGGTCACATTCTCAAGTAGCAAGGGAGATAATCCATTAACCCTTTATTCACACCAAGAATCTGGTACCAGCTACTGCAGGATTTTTCTCCCACTGTTCTGGAAGTGTAAGTCTATACTAAGAGCAGTGAAAGAGACTCAGGCTGTCCACAGCGAGTCTGTTCAGCACAGTTACCCTACTAGGGGCTTGTGCATACATATCTCCTCTGTGCAAAAATGTTATCACTGCTCTAACAAGAATTAAGTTTCCAGAAAACTCACAGCTGGAACGTATCCTCATTCATTTTCTACTTACAAATCAGGTTTTTATCTTGGGTGCCGTTTACGCTGAGGGACAGACAGGGTAAAGAGCTTTGTGGCTTCTTTTATCTTCTGATCCATGAATGGCAAACAGCTGAATTTTGCCACATTTGGTGGAAATAACCACAAGGGATTTAAGCTCCGCCCTCCCGTTTGGTCTCTCCTCCTGGTGCTCTGATGCCAGTTCTCACTGTGGAGACCATGTAGGAAATGTAAAAGGAAATTCAGATTGATACTTTAAACATATGTATGAACACACACACACACACATACCTCCTAGTTAAGAATTTTGTATTTTTAGCCCTGGCTGGTGGCTCAGTAGATAAGGCGCTGGCCTGCAAACCCAAAGGTTGCTGGTTCAATTCCCAGCCAGGGCACATAACCAGGTTGCAAGCCAGGTCTCCAGCCAGGTCCATAGCTAGAAGCAGGTGAGGGGCAACCGTGCATTGATGTCTCTCTCCCTCCTTGCCTTCCTCGCTTCCCCTCCCTCTAAAAAATAATACAATAAAATCTTTTTTAAAAAAAGAACTTTGTATTTTTATTTACTTACTTTCCACACATTTCTTCTTCTAGATAAGAAAAGCACCAAATGCTGTCCGTGGCTGTCAAAATTAAAATTCCTCATGAGTGTTTGAAACCAACATTATTTTCTTTGCTTTCCTTCATATCTGTGATGTGTTTGTAACTAAATTTCCAAATAACTTAAAAAGTGTAATACATTAGGTAATTAGAGAAAGATCCAATATGTTCAGTTACTTAGAAATGACATTTCAGTTTACCTTTTTCCAGACAATTATAGTCAAATGCTACACGTTAGATTACTTTTTATATTCCTTAAATACAAAATTATATGAAAGATTTCAGTTGGCTAGATGATGCAAAGTATGAAAAGGAGCAGGGAGATATCATGATATTTGGAATTCACGGTAAAACCAGTTTAGAAAACTGAAGTACCCCATGAGAAGCAGGCACTAATTTTCAGGTCTCAGTCCAAGAACTTTCCTAAAGGTTATTTCTATAAGAAATCTATCTTGAAGCTCCTTAGGAAGACAGCAAGTACAAAATACAGATTGTCTAAAACTGGGCCTGACTCTTGTGTTTCCTGCTTTCAACCATTAGTTTAGACATTGATGTCATATTTTCAGAGAAACACAATAATTCTCAAAAGTAAACTCGAATAAGAGAGCATAATTGGGAGGAGCCAGGTCAGTAAGAGTCAAAGACTGTGAAGTAGATACATGAAACAAATGTACTGTCTCTGGAAAAGACTATACCGATACATTTCTATACAGACAGTCTTTTGTGAACTTTTCGAGGAGGATTTTCTTAGCAAACTATTCTAACAGATGACAAGCATTCTTTTGCTCTGCTTAGTTTTATTGTTATTATGCAAGCTTAAGAACATCCTAGGAGAAGTAAAAGTTCTTGAAAATTAAAACAATATTCTTCACATTACTGTCCCAGAGATTAATTTACTATTACAGGAGTTGACTGCCTGAAGCAAAACCATGATTCTTGATTATTGACTGTCCTGATATATACGAAACCAAATTACTCTGAGGGTATTTTTAACTTTTAGAATTTATTAATTTGTACATAATGATTATGTAATATTTTAACAAAATAATCTAATTATCCTATTCACTCAGTACTGTCATCACTTTATAAAAATAAACTGATATTTTTTATCTAATAAAAGTAAACCTAAAGATGAAACTTGAAAATCCAAGTAGACCTAAGTTCTTTACCATCTTACGGACAAGTTATAAACCTCTTGGCTTTAGTTTTCTCACCTATATGGTGAGAATAATCACATAATAGGGGGATTTTTTTATATCACATGACAGCTTAGGACAATCAATCATATTTTTCAATTTTGGCATGTCAGTTGAAAGGCGACATACAAAGCTATGTGGTGGTGCTCCAGAGGCGCAATCGGTTAGCATGTGGTACTTATACAAAGCTATACGGTTATTCTTCTGAAAAATGTAACTGTGAACAGCTAGGTTTTCCACATTAGAGTTAGCAGAAAAGTCAAAATAAGGAAAAGAAAATATCTAAAACCTCATTTAAATGAATCTCAAGGCTCCAAAGGGAAAACGACTACTGAGAGGCATTTTAAATGTCTTTAAACTGAACAATCACAACAACAACAACAAAATTTCATTATTACTTTAAATTTTTTAATTTGTTGTAATATAGATAAGAGGTGGGCATCAATTGACATTTTCACATCTATAGGATATAAATTGTCAACCAGGTAAAGAAGAGAATGGTTAAATTTGGACATAAAGAATCCAAGTTTAATACTTTAAATGAGTCTAAGAAAAGCCATGCCTGTTTATCCCTGGTGCTGAATGCAAAGTGACATGGTATACACTCAATAAATGAATGGTGAGTAAATCCAGAAACACATGAATACATTTTTTTGAAATACACAAATTTAAAGTATAATCTAACCATTTAAAAAGTTCCCTCAAAGAAACATTTTCATAAAGTTACTTTATTATACCTGCATGTCTCTCTCTATTTCTGAATAGCTAGTATATGATAATGCAAATTTAGAGTAAATAATGAGTTTTTATAATAATCTTTCATTTTGCAAAAATAATGATTTTAAAATTCATTAGAAAACCCAACTATATTAGTAAAACAAAAACTATGTCAACATAACATTTTTGAACATTTACAATACATACAAGGTGTGGTAAAGGTGGGTTTACAGTTGTTCGTATAGAAAACAATACAGTAATTAAGAAATAATAATACAAGAAGAAAGTTTCACGTACTCTCACCTGTACTTTTGCCCCACTCTGTTCTAAACATATATTTTAAAGTATACATTTACTTGAAAATAAGAAATTATACATAATTTGGATTAGCATTTCCCTTACATTGTTGGAATTAGTGAGGTTTTACTATGACCACATGATTTATAACCAAAAAATAATGTGTTGAAATTATGTAGTAATGAGTTAGAAAAAAATCTTTATATTTACAGGCAAAGTTCACCTTCTAAATATTGTCCCGTAATGTCATTCAAGAAAAATGCTCCTACAACTTTTGAAAACAGAAATACAATATACTGAGAAATTTAATTTTGCTTCAACAATAACTAATTTATTTATTCCTTTAGAGTATAAAATAAATTAACTCATTATTTTTCATTATAGCTCCCTGCCCAAAAGGAAAAGGGACAAAGAAAATAAAGACAATGGCTAGAAATAAATCATCATCAAATTTCCCCATGTGAGATGGCCATATTAAAGAGATTAATAAAGGCTATTGCTGGTGAAGTTATAAAGAAATCAACATTAACACATAGACTTTGAGTCAGTTATCTTCTAAGACTTTATCCTATGGAAGTAATCAGACAACTTGAAAAAGAAGTAAATGTAACGCTAGTCATCAAAGTGTTACTCAAAAATTGGAAATAATCTAAATGATTATATCCTATTATGTAAGATTGCTGCCTATTATATAAATACATCTTCTATTAGGAAAGCTAGTACGTAAATTATGGAATTTATGCATTCTATGCAGTAGACTCTAACGTAGCCATTAAAATCAAAGACACGGTTAAACATTTTGACATGATAAGATATGCATGATATTGAATATGGTAAGTAGGCCACAGAGCAGAAGCCGGAGAGGGTGTTAAGCAACTGAGTGACGGGTTTAAATTTTTAGTAGGTAGACCAGCCCGGCTTCCGAGCAGGATGGGTGGGTGTAAGGGGCAAAGGCTATTTCGGAGGCCCTGCCCTAGCTGAGGTCACACAGGCTGAAGGCCTAACCCACAGCAGAGACTGGGGATGAACATGGGGTAGTAAATTAGAGAAACATTTATGAGGGGAAACTGTGAAGACTCAATAAATCCGAATACAGAGAGTGAGAGTATCTTGGAAAAATCTCCCGTTTCTCTACATGCTGATCTGAGGTACTGGGGTGCCCTGGATTGAGGCTGAGCAATTCGGGAAAGAAGCCAGTTTACGGGGAAAATGGAGGAGCCAAGTTTGGGACTTGCTGAGTATATAAGTCACACTGGTGTGTACACCAGACGGAAGCTGACACATGCAAGCTCCATATCAGCAAAAGAAAATGTATGTTTAACATCTGATAAATGAGCACTGACAAAATGCACACTATACAGATGGTAGAGAGAAAGGAGATGTTAATACGGACTAGAAGAGTCATCAAAGATTTCTTTGAATAAACGAAACTTGATTTAGACCTTGAAATATGTCTATCAGAGACGGGTCGGGGGACGGGTATAGAATGAGAAAAGGTACATGGGAGAAAATATGTGTGGTCACTAACACCACTGCCTTTTTAGAAGGCATGAGCTTTGGCGGACTGTGATGGCTCAATTCATGAGTACCCTGGAAGTTTATCTTGGGGACAGTAATGGTTTGTGATCTGGGGAAAGGCATCGTAAAGACTATTTCAGAAAGATAAGGTTGGCAGCCTAATCTGGAGACATTACAAGGGAACCATATAGCAATCCTGAAACTAATTTTACAGTGTCTTTCAACCTTCAACTGATACGTGAAATCACTTGTCAGTACGTATAAAATTAAAACTACAGTTCATGCTGAAGTTGGTGATGTTTCTATAGTAAGTAGAACACCTCCCAACTCCCATAAAGAAAGTTTATAAGGTTAAAGTGGCAATCTGAAGATACTTAAAGACAAAACAGGAATGCTGACCTCTTCTTAAAATAGGAAGGAGAGGCAAAGGAGGGGCATATGGCAGCAATTTAGACGCCGGGATTTGTAACTGCCATTTTTCACTGTTCTAGGTACACAGCTGAAGTCATGCAGATAACAGTGAGAGTGTCACAAGGAGAGGCCGGTAGGAAATATCACACACTGAACACGTCAGTTATGCAGAAGCACTCACTTCCTTACAGTGAGGTCAACGAGAGCTCCAAGAGGTTATTGTAAAAAGATTTATGTTTGCAATCAATGACAGGATTTCCACTTACCTTCGTAGTCCCACCACGTGTGGAGAGGCCTTCCTGGGTCTCTGAGCGGGGCTGGAGGATCGATGAAAACTGGAGCACGAAGTTTCAGCATCACCCCTCCCTTCCTCAGCTCCAGCGGGACAGACGCTGGCTCGGGCTGCACTGGAAAGCCATCCCAAGTGGGCTCAATTTTAAAATCCATTTTGGATGCTAAAGAAAAAATATATGAAAACAAACTCTTTAACCACACGCCCAGGTTTCCTTTAGTTAGGAATGAAATGGAAATGTCTACGTCCAGTAGCGGGCAGGACAGGACTGCAGCAGTGACCGGGGCGCAGTTTTGCAGAGTCCAAAGGCCATTTGTGTTATTACAAATCGCAGACGCTGAGTTCCACTGTAAATCGTGTAGTTGGATACTAAAAGTTTTGTTGACTTTAAGTCTAGATCCAAAATCATTTTATAAAACTGTAATTAAGCCCACTGCAGAAATTGTCCATGTACTTAACAACTACAAGAATTATGAGTTTATATGTCATCCTTTGTCATTTACTGTAAAATGTGCAGGTGTCTAAATTATTGACCACCTGGGAACCAAGATCTTCATAATAAAATTCAATTTGATGAAAATAATGCTATAAATCAGCAGAAGCACTGCTGTTAACGACTGTTCTTTTGGCTAAAACCTTTCTTCATTTTTGGAGGGAAAACATGGGGCCTCAGCCACTTGAAGGTTGGTAAACTTGAATATTGTCTTCCTTGGTCTCAGGGTGGGGATTTCCTTAGTCTGGTTCCAAGTTCAAATGATGGCAGGTTCTTTTTCTATTTTCAATTGGAGAAAAAGGGTTAACCAAACAAGTGGTCATTTAACACTTAAATATCAAAAATTGAAAAGGCTAAGTACATAGGGCATAAGCAGCATTTGCATTCTGTATGGTTTCTCTAAGGATTAAATGGAAGACATAGTATTATATCAATATTTTGTTGAAAACTATGAATTGGGTATTTTACAAACATTACCTAATTTCACAAGAAACTTGCAGATGAAGTATTGTCTCCAGTACAAACTGATGTGTTCAAGGTCACATGGCTGGCAACTCAAGAAATGAAACCAACCTCAGCCATGTCCTCCCAGATGAAGCCTTTTCAGGAATCTGCAGAGATGAAAACCATATTTTAGGAGTAGTGAATTTGCCAAATTATACTAGGTCCTTATGCCTTCCTTGTTCAGAAGATAATCTTGATCAGGAAATGATGTTTTCAGTCTGTGATTTATGTATCTAAAATCTTTGAGGGCATTTCCTTGCTTCATGTTATTTTTACTGCAAGTAATAAAGTACTAAATTTTGAACACATTTATTTCAGCGAATGTGTATGGAATACCAACTATATGTCAAGCTTCAGGAGATACAACTACATAAACTCTGTGTTACGTAAGGAATCCAACATCTCTGAAAACTTTTTCCTGAAGCATGTAGGTGTTCCTAACTTTCGGACATGCTAACAAATTTTAATAGATAATCTTTAAAATTAAAAAGCTCTGGTCTTGCAACCCATTTGCAAGTAACTTAGAAAAGGGCAAGTTCAGCAGTTTATATTGAAATAAGCTCATGAGCGATAAAACTGTTTAAGTTGATGTGGAATTTCGTTCTGACTTGCATGGAATGAAATACCTCAACAATAAATTTATTTTCTTTAGTTAAAATATCCAGACCCTTTCTTCAAAAATAAATATATAACCTTCTATCCAAACTTTTGGTACTAGTAAGTACCTTCTTATAGCACATAGGACTCGGTAAGAATAAACAAAAATATCCAAAATTAAATCTGATTCTGATGCACTATGCTGAGGTCATAAGTTATTCTCCTAACTTGGAGCTTGACAATTCTTCACAGTCCTGGCGAACTATAGCTCAGCACCTAGGAAGTTTTGGTAGATTCATTCATTCTCCATTGTACCACCGACATGCTGCACACGTTCAAGGGACCCCTGTCCAATCCAGTGGGTTTCCATTAGAAAACATTCAACTCCCAGCTCTCTGACAATCATCTCTATCTCTAAATGGATTAAACCATTCGCATTAGTGAGCTCCTAAAAGTGGCCTGTCTTAAAAGAATATTTACTATTAACATTGTTTATCCCCACATTAACTGCTGTTCTTCACATTACTTTCATCAAAAAAGTAAAAAAGTAATCATTTTAAATGACTTTTCATGCTTCCCATGTACAGACCTTTAAAAGAAAATGAAGGTTGAGAAAGGAGACAGAGCCTTGGAGCATTAAAAGCTTAAGAGAGGGCCCTCCTGGCTGGTGTGGCTCAGAGGATTGAGCACCAGCCTGTGAACCAAGGGTCGCTGGTTCAATCCCCAGCCAGGGCACATAACCAGGTTGCAAGCCAGGTTTCCAGCCAGGTCCCCAGCTGGAGGCAGGTGAAAGGCAACCATACATTGACATCTCTC
This sequence comes from Noctilio leporinus, assembly GCA_004026585.1. Lineage (NCBI taxonomy): Eukaryota > Metazoa > Chordata > Mammalia > Chiroptera > Noctilionidae > Noctilio > Noctilio leporinus. The sequence goes on from PVIW01000146.1 coordinate 604,868, forward strand.
TCCCTTTCTGCCTCTCTCCCCTCCCCTCTAAGGAAAAAATAAAATCTCAAAAAAAAAAAAAAAAATAGAAAGAAAAAGAAAGAAAGAAAGAAAAGGAAAATAAAAAAGCATGAAAACTAGTGGCTAGCTTCAAGTTAACATGTTTATTGCTGGCATGGAAATGCACTCCAATGGTATCTGTTGGGGGGAAAAACTGATAGGGTTTACATCTAGACAAACTCAAAATTTAGCAATGCGAACGGTGTTCCATCTATAAATGCAAACTTTTGCCTAATGCTTTTCTTGCAAACACGTCACTTGTGCCTTGCTTTTATGTTTTGTGGAAGCAGCGTTCTCTCCAAGAACAGCTGCTGAACTTGCAGGAACCCTGCGGTACTTCCGACCCCGAGCCCCGGGGTTGCGCAGGAAAACTGTCCAACAGCAGCTGCCCCCCACCCCCCCCCCCCCCCCCCGCTCCCCAGAGCCACAGACGGCGCAATGGCACTTGGTTTCTGGGGCCCTCCCAGTCCTTACTCAGGGGTCCTCCAGGGGGTCAGGCTGGGCGGTGACCTCCGAGAACGCCAGTCTGGGCGTCACCCCAGGTCGCAGACCCCTAGGGCCCCCCCACCCCGCTTTGAGACGCGGGCTCCCCCCGCCCGGAAGTGCTAGGGACCAAAGACACCCGGGGACCGAAAACAGGGATTTAGCGACCTACCTAAATGTACAATTGGGGGGTTTCTTACAAGAAAAAAGAGTCAAACAAGATAAAAAAGCACGGGGGTGCCGCCCCCCAAAAGCGCAGGCCCCCGGCTTTCCCGCCACCACTTCGCGGGCTCGGGGGGCGGCCCCCCGCGGCCCCAGTTCCGGTCACCGCCGGACAGGGAGCCAATCGCGTGCGAGGAGCGGGGCAGCGTGAGGGCAGCGGCGCTGACAACGCGTGATGACGCACGTGGCGTCACGTCTCCAAGGAGCGGGCCCCGCCCTGGGTTCAAAGTGGCCGGGCGGGCAGAGAGCGCTTCCGCGGCTGGTGGGATAGGCGCCCCTCGCTCCGCGGAGGACGCCGCCTCCGCGCTGCCCGCCGGGTTCCTCCGCGGTCTCCCCAGGGGCCTGACAGAGCCCCGACTGGCCCGCCCGTGTCCACCGCGTCCCAGACCCACCCGGCGGGGGAGTCGTGCCCTCGCGGGAGAGGATGCCCGCGGCGGGGCCGCAGCGAGCCTGACTCCGAAGCCTCCGTGGGGCGCGGGGACGGGCGGGGACTCGGGAGGCGGCAGCGCGGCTCCCGCGGGCGCGGGGTGGGAGATGCAGATCGCGCCGCGGGACCGCCACCCGAGCGCGGGTCCCCGCACCGCCAGCTCCGCGTCTCTGGGCGGAAAGAAAAAGTGCTGAAGCGCCCAACTCCGACTCTGTCCGCGTGGCCACAGAAGTCGACCCTCTGGGAGAGAAAAGTAAGCTCCGTGGTCCCTGACCGGGGATGCTGAGGCTGAGTCAGTGGCCTCCAGCTCCCGTGGTGCGAGCGCGCGTGGGAGCGCGGACGGGTGCGGGAGCAGCGCGGGGCCGGGGGGCGCGCACCTCCACCGAGCCGTTTGGGAGAAGTTGGCAGGTTCCCTGCGCGCCCGCGGGACGCGGCGGGGGACCCGCGTGGGTTCGGCTGCGCCTGCTCTGCGGAAGGTGGAGGGCAAAGCCCGGGAAGTTGCGGGGTCTGCACAGCCCTGGCCGTCGGTGCAGAGAATGTTTCTTGCCCCCCCTGTTCAGTTCTGTGCCCGCGCTACAAAAGCAGAGCTGCTAAGCTACCAAGATGAAGCGGCCAGTTCCACCCTCCAGGAATTCGAGAAGGGAAATCTATAAATTCCATTAATACACCCAAGTGGCCGCAACTAACTGCTAACTCCTTCGCCTCGGGCTCCCCACGGTTGCCGGCGTGAGGATTCCTTCCAGGAGTGCTTGAACTATGGGAAGGGTTCAGACCGGCACACAGTTGCTTGGCAAATACTGCCTAGTACAGGCTTAGCAGGGACAGTGGTCAAGGAAGGTGCCATCTGGGCTGAAGCTTGAAGTACTAATAATGAATTTGCCAGGCACCCGGAATAGAACAGGGGAATAGGAATATGCTTAGTGAATGACACCCCAGGAGGGTGGCGTGGAGAAAATATGGTTTATATGGAGAAGGGACCAGTGCGGCTGAAAGGCAAGAATGGAGCCAAGTGGGCCAAGGGTTTGTCAGCTCCGGGTTAAGGAATTTGGACCATTGCACAGGTTCCAGGAACCACTGAAGAGAAATCACTTGAGAATGGCATGATCAGCTTGTGGTTTGGAAAACCCAGTGTGGCTGTTACGAGGAACGTGCATTATATAGTGTAGCACAGTACAGTTATTAGATGACTGTCATCTAGGTAAGAATGAACCAAGGTTGGTACAGTGAGATTAGAGATTAGGGCACCTGGGAGGAGGTAGAGGGCGACTAGGTGTTCGGTTTGGGCAACAGGGAAGGAGGAGGAAGGGGAATGGTAGGTTCCATTTTGGAGGCATTAGGGACCAGCGGGGAAGAACTCAGCCCCTGGGTTGGGTCTGTCTGGATTCGCACCTTAGGTCTTGCTCTTTCTAGGTCTTTGACCTTGGGTTCATCGCGTAGCAACTCTGGGTCTCAGTTTTCTCATTATAAAATGGGTGCAAATAGCTCAACCACCCTCATGGGATTGCTCTGAAGATTAAATGAGATGATGCAAATGCATCACTCCACATGGTGTCTGGCACATGAAATGTAACGATGCTTTAACAGTAGCATTATTTCTTAGCTGTGTGAATGATTGTACCCTGAAACCTTTCTAAACTCACTCATTCTAGTAGGTTTTTTGTAAAACTCATTGGATTTTCTACATAGACAACATTTTTACCTTAATAAATAATGGCAGTTTTACTTCTTCCTTTCCAATTTAAACACGTTTCATTTTCTTGCACTGATTAGAACCTCAAGTACAGTGGAGTGGACATCCTTGTCTTGTTCCTGGTTTTAGGGAGAAAACCTCTTGTCTTTCAAAATTAAGTATACAGAAAAACATTTCTGGATTCTCTTCCATTGGTCAGTTTTGTTTATTCATATATGACTATCATACTACCTAAACTACCATAGTTTTGTAACACACCCTGATATCTGATACAGCAAGTGTTCCCCTGTTCTTACTTCAAAAAAATGTTGTAGCTATGCTCATTGCATTTCCATCTATATTTTTATTTTTTTTAATTTATTTTTATTGTTGTATCACATCCATCCCCTTTTTACTCCCCTCTGTCCCCCTCCCCACCCACCCACTCCCCCTCAAAGTCAGTCCCACTTGTTGTCCATGTCCATGGTGCTTCCATCCATGTATATTTTAGAATCAACTTTTACATTTCTGAAAAATCCTCTCCAGGAATACGAATTGGGATTGCATTGAACCTAGAGATGAATTTGTAGAGAATTGACATTTTGACAATATGACACCTGTAAGCAACAAATATCTGTCCACTTACTCGTCTTTAATTTACCTCCTAAATGTTTCACAGTTTTCTATGCAAGAGTCATACTCACCTTCTGCTTGCTTTATTTCTAGATACTGATATTTTTATTATACTTTAAATGAAGTCTTTTATTATTTTCTAATTTTATGTTGCCAGTATATAGAAATCTAATTCTTTTTCTTATATTGACTTGTATCCAACAATCTTGCTGAACTTAATTCCTGATTCTAAGAATTTATCTTTGTGTTCTTTTCCACTTACTGAATACACACAACTATAAGTAATGACAACTTTTGCTTCTTTTTGTCTTAATACCTTGTATTCCTTTTATTTGCCTTATTGTGTTAATTTAGACCTCCAGTAGAGTATGAATATATGTCAAAAGAATTTATCTTTTGCCATTCCCAATGTCCAAGGGAAAGTTTTCAACATTTTCACCTTAGATATGACCTATGTTGTATGTTTATGGAGGAACCCATTATGTAAAGGAAGCTCCCTTTTATTCCTACATTCCTAAAGCTTAATCCTGAACATATCTTAAGTTTCTTTGGATGGCTTTTTCTGTAACTTCTGAGATGATTTTATTTATTGATCCTCTTTATAGTGTGCTGGTTTTCTGTTCTTTTTAAGAGTGACTAGTCTTTGTGATTTACTTCACCCTCTCTGGATTTAATTTGCTGCCCTCTTTTTAACTTTTGGGAATGGTTGTGTAGTTCGTTGACCTCAGCCTTTTCTTCTAGTATATGCAATCAAAGCCATAGATTTTTCTTTAAGCAGCTTTCAAGGTAGATATTACATTTTCACTGCCATTCAGTTTACAGTACTTTCAAATTTGTTTTGTAATTTCTTCTGAGACCTGTTGGTTATTAATGAGTAATATTTTTAACTTTAGAGCATATGGAGACTTTCCCTTTACTTTTCGGTTCTCGATTGCTATTAATTATGCTATTTAACCTGTTTTCCTTGGCTTCACACTTATGATTGTTAAGGCTTGCTCCATTTCAGTTTTAAATGTTACAGGTAACCTTGAAAAAATGAGTATTGCACATTTATTAGGTGCTGTGTTCTGCTACAAATTAAAAATATCACCTTGTACAATACTTACTGAGAACCCTTGGCTTTATTCTGGACCGCCTTTTCCATCATTTCTTGCCTACTCCTGCATAATTTGGATTCTTCACCCTGCAGTTTCTCCTTAATGTGGGGCTCTATCCTGGAAAATAATTTCAACAGATTTTAATAATTCTAAAGAATATGGCTACAGCTAATCTTTCCAACTCTTTTTTATTCATAATAGCAAGAATTTAAAAAGAAACATGCAGGGTATTCTTTGACTTCTGCTCACCTGAAAAGAAAGCTAGAAGAGACAGAAAATTAAAAGTTATGAGATCAGAAAAATTTGTCCTTTGCAGCTGTTGTTCTTTCCTTTGGCAATAGTTGGTTTAGTTGTATAGAAGAGGCTCTGTTCTTAAACTCTAAAGTGGTGTGTTGAAATTGACTTCATTTTATTTTGAGAAGCAGTGGAGACTAGCAGTTTTCTATTAGCTATATCAAATAATAACTTACTTCTTTTTCATTTTTCAAAATTAAACATTAACCAATAAACTACAAATTGGTTTTTCTTTTTTTCTTTTTATTTTCCAGATCAAAGACTAAGCGAAGTTCTTAGGCCGTATCAAATGGAAAATTTTTCCAATTCAACAGGACAGGTATGTAAATTAATTAAGGTCTAACTGGTTCATTTTGGTTGTAAATGTATCCACATAAACATGGATTGAAATAAGTTCTACTTTAGATTATTCTTATATGAAGTGGCCTACAGTACTTTGAAATTTTATTTACAGTTTTGATTCTTATAAGGAGGAAAGCTTGTTTATGTTTGATGAATGCAAGTTCTTTGACCTTAGAAATGGCCCTTTTGTTTTCCAGAGTTGGAGCTTACATGTTATGCATGGTGTTAAAATGTCTGAGTTCTAAAATGAGAATTTATTATTGTTTTGACACATTCTAAAATTGTTTTTCAGGATACAGCCTATTATTAACTTTAACTCCCTGAGTTCTCATAAATTATGGCAGAAGCATAGACTAACTCAAAACAATGAAAAATATATGGCATTGTTTTTAATATATCTTTTTCCTGAATGTATATTTTTATATTAATGTTGTGTTTACATTTTTTAAGACAATAACATATACATATTGATGGACTCTGAGTTCCAGAATATAAAAAGAAAATCTGTTGCTCCTAGATTACTGATAGCTGTTTACTGAATTAATAAGGAAGGGTTTTGCTTTTGATACCAATTAATCTGGTAATTAAAACTGAAATACTTTTTAAGTATTAAAAAAAAAAAGCTATCTTTAAAGTATTAAAAAATAAATCGTTTGGTTGACTTGAGTATACTTACCCTTATTATAGGTATTTTTTTAACCCTAACATGTACTCAGCATTGAGCTACTGCTCTTTGTTTTTATTTCCCAGAATCTGGGAAATAAAGCCCAGAATCTGAGTCTGAGGGTCTTGAAACTATCCACCTACTATTCACAGTGTTAATCATACTATTTTATGTTATTTTGTTATGCACTTTTAACTAAGAATTATTAGCATTTATGCAATAGACAATCTTTCATAATCCAATACCCTCTAAACTTTGGTCTGATTCTTAAATTCTTATGCTTCTGCTTAATGTCTTATAGAATATGCCTGAAGGGAGGATAAGATTGATCCTAAAGCCCAGGAAGACCTCTGGGATGGTGTGTTTCCTCATATCTACCCCGAGGCTATGGCTGATTTGATTATGAAAAATGAGTATAACAGATAAAACAATGACTCCAGTCAGCTTTTTAGATGTCCTGCATTATGCATTGTGATTATGAGTCATTAAAGTCTAATGGTAGCATACCAAGTAGGGACACACCTTCACTTACTTAGGAGTGCATTCTATGGTGAACTTATAGTTTTCTTTAATTCTCTGAAAGTATACGTACTTCTCTTACATCTCCCCATTTTAGTGCTAGTGTAGGGTTACTGCTGAGGGCTCCTCCTGGTCCGCTGTCTTTTCAGAACGTCAGGCTGTCTCAGGACTACTTATCATAGGTCTTACCTTCCCCTGCATAGGTGCAGTAGTGAGAGAAGGTAATATGAGAGCAATACAAGATGGATTAACATTTGAAAATAAATCAATGTAAATCACCATAATGGCAGGAAAAAGAAGAGAACTGTCTATCTCAAGAGATCTAGAAATAATTGATAGAGTTCAGTTCCCTATTAGATCAAAATTTTCGGCAAACTAGGAATAGGAAGGAACCTCTTTAGTTTGAAACACTAGCTACAAAACAAACTAGATAAGCATTTTGTACTTGATAGTGAAAGAAAGGTTGAAAGTTTTTCCCCTGAGAATGGAAATGAGGCGTGGATCCTTGCTAAAATCACTTTTATTCAGCATCACATTGAAGTCTGAGCAAGATGCATACATAACAACTGGAAAGGAGGATCCTCTATCATCATTTGCAGAAAATAAGATTGTATAGGTGGAAAATCCCCCCAAAAAATCTTTAAATTATCAGACTTAATAAATGAATTTAGCAGTTTCTTTGAATACAAAGCAAAATTATAAATTTAATTTTATTTCTATAAGTAGCAACAATCCAATTGATAATGAAATTTAAAAAGTAATGCTACTGTAAGTAGCATTAAAAAGCATTAAACCTTTAGGAATGGTTTTAATGAAAAGTGTATAAGACTTGAAAGCTATAAACTATTCATAAAATGAAGGAAAAATGAAATAAATGTAAGGCTGTACTATGTTCATAGATTGTAAGGTTTATTCATTGCATTCAACAAAATCTCAATCACAATGGTAGTAGGATTTTTTTTCAACTTCTGAAGCGATTTCCAAAATTTATATGCAAAAGGGTGAGATGAACTAAAGCAATTTTAAGAATAACAAAGCTGGAGAACAGATACTATCAGATACCAAGATTTACTGTAAAGCTGTAATAATTAAGACAGTGTGATACTCATTAAGGATAGAGAAATAAACTAGTTCAACAAAATAGAGTTAATAAATAACTCTACACATGTCAGATTTCCATTTAGAAAAACAACCTTGATCTTCTGCTATTTTCAAAATCACGTCTGGATTGATTGTGCATGTAAATGTGGAAGGTAAAACAATAATGGTCTTCAAAAGAAATTTATGGGAACAAATCTGTCAATTTGGAGTAGACATGTTATCTTCAACAGGATACGAAAAACAGTAATCATAAATAAAATGATAGATTGGAGTAAGTTAAAATGAAAGAATTTATTAAAAGATACCATTAAGGAAGTAAAAGCAAGCTATCAATGGCAAAACAAGTGCAGTCTGGGAAAACTCATGCTAGAATATATAATCTCTTCAAATCAATATCAGAAATACTCAGCATGCCTGGCTGGTAGCACAGTGGTTAAGGTGCCAGCCTGTGAACCCAAAGGTTGCAGGTTCGATTCCCCAGCCAGGGCACATAATCAGGTTGCAAGCCAGGTCTCCAGTCAGGTCTGTGGCTGGTGGCAGGTGAAAAGCAACCATACATTGATGTCTCTCTCCCTCTCTGCCTCTCTCCCTTCCCCTCTTTCTAAAAATAATGAAATAAAATCTTTAAAAAAAAAAAAAAAAAAGAAAAAAGAAATACTCAGCAAAAGTCAAAAGATTTGAACATGTTCTTCACTATGGTCAGTAAACGTAGGAAAAGGTGCTCAAGTCTGTTGTTTGCCAGCAAAATGCTAATCAAAACTGCCATGACATCCACTGACTGAAGTGAAGACATGAGTCCCAGTGCTGACAAAGATACGGAACAGCTCTCTCAGTAGGGCCTTGGGGGAAGGAAGTTGGTACAGTCACTCCTAGAGTTCCTGGTGCCTGCGTACCCAAGGGGCCACCAGCTTCATCCAAGGAAAGGGCTTCATAACATCACTCAGTTTGCTTTGCATGGCACCAAGCTAACTAGGCTTTCGCAGATCAGAACTGTGCATGTGCTTTGATTTGATGTCTGCACACAAATGAAATGCAAGGTGAAGTCACTGGTACCAATATGCACACCTCTCTGTTAACACCGTGCGAACGTGAAGAGCCTCTATTCTGTTTCTTGATCTGATTTTTGGTTGCAATGGCTGGTGTATCCACCTTGTGAAAATTCAGTGTTATACTTGTAATATGTGTACTTTTCTATATTGATGTATGTGGTACTTGAATTTAAAAAGGATCTTTCTTTTTTCTACTCATTCTCACATTCTGTGCCTCTTACACAGCATGGCTTTATTCTTATTACTGTGTTTTCTTGTTAATTTGCCACTCCCTTCTACAACTCTGCAACCTACCTATGTTAAGGAGCATGAATTGTTCATCTTGGTATTACCTACTATACCTAACCTGGGCCCTTGCACGTTATAAGTAAAATAAGATGTTAAAAATTAGTTACATAAAATTTTAGAATTCAGAGACTTCTTTCAGTCGTATCTTTTAATAGTTTTCTTTGTTGTTGTTTTTCCATGTGCCCTGGCTGGGAATCAGACCAGCAACCTTTGGGATCGCAGGCCCCATCCACCATGCCACCAGCCAGGGCTATCTTTTATTAGTTTTTAATTGTATATTGTGATCACGAATACCTTTTTCCTTAAAAAAAGAGAGAGAGAATTCCAGATGCCCTTAAAAATCCCTTTGATTCCCTCATTCTTCCTGCCTGTCCCACTCCCCCATCCACCCATATGTTTTTGTGATATAACCACATGGATGTGCATAAATCTTGTTAATTCCTTGCATTACTTACAGGATCCTGTTGTATTATTTTTCATTTATCCTGTAAATGAATTTTTTTTCATTACAGTAAACACCGCACTGAACATCACTGTTCGAATATTTTTCCATCTTTCTGCTAGCTACTAAATTTTTTAAAGATTTTTTATTTATTATTTTTACAAAGAAAGGTAGGGAGAGAGGCAGAGAGGGAGAGAGACATCCACGTGTGGTTGCCTTTCACCTGCCTCCAGCTACAGACCTGGCTGGAGACCTGGCCTGCAACCTGGTTATGTGCCCTAGCTGGGAATTGAACCAGCAACCTTTGGATTCGCAGGCCGGCGCCTTGTCCACTGTGCCACCAGCCAGGGCCTGGATATTAAATTTTTAGTTGTGCTACAAGTGTTGCTGGCATTTTAACTTTACCTTTGGCCGCATAGAAGTTTTAAATATTGACGTAAAACATGTCAGCCTTTCTGTTAATAGGTTTTAATTTTGTGTCTTCCAGCTAGAAAATATATTTTGAGTGAAAGCATGCCAAACACTGCTTGAAATGTTGGTGAACAAAATAGACAAAAAGCCTTTTTATTTTGGGAGCTTAAGAACGTTTTCTCTGTCCCAAGGTCAGCAACACATTTGCATTCAGTAATTGTTCAATATTTTTAAGTTTCGGGATCTTGGGCAGACTGTTGCTGACCTGTTAGCCCGCTGTGGCTGACGGGTTCCATTCCCGTGCAATAGCAACTCCAGTGGCACAAGACCGACACCTGGCTGGTGGCCTCAGTTTCAGACCTCGGAGGAAAGCCCTGGGGAGGAAAGACAGAATGTGGGTCTTTAATCCATCTGAAGGTCATTCTCTCCACCTAGTACTACTGGAATCTATTTAATTTTGATACCCCGTGTTATTAGTTGAAAAGCAGTATTTTGTCCATTTATAATAATTTCACTTCTTTCATATATCATATACCTATAAATGCTTGCGTCTGCTTTGGCATTTTCAGTATTTTTCTGTTTGTTACTGTCTCTATACCATATTTTAATTACTCTTGCATTACAGTGTTTTGTTATATAGGAGGGCAAGTCCTTCCCTCTCCCCTTTTTGCTAGGTCATCTTACCTCTTCTGACACATTTACTTGTACATCAGAACTTGAAGAGCTGTTCAATTAATTTTATAAATGCTTTTGTTGGACTTTTTTGAAATTTATTGCAGTTTCAGTGAATTTTAGAGACTCAGTATACCTACAATATTGACTATTCCACACATCCGTGAACACGGTATAGTGTCCTGTTTATTCAGATCTTTTTTTATGTCCTTCAATAAAGTTACCTTTTCAGTAAAGTTACCGCAACTTTTTTTTGGTTGTTTTTATTTCTCAAAAACTACGTTTTGTTACAGTAATGAACAGGATTCTTTTTCTATTACATTTTCTAACTATTGATAGTATTTGGAAAAGCCACTTTGTTATGTTTGTTATCTGGTGATTTAGTGTACTCTCTCTTATTAGTTCTAATAATTGATAGATTCTATCTAAATGTTCAAATTGTCTCTAAATAATATTGGGTTGGCAAAAAGTCCATTACATTTTTTTCTGTTTGATGGCTTGAGTAGTGCTTAGTCACCTTTAACTTCATTCAAAAATATTTTGTTAGATTATATTGTGGCAGCTGTCATACCAGCATGCATTAAAAAATAATATCAAAATTTGTGCAGCCATTTTAATATTGAAGATACACAACATTTTTGGAGTATTATGCTTTATTATTTCAAGAAAGGTAAAACAGCAACTAAAATATCTTTTAAAAAAAAAGATGTGGTCAATGTGTAGAGTAAGTGCTGTGATTGATCAAATGTGTCACAAGTGGTTTGCAAATTTTGATATCTTGCCCAAATCATTATTTGCTGTGGTGCATCTTATGCATTGGAAGATGTTGGGCAGCACTGCTGGCCTGTGTCCACTAGAAGTGGGAGGTAGCCAACACACTAAACGTGTCCAAATCAATAAACTTATTGCTAGAAATGAAAAATGTGTCTTATTTTACAGAAAAATGTAATGGGACTTTTTGGCCAACCTAATAATATTATTTTATCTTCTTTTTCAGTCTTTCAGTCTTTGACCATCTATTCCTGTGGCAGGTTGCATTGATCAGAACCTCTAAAATGGGTTGAATGGGAAGAAGTAGGTTTCTGGTAGATTTTTTTTTTTTTAGTAATTTGAAAAAGTTCTTCCTTTTTTTAGTATAACAAGAGTTTAATATATATACGTGTTCAAGTTTACCAAATACATTTTTAGCATCAAATGGGATGATTTTTTTCTCTTTTTTCATTGCATTAATAGATATTATAAGATTATAAAATTTTGAATTGTATTTAACTTTGAACTACTGTCAATTTTGGCTAGAATGACCTGAGAAAACATTTTAAGAAAAAATATTCTTTTTCACAGAAAGCTGTCCTCAAAGGAGAGGGAGGTGACACCTTAGAAGACTCAGTTGGCCAAAGGTAAAGTTGAGCTACCAGGAAAATATTATTTTCTTAGCTATACTTAATTATTGTGAAGATAATTCCATTAGTGTTAGGAATGTTTATTTTGTGGTCCACTATACCGTAATTAGGTTTGAGTGATCTGTCGTTGGATTGAAATGAAAAAATAGCCAATGTTATGGTCTATAAGAGTGCCTCCCTCCCCCAGACATTGGACAGTTCTGGAAGCATCTTTGCTTTTTACGACCATGGAGGGTGAGAGTGCCACTGGCATCTGCTGGTGGAGGCCAGCGATGCTGCTGGGTGCAGGTCAGCTTCCCACACAAATAACTGTTCAGCACAAAATATCAGTCGGGCAAGGTTCGGAACCCCTGGCTTAGGAAACATGCAAAGTATTGATTGCTCTTGGTAAAATTACAGTAAGAATAGTAAAAGTTGTTATGTACAGTATAGTTCATAATTTACATATTTACTAAGCTAGGTTGAATAGAATATGTCTTATATCTTTTTGCATTTTTTCTTTAGCCTTTTAGCCCCTCTTATTACTGAGTATGATAAGCAGCTGGAAGAGCTCAATGGGCAGCTGAAATATTACCAGGTATGACATCATAGTTATCAACTTTTTGTAGCATTTTATTGAAAAATAGTAAAATAGATTCCCTTTTAAAAAAAAAAAAAACATTGATGAGGAAGAAAATATTTAGTTCTCTGTAAGTGTGCATGTGTGTGTGATTATCTTTGATTTGTTTTTTAATCCAGTGTTTCCCACTCCTGCCATCTGGCAGGAGTGTCTCTCCCATGCTTAGAAGCATCCCTTACTCTGATACTTGCTTAGTCTTTACTTTTCCTCCTGAAAGATCCAAAACCCTCTCACATCTTTTTAGACCTTTTTCCTTACCGTCATTTCATCTGTTTCCCATTATTTCAGAATAAATTATTTCCCCAACTTCAAATATTATGTCTATCAGATTTTAGAAGCTATTGATCCACTTCTAATATAAGCTTTAGCTGTGCCAACTTTTTTCTAAAGTCTCTTAGTAATTAGGGTTTATTTGAGGAGCGAAGAAATAGGAAGCAGTCCATATAGACAGGTTTACCTTATGGATCCCGTGTAGCAGGCTCCTGGAGAACTGAAATAATAGCACATTATTGTTTGGGATGCTATTCGTATGTCAGTTAGCTACAATATTAGAGTATATTTAACACCTATGACCTGTTGCTCTGATTTGAAGGTGTTTTTTTCATTTTCCCCTCAAACTTTGGCCTTTCTGATTGCTGGATAACCATACAGTAGAAGCACTTCTTAAATAGATGTGATGGCCACCTAGAGTTTTAATATAATCGTCTTTGTGTTTGGCTCTGATACCAATCTCTGAACCAATTCAGTTGTAACAAGAATAGCAGGGTTGATTAATTTAATGCAAGTACAAGAAAGTGTAATGACATTATATTAAAAACAGCCCCTTGCACAAATGGCATTTTGCTTTTATTTTGGGGACTAGTGTGCTTTCAGTTTCTGCTAAATTCACTCTTGGACTTGGTATAATGAATGACATGTGGTCTCAGTTGTTATAAAATAGAATTGCTTGTTACGTTGGAATTAAACTGTTTTAAAGTTTTAATTTTTCATAACCTATCTGATTTATGTATCTCTTTAATCAGCTCTTTTACTAAGGAGTTTAACTTCAGTTTTCCATTTGGCATTCTCCATCTAAGAATGGTAGTGCTGAATTAATGACAAAGCAGCTGAAAGCCCAAGGGTCTAGGATAAGAATAGTTGTTATGTTTCGAGAGATAAAAAGATGCTGATAGCTACTTCTAAGAACCGCTGCTCAAGTAGATATTATTGATTTGAACTGTACTTATGATTTATCTTATTGACCCAGTCAAAACATAGTATATCTTGAAAGCAAGAAAAGTATCACTATAATTCTGTACATGAAAGATTTTCTTCCAGAAAATGTAAATAATAGGAGGACATTTGATGATATGAGAGGAGTTGCTGAGGTTTAGTTTCCTTCCAACTGCTAAGTGTTTTGAAATATCTTCCACTAAAAAAATTCTTTGGCATGACTGTCATGATCCACCTTTAATTATAGCTAATGCATATAGATTCATTAATTAAGAATTATTTGAGTAATAAAAATACTTTTCAAGATATTCTGACATTTTGCAAAGTTTAAAAATCAGGGTGTTTTTTTTTAATTAGAAAGTGGGGGTTGTCACAATAAAATCCAGACCTCCAGTTAGCATGGCTGCAAAACCTGCCGCCTGTCTTTTCACTTTTCTCTGTCGCAGCTGTCCTTCCTCGGGCGTCAGGTCTCAGTTGTCTGGTCCTAAATTAGTTCATTTTGGTTCAATTGCCACTCAGGCATGGCGGGAAGCTGGGCGAGGCTCACCTTCCAGGAGCCAGCTCAGTAGGGAGGCTGGGCGGCCTTGAGCCTCCGGGTAGGAACGGGGAGGAGGGGCCTCGCCTTCCCCTCCCTCCAGGCGGTCCAGGCTGGGCGCCTCTCCGTCAGCCTGGGGCCCATCAGCACCAGGGCAAAGACCGGGAGTTGCTGCAGTTTACTTCCAACTGAATTTTGCATGGCTTCTTCCTGCTCTTTGCTTCCCGTTTGCGCTGCCTGAGAGTTGGCTACAGTGCCCATGTTACGTGCTTTTTTCCTCCATCGCTGCTACTTACACATCTCCCTACTGGAAAGGCCCTTCCTTTCCTATTGAAACCCTGTTACCTCTTTAGCCTTTCAGAGGAAATTAAGCAGACCTTCAACTCATTCCCTTTATTGTATATATTTTATTCTTTGTATTTTAGTCCTTTTTACTTCTTTCCTACTAAGTATGTTAGTAACCACATTGGTTTCTCAGAGCAGCCTTGCGTAGTGCAGAGAGTTTAGACAGTTAATAAAGGTCATGAATCAGAGACAGAAAAAATTAATGCTAAAGATCTTCATATTTTCTTTTTCACCATTAACATTTCACATTTTGAAATACAAGTGCTTGTATAGGCTTTCCCTAAAGTGAGGTGAATTAATTAAAATATACATTCACAGTAAAGAGAGCATCTGATATTTGTTATAATGGCATAACAAGAAATGTCTTTTGTATCTTTTTTCTGTAAACATCTACAAATCATAGGGATTACATTTATAAAGATACCTCAATGTCATATGTAAAAAAACTTTTATTTATATTCTAGTCAAAATGAATGCTTTAAGTTCTGTGTATCACTAAAATACATTTAATATTTCTAGTTAGAAGTAAATAATAATTATTTCTTATTTGGAGACTAGTGCCATGGAATAGGATTACTTGCATGCGAATGGGTGACTTAATAGAAACCTGATTGTTTGGAAAATTATGACTAAAACCATAGTTTATTCTTTTAGAAACAGATGGCTGAGATGAAACTACAACTTGAAAATGTCATCAAGGAAAATGAGAGGTACTGTATCAATTAACTACTGGTTCTTTATTATTGTTTTAGCTCAATCTTATTGTTGTTATTTGATACTTCATATGTTATACTATATAGTTGTGAGTATGGTCTCTTGGGCCTGATTCCTGGTTTCATTACTTAACTAGCAATGTGACCCTGGACAAGTTACTTGATCTCTTTGTAGCGTAGTTTCTTCAACTATGAAGTATATGAAATAGGTTACATAATGAGCAGCTTGTAAATGTTAGCAATTATGGTTATGAACTATACTGATAAAACAAAAACCTGTCAAGTAGCCACCCAGCTTCAAAGCTAATACGCTACCAAATTGGTGCATGTCCCTTCCCTACCCCGTCCCTCTCCGTCTGCAGAGGTGAACGCTGTCTTGAATGTTGTATTTGTCATTTTCTTGCTTTTAAAAGTTTTTATAGGTATATGTGTTTGTAACAATATATTAATAAGTTTTTAGTTTTATTATTTATGTGACTTGATTGTGACCAATCTAATGCATTTGAGATTGTAAGATAATATTTTTATTCTTACAGCACAGTATTGAATGGTAATTAAACACTTCTAATATTTGAGGTGTGCTTAAAAATGATTTTTATGTAAAGAATTATTTTTTGACCCAAATGTTTGTTTAATTAACCTCCAAACATTAGTTAGTGGTACTAAAATGAATTTAGATTATTATTGCATTAACTGCTTGTCCCAAAGGTTGCACAGTGAATTAAAAAATGCTGTTGAAAAACAGTTGGAGGCCCTTCCCTTTGGCACAGAAATGGAAAGTGATATATATATAGATGATGAAACAGTCAAGAATCTTCAAGAACAATTACAACTAGCCAATCAAGTGAGTGACATATTTTTTTAAATTATATTCTGAATAAACAGTTTTTAAAATCTGTGTTAATCATTATTTATGAATGATAGTAGAATAACAAAATTAACACAATGATTTTTTATAATTTACACAATGGTTAAAAGGTAACAAAACTTAAATAATACCGTTTGTTATAAATATAGTTGTCAGATATATATTTTAATTGAATCATAAAGTATTTAACATGAATTTATTTTATAAAATACTTTAATGTCAAAGGACATTTTTTAAAGAGAAAAATCATCAGTTATCCACTTCCCTAAGTTTAGGATGTTTTTACTTTTCTATATTCCATGTACAAAGATTACAGAATTATTTATTTTTAAGTGATACTTACAGAATTACATGCGCTCTTGTTTCTATGTTATCCTCCTTCATAGTATTGAAATATATGTGAAGCCATGTTATATTTTGTTTTCAATACTAATTATTTGAGATTATACATAAGGGAAATTTATTCTAATTTACAGGTTTTTATCCTAGGTATCTCACATCTTATATGCATTTGAATCCTTATTCTACCTTCTAGTTGTGTGCCTCAGTTTCCTCATTTATAAATGAGGATTCAAGATTATATATTACATTTTTTATTTTGTAATTATCTATGAAAAGTCATATTTTCTTTATTCTTCGGAAATTTGTTTTGGAATTTTTTACTTATGAAAGTAATATTTTGGGTTAATCAGATAGGCTGTATTTACCTTGATAAAGAGCATGTATTTAGCACTGATTTTTTTCTAATCTGTAAAGGAAAGGAGTTTGAAAGGTACTAGAAGGGAGAAATATGAGGAAGTCATGTTTTTTACTTTGCTGTAGATCAATGTTATCAGGAAGGACTTACAAATGTTTATGTGGAAGAAATATGTAGTGATTTGTAGCTTCAAACTTATTGTAGTTTAACAAACAATTAAAAAATTAACATGTCTCTAACAAGCATCTCTCTATGGTAGTTTTGTTGCTATAATTACCAGTGCTAAATTTTATTAAAACTTGAAAATTACTTATCCTTTTTTAACCATATTTTTTAACTATACCTTTTGAAACTATACTCCTGTTCCTATCCTTTCCTCCTCCTGCCTTTCCTCTCTGCCTATCTATCGATAGCTGACTTGGTCCCACTTTCTGGCTTTGTTTGGATCAGTTACTTCATAGAAGATGTGGTGAGGTCCAAGTTTGAGCAGTCAGAAAGTGAAAAGCAGCCCTGGCCAAGTAGCTCAGTTGATTAGAGCATCGTTCCTATAGGCCAAGGTTATGGGTTCAATCCCCAGTCAGGGCACATATTGATACAGGAAGCGACCAATGAATACATAAATAAGTGGAACAATAATTGATCTCTGTCTTTCTCCTCCCTCATTTCCTCCCCACTTATCTCTCTAAAGTCAATAAATTAACAAAAAATAAAAATAAAAAAACCTTTTTTAAGGGAAAAGCATATTGGCTACAAATTTTCCCACAAAGGTTTCTTCCCAACTCTACTTCTGAACAGATAATCAAGGCAGTTCCTATTGCCAGTGGAAACCTTATGCCAATGACCTGAACTTCAGCCTCTGCTTCTCTAAAAAGAAAATGCTTCCTACATGCTTGCTTAATGTTTCTCAACCTCTTTGGTTTAAGAACTCCTCCTCAGGGTGCTTAAAAATTACTGAGGACGCCACAGGGCTCTTTGCTTTTGTAGGTTGTGTATCTGTCAGTATTTATTGTATTACAAATTTGAACAGACGTGTTTGGAAATGAGTGGGAGTGCAAGAACACATTCCAGTAGCCAGCAGAGTGACAACAGAGTCCCACATCACATCATGTGACCCATCAGAAGATGAGACAAGAAGGGAAATGATACATTTATTTCATTATGAATACAGTTTTGACTTCAAGGGTCCCCCTACCACACTTTGAGAATTGCTATATTGAAAGAACAATGACTTAAGAAAGTTCTCATTATAAATGCCAAGTGAAAATAGTATAATACAAACAGTTCACCAGATGATTTCCAATTTTGTTACAAGAAAAAAAATACAAAATTTTCTCCCAGAATCACATAAGCATCAATATACCCAATGTCTATAAAAATGATTATAAGGAGATGTTAGCAATGTTTACTGTAAGTTGGCAAAACTATAGGTATTTCTTATTTTTATTTATTTATTTTGTTTGTTTTTCTAATTTTCTAACTTAAACATTTATTCTACAACCACAAACAGCTTTGTACTTTACTAGAGGCAATTTTCATTGTCATTAATTTATTTTTTTTTTTTAATTTTATTGTTGCTGTATTACATCCATCCCCTTTTTGCTCCCCTCTGTCCCCCTCCCCACCCACCCATTCCCCCCAAAGTCAATCCCACCTGTTGTCCATGTCTATGGTTCCTTTATACTAGGTTCTTGTCTAAACTGCTCCCCTTCCTTGCCTCTGACTCCCCCCTCCCCCCAACCCCTTTCCCCCTGACCCCTGAAGGCCTATTCCTTGTATTCATATACTTGGTTCTGTTTTGCTTGTTGTTAGTTTTGTTCATTATTGTCCTGTAATGGGTGAGATCATATAGTATTTGTCCTTCACTGACTGGCTTATTTCACTAAGCATAATACTATCCAGTTCCATCCATGTTATTGCAAAGGTTAGGAGTTTCTTCTTTCTTTCTGCTGTATAGTATTCCATTGTGTAAATGTACCGAAGGTTTTTGATCCAATCATCCACCGATGGGCACTTAGGCTGTTTCCAGCACTTGGCTATTGTGAATAGTGCTACTATGAACATAGGTGTACATAGGTTCTTATGAATTGGTGTTTCAGGATTCTTTGGGTATAGTCCAAGTAGTGGAATTGCTGGATCAAAAGGCAGTTCCATTTTTAGTTTTTTAAGGAAACCCCATACTGTTTTCCACTCATTTTCATTAATTTCTAAGGCTTACCTGTGAAGTCTAAATAAAAAGAAAATTTCAAAGAAAGAGATTTTCACCTTCAGTTTTATTCTCCAAACTATTAATACAACTTTCTATCATCAAAAATCTTCAGTGAGCCCTGACAGGTCTGGCTTGGTTGGTTGGGCATCATCCTGCAAGGTGGAGGGTTGTTGGTTCGATTCCCAGTCAGGTCAGGGCACATGCCTGGGCTGCAGCTTCCGGGAGCATACGGGAGGCAACCTATCGATGTTTCTCTTTCACAGTGACATTTCTCTCCCTCTAAACCTCCCTTTCCCTCTCTCTAAAAAAATTTTTTTCAATGCTTTAATTATACCATCTTTACACAAGTTCTATTTTAATTTTGTAATTTTACATACAAGAATTTATTCTGTAAAAGAAAGTGATTAATTTTACTATACAGTAGCCTGCTAATGATTTAATGAGTTCTCCACTATTTTTGTTTCACAGGAAAAGAATCAGGCTATGGAACTCTGGCAGACTGTTTCTCAGGAGTTGAACCGACTGCAGAAACTTTACCAGGAACATATGACGGAGGCCCAAGTGTATGTAGCTGAAAGTCAAAAACAAAAGGTAATCTTGGGTTTCATGGTTTTCTTTCATACCAATAACAAATCACATTCGGGAAAAACTCAGTTTTGGAGAGGAATACCTATGTTTCTAGTGTATCATTTACGTTAGCAGTAAATAGATCTTTGACGGTTAGAAATCTTTTAAGCAGATAATCAAAACTGTTCCTATCGTATGTTGGGTTAGATAATGTGAATGGCAGTGAAAGCCATATTTAGTGGTAAGAAGCAGCTATTAGATTATTACGTACAAATGGACCTCTAAAGCTGATATTCTCGTTTCCTACCTGGCTTAAAAGAGACGAAAAGTCTTCATTGGATCATGACCAATGAAGAAAGCTGCTCACCTCTAATGACAACACTTTGTAAAATGAAAATTGACCCCTTTAAATGATAAAAAATAGATGCCAAGTTTGTCTCATAAATTAAGCAGAATAGAATTTTACCATAGAAAAGGATCTCAGTGGTTTCCTAAAGACTTCTTTCTATCCAAAAAGCAATAATCCTTTTTTATTCTTCCAAAATGGACATGTAGATTTCACTTTTGCTTCTATTGACAAGAACTCAGTCTGGAAGGTCCATCCATTCCATTGGAAAAATCTGCTTCCTTTATCGTCTTATTCATCCTTTTTCAGCTACATACACTGAAAACTGTTGAGCAACTCCAATTCTGATGGCTTTTCTGTAGGTATTGAGAAGGCATGCTTGTAATTGGAAATCCACCTAAAGAATTCATAATAGTACTTACACGATGCTTTGTAGTTTACTAAACAACTTTTCTCTATATGCCCTTGTTTGAAAATAACCCAGGTGACCTGATCCGGAAGACTTTTACCTCAGAGGTCTAGAACCCATTTCTTTTTCTTAATATGTTTTATTGCTTATGCTATTAGAGTTGTTCCCCCTTTGCCCCCTTCGCCATTTCCTATACTATTCTTAACATTCCCTGTCGATTTTGTACCTGCCAACTATGCTTCTTAATCCCTGCGTCTTCCCCTCCCAGCTGATAACCCTCCAAGTGGTCCCATACCTGTGATTCTGTTCCTGTTCTGGTTGTTTGCTTAGTTTGTTTTTTCAGATTCAGTTGGCGATAGTTGTGAATTTGTTGCCATTTTAATGTTCGTAGTTTTGATTTTTTTTTTTTTAATAAGCCCCTTTAACATTTCATGCAGTAATGGTTTGGTGATGATGAACTTCTTTAGCTTTACCTTGTCTGCGAAGCGCTTTATCTGCCCTTCCATTTGAAATAATAGCTTTGCTAGATACAGCAATCTGGTTGCAGGTCCTTGCTGCTCATCACCTTGAATACTTCTTGCCAGCCTCTTCTTTCCTGCAGTTTCTTTTGAGAAATCAGCTGGTAGTCCTATGGGAACTCCTTTGTAAGGGACTCTCTGCTTTCCCCTTGGTGCTTTTAAAATTCTCCCTTTAGGCCCTGGGTGGCGGCTCAGTGGATTGGTGTCGGCCTGCAAACTCAAAGGTCCCTGGTTCGATTCCCCAGTCAGGGCACATAACCAGGTTGCAAGCCAGGTCTCCAGCCAGGTCTGTAGCTGGAGGCAGGTGAAAGGCAACTGTACACTGATGTTTCTCTCCCTTTCTTCCTCCCTCCCTGCCCTTCTCTCCTCCTATTTTTAATAGGAAGTCCTATTTTTAATATAAGTAAGTTCTTTAAAGTTGTTTCCTTATTTAGGTCAGTCACCTAAGCCATCCAGTTTTGTTTTGTTTTCCTTTTTCATGTGAATAAGATTATGTTCCTGCTGTAACTTTGCAGTAATTCCTTTTCATAACACTTCACAACTAATACTTTGATCTTATTTCCCCAGTTATCTTTCAATCTGCAGTTCTCTCATCTGACATATTAACAGCTCCTCCCTATGGTTTGTCACCCACACATTTAACGTTGCATAGGAGTATAACAGATAATCAATTTAAACCCATGGCATTCAAGCCATGAGAATTTTTAAAAGTGGGGAGCAGGGCCGTAACTGCTGGGCCATGTTTCTTGTTACAGGTTTTGAATAGGCTTGCATGTGGTTTTCCAACACTGGATAAGACTTCTCTAGCACTTCTGTTTGCTCATGAATTACTTTTTAGATCATAGTTTTACGAAAAGCAGAATAACTATGTTCATTTCCATATTGTCCACTTATTTAATTTTGTAATCAAATTTTAAAATGTATTATTTCTTCAACTACTAATTCACGTAATAATAGAAGAAATACCATTGATTTTACCTAGACTTAGATGTAACAATTTTACACTTTAGTTTAATTTTAAGTAAGAGTTGCAAACCAAATGCTATTTATGTGTCCCCCTACTGTTTTCACTGTAGGATCAGCTGAGCAGTTTTCAACAACTGACCAAGCAACTTCATGTGACCAATGAGAACATAGAAATGGTAAGTGAAAATATCCATTTAGTGTACTTATTTATATAAACTAGAAATTGTCACTGTAAATGTTTATGCTAAAGTAAATCAACAACAAAATACTTGTGCCATGAAATTACCATAGGTCAGTAAGTGTAAGTAGCACTCTTTTCTTTTTATTTGTCTTTTCCTTTCCCATTTAATAACAAGACAGGAGATTTGAAGCTAATGTCGATCTGAAAAATATTTTACTTTGAAAACACTCGTAGGATCCTTGGTAGGCTCCCCTGAGAGTAACCCAGACTGTGACCTCCTCCAGAAAAGGACTCACGCACTGCCAGGCGTGAGCAGACCTGTGAAATCAGTGACAAGCCTGCTTTCCTAGGTCCAGCAGGGCACCGAGAACTGTCCGTAGCGACTGACCACCAGAACTGTCCCGTGCACCTAGTTTCCCTGCCACTGTCCCTAAACAGAGGCCATTAGCCCTCCCAGATCTGTTCCTTACCATTTTTCCTCTCCGTTTTCTTTCAGATCCTTTTCTTTCTCTTTTCTTTTCCCTTTTCTTTTCCTTCTCGGAGGTTTGTTTTACAGCATTGTTGAGTAACAGGACTGCGACACCCCAGGTCACTGCCCTCTTCCCTGTCTCTGCTGTAGTAGTTCGCTGCCAGTCTGCCCGTCTGGTGCGTGTGTCCATGGTTCTGCGCTGGTGCGCCATCAGAAGGAAGTAATCCAGTTTCATCCTATTTTTTAAATTTTCTTTCTTAACATGTACAAATATTAAATCAGCTTTACCCTGTTTTACCTATGTTAACATTTAGAATTTCCAGTTCCTTATCATTTTTTCTAATATACTTCTTAGGGATTTCAAATAGTATTTTAAAAATCTAGAACAAAAATGACTTGATTTACGTAATCAAGAAATCCTATTTCTATGTGAAATTAATAGTTTAACAATTAATTCCTTCTTTCTTTTAGTATATCCTCAAGAGTTGTGGGGATTATATAATTTTTTGGTATATTATTACAATAGAGCCTCTATTTTACTGTAAATAACCCAAAATCATTGTGATAAAAGTCATGAGGAAAACTTTTTAAGGCACAGAATTTATAGTTGCAGGCCAAAATTAAACTGTGGATACAAGAAAAGTGATAAAGTAGTAACAAGATTGATTAAAGAGAATTGTGCCCTGGCTGGTGGCACAGCAGATAGGTGCCAACCTGCGAACCCAAAGGTCGCTGGTTCGATTCCCAGCCAGGGCACATAACCAGGTTGCAAGCCAGGTCTCCAGCCAGGCCGGTAGCTGGAGGCAGGTGAAAGGCAACCATACATGGATATCTCTCTCCCTCTCTGCCTCTCTCCCATCCCCTCTCTTGAAAAATAAATAAAATCTTTAAAAGAATCATGTTGTAAACAGTAAATAAAAGGCTGTACTGAGATGAAAATAAGGGAAATGGTTAAGAGAAATATTAAAGTGGAAGAGTTTTAATGTACAGAAGAATGGAACAAGATGCTGGGGTAGCGGGAGGCAGTTAAGTGATTGCAGTGATCTTACACATCTCAGAGAACGTTCAGAGCTTAGTTGCAGGGCACATGTCACTCAAAATTCATTTGAAGAAAAATGCCCTTTCAACATTAAACAGTTTCTGTTTAAAGTTTCCAATTAAATGAATACGTTTCTATAGGTGTAAATAAATTGATGAGTATAAAAATGGGAAAAAATAGCTTCCATAAGCAGTGTACATTAATAATATGCAGAAGGTAAAATGCCCTGACCTGAATGGCACCCAACAGTACAAGTTTATATATATTTATTATGACTGTAGATACAATAACAGTTCGTATTTCCAACAGATTCTCTTCACTAGAAGTCATATTCTTTTATAAAGTTTGCTTATCTCTATAAAATTACTCAAAAATAGTTCATTAAATACCAAGTCGCTTGCACTGCTATGGATTCTTTTGTTGCAAGAGAAAGTGCACCTGCCCCTGGTCTATTTGCTGAAACAAGGACTGTGAAATGATCAGTGAGTAGGATGCTGAAAGAGGTGCTTCTTCAGCCTTTGTGAGTCTCCACACCCTCGGACCTTCCACCCTTGCGCCTGGCCACAGCTGCGGGCCTGGCGTGCCCCTGCGGGGACTGCTCCCAGCAAAGCGTGGTGCCGGCACTGGTTCTTTAAATGCACAGTTCCAGCGTACACTTCCACTGACCCTCCTCCACTCGGCTTTACGGTGCTCCCAAATAGGAAAGAGAAAAGCACAAGCCTCCTGATGCCCATGCTGAAGCAGCACACGCCCTCAATGCTGACCGTGCAACACGGACATTAGAGACGCGAATCCGTTTGGGCTGAACTCCTTGAAGCAGCTTCACAGGAGACTTTGAAATTACATTAAAGGTCATCTGCTCCCCCAAATGAAAGGGACATCCTCTAGCAATGCTTTTCAGTCAGATGAGAAGTTGGACTGCTTTGAATATCCCCTATAGGAGATATTATACTTCCCCCAGCAGCATTTTCCTTTCAACCTTGATTATTGGAAAGCTAAAAGTCTCATCAGATTTCTTCCCTCTGGTCCATGGTTTTATCTTTGGAAGTAATATAAGAAGCTCCTCTCTTCAACTCAGCTTTTCGGTTATTCGCATACGACCACATGTCTTTCCTGATTCGTGCCCAGTGTTACACCCAGGCTTTGTTGTTGCCGTTGTTTCGTGTGTGATTTTTGGGTGTGGTGTCATTTACCTACTTAGTATTCTATCCTCCTTTCTCGGCATGTGGTAGCTGGTCTCTTAACACAGTGTTGACCACTAATTTTATAAAAAAGCTAATGCAAGTGCAAACCACAAGTTAACTCATGTAGCAAACCACATCCATCTGTTCATTAACACATGGTTGACTGGCAGTGTTATAGCAAAAGCTAATGCTAGTGCAATTATGAGTTAACTTGTCAAAAATGTTTGGGCATGAAGACATGAGTTTTCTCGTGACCAGTCAACAATGCGTTAAATTGTGGTCTGTGAATTGAGTACTAAATTCTGGTCTGCAATAGTCTACTTCCCATGATAGAAATGAAGATGCAGTGCAGAGGCTTTCTTTCAAGTCTCCTAAAGACATTCAGTTCATTCCTTCATTCCTTCATTCCTCCAAAGTGTAAGTCCTTGAAATATACTAAATCATGTGCCAGACGCTGGAAGTTTTGAGAAAAGCTGTCCTCAAAAAAGAGGGTCATGTTGTAGCCAGAGGTACAGAAACTGTAAAAAGTATAGTATTTAAATATAATGAAGTGTGCATTGTAAAACTATGTATAAAGTTTTATCAAAATGCAAAAATGAAACAGTTAATTCTGCCTTCAAGTGCTGGCAGAATGAGGACATCCCAGGCAGAGAGATAAAATGCTACATTAAAAAGATGTTGTCCGGGTGTGAAAGGAAGAATAAGAAATACACATTGGTGGTTACAGAATAGACAGGGGGATGTTAAGAAAAATAAAGGAAATGGAGAAGCCAAAGAACTTGCATGCGTGACACATGGACGTGAGCTAAGGGGGACGTGGCCGAGGGAACGGGGTACTAGATGGAGGGGGCAAGGGGGACAAACTGAGACAAATGTAACAACAAAACCAGTAACATTTTAAAAAAAAAAGAAGAAGAAGTAGCTTTAATGCTCTGATACTGAATGTTTTCATTGTTTTTTTCCTTGGGGCAGACTAACCAGCACTTTCTGGAAACAGTCACTGAGCAAAATGTGGAAATAGAACGACTCCGAAAACAACTCAGGTATTTTTTGAAATAAATGTTGTTATTTTAGTCGTAATTATTTTTCAGAGAAACTGATGAGCCATAATTTTTCCCATTGGGTGTTTCTTTTCCTCTCTCCCTTTTGAATTACTGTCGATAGCTTTTTATATGTATGATCTTGTGGGATGGAAAGAGGCTGAAATAAAACTACTAGTCAGGAACCAACTATAATATAAATCCATTTCCTTAGATAAAATTTTTCTATAGGTATCTTTCTACTACTCCAAATGACAGGGGGAAAAGGTTTTTTTTTGTCCCTTTTTGTTCCTCTCACTCATGCTACTTACAATTGAGAAGCGTAGTCCTATAAGTTTCTGTTTGTTCTATGCTGCAGTCATTTACAAACATCTTTAAACTGTAATGTGTGTAGAAGAGGTCAGAACCTACTACACTGAGCTCAGAGAACTAAAGGCAAAAGGAGGAATCCACAGAAGAGGCTGAGAGGAGACAGTGAGACAGGAGAACTCCGGGAAGCAGGGTGTCCTGGAGGCCCCATGCAGGAAGGAAGTCCTGGGAAAGGAGGGTTCACTGAGTCGGGCACTTGTGAAGGATTAAGTGGGACGAGTTCTGAGAGTTGACATTGAATGGAGCCACGCAGAGGTCATATTCATCTCCCACCTGCCGTAACAAATTATAGTTGGGATCTTAAAACAACTGAAATGCATTCTTCACGGCTCTGGAAGCGAGAAGCCTGAAGTGAGGGTGTGGGTGGCCCTGCTCCTATGGGCCCAGGGAGGACCCCCCTTGCCTCCTGCACTGGTGCTGTGGGCACTGCGTAGTCCTGACCTCCTCCTGCCTCCGTCTCCCCGTGGCCTTTTCCATCTCCCTCCGTGTGCCCGCAACTCCCTTATAAGCCCACCCCGATCTAGGATGGTTCAGCTTGCGATCCTCGTCTTAATGACTCTGCGGAGTCCACTTCCAATAAGCTTCGGTGGACCTGAATTTTGTAGGGGACACTGTCCAACCCACTACAGAGGTGACTGTGGTTTTCACAAGAGTACTTCAGAGTCTGTCTTTCCATGTCCGTGCAAATAATAACAAATCACTGAACCCTTCCTGGGCGTGTAGGAGAAATGGGCAGAGCTGGGTGATACTGGGATAAAGGACAGGGTAAGAGTCACAGACTTTTATTGCTAAAGGTACCTTAATGATCATCTTACTTTTTCAACTTGCTACTTTTATAGAAGAAACCTAAATGAACCCGATGCTCAAAACTATTTGTTGTATTCGGGGTTGCACAAAAATCCATGGGAAGACCAAATTAGAGCTCACATGCTGTGATTGCTGATCTAGTGAGTTCCTGTACCTGGTTCCCTGACAGTCGTCACAGAAGCAGGAGCTGCTCATTCAACCAAGGATGATGATACGGGATGCATTGTTTTGTGACATGTGTGTGGAAAGCCCCATTCGGCTTTTGCATGTTCAGGCCTGAAAGTTATCAATAGAGATTAGAGATTGATAACTCATTGTGGTTTTCTAACACTTAAAAGGTCTTAGGTTTAATTGTCCACAAGCAATTTTGCCATAATATTTATTGGCAATATTCCACAGCTTAGCATTAAGCAGCTCAGAGTTGTATACATAAAACTGTGCCTGCTTCTCCTGACGCAGACTTGACGGGACAGAAGGATAAGCAGATGCTTCTTTCAGGGACGAGAGTGTTGCTTTCAAGTTTGACAGATTCTGAGTGATGGGCATATTGACGTTACCAGAATTTAGGTTTCGAGTTGCCCCATATAACCGTGCCAAGAATAACTAAATCAGAAACTCTTTAAACACCAGTGTTAAGTTTGTACTTATACTGAAAACATACTGGTTTCATTTGTTGTCTGATGTTATGGTACAAAAAAATTAGAACCATGTGAATTTGTAACTAAAGCTTTTCATCATTTTCCTTTGAGAGGCTCTGGCGATGCCCTGTCACAGCAGATGAAAGGCTCCAGCGTCTTTCCAAAGAGCCTTCCCTCACCTGGTTCCCCAGCCCGCCAGCCAGGTGCAGGCTGTTCCCACGATTGGCTTTGCCGGTACTGGTGGGAGAAGTTTTGTTCCATGCTTTTCACCTTGGATCGTTACTCTGTTTGCCAGAAACGTTACAAGTTTCTGAACCTGGTTAAAACTTGCCTTCTCTCACTCCTCCCCCCAGATTTTCACTCCTCTTGTGGCTCCACTCAGCATTTATTCACGTAAACAAATTTTACGCTATTTCTCTTCAGGTGCTTTTTTGGCATATATATTTGTGTCTAATGTATGTCCAGCTGAATTAGGAAGTAGTTATTTTTCAAGTCGTGTAAGCTTAGATTTTGCATCTTCTTTATAGAGTCTTTGCAGGAAAAGATTGTCATTTGTGTCTTTCATGAATAACAATATTACCTCGTTCAAAGGATGTACGGTAAACACTGAAGCAAAAAAGAAATGTCTCTAAAAGCTAATTTTTTAAAGATTTTGTTTATTATTTTTAGAGAGAGGCGGAGGGAGAGAGGCAGAGAAGGAGAGAGACATCAACATATGGTTGCCTTTCACCTGCCCTAGCTGGGGACCTGGCTTGTAACCTGGTCGTGTGCCCTGGCTGGGAATTGAACCAGCGGCCCTTAGGGTCGCAGGCTGGCGCCTTATCCACTGTGCCACCAGCCACTCTCCAGCCTCTCTGCCACTCTCCCTTTCCCTCTCTCTGAAAAATAATAAATAAAATCTTTTAAAATAATAAAATTTTTAAATTAACATATGTTTCAAAATAAATAAACTGAGCATGTCATCGATCACAGATCCTGAGTCCTGTCTCTGTTTGTGTGTGACTCCATCCAGCTCCTGCTTCAGAAAACTGGGAGGCATCTAGTGGTTCTGTCTCAACTCTGCCTTCCAGAGGT
This sequence comes from Noctilio leporinus, assembly GCA_004026585.1. Lineage (NCBI taxonomy): Eukaryota > Metazoa > Chordata > Mammalia > Chiroptera > Noctilionidae > Noctilio > Noctilio leporinus. The sequence continues at coordinate 633,422 of PVIW01000146.1, forward strand.
CCCTCAGGTCCTTCACTTCTGCATCATGGAACTGCCCTTGCTTACCCTGTCATTCCCCATCTGAGGAACGCTCATTCCTTCCCCATCCTCCATCCTCATACTGCTGTTCAAATGACCTTTCTGCAGTCACTGTCCTTCGGGGAATACTGAATGCCCGTAGGATTTAATCCAAGCTACTCAGCGTAACATAGTCTTCCGTGACTTGACCCCTGGCTACTTTAGATCACGTCACCCCTCCCCTCACTATCTCCTAAGTCCCAGATTTTGTGCTGTCCTTTCTCTGATAAATATCTACTCAGCTCAAGTGTCACATGTGCTAGAAATCTTTTTCTAAATCTTTAAGGTTTCTTCCTCCTTAGGTGGAACCAAATATCCTATCTTTGTGCCTCCGCTGTAGACCGCACATTCTTCCCTTGTGGCATTTTTAACACTTCAATGTACTTAATTCTTTAGAAATTAACCTATCTTTCCTAGTTGTTAAGATCCTTAAAGGTACAGCTCATAATTCTGTCATTTTTATCTTGCCGTCATCTGGCCAGTGCCAGGCACAGGGCCAGTGCTCAAAACATTTTTGAGTGATTTAGCCGGTTAATTAAATAATGAACTGAATTGCCCCTCATGGGGGGACAAAGCTAAACTATTTGATGTGGTTTTCTTTCATGTACATTGTCATTGATCTTGTGGGGGACCAGACAGTTTCTTGGAATGTCATTATTTAGAAAAATTATATTTGATATTCTTAAGCTATCTGGTAATGTGTGACCACTTAGTAGTTTGATTTCCAAAACAACATGCCAGAGAAAACCATTTTTAATATAATTAATTGTCACTTTGCAAAATAAATTAAAGATTTTCAGCGTTTCTTGTTATGGACCCAGGCTTTATACCAATTTTTATAATAATTTTTAAATCTGTTTTTAGTACCAATCATCTCAATGTTTGAATGCATGAGATAAGCATTTAAGTATTTTGTTAATCTTTAGTGCTTTATTTAAATATGAAATAAAATGCATAAAATATTTAAAATGTGATAGTAAAAGGACTTTTAAATATGTAGTTTTGCTGAAGAGTGTAAGAGCAATTTGATAGGAATATGGCCCTTGATATCACTATTTTATTTAATGTAACAAGGACTGAATTATATAAAGCAATGTATATGATAATTTTTATCAATGCAGATAATTTTTATATAATCTCATTTTTTCCTTCACAATAATATGAAATAGTTTTATTTCAGCTAATATAACAGATTTTTCTCAGATGTTTCATGTTCCTATTTGAATAACATTGTGTCTTCTATTATATGAATGCTATGGAAATCTGGAATTCATGGATCACTGTGTTTGATTCATAGTGTCTTTTGGAAACTATCCCATTTGAGAAATGTCCCTGAACAGATGTGCTTAGTCATGAGAATTGCCAGACAGTTCCTTATGTGTTGGCAGCTAGTTTTCTGGGCATAGAAAACATGTTTTAAGAAATAGGACTCTGCTGTCATTTTTCTATCTCTTCACACTATTTTACTTGTAGTTACCCTTATTCAAATATTTATATCATTTGCTCTTAATCTTTAAGGGGCAAAAAGAAGAATATTAGACTTTACTTCCAGAACATATCGGTCAAGAGTAGGAACAAATCTGTAACTTCATTGTTTAGTTGTTTTGTCTCTAATAATTGATTACTAGTGTATTTCAAAATATGTATCTTATTGATAATAATTTTATTTTGCAAATACTCTACATTTGTACACCTGACCTAAAAATGTGCTTCTGTGTGGTGTGAAGTATGAAGAGCATAGACTGTGAAGTCAATTAGCTCTAGTTTGGTTTTCTTAATTTTAATTTTCTATTTTGTGTCCTGGTTCTTGGGTATGTTGCTTAACCGAATGAACTTCAGTTTTCTCATCTCTGGAATGAAATAAAATGGCCTTCTTTGCAGTGTTGTATGTTCAGTATAATTCCTACTGTCTTTGCTCTCCTCCATCCTACGTTAGTATGCACCCTATCCAAATAGGTGGGCAGGCGTAATACTTTCAGAGCAGGTGCTGGTAGATTTGGGACTTGGTGTTACTGTCACGAAGGGGCAGTAGACATTTCCTTCCGGGCTCTGGAAAGTCAGCTAAATACACTGTAGCTGCTGTAAGTCCTAGCACCAGGTGAAGCATGCCTTTCTTACCCCATCCTTTCTATGAAGCTGTGCGCCCATGTCTTGTGCACTGTACAACCCCAAATCTCGTTTCTTCTTAGGTCTTATTTCATCGGTTATTTTCGTTCTTTCTTAAAATCTCAGTCTCTCTGTTGGGGCGTTCCTCCCTCCACATATGTAGACCTCTCCCCAATGATTCCTTAGTTGACTATATTTTCCTCTTGCTAGTGTTTGAAATTGCTTGGAAGAAGAATATATTTGTTTCCATTTGGGTTTGATCCTACCCTCTACTCTTCCCAAGATTACTATTAACCTTTTTTGCCTCAAAACAAAATTCCCCACCCTTTTTGGTTGTTAACTCTCGTTGACTGAGAACTTTTCTGCACTTGCATCATCTGACCTCTGAATTCATCTTCTGCCTTTCTATCAGTGATATATTCCAGCTATTAAGTGCCTTTCTCATCCTTTTGCAGTTATTGTTAGTTCACTCTAGCTGTAACTCTTTACCCTAGATTTTCTTTAGTTGACCATAACTCCATAAACATTTTTAAACATGTCCATTGCACAAGCCTACTAAAAAATGAATAAATTCTCCAGTTTGTCCATGACACCCAGAGTTACATGATTCTCAAACTATGTTCATAATGATTGTTTCCTGTCTTTTTGTAAAGATAAATAAGTTGATTGTGTAGTTATTCTGTAAAATCTAAGATAACAGCTGTACATCAGTCACATATAGAGATGCTGAAAAACATTGGGGACCGGGTTCCACCCCCAGACAGGGTCATGAGTGAGACAGAGGCTTGGAGTATATCATTGGAGAAGCCTTCTTTCATGCACAGGAAGTGTAGAGAAACTTTAGCAGTATGTTAGAAAGATTATATTCTAACACGGAAATTAGAGTTTTGAGCTACTTTAAATTGCGTGTAACTTTGAATTAAATTTTTAAAGACTCAAGAGTCTATTTTAAAGTTTTGACAGCTCAGTACATAGATTGTTAATATCTGTTGCTTTTAGTGTTTCTTCGTGGGCTTGTGTTTGGAATAGGTTTGATCATTAAACAGACACTAAAGATTGAAAGAAGAAAAATAAATAAATTTAAAATGTTTACAGTTTTGTTGTGTACCATCAGTTCCTGAAAGCAGAAATGATCATAAGAAACTTCAGAACTTTGTCTAAAATGGTATTTTGTTATTCTCCAAAGTTTTTAAACATAAATGATTGGCTTTACTATAGCACTGGGTCATTACAGAAGTACTTATAACAACAGGCGCATTTTTTTTTATTTTAAAGGAAAACAAATATATATCAAATAAGTAAAATCTGCATTTTGTTTTTCTCTGAATCTTACCATTTTTCATTGTTTGAAAGAATGATAAACATTTCTAGGATTTCCCTGATATGAGGCTACAAAATAAACAAATAAAAATGTATCTTAAAGTAGACTCATTGTATTTGATTTTAAATCTCAAAAGAATGTAATGATATTAAAGCATTTTAATTTGTGTCCAAGTTAATGCTGTAAGTTAAATGTAGTACTATATCCTGTCTTTTATATTATACTGGTTATATTTTGCTTAATAAAGCAAAGCTTTATTATAAATTTATAAATATTTATAAATCATGAAAAATTACATTAGAGAAATATCCCAGAAATGTTCATTTCTTTGACATACCTGAAAATAAAACAATGCACTTTTTTAAATATTCCTTTGGAACAAAAATAAAATATGTGGGTAGGTGTGACATCAAGACTTTAATTACTTATTCTTGTTTATTATTTTATCAGATTTGTTACTCTACAAAACTGTTTTTGACCTTGATAGCATTTGTACCTAAGCACACATATATCTAAAATGTTTGCATGTAAAATAGTATAAATATAGTTGTTGAAATTCCCTCATAAAATAAAATGAGGATTACTTTTGTTGGTGCCTTTAGAGGTTGGAAGTGGGGGTATTTGAACAGACTCACGAGACTGCAGAGCGTGTCTGGAGGACGCGCAGGCCCAGCGAGGCCCAGCACAGCACCCAGGGTCCGACGGCACAAGCGCTCACTTTGTCTGCAGCTCAACAGCCAGCACGTGCGCTTCAGGGAAGCTCAGGGCACAAGTTCCCACCGGGGTCTCTCTTTGCCCCTCCGGTCCCATAGTCTAAACCAGCCGTCTAGCCAGGCATTCCAGGTGAAAACCATCAGGGAGCAGCTCCTGGCTGGCGGTTGCCAGAGGAGATTCAGACTTGAGGCAGCACAGCGTAAATCCCGCCTTCCGATTCTTGGCCAGGAATCCAGGCATCCCCAACTGTAAAAGCAACGCCATACACATGGTTCCTGGCGATTAAACATCCAAAAAAGGGCAAGATGATAATGATAGCTCGAATTTGTAAAAACCAAAATAAAGTTGATAACATACTTTAATATGAATTAACTGATTTGAACCTTATGATGAGTCTGGAGCTAGGCAGGAAAAATGTGTCCTTTATCTCCATTTTACAGCCTCAGTTCTGAGACTCAGAACAGTTAAGTGACTGACACAGTTCACATGGCTCTTACGGTGGGAGAGCCTGGTGTAGAAGACAGAATTTACAGCTTTTATTCTAGACGAGTTTTCAGGATTTCATGCCAGAAGTAGATAAAGCAACTATTTACTTCTTTTCTAATTATCTTGTGCAACAATGTAGAAATGAATAAATGTGTGTAAACACTACTTGTTTTCCAAAACAAAAAACATTAGATTTTTTAATGTATTTTAGGAACCATTATATAATAATCTACATGCTATCAGAATACTTTTTCTTTTAATGATATACAAAAAAATAAGTCTTAGGACCAATGCCTGAAATTTTTTTTAATTATGTGAGAGATTTTGTTTCACATGACAGATTCACAAGATTTCCATTCGTGACTATCAAATTGGATAAACAAGATCTAAGTAAAATAATCAAGGCGTACCTGTGACTATTGTCTCCTTTACTTTGCATTTTCTTTCATTTATGATATATTTACTTCTACAACAATATGTGCTGGGTACTATGCTCTTTAATGAGGATTTGATAATTAACAAAATGTGATCCTTGCCTTTAATGATCTTAATTCCATATTTTTATAAACTTGGAATTTCCTGAAGGAGTATCTATTAGTAATGTGCAAAATGTTATGTATTATAAGGACTGGGATCATAGTCTTTTTTGCCTAGGACAAATTAAGGAAGATTTGAGATGAGATTTTGGAACTAAGTCTTGAAGATTAAAGAAGTCATCCAAAAAAGAGGAAGGAAGCTATTCCAATCAAACCCGTGAAAAAGCAGAAGTGTTTAGGAAACAGAGTCAGTGGTCTGTTACACCTGGTCTGTTTGGAGTATAACGAAACAGTCCTAGGAAGCAATGATGGGCCAAAGGTTGGGCGATGGAAGTGAAAATGGTTTCACAAATGACAGACAATTTAGAAGGAGAACCACTAGGCAAAATAGATAGATGCGAGGAAACCATTTGTTACAGAGGTTCAGTCTTGGCAGGTTTTCCTTCCTAAACATGCATGTGCATAAAACATTGGATTGATTTTACTAAATTTGCATACTTCTCTAATTTTTTGAATTCTGTATGGTGAATGAAAACTGCATTAATTTACTTTCTGTTTTAGGCAAACCAAATCAGATCTGAGAATTGCAGCTGCCAGAGTAGAAGAGTTAAATAAAATGAATGAACTTTTTCAAACACAGATGAAAAAGAAGGTATTTCCCTATATCTACTACAATTGCTTGCTTGTAGCTCAGGTTTTTTCTATGTATTTTTTTTTTTTTTTTAATTTTCATTATTTTTAAAGAGAAGGGGAGGAAGAAAGGGAGAGAAACATCAATGTTTGGTTGTCTTTCACCTGCCTCCAGCTATGGACCTGGCTGGAGACTTGGCCTGCAACCTGGTTATGTGCCCTGGCTGGGAATCGAACCAGCAACCTTTGGGTTCACAGGCTGGATCCTATCCACTGAGCCACCAGCCAGGGCTTATGTATTTTATTACTGCTCTGTGTGGATTAGATGTTAAACAGGGTTGCTGAAAAATAATAATTTTGTTGCCCTCTAAATATAAAATGAGGAAGCTTAATTACAATATGGAAATAACTGTATATTCCAGTTTTCAACCAAAACTTACTGGTCAGGAAACTAACTGCTGGCCACAGGGCAGTCGGTGAAATTCTCTCTCCATGGGCCCAGCTTTTGGGTTTATCAGGCAAAGGCAGAGGGAAGGACCAGAAAGATGTTTAAGGAAACAAGGGGTGAAAACTTGCATACTTTCATGGAAAACATGAACAAATGTAAGAATTTCATTGAACTCCACAGAGAATGAACCCAGAGAAAATTACGTTTAGATATGTCATGACAAACTGACAACCGATTATAAAGACATGAGAGCAGCAACAGGAAAACAGCGTAAAAGGGAACGGCTATGAGTAATGGCCAACTTCCCATTAGGAAACTGGAAACAGAAAACATTGGAATAATGTACCTGAATGCTGAAAGTGATAAAAATGCTCACTGAGAATTCCGTGTGCAGTGCAACTGTATTTCAAAAATGAAGGCCGAATAAAGGTGTTTTCAGATCAACAAACACTGAGGGAAGTTGTCACTAGCGAAGCAGTGCTTCAGAAATGCTAGAGACAATTCTTTAGGCTCCAAAGAAGTGACACCAGATGGCAGCTCATGTATAGGAAGAAATTAAGAACAACAAGAAATTATAAATATGAAATAATATATCAACATGATTTTTTTTCTTTTTTCTTTTTTAAGATTTTATTCATTATTTTTAGAGAGAAGGGCAGGAGGGGAGGAAGAAAGGGAGAGAAACATCAATGTATGGTTGCCTTTCACCTGCCTCCAGCTACAGACCTGACTGGAGACCTGGCTTGCAACCTGTTTATGTGCCCTGGCTGGGAATTGAACCAGTGACCTTTGGGTTCACAGTCTGGAGCCTATCCACTGAGCCACCAGCCAGGGCCTCTTTTCTCTTTTTAATACCTTACAAGACTACCACTTTATAGTGGAATGTAACACTATTTGGTGGATTTCTAGCATATGCAGACATAAGATAGAACATTTGAGGCACTGCAGACTGGGGTAGTATGCGGAAATACACTCTTTCAAGGTTCCAATGTTTCTGTAAATTAAATAAATTGGGATAAGATAAAGATGTATATTATAATCTCTACAGCAACCCTGAAAACATAATCCAAACATATATAGCTAAAGCCAGTAGAAGAATTAAAATGGTATTATAAAAAAACTACTTGTTTAAGCCCTGGCTGGTGGCACAGTGGATAAGGCGCCGGCCTGCAAACCCAAAGATCGCTGGTTCGATTCCCCAGCCAGGGCACGTAACCAGGTTGCAAGCCAGGTCTCCAGCCAGATCCGTGGCTGGAGGCAGGTGAAAGGCAACCATACATTGGGGGGAAAAAAAAAAAAACTTGTTTAACACATCAGAAAAACAGTAGTTTGAAATATTGGTAGAAATATATATGTAATGACTATTTTGATTATTGATTAAAGTGAGGTTCTCTTTCACGTTTTTTAGTATATGTATGATTTGTTTCCAAAGTTAGTCTTGCTTCTTGAAGCTTATACATTAAATTCTAGCAGTGTGATATCTTTGGAGAGTGAACTATTTATTGTCTGTGTGCTGTAGAATGACGAATTGGATTTTCACATACTCAAATAAGCTTCCAGGTTCTTTTCTTTTCTAGGAGGAGGATATGGTGTCTGCCCGAAGAAGAGAGGGGGAATCAGATAGGCGCTTACAGCAGCTGCAATCAAGTACAAAGCTGTTAGAAACAAGGTAAGTTGTTAAGTGCACCCGGCTCTGCCTACACTTGTCCAGCGACAGCCCCCATTAAAGTTCCAGTATGCAGTTCGTAAGTGCTAAACCAGCTGTAGCCATGGGGTTAAGGTATGATTTATTGGACATTGTTGACTTAAAAAATGATACTCAAAAGATTGGTATGTTTTTAAAATATAGTCAGAGATCGTTTCTGCCTTTACCTTTTTTCCAAAGCTGTCATGTCATGGTCATGTTTAGTCAACCCACAATCGAAAATGCTCTTTTCGTCTTGAGCAGGAAAAAATAATAATGAGGTTGCGTAAAATTATATCGCAAAACCATTTCTTCGTAAGCAGATACACAAGCGAAAAAATACTTGAGAAATTATTGTAGATGTGCTACCTGGAATCCCTCAAGGCAATAATTTTCAGTTATCTTTAAAGTCTGGACTACTTTTCTTTTTCTAGTTTTTAAAAAATAATGTTTTATTGTATTTTTTCGTTGTCATGTAGTCCCCTTACACCCCCTGCCCCTGCAATCACCGTGCTGTTGCCCGAGTCCATGAGCAGACTACTTTTTAAATGTATCCGTAGCTTTGCCTCTCATTGCTATCTCAGTGTGATCAGCCACTCTGCAATCTTCCCTTGTTTTCATCTTGCTTCCTCTTGTTAGCTGTTCTTTTAAGAAACTTGAACATGGTCATTTGTAATCTTTTAATGACACCATAACCACAGCCTGTAAATTCACATTGTGGTTTAGAGCTTAAAAATCTCCTGTCTGATTGGAATATTTTACAATCAGAAACAGTCTACTGATCTGAGAATGTCTAAAACTGAGATCTCAGTTCGAGGCTAATTCATTGTTTGTTCAAAAGAAAAAAAAAAAAAATGTGTCTTTGGCCTTCTGTTTCCTGTTCTCTAAAATGTTCATGAAAGTCATTTCTTTGCTCACACGAGGTTGAGAACTAATTGACTTTCACTACTCACTTGATGTTCTGATGAAAGAGATAATTCTTTTTAAGTGCTAGGGTTTTTGGATTTTATTTTTCATTTTTCTAAACTTTTCAGTGATCACTTGTTTTACTGCTTTCCTTTAACTTTGGAGAAAAGGCTTGTGGTTATAGATTTTCATTTCTGTTATTTTAGTAATATTCTATACTATAAAAATTAATGTTAGAGACCCAAAACAGTGAAATCTGAGTGAGTGAATTTCACTTCCTATTGATTCTGATAGTACTGAATCATGATGAACTAAGCTGTTTATTCATTCCATAGTGCTCTAAGTTGTCTTTTTAGTGTTAAAGGTTTTGGAAAATGATTTTGTTGTTTTATTTTGTTCTACTGTTAATCTAAAGCTATAATATGACCTAACTGGACAGCTCCCTAAGAAGAGACCACCGCATGTGTAAAAAAATAGGAAGATTCCGCAGCCAGGGCACATAACCAGGTTGCAAACCAGGTCTCCAGTCAGGTCTGTGGCTGGAGGCAGGTGAAACGCAACCATACATTGATGTCTCTCTCCCTCTCTGATTCTCTCCCTTCCCCTCTTTCTAAAAATAATAAAATAAATCTTTAAAAAAAAAATAGGAATGTAGTTTTTTTTAAGTGAAATATTTACCCTCTTGAAAAGCAATTTTTACATTGGCTATCTTTCAGCACTATTAAATTACGTTCCTATTATCATTTTAAAAATGGTTATATATATATATATTTTTTTTTTTAAGATTTTATTTATTATTTCCAGAGAGATAGGGGTAAAGAGAGAGGCAGAGAGGGAAAGAAACATGAATGTATGGTTGCCTTTCACCTGCCTCCAGCTACAGACCTGGCTGGAGACCTGGCCTGCAACCTGGTTATGTGCCCTGGCTGGGAATCGAACCTGTGACCTTTGGGTTCTCAGGCCAGCACCGTATCCACTGTGCTACCTGCCAGGGCCCTGGTTATATATTTTAAAGTTTAAAAAATCTCGTATTATTCGTGTACTTAACATGTGTCTCCAGCGATGTGCAGCCCATATGTTTAGGTATGAATATATCTTATTTAATGGAACTGCTCTATTTTTATTGGTCATCTTTGGGCCAGAAAATCAAAGACATTTTGGTCTCAATAAATACTTGTTATTAGGGTTATTGAAATTATTAATTACATTTAAAATTATCTGTTGTCTTTTCAAATGCCACAGTCATTTTAGAAGCATAGGTCACTTCTCTTCATCTTCGAAATAAAGGCCATCTTCTGTGCTCTTGAGCTGATTTACAGACCCTGGGAGGCATCCCCAGGGAGTGACAGTTCTCTCTGAGAAAGACTTCTCTGGTCTGTGTGTGCTCTGCCCAGCGAGGCAGGGGTTGAAGGAGGAGCATGGCTACAAGCTAGTTCATCAGCCAGCAGCAGTCCACCTGCTCCATGGCCAGGAGGCTGTGGGAGGTGGAGGGTGAATGGAGGAGGGACTGTGGCGGGGCCCCCTGTGGGTGGGCAGGGGCTTCAACAAAGTAAGGAAAGGAAGGAAGGGTGCCCTGCACAGAGTCATTACAGCAAGGCAGGAGCAGACTTGATCCCCTTACAACACAGAGACTTGAGATTTTGGTTTGAAAGCAAAGCCTAGTAATATGTTGTTTTAGAAAACATGGAAAACAAAGAATAAATGAACTGGAACAAAGATGTCAAGTTAGAGTGGCTTCTGCTGCAGGCAGCTAAGAACCCTGACTAAAGAAAGCAGTGACAGTCCTGATCGCATTTCGTTTAGAATTGAGCAAATTCTAACAACAACAACAACAAAGTGTTTTAAAAAGAGAAAAATGCAAACCCAAAAATCACTGGCTCGATTCCCAGCCAGGGCACATAACCAGGTTGCAAGCCAGGTCTCCAGCCAGGTCCGTAGCTGGAGGCAGGTGAAAGGCAACCACACATGGATGTCTCTCTCTTTCTCTGCCTCCCTCCCTGCCCTTCTCTCTGAAAATAATAAATAAAATATTTTTAAAAATTAAAAAATAAAATGGGTTTATTTGGCTTCCTTTCAAATGGCAATAACATAATTGGTGTTACGGAGTTTGGTGCTGATCAGATGAGAAAATGCGTGTGACCGTAACTGGAATATGCTTGTCCTGTAAGAGTTGCTCAGTGAATGTGCTCTCCCCTTCCTTCCCTTTAAAAACGGTGTGATTATTAACTTTAAGGTTATGTGTAGCAGTCCAAGGAGCCAACCAATTAAAAGCAGAAAAAACACATTTGGAAAAGCAGATCAGAGAGTTACAAACGAAGTACAATGAATTAGAAAATGAGAAGTATGAAGCTATTATAAGAGCCAGAAATAGCATGCAACTCTTAGAAGAAGCAACCCTGCAAAAAAACCAGGTAAGAAAACTAGTTGACATGTTTATAAAAGAATAACATACTGACTCTTCCCCCATATGACCTAATAGTATGGGAATTTATAACTACAGAAGAAATACATGAAAGTGAAATTGCTGTGCTCTCCATGAATACACATACTACATTATTGATGGTAAGACTTAATATCATAAAATGTGATAAAATGTCAGCCTGCTCCCAAAACTTGTGTCTACATATCAGTTTTCTTCTGTCCACAATCCTTGTATAACTAATCTGCATCCCCTGTAGTCTTGTACTCTTAAAATAATCTGTTTCAGCACTTGACTGCATATACCCTGTATTTTATTCACTTGAGCCAAATGAATCTTATTCATCTTTATTTCCTCTTTATCACCTACACAATTACTCAAATAGAGCAGAAGCTTAATTGATAGGAATTAAGTTTAGCTACAAAGATTTATTAACTGGAGCCTTCATGTCACTTTTTTTTTTAACTGTAACAACTGATTCCCAGCTATCACATACCATATTTTTATCTTTTACCACTTCCATATGAGTGGTATATAGTTTATAGAAATCGTAAAGGGTGTGTACTCATGCATTTGTTTTTAATGTTGCTGCCTGCCTTACGTAGAGATCATTTAATCATTCACTCGTTTAAGCAACGTTTATTGTGTTACACGTGTCACAGTCCAGTAAATGCAGAGCGGGGTGCAGAATAGGTTGCTGCCTTCAGTTGCTTGTGCAGGAAGTGGCGGGCCATTCACTGACCGGAGGACAGCCGTGGAGCAGGGCCTAGTGGGTTCTCCGAGTGGGTTCTCCTGCGCCGCTCCCCCCTTGCCTCCGTGCTCTGCTCCCCATCCCCCAGCAAGGCTGCCGCTCTTACTCGCTCACCTCCTGAAGCAGGAGGAAGTTCATCAAACCATTTTTTTTTAAAAGACGGGTGGGAACGTGTGTGGTATCTTTGAAAGATGGTAGGATCCCAACACAGAGCCACTTCCTACGTGATGATGAAAAGAGATTGAATCAGGCAAACTTTGGAGCTGGTCTGGACTCAAAGATGTTTGGGTAGGAGAGGTCAATGTGTGAGTTGACCGTGTGTGAACGATATCTAAATCATGAGGTTGGAGTAGACCACCGAGGACGGCCGAGGGGGCGGGGGGAATGGCGCACAGACCAGACAGGCCTGACGAGCGGGTTGGGAGAAACCAGTGCCGGGGTGCCCTGAAAGCCCATTAACAAAGTAAAATGGGGAGAAGGAGTCCATTAACTCAAGAGTGGCTTAAATAAACTTATTCAAAGTGGGCTGCAGGGGTGGTGGCCAGCGCAGATCTGCGTGGAGGGCCTGTGCAGGGCAGTCGGGACCAGGACCTGTGGCTGGCGGAGCTCCATGGTACCAGGAAGCTAGGAAACCGGCCTGACAGCAGGGTGGGAGTACACATGATTAGAGGGCCCCGGCTGGTGTGGCTCAGTAGACTGATTGCCCACCTAGGAACCAAAGGGTCATGGGTTCGATTCCCAGTCAGGGCACATGCCTGGGTTGCGGGCCAGGTCCCCAGTTGGGGGCACGTGGAGGGCACCGCACAGTGACGTTTCTCTCCCTCTTTCTCTCTCCCTTCCCCTCTCTCTAAAAATAAGTAAATAAAATCTTTTTAGAAAATAATTGGAGGGATAGAAATACATCAAGAAGACAGAGCAGGTAGTGTCTACAGTGACTGAGGTGTGAAGACTTAATTAAAATAATACCAAATAATGGAAAGAAAGGGAACTCCAGGAGAGTTTTCCAAGAATGCAATGCCAGAACTTGATGACTTATTTTCTACAGGGACTGAAGGAAAAGAAAAATTCCAGTGCGATTCTAAGATCTCCAGCTGTAGAAATTAGAGAATGAAGGCACTGGGTGAAATAAATGTCAAAGGCAAATGGTAGCTTTTGAAGGGACAAGTGAGGAGGGTAGAGGAAACAAAACAATCATAACTGAGGGAAGAACTCCCAGGGGAGGGTCTCAGGAGTTTAGAATAAGGTCTCTGCTTTCAAGAAGGTCATTAGTGGATACGTGTTTGCCCATTTGTTATGTTGTCTTTATGCATGATGACGTGATCTCTAATAAGACTGAACAATTCCTTTCTGAAGGCTCTGCTTGAGGAGAAGCAAAAAGAAGACGAGATAGAGAAAATGAGAGAAACACTTTCCCAGATGATACAAGAAGCTGCTGCAAGAACCAAGAAGGAAGTAAGGGGTTTTTAATTATATTTAAAATTCAAATTTTTACAGTTTGAGATTAAATACTACCCTGAGTTTTTGCCTGAAGGACTTAACTAGCAGCGAAATGCATCAATTAAGCCAAGTTTCCAAGAAAAGGGTAGTAGCACCTACTGTGGGTGGGAGCGGGCCAGCGGGGGGGCGGGGGGCAGAGGGACAGGGTGCAGGTGCGGGAGCCCCGAAAATCAACACACTTGAAGTGTAAATGAAAAAGAAGGCTGGAAAGGAAACCTAAAATGCCTAAGAAATAAGAAAACCTGCTGTTTGCAGCACCTTAGAGCGTCTGAGGACTGGGGAACGGGGTTCCACCTGTCGTTTTATTGCTAAAGAAGCAGCTCCCCAGTTACATACTCAGAGCACAGAGCTCGGACCCCTGCTGTCTCCTGGCTGTCCCGTCGCACAGTGAGGTGCCCCTCCCAGTCTGTGGCTATGTGGGTGTTTGCGGTCTGTTCTCAGGACGGAATCTAGTGTTGTTGTTGCTTGTTAAAGTAATAAGTTGTTTCTCGGTTTGAATGAGGCTTATGAAAGTTAAAAGTGCCTTAGAAGTGAAAGTTCGCTTTTGTGTAAAGAGACAGAGATGACATACGTATCTGCCTTTTCCTCTAATATGGATATGCATCTACTTATAAGTAGCATGGTGAATTTTGAAAGTGCAGTGTGAGTTCAGGAGGAAGAAATCACAGAAACCTATTTTGAGGTGAAAAGGCTGAAATACGGAGTAAGTAGTTCAGGAACTAGCTGGCTGGGGTTCCAGCTCCAGGAGATGGCAGAACTGGGAGGCAAATGCCATCTGTTGATTCTGGAGCTGTGCCCTCAATTACATGAATTTGTATGTTTTTTATTTTTAGAAATTTTGAAACCCAAAGGTTTCAAAACAGGTTGAAAGGACTGTACAATGAACATTTTATTTACGCCTCACCCAGATAACTTCTCCTTGCAAAATCCATTCCCTGTACCCAACATTCGACCAGCGGCTATGGGCCCGATAACACTTGCTCCCAAACACCTTGGCATCTGTTTTCCCAGAAAGTACATTTGACTGCACATCCATCACCACACCTTTCTAAAACGCACATTACCTCAACACAATCCACAGTCAAGTTTTCCTCCAATATTTCTCATAGCTGTTTGGATGTTTAAACCCAGGGTCAGTCCACATTCATGCAGCATTGCATTTGGCCACTGTCTCAGTGTCATCGTCAGCCACAGTGACCTGCCTTCCTCCATGTACGACAAGGGACCCTTCGTGGAATTCAGGCCAGTTGTGCATTAGAACACCCATATCTGGGTGCTTACCTACATTTTCATAGAGACTGTCTACACAGTGACTGCCATAAGTTATCAAAAGCTGTTGCCCTTTTCCACTAAAATGAGCTCCTACACACCTGAAGCTAATATAATATTGTATGTCAACTATACTTTAATAACAATAAATTGAATAAATAAATAAAGCTGACTCCTGTAGGATAATTGGATACACTGGATATTCCTCCACTGGATAAAATAAAGGTATTAGCATTGTCTTACCTGTATTTTTTCACAAGCAGTATCGTTTCTCACTGAGGTAGACTAAAGTAAACTGGCTTTTTAAAGCCTTATCAGTTAAAAAAATGTTTTTATCAAAGTACTCCCGAGAAATCCTCTACTTGATTTTCCAATTCTAAGATAAATTCACGGTAATGTTACAGTTGATAGAGGTTCCCTTTTGCAGGAACCCTCGGATAATCTCTGTGATTGTTCAGAAGCGTTGCTCTCTGTTCAGTGCAGCCCTGGGCCCAGACTCGAGGTGCTCAGCCGCCTCCTGGAGCCTCGATGGCTCCGTCCCAGCAGCCTCCTGGGTCTGCTGAGATCTGCGAAAATGTAAAAACCCCGCTCTTCTCAAAATACTGTAATTTTCTAAAAAGTACACTTCTTATAAAAGTAACCTATTTGTGGTAACCACTAATAATCTGAGTTATTGCTATATATATAGGGATTAATAAGTAGTTTGAAATTTTCAGTGTTCATTTCTAGTATGATAAATTTCAATAAAAAGAACCCATCATAAGTAAAGGATCTTTGCGTTTATAGCGTGAAAGGATCTGGAGCCAAGATGTTCCACAACTCCTGCCTTTTTCCCTTAGTCTGTCCCCTCACACAGTCATGATGAAACTTGACTCTCATACACCATGTGCTTATTTACCTTTTATGCCCTAAAAGTTACTTTCCATCAAAATTTTTATCCTAAATGTGTGTATTGGATATTGTTCATTTCTACTGTACACCCAAACAATTCATAAATATCTTAATTTACAGGTTGTAAACACAAGAAAACAATATAATGTACAGATTTCTCGACTAACGGAAGAGCTTTCAGCCCTTCAGATGGTAGGTTACAAGACTATATTGATATTTGCTTCTAAAATTGCTTGTTTTAAAGGCCAAGGCACATAGTATTGGGCATTAGTTCATTCAGAGGCTCTTATTAAGACAAGAACTATGCTAGATGCCAGGATAAGAGTAAAAATCAAGGTAAGTATGTAACCTGCAGTCATGGAACTTACAGTCTAGCAGGAAAGATGGGTGGCGTTTAGTACCTGTGTCTGACCGAGAATGCACGTGGGGAATGGGGGCAGTACCCATGAGAGCAGGAAAGAAAAGGATGAGCCTCCCGGAAGAAAGGGTTGCCCCCAGGGTGAGTGGGCATGGGGGGCAGGGAGTAGAATATCTGCGTGACTAGAGATAGAATAAATAAATTTAACTTGGAGATTAATGAAATGGAAGTTAATAACCTTGCTTCCAGGGGAATAAAAGCACAAGCATTTTCAAAATTGGGGAGCTATCTGATCGATGTTCCATCACCCCTGAAAGGAGGAGGAAACCTTTTCCACATTCTACAAATTCTGTAGCCTACCAGGTCATTGTGTGTAGGTTCTGAGACCAGTAGAAACAGACACCATTACTTTTTGTTTGTCGAATGCCATCTCTTTTAAGGGTAAGGTGACATTAGGGGAAATGAATGGGATGCAGTGTGGTCAGTTAGTCATGGTTAATTCTCTGTGGCTTTTCAGTTTTATTTCCTCTTCTATCACCTTGCTGTTTGGCTTGTTCTCTTATGTGGAATGATTTAACTGTCAAGGAATTAACAACTTTGAGGAAGGAGGTCCTACTTTAGTCCAGGATTACTTACTGGATTGTAAACTGTAGAAGGACAAGAACATTTGCCCTTTCTGTGTTCCCAAAAGAACATGTATGTACTATTTAAGGCTTGCAGGGATTTTAACTTGTAGCTCTGTAACCACCAGAGCTATATAAACTCGCTTTTAGAATAAAAGGATCATAATTTAAGATTATTTTAATACCTATTTTCTTAGGATTTATAGTAAAAAAGAAAATTCTAATTCATAGCTACATGGGTTTTTCTAAAAATATTAAGTATTATCTGATGTCATGCTGAGTCCACAGGGAAAACTGCACTGATATTGCAAAAGTGTTTATTGTTGTCTATGTGAGTTTTTGTTCGTTTTTCTTATTTGTCCATTGGTTGCTTTCAGTTTTATGTCCCACACATGAATGAAGTCGTACAGTTCTTAACTTGTTTCTGTCTGACTTATTTCGCTAAACACGTGTTCTCAAGACCCATCCGTGCTGTCACAAATGGCAGTATTTCATCTTTTCTCATGGCCAAGTAGTATTACATTGTGTATACTGCCCCTATAAATTTAATTAAAAAGAGAGTAAAAAGTGTTTAAACATTTAGAAATATATTTGAAGGAAGACATGTTCAACTACTTCATAAAAAGATTTTCTCAGGAAATGCAGTCTACAGATTGGGAAAAATAGTGACAAAAAACATACCTGATAAACAGTCTGTTACCCAAAATATACAAAGAACTCCTAAAACTCAACAATAAGAAAACAACTTAAAAAATGGACCCAAGACTCTAACAGACACCTCACCAAAGAAGATAAACAGGTAGCAAATAAGCAAATGAGAAGATGCCCCCCAGCATCTGCCACGAGGGAATGCAAACTCAAACCATAACAAGACCCCGCCCGTTACTCCAAGCGGGCGCCCGGCACCCCTGTGAGGGTGGCCGATGCAGGACACCGGCGGCAGCAGCGACTTGGCAGGGCAGGAACTCCCATCGCTGCTGGAGAGAATGAAAAATGGCACAGCCACAGTTGAACGTGGTTTGGTGGCTTCTTACAAAACCGAAGGAACTCTTACACATGATCCAGCAATTTCACTCCTCTTTCTGTGCCCATACGAGTTGAAAACTTAGGTTCACGCAAAAACCTGCACATGACTGTCTATAGGAACTTTTTCCATAATTCCCAAAATTTGGACACAACCAAGGCACTGTTTAGTCAGCACGAAAAAGAAATGAGCTAGGAAGCCCTCAGAAGACATGGAAGACACTTACATGCGTATTTCTGAGTGAACCAGCAGAAGCAGTCTGGAAAGGCTACATCCTCTGTGATTGCAGCCGTCTGACATTCTGGAAAAGGTGAAACTGTGGAGACCGTAAAAGATTGGTGGTTGTCAGGGGTTGAGGAGGTGTGAGCAAGGCATAGAGGACAACTACTCTGTATGCTGCTAAAATGGTGGGTACATGTCATTATAAATTTAAGTATCTTTAAAAAAATCCCATGGGATGAGTTATGAACATAGGAGAAATCACACCATAAAACTACCTTTTCCATAGATTCACAACTTACTATATGAGCATATATGGAACATCAAAGTTTCATTTCTTATACACTTAGTTCTAGCTTAATAAAATATAATACATTTAGATTACCCCTCTGATGGAGAGTTAAAGATGTTCATTATGATCAGAGTTAATTAATTATGGGTCACAATTTAAAAGCTTATTTTAAAATTTAAAACATTGGTAAAATTTATGATAAAGTCATGATAAAGATAATTGAAGATTGATTAGCAGAGTACTACTGTCAGCAAAGCAGATTCATCCAAAGCATAATTTACAATTAGTACAAAAGAGCCATATTCATTCTCAAAAACAAGTAGATAAAAATAAATAACTGAAGAACTAGTCATTATAATGATTGTTTTTATTTCTAGTTCTGTTTGCACTATCAATTTTGGAAAAAATAACTCTTAGAATTTATATACCTACATTCCTTGTAGCCCACAGGTTATCCTCAGGGTTCTGTGCCTCTGTCTGGTTCTATGTTTCCTTTTAAAACGTGTGATAAGAGTACATGAAAAGGAAAACCATAGTAAGAGAAAGGAACCTCACTTATTTCTTTTTCCTCCCTGCTATCCCCCAACCTCTGTCACCCACCTAGTGTGCTTATTTGGAACCCCTTGGCATGTTGTGCGGGAAGTGATTTCTGAAGTCCTGGCAGCTCCTTAAAGGTTGAGTTTGCTTGTTAGTTTGTTCTGGTTTTGTCTTCTTTTTTAATCAGTATAGCCCTGCCGTACTGGTAGAGTAAATGTGGCATTCCTATCATGAACAATCATGCTACTTCTCTCTTTTACCCAAGGATTTTTAAATGCACTTATTTATAATATGGCTTCGATTACAGGAGTGTGCTGAAAAACAGGGCCAAATTGAACGAGTCATTAAGGAGAAAAAAGCAGTGGAAGAAGAGCTAGAAAAGGTAAAAAGAAAAAGGAAAACGTAACTGCCTAAAACCCACCTGCAAATATTCAACATTACTGTCTGCTTCCATCACACTGCCTACTAGCAACCCCTAGATTATAAGTATTCTCCTGGTGAGTGTTCCTGTTTGCTTGGGATATAGTCAGAGTCTGCATTTAATTATTGATATTGTCCGCAAACTTCTTGAGCAGAAGAATGGCCACATTATTTGAAATATTTACTTAAAGGTATAAGTTTTGTGAAGTAGATATGCTTAAACCTCAACCCAATGCTAACTTTTATTTTGTCTGTCTTTTTAAATTTTATGCCAACTCATACAGGGCTTTGGCCATCAATGAATATAGCAAGTATATGTATGACCAGAAAATTATAACACTGCTGTAATTTTTACTTTTTTATTTTTTTAAGATTTTATTCATTATTTTTAGAGAGATGGGCAGGGAGGGAGGAAGAAAGGGAGAAAAACATCAAATGTACGGTTGCCTTTCACCTGCCTCCAGCCGGGGACCTGACTGGAGACCTGGATTGCAACCTGGTTATGTGCCCTGGCTGGGGAATCGAACCTGTGACCTTTGGGTTCACAGGCCAGCGCCTTATCCACTGTGCCACAAGCCAGGGCCAAGGTAGTCATCTCTTAAGTGGCAAGATCCGGAGTCCTTTTTGCTTTCCTTCAGCTATTTTACGTTTTTTTTTAATATTAAAATTCTAGGAACAATTTACAATGAACAAGAATAATTTCAAAAACAATTTTTTTTTTTTTTTTTTACTTAAAAAAAAAGTCCTTCCCTGGCTGGTGGCACAATGGATATGGTGCTGGCCTGTGAACCCCAAGATTGCTGGTTTGATTCCCAGCCAGGGCACATAACCAGGTTGCAAGCCAGGTCTCCAGCCAGGTGCGTGGCTGGAGGCAAGTGAAAGGCAACCATACATGGATGCCTCTCTCCCTTTTTCCCTCCCTCCCTGCCCATCTCTCTAAAACTAATGAATAAAATCTTTTTTTAAATTCCTCTTGTATTTTTTCCCCATTACCATTAAGGCCCCTGATAGCCCCTCCCCAGAGTGGTCACCACACTGTTGTCCATGAATCGATCCCTCCCCCTAACCACACCCCTCCCCACCCCCAGCTGTCAGCTGCTCTCCATCTCTGAGGCTGTGTCAGAGCTTCTAGTTGGAAGGCTTTAGGCTATCCTGTCCATACCCTATTTCCACGACCTCAAGTTCTACTGATTATATATATTCTTTTAGCAGTTATTATTTTATATGTCAGTTTGTAGCACTGTATACGTACTTTGTAAATCTAAAACAACCAGATTATTAATATGTCTTAATACATTATAGTGAAAATAGATGAACACATAATAGTGGGTTTTGATGTCTCATCATTGATTTCAGTTTCTAAACCTGTAATTTCTTAGACCACTTTCTTCTGTAAGGTAATATACATATAAGCCTCTTCTGCAGATTTACTGTGAAGGCAAAGAAAATGAAAGTCATTACAGAAAACTAGAAGAAATGCACCAAAGATGCCTGGTTGCAGAGCGTTCAAAAGATGACCTTCAGCTAAGACTTAAGACAGCAGAAAATAAAATAAAACAACTCGAAATAAAGTAAGATATTCTTGTTATTAAGAGTGTATTTATTTATTTTTAGAGAAAGGGGAAAGGGAGGAGAAAGGGAGAGAGAAACATCAATGTGGGGTTGCCTCTCACATGCCTCCAACTGGGGACCTGGCCCACGGCCCAGGCATGTGCCCTGACTGGGAATTGAACTGGTGACCCTTTGGTTCTCGGGTCAGCGCTCAATCCACTGAGCCACACCAGCCAGGGCTGAAGTAAGATATTCTTTAGGATTTTCTGTCATAACATTTTCAGAATGCATTCAATTATTGATAGAGTCTTTACTTTCTTTTAGGACTAATAATTATATCTTACCTTTAAAAAAAAAAAGAATAACTTTTAACACCACATAGGGTCTTTTTTTCAAAATTATTTCTGAAGACTAATTTCTTCAGAAAGAAAAGATTTAACAGTACTTTACCATTTTACTTTAAATTTCTCCTTTCTGGCAGTCACGCAAGATGCCTACATATACATGATATCATTTACCTTGACTTTCTGTGCCATGTAGTTCCTAAAAAACAAGGAGTTGAATGAAGAGCCTTGATCTGATCCAGCTTTTATTTTTCACAAGGCTTTTTTTCATAGATGGTAACACTTTGGACTTCTGTTTAGAAGCACAAACTGTGTGGTTGTTTTTGATCTTAGCATCTTTCTGATTTTATCATCCTTTAATGATCATTGCCTAGATCCATCACTTCATTAAGAACTTGATCAGCCAAGGCTGGGGTAGGAAAAATAAGATCTACAAGTGTTAATGAGAAACAAGGGCTTATATTGACCAGGGAGTGTTCGTAGTGTTTGACTTCCTAGGATTGAAAAGATAAAGATTTAAAATGAGAGGAATAAGCCCTGGCTCGTGGTTCAGTGGATAAGCGCCAGCATATGAACCCAAAGGTTGCTGGTTTGATTCCCAGCCAGGGCACATAACCAGGTTGCAAGCCAGGTCTCCAGCCAGGTCCGTGGCTGGAGGCAGGTGAAAGGCAACCATACATTTCTTCCTCCCTCCCTGTCCTTCTCTCTAAAAAATGGTGAATAAAGAAGAAAAAAAAAAAAACTTTAAAATGAGAGGAATAAGAAATAGCAATACACATGTTTGGAGGTTGTGTCACCCAATACTTTATCATAAGAGAAAGTTCAAGGCATAGAACAGGAACATGTGGAATAGGTCTTACTGTAATTTACTGACTGACATGGTCAGCTAATATCTTTGTTATGGAGTTGATTGATGAAATAAAAGAGTTTTGATTATTACCTATTTTACCTCTCTTGTCATTAGCTTCAGTTTGCCCTTGAAGTCCTGTGTACACAGTGCTTCTCACTGTTAGCAAAAATGTGAAAGAAGTTTCACATACATTTTCTAGATGACTGCTAACATTTCGATTTGCCTATTCTTACTTAAGATTGCTAAACTGGATGCATTTTCCTGGCATAAGATAACAATGTGACACCCCACGGTTAAGTCTGCAGTGAAAAGAAATGGCTCAGAACAAAAGAAAAAAAAAGTCTGCACTTGAAGTTTACCACTCTTCTTTTTTTTTCTTAATCAGTTCCTCAGAAGAGATATCACGTTGCCAAGAAATGATTCAGAAACTTCAAAGTGTCTTGGAGTCTGAGAGAGAAAATTGTACATTAGTCAGTGAACAAAGGCTAAAACTCCAGCAAGAAAATGAACAGTTACAGAAAGAGACTGAGGACCTAAGGAAGATTGCTCTTGAGGCTCAAAAAAAAGCCAAATTAAAGGTATTTTCAAGACTCGTCTAAGTTAAATATGTACTTGTGAAAATCCAACTATGGAGAATATTTAGAGATCGAGTCAAATGTTTTAAGGTGTTTTGTGGGTTGTTTTTTTTTTTTTTTTTTTTTTTTTGCCTTCTCACCAGCTAGCACTAAACCATGATACAGAGCATTAACCATTTTTTTTTTCTGTACCATAGAACTTGGCAAGCATGCTTGAAAATGATTGCTTTCACTATCCACACACAAAAAATATTTTCCAACCATGAAGTACGCTGATATTCCTGCCAAAGCAATTTAAGCCGCGCCAGCAAAACCATAGATTAGATACTTTACAGACCGCCTCTCCTGCCCTCCCACTGGCCAGCCGTTGGAGAACTGATGCTGTGGGTGGCATGACAGGGGACGCCACATCGGTGCTGCGTGACACCCGTGCGCTCCGAGAGCGGTTCCCCGCAGGCCGGGGTCTGCGCTGGGAAGGCGGCAAGGGCCCGTCCACTGCAGCAGTAGCAGCAGCTCCCTTGCATTTCCCCTCTTGCCTCTCCCTTCTACGATGTGCCCACGCTTGACCGTCCGTTTCAGGGACTGAGGAAGCACAGGTGCTGCCGTCAGCATGCTGCCCTCCCTTCCCATCCAGGTGGCATTAACTCTTCGTGATGGCGTGGTCATACTGGTGTGTCACTTTGGTTTTTGTTATTTTGGGAAAACAGTCATATTCAACCAAATTGATACCAACCTATATTTATTTGGATGCCTTCTAGTCCAAATATAAGACACTGGTTACTGATAAAACCTGGAACTCTGAAAAGGAGTTTGTACTTTATGCTTCAGTCAGTGGGAAACCTTTGAACAACAAGGGAAGAATTGTACTACAAGATAGTAAGACTTCATATAAAGCTACCGTAACTAAAAATGTATAATCGACGTAAGAATAACCAGCATGATCAATGGAGCAAAATAGAGTCAGGAAGAAAACAATTTTTCATAATCACCTCGTTTATAATAAAGACACCACTGCACTTCATTGGGGAAAGAATTATCTTTACAATAAAGGATGATGCTAGATCATATTTTCAAAATGGTTGACCCTCATACCTTATCATGCTGCAAAATAATCTGAGTTGCCTTGTAGACCTAAATGCAAAATGTAAAACAATGGAGCTTTAAGGAGAAAAATCTTACTACCCTTGAGTAAGAATTTTTTTAAATAAAGATTTTATTTATTATGTTTAGAGAGAGGGGAAGGGAGGGAGGCAGAGAGGGAGAGAGACATCCATGTATGGTTGCCTTTCACCTGCCTCCAGCTATGGACCTGGCTGGAGACCTGGCTTGCAACCTGGTTATGTGCCCTGGCTGGGAATTGAACCAGCGACCTTTGGGTTCGCAGGCTGGCAAGAAAGAATTTCTTAAACAGAACACAAAGCAATAATCATAATGAAAACATAGATGATTTAGTGTTTATTAAAATTAACAAATGACATCGGAAGACACCAAGAGAATGAAAAGTGGAAGAAAGCATTGTATTACAAAAAAGGGACTCAATTCAGAATTAAAAAAAAAAAACTTGTCATTAATAAGAAAATTATAAATAAGGAAAAATGTTAACAGACATCCCATTGCCATAAATGGGCAAGACTTAAATAAGCACTTTGTAAAACAGCATCTATGAAAAAATGTTCAACTTCATTATTTATTACAGAAATGTAGCCAAAACTACAATGAAATGTCATTACCTACCTATCAGAATGGATAAAACTTAAAAACCAACAATATCAAAGTGTTGACAAAGTTGTAAAGCTTTCAGGTGACACTTTGGGGACGGTACAGTGGTACAATCACCACTTGGCAGCATGTTGTAAGTCAGGATCACGTGTATACTCCGCCAAATAACCCTGGCCACCTGGCCAACAGGTAGGCGAGCTTATGTCCTCCAGCGCTGAGTCCACCGCCCGCGGGCCCGCGTTACAGAAGCCCAGTGGTTGTGGCCCCGCCAGTTTGACAACTGGAGCTACGTCCACTCAAGGATCTGGGGTTTCTTTAAAGACTAAATTTTGACACCAATACGCCATCATTTGTTGAATCTACAGCTGTGTTTTGACATCTTGACTATGTTTCAGGTCCTAAAGATACGATAATAAATAAAAACAATGTGGTCCCCACCCTGAAAACATATCATTTGCATGTAGGTGGGCAACCTTTAAACATCTCCTTACAAACTAGTAAGTGCTTTGCAGGAAACGCACCGTGAGGGCTTCACACAGGCACCTGATTTTCTAGAAAGAAGAGAAAGAATTACCCTGCAGAAGCAACAGTCGAGGTGAATTCTGAAAGCCGAATAGAAGTAACTAACGTGAGCTGAAGGGGAAAGATTCTCCCAGGCTAAGGGAACGTGAGAAAGGCCCGGGAATGAGAAGGCACCACGACAGGACCGGAGCAAGAAGGGCAACCGTGGTGTCCCGCGCGCCTGCAGCGGTCTGGGCGGGGGACACACCAGGAAGGACCCTCGAGCAAACGCGCTTCCCGCGACGGGACCTACCTCGGTGGGCACAATTCCGCAACTACGTGGACACATCAGTCATTTCTTAACACACAAGTGGGAGGAACAGCCGTAGACGACTCCACCTGCGGTACTGGAAGCAGAGCTTGTCCAGGGAAACTGGAGGCTGAGGCAGGAGACGCAGATGTTCGGAGTCTGGTCGTTCAGAAGCCGTTAAAATAGCAGGAGAAGGAGCCTCCGGGGCTTGCCTCACAGTCATGCAGTGCAGAACCGAGAAACCAATACTGTTTTCCAGCACCTTGAATTTCCACGGTGGACGATTTGAGAGCGCCACGAAGCCTTTTGGGACATGCGTGCCATCGGCAGGGCGGGGGACAGGCGGCCGGGCCGGGCCGCGTTCCTTCTTGTTTGAGTCGAGAAGTAACCATGTTGAATGAGTTCTAGAAGCCATGCCAGCCGTGACCATTTTTAAAGCACATTACTTGAAAATACCACAAGGTAAGCTGCTGGTTACCGTGTTTCTTGAGGCAGCAAGATAGAGACGTCCGGAGTACCCCAGAGAGATTGTCCCGGGCTGTTCTCTCAGCCGCCTCAGGGTGGCCCAGTGCGCACGCCACAGCATTGAGGCTGAATCCTCTCCCTGGGTCCCAGGGGAGAAGACACCTGGGTACCCCAGAAACATTGACTTGTCTGCTCATTCTGTTTCAAGGTGTTTTTCCTCTAATGAATACATTACCTAGAAATAGACTGAACTTATTTCCATATGAGATCTCTTCCGGGGACACTTACACTCTAACTGAAATGCTAAAGGAATTCCTATACGTAATATCCGTTGACTTCATACAGCCTGTTGAAAGAATCTGGGGGAGCCCCCAGGTTGTTGGTAAACATGTCTCGGTCCAGGGTGGGGGCGCCTGGGGGGCAAGGAAGCTCCCCCCTTGCCCTGCGCCGCTCTTCCATGTGGCCGCTCCCCTCTCCTTTACAATAAACCAGTAAACATTTTTTTTAATGGCTTGAGTAAAACCCCAGCTCTCAGTGACTGAGGGCATGAACATTTTTTATGGATTATGGCAAAAACGTAAAAGTAAATGATGAGAGCAGTTTCATGCTCTAGAGTACGCCTCTTTACTGCCAGCATTTCAAGGTGCTGGGGAAAGTGCGCATCGTAATCCTGGTTTCACTAAGTGTTTACTGTAACACAGAATAGTTTTCATCGGTGACAAAGATAAATTGTAAGCTTAATTTTTATATGGATTTCTCAGCCAAACATTTATGTGCTGCAGACAGCACAGCGAATGCTTCCTTTTGTGTGAATCATTAGTCCGTGTATCCCTGAGGATGGCAGAAAAGAAAGGTTCTGTGTTCATCTTACTCCCTAGATCAGTACAATGGAACACGAGTTCTCGGTAAAGGAGCACGGGTTTGAAGCTCAGCTGAGAGAGATGGAGGACAGCAACCGCAATTCTGCTGTGGAGCTGAGGCGGCTCCTGGCCACTCAGCAGAAGGCAGCGACCAGGTGGAGAGAAGAAACAAAGAAACTTAACGAAAGCACCGAAGTTAGAATCAGTAACCTGAAGTAAGTCCACTCTTACCGTTTGATCCATTTTACAGAGATTAACCTTTCATTTAAGGTCTGTGCATAATCTTTGTGTAAAAATTGTAATTCTGCCCCTTGTACTTATATTTCCTTTTCAGAAAATACTTGTTGAACCGCTATAAAAAATACTAAACATTATAAGCAGCAATATTTTATACGTAGTCCACAAAATGAGATTCTAAACACGGCATTTCAGAATCTTAATACTATGTTCGTGTAAGTCTAGCGTAATGTTCTGTGCCTGCCACAGAACCCGTCTGTCCTGCTCTCCGGCCCTTTCTGAACAGGCCTGCGAGCCCTGCGCAGGAGACCTGCAGCTGAAGGACATGGGGACTCAGAGCAGGGTGACCAGGTCGGACTCGGAGTCCGGCCGACCAGAGCCCGTGGGGTTAGTTGCAAAGGTTCGCAGGCCCGGGAATTACCGGGCCCCAGTGGTCCGACGCTTTTTCTCATTCCTTTC
This sequence comes from Noctilio leporinus, assembly GCA_004026585.1. NCBI lineage: Eukaryota > Metazoa > Chordata > Mammalia > Chiroptera > Noctilionidae > Noctilio > Noctilio leporinus. Next base: position 660,481 of record PVIW01000146.1, read on the forward strand.
TGTGGTATTTTCACCTCCTTCCTGCTTTTGAAGTGTTGTGGAGTGTTTACTGGATCGAGTAATCTGAATAATCTAATATGCCTTTAGTGGATCCAAACACAGCCTTTTCAAACATCCCACCTCGTGCAGCGCAGCCATTGACGATAATGTATCTTGGTGAAAACTGGGCTTGGGGTAACTCCTCTCTTACACGAGAGTACGTGTGTCGCTGGTCAGTGACAGTGTCCTAGATGTGGAAATCAACTGCACCTACAAAGTAAATCAGTCAAATAAATCAGCCAGACTGTTGCATGGAATTAACGTCAGGGTCGTTGGAATCAATATACAACACATTACTTCTAAGAAACATTAGCAGTTGGTTGTATTATTTCCTAACTAAAAAAAAAATATGTTTATACCCTTGTGTTTTACCCCGTTACCCTGAGTGAGGGCAGTGAGGCCAGAGGCTGGTGAAGAGAGAAAGACCAGCAAACTTTCTAGTTTCTGTCCTCCAGGCCCAGGGGCGGCCCAGCCCCACTCACAGGGCCACGCAGGGGAGCCGGGGTGGTCCCAAGGCAGGGAGGCGGGATGGTGGGCCTTTAGCATGGTTTCTGCGGGACTGAGGCAGGGTGAACCCTGAGGACTGGGCGACTGGGCAGCCGTGTGGCAGTGGCCAGTGTGAAAGCCAGGAGGGGACGAGGGTGGGCCGGCGAACTCAGTCGGCTGCTCATCCATCTCTAGCCACAGCCTCAAAACTGATCAGGACATTTGAAACAAGTCATGGTGTAGCGACCTAGGCCTAGGATGTAAGGATACATGACTAACGCACCAGCGATGCCTAACTTTTTGTATCACAGTGGAAATGGAAGATGAAAAAGTTTCTGTCATACAGGGCTGAGAGCTTAGAAACATCTTGAAAAATGTAGCATGAATTTTTTTAATTTAATTTTATTGTTGTATTACATTCATCCAAGAATGTAATACAACATTCTCAATAAGTCTTCTTGCTTATTGAGGGACTGAGGATGTCCTTTGAAGTCTGTTTTGATGACTAGAAACTATAAATCTACTCAGACAGAGCCTTTGTCACTTGGCAGGTATTCTGTCAAGTTTAAGAGAAAGGCAGGACCACCCCTGGGTGGGTCCGATTGCATTTGGTTTTTCCATAGTTCTCAGGAAAAATGAGTAAATAAGTTTAATTTTATATTATCATTGCACTAAAAATAATATGTCGATTATTAAAATTATATTAAGTCTGCAATAATAGAAACTCAATGTTTCACACTATTGTATTAGTAAACGAACTAAAAATATTCACATTTGCTTGGATTTGGGCCTTTGGCACACTTTTAAACGTATTTAGCAGGATTATTAGCACTTGGTTCTCTGTCTTTTCAGTCTATTAAATTCAGGATTACACCTTGCAATCGAAAGTGCCTAGTACCTCAGCTTGCAGATTTACACAAGTATTTTTAGAAGTAAAAGCAGATACCAACCTATATGATCCTGTTAATCATGTCACATCAATGAATTAATGAAAAAGCAGATGCTTAATACCTCACTTTAATTTCGTAACACGCACCTGAGCAGCTGCTCTTTTCTAAGCATTCCGCCGAATGCCGGAACCCCAGCAGGCATCAGGCAGGGCCGTCCCGCAAGTTTTCCCGCCCCATTAGCCACGTGAGCGTCCCCCGGAGCACCCGGCACTGTCAGCGGTTGCATTTTACACTGCTGTGCCTTCCTTGTGTGCACCGCCTTTCCCCCCCGTGGGAATGCCAGCCCCATAAAGTGGCTTGTCTCCCGTGTTCCCCACCGGAGCCTCGGTCCCTGGATCCTGAAAACGGGTCCAGCCCTGGTCGGGACTCAGCGCGTATCTGCTGAAGGAATTACCGAACGAGTGAGTGAGCGAAAGCTAGTCAAGTTATTAATCATTGTTTCCTCCTAGGCTAAACTCACCTTCCAACTTGGACTCTCTGAAGAATTGTAGTTTTTGACATAGTTATTTTAACTTACGGAACATGATGAAGTATCACGTGCCCCGCTAAGAGACTACATCAAAGAGACTAGGATTCCTAAATTTAGGGCACTGCCTCATAGTGAAACTTGTTTTTCATCTTACAAACTTTTAGGTGCTGTTCATTCTAAGGACTATTATGAGGACTATTGTGATAAAGAAATGCATAGTTGAAAGCCCTGGCTGGTGGCTCAGTGGATAAGGCAACCACCTGCAAACCCAAAGGTTGCTGGTTCGATTCCCAGCCAGGGCACATAACCAGGTTGCAAGCCAGGTCTCCAGCCAGGTCCGTAGCTGGAGGCAGGTGAAAGGCAACCATACAAGGATGTCTCACTCCCTCTCTGCCTCTCTCCCTTCCCCTCTCTCAAAAAATATTTTTTTTTTTTTAAAGAAAGGAAATGCATAGTTGAGAATATAGCCACTATGATTTTTTCTTTTTTCTTTATTGTTGTTGTATTAGAGTTGTCCCATTTTCCCCATTGTTCTCCCCTGCCCCAACCCTCACCCACTCTCCCACAGCCAGTCCCACATGCTGTCCACGTCTATGGGTCATTTATACTAATTCCTTGATGAAACTCTTCCCCTTCTTTCGCCCTTTCTCCCCCTCTCCTCTGCACAGTCAGTGTTTCCCTTGTTTCCATGCCTCAGGTTCTATTGTGCTCTTTTGTTTGTTACATTCTTTAGTCTCCTGTGTTAGGTGGGACCATGTGGTATTCGGCTTCCACTGCCTGGCTTATTTCACTGCGCATAATACTCTCCAGGTCCGTCTCTGTTGTCTCTGTTGGCACAAAAGGCAGGTGTTCCTTCTGTCTTTCTACTGCATAGTGGTGTGGTGGGCCAGTTTCTGACCCCAGCATCCACTGATGGGCGAACTGGTCCAGCTGCGCACACATGCGGGCATCACGGCGGAGTGAGCACGTGGGGGTGGGGCGTGGGGTGGGGGGTGGGCACCGCAATGTGATCTCCAGGTGAGGGACTGTACGTGTGATGACGGCCAGTGGACAGTTTCAAAGGAAGTCACCGGATTGGATCTTTTTAAGCTCCTTCTGGCTACTGAAGGGAAACTAGAAGTGAAAACGCTGGGAAAGGACTCAGAGGCTGTTGCAAGAGTCTTGTTCAGAGATGGCGGTGGCCTAGACTAAGAAGGAAGAGAAAGGTGGGCCACCGGAGACCTTGGCGTTGAGAGGTAATAGGAGATGCTCATGGGTTCAAATGGAGCCTCCAGGCAGAGAGAGGAGTTAAGGATGATTCTGGCGGTAGTTTATACACGCTCTTTCTTTCCAGGGATAGCTACCCAACTTCAACCTAAGAATGCTTTCTTACCTCCAGACCCACCTCAGACATCTCTTTTTTTCCCCCCCATAAGGCGTTCTTACTTCCCTTGACAGATTATCTCCTTTTCCTGCATTTCCGCGCCACTCCACCCAGCCCTCTTCCGGGCACTTACCGAACTGTAGTGTGACGGCCACTACATCCGTCTCCTCTACAAGACCATGAGCTAACCTCTTGCCGGGCACAGAGGTGTTTAGCAACGTTGTACTGAATCAATAAAGGAACGGATATACATTATGGAGTATTTTCTTCTCCTGTCCGAAACTATGTATGTGCAGTTACACAGCATCTGGGCCCAAGGAATTCTCTCTAACCTCTAAAACATTATTCTTGGCTACTTATCTGTAATGTTTGGCTGCCATGCTGCTGCTTTTTTTTTTTCCTTTAAATTAACAGGATGAGAGGCAGCTGCAGGTACTGGCAGATTACAAAATGTGTAATTACTAAAAGTAACTGAAGCATATTATGGTATAATTCAACAGGAAAAAACCATCTGGCACGCGCTATGTTAACTTGTCACGAGAGCGCGTTTCTCGGGACGCACGCCTGCCACAAGCACGTGCACCTTTCTGTTTGCAGCGCTCGCGTCTAACGTGGAACAGGGCCTCACGGGGTTGACCTTGTAGACGTCACCCAAGGGTTTCATGCACTGAGGACACTTTCTCTTACACTCTATCAACCAAAATATGCGTGGCTCTTTCTTATCTTAAATTGTGCCCCGGTAATAACAGAACAATCTGAACAATGGCAGTAATGAGCTCTAAAGTCAAGCATATTGGCCCATAGCTTGAGGGGCCGTAACGGCTTTTGTAAAGTATTTGTGGTATTGTCAGAGAGACTAGTGCGTTGCGGGAACACGTGTGCTCTTGACCCCGTAACCATTCCTGTTCCGCTGCAACATGCCAGACGTACTGAGCACGGAAGTGAGTTTGGCGTGGAGGCTCAGCACGGGTGAGGATACCCGTTTCCGCGTCAGGCAAGCAGAAAAGCACTAACTGGTATTACAGGACAGCTTCCAATGCTGGCCTGTTTGAAATCATCTAGATTCCCAACTCTCTCCTGAACGTCTTCACAAGATCGTGAAACAACATATTCAAAGCCGAACCCGTTACTGCACGCCCAGCGCGCGTGTCCTCCGTCCCGCATTTTCCTTCCTATGAGTGGGGGCACCTCACCGCACTCACAGAAAACTCCAGAAGTCACCCTGACTGCCTTCCCCTCCGCTTGGCTAATGTTAACTTAATTACCTAGAGCCCCTAACCCGTGAGCTGCGCCCAGGGCTCCACAAGCCAGGCGTCTTGTTTTCTAAATACGCAACTTAATTAAGTAAACCAGTGGCATGTGAGCACACAAAGAAAAATACACACCAATGGTGTATGCGTACACAACTAAGTTTGTCTTAAAACTAGCTCTGTACTTAGGGGAATTTGCTGTTGAATTAGGTTTGGACAGGCAACTCCAAGAAAAAGGAGGAAATACTGTAAAAATCTCGAATACTTTTGTATTTGAATTGCTTGTCAACTGACGTTAAATTCTGGTACCTTATTAATGAAGGCAAAAATGGAAATCATTACAGATAAAACACTACGGATGTGGTTTGTGAAAGACATTCAGCATCAAAACATTCCAGTCAAGGTGCTCGTGCTTAAAATGTGTACACACTTGCGGGTGGAAAGCCAAGCAAAGTCCTTACTACCCTCAGGGGTCAGACCTCTGGAAGAGCTGAGGCATCCACGCACTCCCGGCCAGGAAGCACACCCAGCAGACCTGCCCGGAGTCGCAGGGCACTTGTGCACCGGCCGGGGCCCGTCTGCGGGCCGCAGGTGCAGGGCCCGCGCTGGCCCTCCCGCCCTTCACCTGCTTGCATCTCAGAGAAGAATGTGGCGACTTACTCAATCTTCATGATAATATTTGGGTTACTAAAGTGTGCTTAATGTTAATTCTTAAGGGTTTTGTTTTCCAATTTCACTTATACAGAAGGTAGCAGGTCAATTATATTTTATAAGTGTATTTCTACATTGTATTTGTGGGCATGACTAGGATGTTTTAACCATACACCTAAGTTATGTAAGTGAACTAAAAATATTTAGAGCACTGAGTATTAAGTGATATTATAAGAAATTCCTCATTCTCATATACTTAGATTAAAATTCATAGAAGAACATTTTAAGCCTTATAACATAGAATATGCCAGAAATTAGAGAAATTGGGAACAGTTTCATTTAAATTATTTAATAAGTATAAAGTACTCTTTGAAGGACCATAATGTCATAAAGAAACTGGGAATGTTATCTATTGTTACACCTCCTTGCAAGCTTCACTTAAATAATCCCTGACAGATAGAAATGTTCCTGTTTTAAAGCTTTCTAATGGAGAGATTACACTGGTGTACTTGGCAAGTGTGTCAACTGTCATATCCCCGTGACACTTTCTGGAAAGTCTTATTTAATATTTTCCCCAGATCACTAACGATACTGGGACCTCTCGGTGATGTTGTCTAGTGGAGGGAGAACTTCTCATGGATGCTGCAGAGTCCGGTCACCCTGGGTCCTTCCTGCACCCCGCAGTTAGATAGCCTGACGGAGAAGCGGGCGGGCGCAGTTTGTCAGGCAGGCTGCGGGGTTGGGGGGCACGGCCAGCGGAAGTGCTTCTCTCCACCCCGTGGTACCTCCTCACACCGCGCGCTCCTGCCGCCAGGCACGGCCGATTGTCTCAGCAGTGGCCTAAGGGAGCAAGGTAACAGACACTTTGCAGGAGGAACCTATTTAGGGACAGCTGGATGCCGCGCTGCAGAGTCAGGGCGACAGTTGGCAGCTCCGGAGCTCAGCCACCAGGGCACCTGCCGTCAACAGGAAATCTGAGCAGCACGGAAGTGCGTTTGCGCAAGAGTTTGCTATCAGGCGTCAAGTCTGATAGAGGACTGAACCGTGAGGTAACACATCAAAAATAAAGATAGAACTTGTTCAGCTTTCACAAATGTGCTCATATTCCTATTATAGAATAGAAAGGCTGATTCCCACCCCACAGCTGACCAGCTGTGTGACTGTACGAAGCTCCCTATGTCTGTCTGTATGTCCGTCTTCACATTTTCTCATGCAAAGATGGGGGTCTCATAGGGCTACCATGAAAACTAAGGAAGTTTGTTCACATAGAGCACCTAGAACAGTGCCTGGCATATGGGAAGCACTGTGAAAGTGTTGCTGTTCTGTCACCATCATCAGCATCAGCATCTTGGGTGTCATCTGCCAAGCTCTGCTGAGTGTCAGGTGACAAGGGACCCCGCAATGAATAATCAACTTGTGCACCACCCAGTGGGGGTGGCAGAGCTGGATACACAACAGAGTAATATTTACATACATTTAAAAGTAACTCAGAATGAGTAACTTGGGTCTTTGCGATTGTAAATTTTGTGGAAAATGATTATGATCTAACAGTATGTGTTGGACATTACTACCATCAGGTAAATTGTCGCTGGTGTCAATTCGTGTGGTGGGTGTTCTCTGAAAAGGCTTTCTATAAACGGAATGACTGTATAAATATCATTGTTTCAGCTTCATGTTGGTGGGACTTAAAAGGTTGCTTCTCATCACTGCTGACGGGCACAACTTTTACCTTTAATTACACTTGACCTAGAAGACTTGCCACTTCAGTCATTTTGCTGTCTTTGCTTTGACATGTTCAGAATTGTAAACTGCATGAGGCACTTTAAACAAAATAATGTATTCAACCTGACAGTTACCACTGAAATCAAGCTAAGCTGACATGGTTGGGCGTGTCTGTTGCAGAACCAGTGATCAGTGCTCGAGCTCCTCAGTCAGGGGTGGCCTGTGCCGATGGAGTTGGATGCCTGGGTTGGACCAAGTGTGTCCCTCTCGTCCCCAGGCTGCCTCACGGCAGCAGCTCCGCGTTCGCCACCATATACCCTGCCCTTGGCCCAAAGACAGCTCAGTAAATATTTGAGGAATTGATCTGTGGACATGATTATTTGTTCTCGCCTATGTGTTTATAACAGATTGCTTCCTGATTTTAACAATCACTCTTCACTGAGAGACCAAGTTTGAAGCTGTTTGTGTAGCTCCTTTGGGAAAGAAATCAAGGCGGAAGTTATTTTGAAAGTGTTCATCTGTTGATTTTTTTCTAAGGAGCACAAGGAAAGTCATAGGATAAAAATCAATCCTGGAAACCTATTTCAATACTCAGAACTTGAATTGACCCTTTTTTAAGTTATTTTTAAGGCCTCCATCATTTCTACTTCTAATCTGGGACTCCTGAAATCACCTTTGACCAAAAACAATACAATACATATACTTAGAGTAGAAAACAAAAGTTGTGTGCATAGGGAAATTCCAGCTGATGAAGTGTAAAGGATGTGAACATAAAACACAGCGTGTGTACAACCCTGAGTCCACGGCATGGAACAGCGGTGAGCAGGGGAGGCTGCGCCTCTCAGACGGACCCTTCAGCGGAGCCGTGACTCAGGTCGCCCCGCACTCACGCGAGCTGCATCTGTTTAACAAGAGGTGCTTCCACCCTAATGCCAAATAACACTCGGGCGGTAACACTGAAGACCCTCTGGCGCCCTTAGTAGGTACAGAGAGAGGTTCCTATGGCAAAAATATTAAATTAACCATTTTTATTGTAATTACTTTTAAAGGGTTTTTTATTCATTATTTTTAGAGAAAGGGAAAGAGAGAGAGGGAGAGAGACATCCATGTATGGTTGCCTTTCACCTGCCCTCCAGCTACAGACCTGGCTGGAGACCTGGCTTGCAGCCTGGTCATGTGCCCTGGCTGGGGAATCAAACCAGCGACCTTTGGGTTCGCAGGCCAGCACCTTACCCACCGAGCCACCAGCCAGGGCATGAACTGTTTTTAAATTATGATAAAATATGCATAATATGAAGCAGCTTCACCATTTTTAAGGGTAATGTTCAATAGTGTTAAGTGTGTTCCCAGTGCCCTACGACCAATCTCCAGATACATGTGTGAGAAATGAAGGAGCCCTTTGGATGGGAGGTATTAATAAGAAACTGTTTTGCACAAGGATCCTATCTTTGTTGAAAACATGAATATGTATCACACTAACAAAGATTCTACTCGATGCATTTTTTTTTTAAACAATCTCTCCCTCGTTCGGTTAATAGGAGTGAGCTGAGCCGGCAGAAACTTCATACCCAAGACCTGCTTTCTCAGCTGGAAGCGGCAAAGGAAAAGGCAGCTGAGGTAAGGTAACGACTCTCCCGGGAAGTCCCCCTGCGGCCGCTTGATATGCACGTTCGGGAACCTTCCTTGAGCCACGTCCAGATGAATTCTCTACTTGGAAGTGGCCGCCCAGATGTGAGGGTTTCTTGCAGAAAACACCATCACCCTCCAAGTCCACGCATAATGTCACGTGAATGAAAGCTGTCCCGCATGTCGGCGGTCAGAGGTGGCGCCGGTGCAGAGGGGCTTGGGCTGCCTCTCAGCATCTGTGTCCGGAGCCCGATGGCCCTTGTGCGTCTGTCCTGAGAGGAGCCGTCAACCTGCTCCTTTCATGGAGTTTTCATCCGCTGCAGGAGGCCCGTGGAAAAGTGCTTTGGCCTGGCGAGTGTATTAAAATACTCCTTTAGGTTACTTGAGAGCTGAGTATGTCTAGAGCAAGAGTTCTTTTTTTTTAAGTTTTAAAAGAGTAAACAAGTTCTAGATTATCACATGAGCATTCTAGAACTCAAGCTCCTTTGATGTTCTACCTTGGAATCCGTTTGTTGGATTTCTTCAACAGGCTGCACCGTGGCCTGCTCTAGGGCCTCGGTGGAATACTCTGTTTGTGGCGTCAGCTGACGTGAGCCAGGAAACAAGTAAACCCTGGTCGTTAAAGTACTTTAGGTGCAGCTCCCCCTCGCAGAATCTGTTCTGGGAAAGTCATTTAAAATATGAGGGAATTTAAAGTAACATTAATAATATTGGGAGATCAGCAGCAACCACAGGGATCGATTGTAGCAGCACAGAAGAAGGTACGTTATAGGTCGTCTGATTGTGACTATGGAAACGATTATTAGAGATGACGGCATCTTTTCCCCAGGTCTTCTCCGGTGTTAATGATGTTCCTCTTAAATTTAAGTCCACGCATTTAAACAACTTGGTATTGGAACAGCCGATACAGTTCTCAGTAAGAAATACAAACTCATTTTAACAGGATACTGCTATTTCAGTATTTTATGTTATTAGACACGACATTCCCTGTAATCATTTATATGTTAGGACATGGGAAGTATATAGTTCTTCATAGAAAGTGTGTTTTTCTTGCTATTCCTGATGAGGCTGGTTATTCTCTAATTCACTCAAGTGCCAGGAAATTGAGTAACAGGTCCGGCTGTACAAAAACATTTTGTTCAGGCGCATGAGCATGGGGAGGGCTGGTGCATTTTTGTAATTGACAGCGTCTTTGAACTTGTGCGCGTGACAGTGCGTCGTGACAGATTTACACCCAGGGTGCCCGTCCAGTTTCCCGAGGCAGCTGCACCAGCACTTCGGGCTGTGGGCCCAACGGCAGAGATGTGTGTCTGCCAGTCCTCAGGGGGGAACCAGCAGGGTCGGTCCCTTGGGAGGCTCAGGAGAATCCGCCCCACGTCCATATGGGCCCCCTGGCTGCTAGTGGCCCTGGGCGTTCCTCGACTTTGGATGGTGTTCTTCCCGTGTTTTCGTGTTGTGTTCCCTTTGCACATGCCTGACTGTGTCTGAAACCCCACTCTGCGGAGACACCCATCATATATCATTTCTTTTAGGGCCACATCTAGTAATAACATCCTAACTTAATCATTAGCAAAAATACTGTTTCCAGATAAGGTCACATTCATAGGTACCAGGGATCTTTTTTTTTTTTTAAGGACATAATTCCACTCATAACAATACCTTAATAATCCTCAGGAGTATATGATGAGGTCTGCCCAGGCGGTATCCAGCCATGTAATACGAAAAATATGAAGAAGACACAAGAAACAATGTGCGCAATGTGCGCACTGCCAGGACAGTGAAGGCTTCGTTCCCTCCCAGGCAGGCACCTTGGTGCCTCACACGGTTCTCCCCACCGCCATCCGCCTCCTGTCCTGTTTTCCTGAACTCGTCACCGGTCTGAAATCTCTTCCCTTTCCAAGGTGATTTCAGGTTTGGGAAAAGCCGGAACCGGAATTGCAGGGCACCACATCTAGGCTGTAGGGGTCTGAGTCACCTGAGTGATTTGATGTTGGGCCAAAAACTTGCGCATAAGACGTGCTGTCGGGATGGAGCTGCAGGCACCCGCGGCCACGGCTGCGTTCTCGCCCTGCGGCCTCTCAGCCCGCGGAAACGCGGGCACCGTCTCCGCGCTCACTGTCTGGCCTGGAGGGGTGGACTCGTGACGCCCAGCACCTTCCCAGTCAAATGACAGTTGCCTCGATCTTGCTGCACCTCCTTCAGGTGTGGGGAGCAGGTGACTCCCGTTGGGACGCCTGGGCCTTCGTTTCCAGATCACAGCCACAGACCCGCCGTTCACCTCCCGTTGTGACCTCGAGGACCCTGGCTCACGGGTAGCGGCTTCAATCCAGTCATCAGCATCTGCAGCACCAGGTTCCCTCTGCTCTGACAGCAGAAGCCACAGAGCGAACTTCACCACACGTTTCATGACCAGATCCTGCGTCAGAATCTGGGACGCAGTCGTTTTTGGAATCCCCAGACCAGCTTCTGGTTCTCGCGCTGTCAGTCGCGATCTGTGTTGGCCGCAGCCCGTACACGCTCAAGTCTCCGGTGTTCTGCTTGCTGCAGGCCTTCCAGAGCCTGGATCACTTTCAACAGATTCTCGACCATCTTGGAAGCGTTTGTGCCAGTTTCATTTGCGTTGCATTCATTGCATTGTCCCTGAAAGCCTTCTGACTCATCCGCGTAGTTTCTGCAGACGAATATTCAAGCTTAGTGCAAAATGTGATGCAGACTTGTTTCTCTGCTCACACTGTCATTTTGAATGCGACGGCCACACAGTACACAAGCTCCCTCACCAGCACCTACCACCCCCGCGACCAGCGCAGTGTTCACGCGCCTTGGCCGCCGGGTTACCTCAGGTTGCACGGACCATCCTCATATGTTAACGGTGGTTGGACTTTTCCCAGACAGACCTCCTACCCTGCTGGGGAAACATGTAGAAACAGAGTTCTTCACCTTTTAAAGACTACCTTCAGCATATAACCCATTTAAGACACATCTAACTCTGTACAAACCAGTGTTTCTAGGCATATTTTCTGTTTCTTCAGCTTGAATCGCGTCCACGTCCCAGCTTCTCCGGAGGCTCCTTCTGGCCCAGCAGCCTGGGGGCCCAGGACCCGGACAGGCCGCAGGCCCTCGGGGCGGGAGCTCGGGGCGGGTCTGTGGTCTGTGTCGTCACAGGCCCTGGTGTCTCGGGGCCAGCAGGTCGAAACTTGGAAGTCTTGTTCCGAACTTCCGGTTGACTTCGCTTTGCGTTGAATTCCCTTTTCTTGGTGGCATGTAGAGGTAAAAGCAGTTTGGTGAAAACGTAAAACAACTTTAACGTTCATAACTTGAAAAAATGTAACTTTAGAGATGCATCATGTTTGCATTTCACAAAGGATGTGACGTGCCGATTTTTCATTGTTAGTGCACCAGACGTTTGCCCCTTGCGTGGCGTGGGGACTTCTAACTCACTTGTCTTCTGTTGCCTCCGCCGCAGAGTGCGAGGCTGGCTTTGGAGCATCAGGAGAAAGCCGGCCGGCTGCAGCGGCGCCTGGACCAGGCCGAGCGGAGGGCGGCGGCCGCCTCGCAGCAGGTAGGGGGCCCCCGGCCAAGGAAAGCTTCCCCAGAGTTCCCAGGGAACCAGTGCTTTCATTCTGGCTTCACCAAACTACTTCAGGAGTCTCCTTAACAGTTGAGGTTGAAAAAGTAAACTTTAAAAACAAACATCTTGCCCTGCCTGGTGCGTTGCAGGGGGTTGAGCGCCAGCCTATGAACCCAAGGGTCGCTGGTTCGGTTCCCAGTCAGGGCACAGGCCTGGGTTGGGCCGGGTCCCCAGTTGGGGGTGTGAGAGAAGTATCCACACATGGGTGTTTCTCTGCCTCTCTCTCTCTCTCTCTCCCTTGCCCGCTATCTAAAAATAAATAGTTTTCTTAAATAAAAATATAAAAAGTCTTCAGTTGGCTCCTACATCTAGAACTGCACTGTCCACTCATGGCCACTAGCCACCAGCAGTTTAATTAAAATTAAACAAAATTAAAGATGGAAATCCTCAGCCACAGCAGCAGATTTCCGGCGCCCGATGACCATATGCAGCCACAGCTGTTGTACAAGACGGCGTCGCTGCAGAACAGCGGAGTCGCCACAGCGAGTCCCGTGGGCAGCCCTTCTCCGAAATTACGGGGCGCGTAAGGCTGGGCGGGGACCTGCTGGCAGGTTGGGAAGCAGATAATATGGCTTCAAACACGCAAATTTCGATTGCACCCATTTTGTTTTTATTGTAGTTTTTAAGTGGGAAAAAATTATTTTGTGGGCAGTAGGTTAACTTCTTTAATGTACATTTGTATGTGATGATAGAAATCTCAAATACGGCACAACGTTGTCCAAGGGGAAACAGTTAGAAAGTGTAGCACATCAAGGAAGCACGAAGCCGTGATCACTCACGACACTCACGCGCCACGAGGAAAAGGGCCGTTTGCTCTCAAGGAGGCGCAGTGGCCCGTCTCCTGGGGACCGAAGGGGACGGGTCGAGTGAATAGAAACGTTGCTGGAAACAGTCCAGAAAGAAGGGCAGCAGGCAGACCAGAACAAACCAAGTTAGTGCATTATTAATTGTATTCGGTTATAAACGTACTGTTTCAATTACAGTTAACGTGATTCTTAGATATTACAGCATTTTACACGTAAAGCAACTAAACACTGAATTCAGTTTATGTTCGCGACACAGATTTTATTTTGAAATCTACTTCTGGTATGAACGTGGTATGATATTTGAAGAAAATCTAGCAATAATTTGCACTTCTCCCTCTTGAAAGTCGTAGCTTTATCAAATATGTGTAATTTCTTATGAACAAATGAGTTAATTGGTTACGTAACTACCCCAGAATTCCCACATTTGCCCTGGCTGGTGGCCCAGTGGATAAGGAGCCAGCCTGTGAACCCAAAGTCGCTGGTTCGATTCCCAGCCAGGGCACATAACCAGGTTGCAAGCCAGGTCTCCAGCCAGGTCTGTAGCTGGAGGCAGGTGAGAGGCAACCACACATTGTTTCTCTCCCTTTCTTCCTCCCTCCCTGCCCCTCTATCTAAAAATAATAAAATCTTTTTAAGAAATAAATAATAAAAAGGGGTGAGGAAATATATAATTATCCTCATTTAGAATGTTACAGCAAATATGCTTAGAAACTGGAAATAGTGGTTATGTTGAGGAAGAGTCCTATGGGAACAGGACAGCAAAGGGAAGACTTTCTTTATCCTGTGTTATCCTGTGTACTGTTAGCTCTACTAGTTTTTGTACTGTTAGGGTTGGTTTTTTTTTTAACTATGTATATTCCATATTAATTTTAATCACTTCCATTTACCACTTAACTGTTTTCCTCTTAGGCTTTTCTTGCTATGATCTATGTATCACCTTTTCTTTTTTTAAGATTTTATTTCATTATTTTTAGAAAGAGGGGAAGGGAAAGAGGCAGAGAGGGAGAGAAGCATCCATGCATGGTTGCCTTTCACCTGCCTCCAGCTACGGACCCGACTGGAGACCTGGTTTGCAACCTGGTTATGTGCCCTGGCTGGGAATCGAACCTGCGACCTTTGGGTTCACAGGCCAGCGCCTTATCCACTGAGCCACCAGTCAGAGCTTATCTATCACCTTTTATTCCCAGCCCTGCAGCGTCCTGGCTTACCCTTAGTTGGTACTTTAGCCACATTTCTGGTGGACTTTTCCCTAATGTTCTCCACCCTCCTGTGAACTATGCCTGGGACTCCGAGCCTGTCACTGAGCTGCAGCACGTCATTGGAGGTGTCACGTCTCTAGTGTGACACAGACACGCCCGTCTCACGTAGAAGAGAAATGAACACAGAAAGGGACCTCTTAGGGGGCCCCTTCCAATCCGATTATTTCGGTAACCGTACATTGTCACACGTGGTGCTGTGTATCGGCACACAAGAGGGGACCGCTGACTGTGTCCTGCCGTTGCAGCTCAGCGTGGCTACCGTGCAGAGAAAAGCAGCCTCCGCGACCACCCTGGACAACATCTAAGCGCCCCCTCACCGCGCCGTGGAGTGGGCCCCGGGCCAACCTGTGGCCGCGGGTGTGCCTCCCCTCCCGCTCTGCTCTGGAGGGGCCACCGGGGAACAGCGGTGACAGCTCCCGTGAGTAAAGACAGCGTGGCCCTGTTCCGAGCTTCCGTGGAGAACAGAGCTCATTTGCCTTCATCACTGTGTCGATTTTTTAACCTCCCCTTTCCCTCTGGAAAAGCACAGTAATTTTTAAACTGTACCAATCATGAGGAAGCACTTGTAAGAACATGCTAGAATTTTATTATTTCAGCTTCCAAGACGGGAGAACTTGACCTCTCCTTGTTACTTCCAACTCATTTCTAAGGTTCCCAATCACCCGTTATTTATGGTGGACTCGTAAATACAATAAATGATGTGATCTAAAGTGGTGCCATCATGGATGTTACTATGCACCTGCAGTGGTCTGTCAACACCGATGCGGAAGAATCCGGGAGGTTTCGGGGGTTTTGTGTGGTTCTGCTGTCACTCGGCCGTGCTGCTGAGACGGGCTGCGTGGGGTGTGGACACGGAGCCACCCCCGCTGGTGCCCTCCGTTCAGGGCTGAGAGCAGACGGTGTGCGTGCGGAGGACACAGCAGGGGACGTCGGCACTAGCTCCAATGGAAGGTGACGCGGGAGTCAGGTGACCCGGCAGCATCATGCGCCAGCGCTGGGCCAGCAGTCGCAGCCTAAGACTGATGCTCCCAGTGGCTCGGTCGCAGGGTCTCCTGGAGCTGAGGCCATGTCCCCGTGCCCTGCCCTGGGCACCGCCTCCCCGGGCCTGCGCACCGCCGCAGGCTGGGTTCAGGACCCTCCTTGTGTTGCTCTTACCAATGTACTGTCAGACTTTGTAACTGACTCTCAAGTTTTCCTCCTCTGACGCATCTCCTCCCCAGACTGCAGGCTCCTGTGAGCGGACCCGCATCCCCGCGTCCCTGTGACCTTAGCACCGGCAGGTTCCTGACTCAGAGGAAATTCAGTCACTATTTGTCGAAAGCGGACAAAGGTTTTCAAGACAGGGCCTTAGAAAATGTCTCCATTTGTTGAACGAGCTCAGGAAGACGTGTGTTGGGAGGGGGCTGAATGGCAGCAGTGGGGGGGCTGTGACCAGGAGAGTCCACCTCGAGGACAAGAGGGGCGGAGGAACCGGGCCATGGCACCACGGGGCGGTTCCCAGTGCCAGGGGCGCGTAGCCTACTTCCACTTCCCGAAGGATTTGCATTTGGTTCTCTAAATTCTCCCCATGTCATGCACAGACTAATTTCCATGTGATGAGTTATTTTCATATTCGTGTTTATAGGATGTGGAATTTATTTTTAAAAACTTTTACTTAGAGGTGTTAGAATTATATCTGACCAAAAAAAAAAAAAGAGAGAGAGAGAGACTAGGAGAAAGCACTTCAGAAACTAACATTCTAGACAAGTGGGAAATGAACTACCCAGACTCATTTCTTCAAGGCAAAAAAATTTCCAACATAAGCACTTTCTCCGACCTTTGTTCATAGGCACCTGCTCTTTCCATTTTAATATTAATAAGCCCCTCCGGAGGTCTCCTTCTTGAATACTGAGATATTCTCCAAGGATTGGCCACCGGCACGCTGATAGCAGGCCTTCCTGGCCACTGTCGAAGGTGAAGACACGTTAAGACACGGAACCGAGCTGGTGCGGTTTTCTTGTAGAAAATCCTGTTGGCTGATGATGTGTAACGTAGAAGTATGTTGAAGGCTTCACTGTTTCTCACGTTGGTCAGTCTTGACTTCGTTTACACAGACAGGATCATTTATTCTGTGACATGTTTTAGGAGACGGGGAATGAGAAGGAAAGACAAGAGCCTTTTATAAACCGGAAGTAAGGGGCAGCACAGCTAATTCATCTCATTTATCCGCGTTTCATGATTGTGCCTCCTGAGAGAGAGAAGCGTGTGGCTACCCCTTCCTCCCTTCGCACCCATCGGGCCGCACCCATCTTCTGACTCCCCTGGGGTGCGAGAGTTGTAACCCCAAACGTGGGAGCCCAGCCGAGCCATTCAGCAAACCAAGGGAGACTGAAATAACTGGAAGCACTTTGCTATAAATTCTGCTCTTGAATCATAGTGTTTTGTCAGTCTTTCCAAAATAACCAATCTTCCATGAGCTTTCCTTTTTTTCCCCACATTGTATCCAAAATGATGATTTTTTCGGTTGACTTGAAAGTGCGTCCGGACACGCCGCTGTGTCTACGGACGGGACGCAGCACAGGGGCCCGGGGTTGCGCGTGGAGCCTGTCCCTCGCCAGCTCCTGAAACTTGCAAAGCTGTGTGGCTTCCGTGACGTTAGCAGCCCTGCTCTCAGGGTCTGCGTGAGGAGGAACTGGGGTAGGTATATTCGTAGGTAGCACGTAGGGTGGGCCCCCACCCCCCGGGAAAAACGTGCGGAGGCCTCTCAGGCCACGCGCCCCACTCCCGCAGGCTCGGGACGGCGGCTGGACGTCATCCCACGCTGGCCTCTTCCCCGCAGAAAGGACAGTGGAACGGAAGCAAATGAGGGTAACGCTTTAGAGATGGCGCTGAATCTGTTCTACTTGGTCTCTCCTTAAATACACATTTTTAAAGTTCCCTGCATCGTCTTTAGTAGCAAATCACAGCTGGCGTTGTGCAGCCGCGGCGCTCACGGCAGGGACAGCCTCCCGACCCGGAGCCGGGCCAGCCGGCCAGCGGCGCCGAGCTCAGGTGCGTCTCCACCCTTGGAAGTGGTCACGGTGTCCTCCCCGCACCCAGACGAGCATCTCCGCCCCTCCGAGGACTGGGCTGCGAGTCCTCACCCGCCCGTCTCCGCAAGTACCCCAGTGCCCCTGTGTCCTCCGTCACTCGCTCAGTAATGACTTACAAACACCTGCTGCATACCAGGTATGCTTGGGACGCGTGGTCTTCTGCCCAGAACCGGGTATCACATTGAAAGTACAAACTATTAACTCCTTGTTGTGCGCATGACTGAGGTGCAGAGCGAGGGAGGCGCCTGCCTGCACCGTGGGGACAACGTTAGAAGCTCCAGGGGGCACATTGGCTTTAAACCACGTCCCCGCCCCTCCCCCACCCCGCAGAGCGGGCCCTGCTGCCCTGGGCAAACATGCTTAGAGATTCATGGGAATACACGTGCAATTTCTCACTAGTATTTAGGATGAGCAATGATGAAAACCACCCTTCCAGAGTCTGTACTTCGGTTAATGCAACTTAAAATCACACTGGCATCTCTGAAAGTTGAATCATCAACACGGTCGGACAGGTACTGAGCCACCGTGGACTACAGTCCTGAGTCTTTTCCAAAGGTGTCTTTGCCCCAGAAGCCAGACCCGTCATTTACCCCTCTGAAATGGAATGACATTATCAGAGGGCATTTGGGGTCATTTCAGCTCCCTAACACCTTCATCCCGTCAGTTACCCGTACGCAATGGGGCCATTTCTGATTTACTTTCTTTCACTGCTGGATCCCTTACACCCACGACAGTTTCTTACCGCACTTGTCATCTACAGCTTGGATAATCATGCTACCCACGTTTTTCTGAAAAGACGAGAACCAGACAGGCCCGACAGGTCTGTCCCAAAGCCTACTCACCAACCACCTCCTCCACGAAGGGTGACTGACGTGGGTCTACAGGGTTCAGACCATGGTCTTCTAGCCCGGATCACCGCTGCTTCACTACTGCGCACTCCGGCCCGGCGGAAAACTCATTCGTGCCACCACACCTGTGGTCCTTTCCACACCTGCTGGGGAACCCTGTCCAAGAAAAAGCCTGATGGATTTCCTAGTAAATCATGTAGCATCCTAGTCATCACTGCTTGTTCCTTTGGGTTTTGTTTTTTTATTAACCCTTTAAGCCTTTTAATAGGGCCCCATGGAAACTCCCATGCAATATTTTCATCTTTTTTTTTTTTGGAAGACTAAAAAGCCATCGAAGGCTAGTATGATTGTTAGCACGTAGGTCTGTGGAGATTAAAACTATGAGACTGGCACCTCCTTCCATCTAAAAGAGAAGGAAAGCAGCTGTCATTTGTATTATAATACAAATAAGAGAATCCCTTGGAGGCCCTCCCCCTGGGCCCAGCATCAACATGCTGATGTGTTGTTAACGAGGCCTGTTCCTCCCGCATCTCTCTCACCCTCACCCTCACACTCACACACACACACACACACACACACACACACACACAGAGCTTTGTGCGGGCGTTATGTGTGCATGAGCTCATTTCATCCAACAACGTGCTGCTAAGTGGCCAGTGTCATCCGTCTCACTGAGACGGAAGCTGTGCCGGGCCTGAGCGGGGAGACCAACGTGGTTAAGCACCAGCCGCCTCTGCCAGCCCCTCGGTCACTTGTCCGGCCCTCCCATGACTCACCGGCACCCCCTCTGTCCTGGGTTCAGGGACCGTGCACTCGGTAGGGAATGCAGATGCCGAACAGGACTTGAAAATTTCTCCTTCCACTTCTTCATTGACCAGCCTCCACTGTGAGCCCCACCCCTTGCGTGTCCTCCCCTCCCCACCCACCCCCGTTTCTGACTCGGACTCAACCCAAAAAGTCCTTTGGGTCAGTCATCACATGAACATGCACCATAGAAATAGGCCTAAAAATAAGCATCTTCCTACCTAGTGGGGTTTGGCACTTGCGTAGAAATGACCCCTAAGTAACTTTGGTGAAAAATGTAGACTTAAGCAAAGAAAGTTATCAATATTTAGTGGGTGGTGAATATGTCCTCAAAAAAATCAAATATCTAAGAACCTAGTATAAAGGAACCATGGACATGGACAACAGGTGGGATTGATTTTGGGGGAATGGGTGGGTGGGGAGGGGGACAGAGGGGAGCAAAAAGGGGATGGATGTAATACAACAACAATAAAATTTTTAAAAAATAAAAAAAAATCAAGTATCTATTAAAATCATCAACACGTTCAATTTTGTTTAGCAACTGTAAAAGTGGTTGATATGACATCGGGTGATTTCCTGTGTCAGAATTTGAAACCGAAGGCTGGTTAAGGCAAAACCATAATCGCAAGGATTTGGTATGAGAAAGAAGTGAGAGCAATTCCAACAGGGAGGCTGGACCCGAGTGGCAGGCAGGGAGTGCGGGGAGAGGGGAAAGTGCCCGGGGGCTGCTGTGTGCGGAGGGCGCACCTCCTGAAGAAAGTGTTTCTCGCTGGTAACAATCCTGAAATTAGACCCGTCAGGCGGATTAGCGGGTAAAATAACCATAATTAATCTATAATTACAAAGGTATTGTACTACTTAAAATTCAGCTATATATAAGCCTAGTAGGAAAGAGAATGTCGGAATACATTAGTGTTAATTAGGAATGAGTCTTTTTTTTTTTTTAATCTGTGGTGGTTAATTTGACAATAAGTCATTGCTTGCCTTATTTGTAAAAAAAAAAAAAAAAGAGATTATACCTTATATCACAAAAATACTGATTTGAGGGTTTGCGTAACATCAATTTAAAGTCTTTAGACATTAGTCCTAATTCTAGATTCATCAAGGAACTATGGTTTTAAATAGTTACCTTCCTGAGCAATGTGTCAGGATACAGAGATAACTATCACCGTGTACCTGAGAGCAATGCCATTTTCTGTGCTCTGTATGCACGTATTTTATCTGCCATGTGTGTGTGACTGAGTATGCTACACAATAAACGCATATGATGTTATGTGAAAGATTCTATTCTCCCTAGAAGAAGGCGGGGACTGACCACAAGCTGCCAACATTACTCATTATCTGTTAGGTTGAGTTCAGTCATTCAACCAGTACATACACACGTTTTAAGTCAGCATTATTAGTTTTACAGAAACTCATTAACTTAAAGTTGGCACGCATAACCCTCAGTACACTCACAGACACACGAACTACTTCGTGTGAAATACTGTCTATTCTGAGAGGCTGTAGAGCCCCAGGGACAGCCAGCTCAAGCAAATGACGTATGCCTCAGTTTCCTCATCAGCAAATTAAGATTGCTACCAGCTCAAATTATGAGGATTGAACAGTCACAGGCAGAAGATAGCTCAATGTCGGCCATTTGATAAGCCCTTATAATAATTCGCAGAATCTGGAGGTCCCCAAAGGCTGCAGGCAGATGGGCAAAATCAGGTTTTAATTGCAGACGTTATTGCTATGGAGATAGCATCCACAGGCTGCAGGTAATGGGGAGGGGGGGAGGGATGAGCTTCAGTCAAGGAAACCAGAGGCTGTGCCATGATGCAGCCAAGAAATGAGGAGGCTCCAGCTACATGGTCAGTGGTGCGTGGGGCTGAGAGAAGTGAAAAGCCCTGAAAAGATACCAAATGCAACGCAGTCCACAGACCTAGATCACTATTTGGCTGTGGGAGTTGAAGAACAGACTCACCCAGGACTCCCAGGCTTCAGGCTTGGACGACATTCTCTAAGGCAGGATATTGAAAAGGACGAGTTCCAAAATCTCAAACACCTGCACGCGTCCCAGAGGGCGGGCCAGCGAGCCGCCGGGGAGATGCTGGACTACCAAGAATCCAGACCGCAGCGGGGGGCAGAGCAGGAGCCAAAGGGGTGGGCAAGAGGTTTGTTCTCACCCGGGTTCCAATGAGCACAGCTCCCGGGCTCCGCCCCAGACTAGGACACGCCCGCGGCTGCAGCTGTGAGCATTCACCAGAAAGCACGCTGAAGACTGGCAATCTTGAAGTTAATGCGAAGTTGCTGCAGATGGTTAATGCTCCAAAGGTAGGAGCCATTTTCTAAGGGATCGGGGTAAAAACATGCATCCAAGACCCCAGTGTTCCCCACCCCACCCCCACCCCCGCTGAGCCCTTCCTGAGGCTCCGGGGAACTTCGTGTCCCCAGGGAACTGCCACGGTTACTCAACTTGAAGACCTTCAGAAGAAGCACAGTTATTTCTCTCTGGGGTCTTAGAGCAAGCAACACGAACGTAAACGGTCACGAAGGAGGAACAAGGAGGAATAATCAAGCTTTTAGGCAAACGTATGAACAACTCATGTTTAGAAATAAAAAGCCCTCTGGCCACATTATTACAAACATGCGTACGATGAGGGAAGGCAGCAGCACGCCCGTGATGGCTGCCGTCCACCCCGATCAAGTGAGCAGGTCGAACCCACACCAGCGTGGCCGCAGGTAGCAGACGGAGCCGGTCCAGGCAGGGGAACCCACACCGGCCCACTTCTGCCCACGTCGAATGCTGCGACCTTGGACATGGCTTTGCACGATGCCCAGAGTAACAAAGAATGCATTTAATTAAGCTGCTCTTTTAAAAATTATTTTTTGAAAGAGCCTTATAAACACATTCTTCCTGTCAGTCAGGAATCTTGTGTTTTGTTTTTTTGTCTCAGAAGGCTCATCAGTCAACAATATGGCAGAGAAACAGCTTGTCCCTAATCATGAAAATAGCCCACCGTCTACCAAATGCCTACTACAGACTTTATATGGATACTGCACGTCCCCTGTGTTCACAGAAGGATAAACAAACTTATAAAGGTTGGGTGAGTTGGCCGAGGTCACGTGGCAGGCGAACTCTAGCTCAGCCTGTAAACCCATGTCCCTGTCGGACCCTAAAGTCCAGGTAAGTTCCACAACCGGTTGCACCCCGGCTGGTGCGGCTCAGTGGGTCGAGTGCCGGCCCATGAACCAAAAGGTCACTGGTTCGATTCCTGGTCAGGGCACATGCCAGGTCCCCAGTTGGGGCCATGTGAGAGGCAACCACACACGGATGCTTCTCTCCCTCCCGTTCTCCCTCCCTTCCCCTCTCTATAAACATAAAAACATTTTTAACTGGCTGTTTTCACATCTAAAATGGTCTTCTGGAAAAAACTGCAGCTGGGGAAGCCCCGTGTTCCCCCCTCGTCTGTTCCCTGCAGTTTGCATTCGGGTCTAAACCAGGACAGCTGACACCCGCCAATGCATGGACGTCTGTAAACACTCAGCAAAAGCAGACTTCAAGACACTGGAAATGTATTGCAAAATGTACAGCATTTATTCACATACAGACAAAAAGGCACAAATTCTACTAAATAGTTCAACAAAAAAATACAGCTGTCCTCAACTAGTTTTATAAATACTTTCCAAAAAGGGGTAGAAATAAATACAGGATTGGGCCATGTCATATAAAATAGTCATCTCTACATATACTTTGTTTAATTTCGGATTTTTAACTCTTCATGCACCTTTTTTTTTTTTTAATCAATTTTCGCTGAATGGACACCAAGCTAGGCACATAGTGAAAAATTCTCTGTACAAGGTTACAAATGTAATGACAAGTCTGTCCATTTCAAAATAATTAAGATTTGTACACAACACGCAGAACCCTTCATTGAGATTTGTGTGTATAACCTAACAAATGACATTCCAGACAACCTTACAAAAGTTTAACTAGGCTACGTTTCGACATAAACATTGATCATCATAATCAAAGATATTTCTTGGTCAGGATGCACAAGGAAAGATAAACCTTGAAAACAAAGAAAGAAAGGAAAGAGCAAATGGTGCCCCACCGAGAGAGTGCAAGTGGGCAGGTCCCACAGGCTGCCGGGTGGGGCGAACACGCAGAAACCCCCGCAGGACAGGACCCTCACTTCCACAGCTGCCCGTACACTGAGAAACCCAGCTCTACCATTTGCGTTCCAAAGCAGAAACAAAAGGTGTGGGCTTTTTTGTTTTTGTGTTCTGTTTTCGTGTGGGTTTATTTTGTAAATTTTTTTGTCTTATGTTGTTTTGTGTTTTGTTTATATTTTTTTTGGTTCAGCATAACTTGGAACATTTGAAAGCTTTTCAACCTAAATGTGGGGGAAACAACGGGTAAGGCATTTATTTTTGCACAACACTAGCATTCCTAATAGTGCAAATGAATCTGGTACCTCCTAACGTGGTGAGAGGCCATGCGCTTCCTAGAATTTCGCTTTTCTTTCTATGGCTTGACAAACTACCGCTCCGCGGGCTCGACTCTCCCCTAGAGCTGCCGCTGCAGGCAGAAGACATCTGTAGAGCCCGCCTTCTTCCGTACTCAGCAAAGATGCAAAGAATCTGACTTTCAAATGAGGCCACGCGTGAACGGACAACAACGTGGATTCCTTAAGAAGCTTCTCTTACCTGCAGCAACAGCTCACCTGGACGGCAGTCTTTCAAAAGGAGCCCCATAGCTCAAAAATAGTCCATCTAAAAAACCTGGGTCATCCTCTCCCCTCCCCTGAATTAGCTACTACAATGTATTCAAAAAGTTAAGACTTGGTTTGAAAACGTCATACACACAACTGGGGATGCATCCGATCCACTATCTGATCATCTGATAAAACTTGCATAGCAAGATGGAATTCAGTAAGCCTTGTGTTTTCGTGGACAATCCTCTGGAAGACTTCAAGGTTAACTACAGAACTCAAAGCATCATTCGTTTACGTATCAGAATGTCCCTGCCACATGGAAACACATGTATAAATGAACTGGGAATCCGAATACTGGTATGAACCAACTACGGGATAATTTAGGGGAAGCTGGGCTTGTCTCAAGTGCCCACAGGTCTCAATCTCAATGCTACTTAAACTTTCCTTCTCTTAAGTTCGATGCACGAATACACTGAAATCCAAAGAAAATGAACAGGACCTTAATACTATCCACTGTCTTAATACATAAGCACTTCTGCGAGTGCAAAAACAGAACATTGTACTCAAATCCAATGCTAACTTTATTATTGCTGATAACTTGACAAATTATTGCCATCTGCAATTAGAAAGTCCGAGTTACTAACTGGAGCCCGGAACTGACTCCAGAAAACCTATGACACTTCAATCTCTTTCCTGTATAAACTTGGTCAATGGGAAGAGGTTATCGCAACTTATTGCCTTTCTATTGTTTTGAAAATAGAACCTATTTCTCTCTTTTTTTTTTTTTTTCCTTTTCCTTCATTCGGAAGGAATCCCTTCACGTTGGAAGCTGGACTCCCTGACACGTGCACGGGGAAGTCTGTCTGCAGGCTCACCACCTGAACTTGAACGACCATGGTATGGTTGGAAGCCAGGGGCTGCCAAGGCCAGGGAAATGCCGAGCTGACCCACGGGGAGTGGTTAAGGACGAGGAAGGTCAGGAGGGCTGGTAACGTGCGGTCTCTACTGCCCTTTCCCACCCACGGAACTTCCTAACAGCACCCCTCTCCACGGGCCCTGCACCCACAGCCCAGGCTTCAGGCAGCGGGGAGGGGCGACGCGCACCCTGCATTCTAGCGGCAGAAGCAGCTCCCGACCTTCCAGAGGAGACCTTTCCAAAACATTCGCTCCTCCCCATCCCGTTTCTTGACACCCAGTTCCCGCAGCCGCCTATACCCGCTACGCCACAGCAGCGGCCTGTGGGCCCCGTAAGACCGTGACTTCAAGACGACCCGCGCCCTCGGAAACCGGCGTCCTGGGCTATTCAACGTGCGCGCGGGTCTCGAGACCCACCTCAGATTCCGCGTTTTCAGGTAACCAAGAGTTTGTGCTTTGGGAAGAAGACAGAGAGCAATGAAAACTCACCAGGCTTGCGCAACCCTCGCCCTCTGGAACAGCTAGCTTCGCTCACCCTCGTTTAGAGTTTCTTTCGGCCTCCAGTTCGGCGGCGTCCTGCGGTGACAGCCTCGCCTCGGGTCCCCCGAGCGCGCGTCGGGACGCCGGCGGTGCCATCAGGAGGCCAGGATGCTCCTCCGGATGATGTCGGTCCGCCGGCTCAGGGTGCCGCCCGCGTGGGTGCACTTCTTCCCCGGCGCCTCGCTCTCGGAGTCGCTCATCTCCGCGTCGGGGGCGTAGCCGTCGCTCTCGCTGTCGGGTTTCCCTTTGCTCTTCGCCCGCTCGGCGCCGGGCGTGCGGCCCAGGCCCAGGTACGGGCAGCCGGCGTGCGGGTGGCCGGCGCCCTCCTGCGCCCTGGCCGGCGGCGGCCGCTCCCCCTTCTTTGGAATCCGGAACCCGCCCCAGTTTTTCCCGGGGCTGGCCGGGGTCGTAGGCACTTTGGCTGCAGTCTGGGCGCAGTGCACGCGGGCCAGCGAGCCGTTGCACCCGGGCGCCGCCTCCCTCCGGGCGCCGGGGGCGGGCGGCCCGGCCGAAGGGGCGGTGCGCACGCTGTCTGGGGGCCGCGGGGCAGCATCGGCACCGCGGGGCGGCTTGTGGCTCGGCCTCAAGGCTCGGTCCTTGCCGTCTCCCTTGCCGAGGTCGCAGGGCGGGCGGGGGTCGCGCCTGCTCCCGGGCTCCGGCACCATCGCGCCGTTGCGCTGCGGGGCGGGCAGGAGCCGCGCGTCCGCCAAGGTCTTGTCGGAGCCCAGGAAGCCCTCGGCGCCCCCCGCGCCCGGCCGCCTCCCGCAGGCGTCGGGCTGCTGCAGCGGGGCCCTGCCCGCGGGCCCCGCGCGGCTCTGCAGCGCCGCTCGCTGGGGGCCCTTTTTCAGCGAGCGGCCCATCTGCTGGCGGAAGAAGGCCGAGTGCCACGTGAGGTCCTCCAGCCGGGGCGCGGCGGCGGCGGCGGGCGCGCGGCGGAACAGCAGCGCGCGCTCGGGGCAGGAAGGCACACCTGCGGACACGGGCGCGGAGGAGGAGAGGTTAGCGCCGCAGCAACGCCCCACCCCGGCCGCTCCGCGCCGACCGCCGCCCCGAAGCGCAGCACGCGACCCCCGGCGGGAAAGCCGGGCTTCGACAGTCAAGCCATTCCCGGCCTGGAGGTTCTGCCCTCGATCCGTACACAGCGTCATGCGCTGTATGTTCTAAAATGACCTGAGTGCCCAGAGTGTTAACTACTCCTTAACAAGGAATAGTTTCCCTTCGACAGAAGCGCGAATGTGCGTTTCAAAGGGGGCTCCACGCGGAGGGGCCGAGGTCAGGCCGCCCCCACCGTCACCCGGTTCCGGAGCAGCACCTGCCTCCCCGCGAGCCCGGGTGGGGCCGGGCTTCCCCCTCCGCCTCTGCCCTCCCAGGGCTGCGAAGAGCGTAAATACTTGTAAATACGTGGAATGAGTAAGGGAAGGTATTTAAAATCATCCCAGATACATAGTCAATGTTCCAGTGTTTTCTATTATATGTAAAACCCATTTGTGGAATTAAAACTCAATTGTCACCCAACATGAGGATGAGCTAAACTGGTGTTTCTTTCCACATTTTTCATGCAGCCCTGGCCGGTGTGGCTCGGTTGGTGGGACAGCCTCCAGCAGGGCGAAAGGTCACAGGCTCGATCCCTGGTCAGGGCACAGGCCTAACCTGTGGGTCAGGACATGTATGAGAGGCAGCGGACTGATGTTTCTGCTCCACCCCTCTCTCAAAATAATTTAAGAAGAAGGTTTTTTTAATTTTCATGCAAATCACAGTCAGAGCTACACTTCTCACGTGACTCAGTAAAAGCTCACTTTTCCTGCAACCCTAGTAGCCTTCATCAGCTGACTGCACGCTGGCATTTTCTATCTCGCTTATTTTTAATGCTGCCGATGAGCTGCGTTTGTGTCACCAGCCACCAAGAAACCCTAACCCTGGCCCTGAAAATCACTGTGCGGGTTCCTGACACCCGGAGTTCCTCAGCAGGACCCCATTTCTGCCGCAGCCTTGAGCGCCAACCCCCATGTTCTCACGTGTCCCCCAGCTTGCAGGTGTGAGCCATCAGGAGGCCAGGTTCCGCCCCAGCCCCAGGCCCGGCCCCGTGCGAACCCGCCGCTGAGCAGACATGGGTCACGCGTGAGAAGGGAGTGGGGCTGGGGGCTGTAGACACAGAAATGTCACCAGAGAGGAGGGTGTTTTATAACCTGCTGGTGTCCGCAGGTGTGCCTTCCTGCCCCTTCCTAACCCGCTTCCTCAGAAACCCAACATTAGGGTCGTGCTTCACACCGCTTGTGTCACTCTCACTGACTGCAGGGAACAGAGCTAAGAGGGACAGGCCTTTTCTGACTGGTTTCAACCTGGACTGGACTTGGGATCACGTCTGATGGACCCCTGACTCAGGGTCCCCTACACACAGCGTGTCCACGGAGGGCACTTACCCCGCCGTGGCCCTGCCCGTCCTCTGGGACACAGCAGGGCGTACACCGTGGCCCGAGTGACACATGGAAGTCACCCGCATGTGCGCCCTTCCCTTGAACCCCGTCTTCCAGGGAGGAGAGGGGATTGCATGCATAACCACACAGCCGGGCATCTAAGCCGGAAAAAGGGGACACCAAGGGCACCCCAGGGTATACACAGCCAGCGCGGCTCTCCGGGGAACAGGTGCGCTGCTCCCAGCCCGTCACACGGCGCGGGTCCGCGTGGGGGAGGGCAGGTGGCTGGGTTTCCTTTGCTGGAGGACCACCCACCCCAGGAAAAGCCCCAGCTGGGGATGCGGGCTCCTGCCGCCAACGCCCATGGGAAGGGCTCGAGAGGAACCGCAGCAGCGCTCCTTAGAGCTTATCTTTATCAGTGGTCACGGGTCGCCTAACAGCCCAGCAGAGCGGCAGGAAGCCCCCAGGGTCACAGCGCAAAGGTGAAGGCTCAACTACACCGGAAAAACCAGGAAAAGAGAAGTTCACCTGAAAAGAGTCTGAATCAAACTGCTTTTCCTCAGACGCCACACTTAGAAAAGCTTAATTTAAAACTTTTACCACTAACCTCTAGCTAATGATATAAGCTGAATACATCCAGGAATTATTTCCTCTTGGGAAAAGAGTATGTAAAATGATACTGTTGATAAATTAATGCCATTAAAACTAGGTGTTAGTCCCAAGACTTTTTTTCCTCCCTCTTCTGTTGACCGCTTTACAGCCAAGTCCTCACCCTTCACGTCAGTGCCATGCCATGAAACCAGTTTCACACAGACTAACCGATACAAACTAGAGTGATTTCCAACGGCATCTCCTCGGTGCTACACTGAAGCCACGTCGAACAAAGCAACCTGGTCTGAGCACCTGCTCACCCCCGATCTCAGGTAGCTGGTTAGTTCTAGGTAAACCAGAATTCGCCTTTCCGCATCATAAGGTGTAACACCTCCTTTGCTGTTCCCATGGGTCGTGATGGTCTACAGCCACAAAGAGAGAAAAGGAGGCAGCTGTGACCATACGACGCAGGTACTTCAACTGCGGCTGGTGTAACTTTGAAGGGCAGATGCGCGGAGAGGTGAGCTCACCGGGACCCCACCTGTTGCGCAGCCCTGTGTGTCTGACCCTCGCCAGCTCTCCCTCTCGGAAACCTTCCCACCCGCTGCTCTCCGTGCTGACCTCACCAAGCGTCACCAAGTGTCAGGGCTGGAAGGCAACTTGGATTCTGGACCAAAGGTCTTCTGCACCACCTCCCCTGCACAGAGCCCCAGGGGGCTGCACACAGGAGCCCAACTTTACATTTGCTCTCCCAGTCACTGAGGGCTTTTTTTCTTCTTTTTCCCTTTGCTGAGCCCAGAGCCATGTACAACAGAAGGCACTAAGCCAAATGCTTGGTGCTGAATCTCCAAAAGATTCAAAAGTCTACCTACAGCCAAAAAAGGCCCACCGAGGATGTTATCTGCATGTAGGCACCTGCCTCCAGGACATGCTGTCGAGATCCATGCACCACATGCTGCAGGTGGGTGCGAGGGTCGGGAGTCCCAGGTTCTCTCAGGTACCCACACGATACCTCCCATCTAGCAGGTGCCAGCGCCCCCAGCAGTTCCCAGGCCGTAGCTAAGATAACACCCAAGTGACACGTGAGGAACCAGGCACCTTGGAAAACTTGCTTGTGTTTGGCCTGGAGATAGAAAGACGAAGGATCCCACCCACATTTGAGGCCAACTACTCAGCCCTTTCTGCTGGATCACAGAGCCTCCAATGCTTCAAGATGTTCTTTAAATATGACAGCCTGTGCTAGGTAAGGTTGCTCTGCAGGACAGATAGATACAAGGAAATGAAAGAAACTACTCTCCTTCCTGAGCAGAGCCTCAGCTCCCCCGGCTCGGCCCTGCCGGTGGACCTACAAGGGCTGAATGCATACCTGAAACTCTTTCTTGCTCCAAGAGCTTAGTGTAAAGATTGAATATCTGTTCCTGGACTTTGCACACAGATCGCTTAATCTTTTCCCTGCGGGTCACCATGTAAGTGAGGTTCCGAACCTAGAATGTAGAGAATAAAGATTCTACGTAAGCAAGACATCGTCAACAGTACTTCGGTGCTTTTCTTTTTTTTTTTTTTTTTTCTTTTTTACCTGATAAAATTGTCCTACTAAAGTCTGGTGTGACATCTAAAATCAAAGTGTCCTTTAAACATGTTATCTAATCTCTCATCTCTTTCGGGCAGCTGACAAGGACAATTTGGCACAGACCCCTCCCGGTGGGCGGGCAAGACAGCCATTAGATGGGGGGGATGCCCCCTGGACCCCACAAAGGCCCGCCACGCCTCCAGCGTACCCAGGCCTGGGCTCATCCCGGGAAAGGGAAGACCGCCGGCGCGGAGCCCGGACCTGCTGCTACATCTCCCCCAAGGTTGCAACTGATCATCCCTCAGGATCTTCCCCCAAGGAATTGTAGGTCAAAGCCACCTCTGCTGCACTTTATCAAGTGTTTTCAAAGGCGGAGCTAGGCGACCACAGGGTCTCCTCATGGCAGCCACACACACACACAAATTGTCCCTGCACAGGGCCCAGTAAGACCACATGGTCACCGCAAACCCAACATCCTCGTCAGCTGGACGCGGAACAGCCTGGAGCTACCGGCGCTTGGACAGAATGTGACGTCCTGGGACCGTCCTTGCTCTGCTGCGGATTCCCTGCTTCCACGTTTCCTCGTCCAGCTGAGTCGCGGCTGGGGACACGCTGACTCTGGGTGGGGCACCAACCACCGGGTGCTCATGGCTCTACCCATCTGTCACACGCAGACAGGCGCCCACTGACCAGGGCGACTGATCAATGCTAATTCTTTCCCCATCTTTCAAGTCGCTTGGGATGAGTCGGTGCAGATGCAAAATGTGAAAGATTTGTCGATAAATCCCCTTCAATCCTTCCCGTCCTAAACCTACTGGGAACCTACATTCCACGGGCCTGAGAACACACGTTGAGACGTAACTCAGCGGGTGTGCAACCCGACCTTCCGGCCGGAAGACATGGGCGAGACCCCAAACAGCTCAGCTGCCTGTCGAAGGCATCACTCCTCTCCTGAAAACCACACTTTCCTTACGCTCGGCGACCCCTTCCTGAGGTCGGACAGGCCCTGGCCAGGTAGCTCCGTAGGGTACTGTCATCCCCATACACCTAGGCTGTGGGTTCAGTCCCCAGTCAGGGCCCATGCAAAAATCAACCAATAAAAGCATCAATAAGTGGAACAAAAACTAAATCAATGTTCCAATCTCCCCCTTCCTCTTTCCAAAGATCAATTTAAAATTACTTTGAAATATTAAAAAAAATAAGAGGAAGAGGTCTGAAGGTCACCCACACTTCCCTTTGCAAGTGAGGACCAGCCAAGGACACAAGGCTGCACCTTGGCTTCCGCAGGGACATGCCCCTCAGGTCGCAGTCCCATCTGAACCCTAAAAGCCCGGTGTCCAGGCAGCCTAGTTAACAGAGGACCTCAGGCTCCAGCTCCCCAACCTTTGGCCACATGGAACTGCCGGCCTGAAGGAACGAACACGCCCTGTTCACTGACCAGTTAGCGGCTTCCAAACACATCTCTTGATTGAAAAAGCATCTACCTGACCTTAAATCACTCCCCCTGTCTCTGTGGGGAGCTTATCTTGGTGCCCTTGCCCCCTTACAACCTGGGCTGCACCTCACAGCTGCAGACCCGAGCCAGGAAGCAGGTGTCCTTTACGCAAGTCCTGACCGGTTGGGGACGGGGTGGCTACCGGGCTGTTCCCGTTGGGTAGGTACTGCCCCACCCAGGGGGAGGTGCCTATCACAGATTCAAAACTTTCGGAAAACAGTTTCTACACTAAAATTGTTATGACTGACAGGTTCCTCTCCTGTTGGATGTGCGAGAGTAAACGTACATCTCTTACTTGAAAGTATCCACAGGAGCAGAAAATACGCAAGCTAGAGGCCCGAGCTCTGCTTCCTATTTCATTCTGGTGGCTTCGGCCATTGCTCCAGGAGAGGGTTCCACCCTGGCTGCTCATGGGAACCCCCACTTCCACACCCCATGATCTCTAATGAGAAGCCTCCAACCAGAACCCCCAAGAAGCAAAGGCCGGGGTTCACTTTCAGTTGGAACAAATCAGCCCCTGAATGACCCAGACCTGGCTGACTACTCAGGATAGTGTGCACCCCAAGCTGGAGCTCCCTGTGAACCCCACACTCCTTGCAGGACTTTGTCCCCCGGCAGCTGTGTGTACAGCTCTGAGGCTTTACCCGGACAAGCAGGCACCCCTTGGTCCCCTCCTGCTTCATCTTGTCCCAGTGGCCAGTGAGGAGGTGCCCCCCGCCCCAAACTAGCCCATGCCCTGGCTGGGAGGCTCAGCTGGTTGGAGCATCATCCGTACACCAAAAGGTTGCGGGTTCAGTCCCGGGCTGGAGCATGCATAGGAGGCAACCCATGTTTCTCTCTCTAGAAATCAGTAAATGTTTGCTTGGGTGAGGATTTTACAAATAAATAAAAAACCCGAGTGCATGAGTGAGTCCTCTCAGACCACGCTCAACCTGAGCCAGGCCTTGCCTCAGAAGTCTTCTCCCTCCAACACAGAATGGGGCCCCCACCCCAAAGCTTCCAGGACCAGAGGGAAGGCCCAACACTTCGCATTCCTACGCAGTGTCCGGTAATGTGGCCGCTGGTTGGGGTCCCACTCAGAGAACCCCAGCCCTCAGGAATCTGAGAACAGCTTCAGGGGGTTTCTTGAATCCCAAGCACGCTTGCCAGATACAGCTTGGTGTGCCCTTTGTTCAGGGACCACGGTAGCTCCACCGGATTTCCACAGGTGACCACCCCCCATGCCTAGCCTGGCCTGTGGAAGTGGCGTGCCCATGTGAGCAGGCTTCGAGGCTGCCCAGTCCCCTGCGTCTTAGGGACAGCACCCTGGGGGAGGTGCCCGCCAGGGGTCCGGGCCTGGGAAAGGACACGACCGCCCTCCACATACCAGTAATCGTGTCCTCGTAAGGGTGTGGGGTCCCCAGCCCTGAGAGCCATTCCTGTCACCTAACGTCTTGAGCCTGAACTGATGGCAGGTGTGCAACGTGCCCAGGTGTGTACTGGCAGGAAAGAGCCATCACCGTTAACGGTCACCAGTTGTTTGCACCCATGTCGCTTCAGGACTGACCATGCACCTCGATGGCTGCCCCCGGCGGCGACTGGTTCTGTGAACCTGCCAGAGCCCCCACCGTGTGCAGGAGGCAGAACTCTAACTGAAGCACAAAGCGTTCGTTTACGGTCTGGTCTGTCGCCCGCCTTGAAGAGCCTTGGTCCTGATGTGTTTGGAACCAGAAAGAACTGCATGGCTCTGTGGGGAGCAGCGAGGATTTGATGTTTTAGGGCCCCCACCATCACAGGCCTCGCGGCAAGTTTCGGAAAAGGTGTATTTCATGATAGGCCCGTTTTAAATGGGCACTAAAAACCCTAGGATCTCTTCCGCTCTTTACTAAAGTAAATGTAAGTAATGCCACACACACAGATCCTGATTTATTCCCTCATTACATCATTGGCAACATTCTACTTAAAAAGCAACAGTGATGACTCCAAAACACTGTTTAGGATGTAATTACATGTGCGTGTTAATCTGAGCAACTTGGTACAGAAAAGAGTTAGTATACCACAAGCGGTTTCTACACTTTTATTGTGTGGTGATGGAGACACAGTCGGAACAAGGAGGCTTCCCGCCCTCCCCCCAGGACTGTCTACTCCGCAGCTCACGCCCAGATACAGCGGTTGTCTGATGCGGCTTCCCACCACGTTTATCCTTCCGAGTCCCTTTCTCACCTCTGAACAAAAGCGCCACCCACACACGTGGTTGGGAGGGGAGGTCTTCTTCACACTCGCCGCCAGGGGGCGTGTGGGAGCACGACAGCCTCCCAGACCCCCCTCCTGCCTCTCCTGCCTCCCCAGCCGCCCCCAACCGCGGGGCGGGGAGGCTCTCACAACAAGTGGGCGCTCTGACAGGGCTGGTCGGTCTGTGAGATCTGGATCTTTCGGTCCCACACTGGTCCAGTTCACCCCTACCCTGGGCCTACGCTCTCACTCAAGCCACTCGAGTCTCCCAGGCCGGCGACTCGTCCCCGCTCACCAGTTAGGGGCCTGGGGAGCGGCGATGCCGTTAACTGGTCCGACATGGAGTCCAGGGTCCGAGCGCTAACGACTGTCACCAGTGCAGGGGCTGACGCAGGCGATGCCCTAGGACACATCCCAGGTGGGGAGCCCCATCGGAAACCACCTCCGGGGGAAGGTGGCCCTGGGAGGGGGAGGGCGAGGGGCAGCCCACCCCCAACGCCTCCTGCGGCCGCAAGAGCAGGCGGGCCAGGACTCGGAAGGCAGTGGAGCGGGGACCGCAGAGCAGCCGCTGCCCAAGGAGGAGCCCCCGCCTCCCGCAGCTCTGCAGTAGATTCAGGGGTGTGTGCTGGGCAGGCCTAGGACCCCCACACCCACACAGGGACACGCCACAGACACACGTGGACAGGGACACACGCCGCACACACTTGATAGATACACAGGCTCAGGGATGGCTTAGCACCTCACTGCCAGCAGCTCTGGACGGACGGCTCCCACAGGCCAGCACCCACTCCAGGGCAGCTGGGGACGCCCCAGGGCCGCCGCCAGGAAACGAGGGGCACAGAGGCAGGGCGCCCACCACCAGCACCTGGGGGTGTCCCCCAAGCTGGACAACTCATCTTCTGACCGCTGCCCCACCCCCTCATTCTTGCTTTCTGACTCCATTTGTTAATAATTCGGGGCCCATCCCTTGGCCATTTTCCTGGGGCTCAGTTCCCTCCAGCTCTAGAACGGACAAGGGGGACATCCCGCCACGGGGTCTTGTAAAAGAACAACATGGATTAAGGGGGAAGTATTTAAGTCACAGAAGGGCTCCCCACCCTGTGGCGGGCTTGCACATCTGCAGCGAGTTTCCCAGCCCACAAGCATACTGAACGGGCACCACCTCATGCTGCAGTGTGTACAGGGTGTGACAGGGAACCGGGGCCCGCGCTGGGCGCGGGGCCGTCCTCTTCGCTAGGTCACTACCAGGTGTCAGTGTCGATCATTACCCTCTCCAGGTCCTGCCGCAGGTGCGTGAACAGCTGCAGCCTCCTAAACAAGACATCCTGCTCCCGCTTCGCTAGATTGTCCTCTTCGTCCTTCCGTGGGGTGATCAGGGGCTTGTTGAAGTTGACCTTCCTCTTCAGCTTCCAGTACTGGTACAGGAAGTCCACCACCTCCTCGGGCAGCCGCAGGGCCCTGGCCACGTCCAGCAGGTTGACGAAGGTGTAGAACTCATCCTCCAGCTGCTGCAGCTTCTGCTTCCGGACGCTCACGCGGTGCGCCTCCTCCCGGTTCTGCTCCAGGCTGGTGAAGGGCTCCAGCGGGTCCCTCGGGGCGCCCTCGGGGGCCCCGTTCTCCTGAGCGGCCCCCTCCCTGAGGCTCTCCTCCGCTTTCCGGTGGGAGCTGTGCTTCGGGCAGTAGGACTTGAACTTGACTTCATCGTTTTCCGCCAAGATGGTCTTCATCTCCAGGCCGCGATCAAAAGCGCAGGTCACGTGGAAAGCCGTGCGGCAGTTCTTCACAGAGCACTGCAGGGGACAGGCGGGCACAAGAGGAAACCTGGTTACGCAGGACAGTGGCTGCGCCCTCGCACCCGACACCCCGCACACAAAGGCCGCGCTGCGCCGCCAGCCCGAACATGGCCAAGCTCCCCGAAGTGAACCCCGGGGCCTGGCCCAGGCCTGTCGAGTCAGGG
Source organism: Noctilio leporinus (assembly GCA_004026585.1). Classification (NCBI taxonomy): domain Eukaryota; kingdom Metazoa; phylum Chordata; class Mammalia; order Chiroptera; family Noctilionidae; genus Noctilio; species Noctilio leporinus. Next base: position 695,846 of record PVIW01000146.1, read on the forward strand.
AAGGGGCTCCCGGGTGCAAGGTTCATGAACTAAACCCTCAACCAAGGGCCCGCGGCCCCACTTGAGGCCGGAGGTAGCCTGGCACTCACATTCCACTCAAAAGGGCCCGTGCTCCTGCGCGGAGTACACTCAGAGACGTAAGTGTGCTTTCCCTGCCCATGTGCACTCCCTTCTTGTTTACAGAAGAGGCTGGGATGACAGAAGCCTCCCCAGGGAGTGAGGACAGCTCCGAGTTTTCACGGGGACCCTGAATCCCCGAGCCCAGCTGGGCAGAGTCCCCGCACCAGCAGACACAGGGGCCGGCTGCTCAGGAGGAGGAGGATGAATGAAAACGCCCGGAAAGTTAGAGAACCCAGCCCAGGAAGGACGGACAGGTCTGCGCACCCTTACGAAGCCCCGACAGGTGCTTCCAGGGCAGTGGAGGCGGCACTGGGATCCACGTGCACCCGCCTCCCGGCAGTGCTGGCGGCTCCGGGACTGACTGGTGACTGAGAGCAGGAAGAGACCCGATCCCGAGGGTCAGGAGGTGGCCCAGAGGTCGGGTGTCATGGGCTGAGCCCCCATCCCGGAGGGAGCACCTCGTCAGGCTGCCATCTGCTGCCGTGAACCCAGACAGCGCGGCAGCGGCCGGGAGGGGAGACTGATTACCTCTCCCGCCTGATCTCCGGGGTGAAGCCCCAGAAAAGGCTCCCCGTGCTGACGGGAGCCAGTCCCTTAGGAAGCAGTGCTGCGCTGGGCGAGGCCACGTGCTGCAGGCGGGGAGGGAACCCAGAGCCCCAGGCAGGGAGAAGCTTCCCTGACTCACCAGCAGCGCGTGAGCCCCAACCCTACCCACAGCAGTGGCAGGGGGAGCTGGGCTTTCCCTCCAGGCTTCTCTCGCTGCCAGTCAGGCTTCCTCCCACCACGGTCCACCCTCTGCACCCCGAACACGGCAAATCCTGCTCCCTCACTACCAACGCTGAAAGCACAGCCACCGACAGAAGCCTGTACTTTTACCTACAAATGCCCCGATCCCAAGAGTGTGCGAGGGCAGCCGTGGCGGCAGGACACACGCGCACACCTGGCCGCCACCCGGACGCAGGCCCCTCCCAGGGCCCCCAGCCCAGGGGACACGGACGAGTGGACGCTGGGACACCGTGCCGCCCTGCCTGGCGCAACCGCCCGTCCCCGGGGCGCCGGGAGCGTTCTGCAGCCCAGCATCCACGGGCTGTCAGCACGCCAATGGCCTCCTCTGGGTTTTCCGATTCAGGCTGACTCAGCAAACACGTTACGGAGAGTCAACCGGAGCCTTCACAGCGGCAGGCATTTCAGGCAGGAATTCTTTCATAAGAATCAGCCCATTCTGGGCAGAAAGGAAAAACCATCAACCTACCCTTGGCCTCTTCTTCAGATTAACGTTCTGGGAAAAATAAGTCAATACTGCTCCCCCACCCCGAAAAAGTCATCTCTCCGAAAGATAAACAAGCACCCCGCGGGGGGCGGGCCGGGCGGGGGAGGGCACAGCAGCACCAGGTACCCGGGAGGACGTGATGTCAGGGCCGCCGGGCCTGCCCCAGCGCGCTTCAGCAAGCCTCCAACAGGTACGCGCAACGCACACACCTCCTGATGCCTTTTCGTACTTGAGGGCTTTTAAATTTTTTCTCCTCCATGTTCTCCCAATGCAATGCTCAGGCCAGAAGCTTTTGTCATGGTTAAGTTTTAAGCAGATTCTGTGCGCGTACAAAAATTTGCACTATTTTCAGGGTCTGCAGCCAAATCCCACCAGCTGTCTCATGCCTCACCCTCTGAATATTTGCTACATTCTGGATTCTTGAGCACCAGGGGAAGTGATCATGAAAGAAAGCAAAAGTACTTGGCATGTAAAATGAAAAAAATTTTAAAAACACCAGTCAACGGGTACCTTCGCAAAAGAAATTGTTTTTTAACCAAATACGAACCAGTTTTGCCAAATGAGGTCACTTCGTGGAAACCCACGACTGGCCGTGGGACCGAGCTCCGGGGGTGGAAGGACGGAGAGATGGAGCAGGAGCCCGAACCTGACCTTCAGGTCAGGTCAGCCCCGTGTGCAGACCCTGAAGGGGCAGTACTTCGGGCCTCTGAAGCCATGACTTCCTAGGGATGCCAATAATGTGAGGACCAGAGAGTAAGTCGCTTTAAACACTATGAAGACAAACATGCCATCCACCTTCTCCCTTCACTTCGATCAACCTGAAGATTCTCTACGCCTGTCTGTGTGCGCACCAAGGAAAGGCAGGCAGTGTTCACACACCAGCGCCACACACGCGTGCAGGCCCACACGTACACACACACACACGTGGCACCGTGTGCTGCAGCACCTCGCGGGTCCCTGCAGCCAGCTGCAGCCTGTGTGACTGGCTGCAGAAACACCGTCTGCCAGGCTGCCGTCTCTGGCCTACACTGAGGCATGACACCCACACGTCCTCCCGGGAAACCAGCTGTGTTGGCGTCCACAGGTGAACAGGTAAGAGGATGGCCGACCCTCCGGGGAGTGTCAAGACTGGTTCTTCCCTGGAGGCACTGGCCAGGCTGGGAGCGGACGGGGGGGTGAACAGACCCGCAGGAGGTCCCTGCGGCTCCGGCGGGACCTGCTTACACAGGACACAGCCCACCCATGACACAGGCTCAGACCACAGTGGAGTTTCCGGAGCTGCCCCCGCACCGCAGGGAAGGCACTGCAGACCTGGAGCCAGGCCGTACCTGTATGGAGGCTCCGAACTTCTCGTTGCAGAGGCTGCAGACCAGGGCCCACCGGCTGCTGGGGATGTGGGACACCTTCGTGATGGGCTCCATCTTCTCCGGGCTGCCGATGCTCACCTGGAGGCCAAGAGATAACACGGGAGTGTGGCGGAGGCCGCAGAGACGCAGCTGGACACGGGTGGCAGAAATGTCACGACCCATCAACTTCCTGCGCTCCCCACCTGACCGTGCGAGGGGCGCTCACCTCCCAGGATGGGAAGAGCCCTCTTTAAGCACCAGGGCAGCTCAGGGGGCAGCTCAGGGGGCAGTGGCAGGAGAGCCCAGAGCCCAGCCCCCAGGGAGCCATGGGATGCACACAGGTGAGCATTCCTTTCCCACCTGGGACATCTGACCCAACATCTACAACACCTTTAACCCCCAACAGGGTGACCAGGGCGGAAGAGGGAATGAGTCAACAGAAAGGGGTGCTTTCGTCTCTCGCTGAAGAAAACCACTCTCTTCAAATTAAGAAGACTACTGCAGAGCAGGAAACTGCACGACCAAACGAGCTCTCGCCAGCACATGGCCTGGATCCCCGTGAGCAGCAAACCACGAGATCCAGTGCTGCCAGGCCCAGGACACGAGGCCGAAGCCACAGCCCAGACGGTCCCCAGACCAGCTTCCTCAGGAGGGAGATGCACCAACAACCACACACACGCACGACATGCTGAAACTTGGATCACAAATAGTATTCTCACAGTGAGCCGTGCAAATTAAATTAGTCAAGGCCTGGGACTTGAAATAAATTACACCAGACCTGAAATTAAAAAGGTTGTGGCTAAGGGAGAATTTTAATAAAAACCACAGAAGTGTGACCTCAAGCAGCAGCTCTGTCACTACGGTGCCGGTGGGCCCTCTTGGGTCCGTGGCCCAAGACCGTGGCCGGGAAGCTGCAGGTCTGCTCCTGGGATCTCGGCCCCTGTGGGGGGCCCCTGATCCGAAGTCTGAACCATCCGCCCCACCGCTGCCTCCAGAGACCATCTCCCCAGAGTCTGCCCAGGACAAGATGCCGGTGTGCTGGGCGTCCAGGTTAAGGGGGACGCGGGTACCGCATAACACACGTTTTGTTCTTGTCAGCTGTGGCCTGGCCTACTTATGAACACCCACCCCCCATGAGGCCCAAGGCCAGGACCCCTGTTAGGGCCCACGCACACCTACCTCGGGGATCCACAGGGCACAGCTGACGTGGACCCACTTGGTCCCACTGCGGGTGGGCTTCATGGCTCCGCCTTTCTTGGGACACAGCAAGCACTTTGGCTGCACCCCCAGGGCGCACGTCCGGCACAGCCAGCTGCCCTCGGGGACCTTGAGGATCCCGTAACAGGCCTGAGGGCCGCAGCACACCCCGGGGGGAGGGAGAAAGAGAAAGGTAAGGTCCACTGTTCCCATTCTAGCTACTCCCCGTACACCCCTCGGAAGGATTTCAACAGAAAAGCAGCCCACCCACCGCCTCCCTTCAGGAAAAGCGCAGCTGGTGGCAGCTGGACCCAGCGCGGGTCCGACAGCGGCAGCTCTGAATACACCTTGAGGACAGAGAGGTTTCCAAAGGAGACGCTTCGCCACCGGGGTCCCAACTTGGGGCCACACCAACTCCCTGAACCCCGAGCGTGAATCCTCAGGGGAAGCCAGACCTCCCCCTTCCCCGACGTGCGTGGGAGTCAAAGCGAGAGAAACAGAGCCACCGAGGCCCAGGGCTATTAGCCGAGAGGGGACAGAAACGACCCCGGCAGAGGAGCATCCTCATCCTCGTCTCCAGAGGAGCCAACGCTCCTGACGGGACCCCTGCGTGACAGGCCCGGGACAAAGAGAATGCGTGACTTTTCCGGACAAAGAGAATCTGGTCTTTTTGGATGATACTTTAAAGCCCACTTTGCACTAACAGCAAAAGTACACAGGGCAGTGAAACTGCAGAAAATCAAGGCTTTTGCTCAAGTTGCTAAGAGGGTTCAAAGAAAGAACAGGCAAATGTTAAAGAAGCCACGAAACAAGACCGCGAAGGGACTGGGAACACACTCAGCGGCTTCTGAAAACACCACGCTGCAGAGCTCTGTCCTCAAATGAACTGCAGGCCAGGAAGCCGGAGACGGGAGCAGAGCTGCCGCGCTCCAGACAGGAAACACAGCCCCGTGCAACCTGAACCCGGCTGCAGAGAGAAAACCGCAGGACCGACCAGCGCGCGGTGACGTCAGGCAGCCGGCACGTCGCCACAGCCGTGAATGAGCCGCTGTCAGCCCAGGCTCATGGGGAGAAACCACTTCACGCAGCCAAGTGGCACGAGTAAGGTTTCACACACTCTAAGTTTCCTATCAGGCCTCCTGGAGACACACGTGAAAACGCATGTTTTTTTTCTTCTTACTGGAATAGCAAGTCTAAACAAAATTAGAAGATGAAGTAAAACATGGCTTGAAATTAAACGTGAAAAACACCTCACAAGAAAAATGAACCACAGCAAGACGTTACGGGACGACAAGGTAGCCGGGGCAGAAGGAACCAGGCAGGGGGGTCCTACCGCCACCCACCCACAGCGGGGCACCCGGACCTCATGACCCCAACAGGGGGTCTGAGTTGTTTCTAAGCAGAACCCTTCTCTCCCAACAAAATTCTTCTCAGGGGGATTAAAACAAGTGAAAAAGTAATTAATACCATAAAACTGAAATCCATCCAAGTTCACAGCACCAGCCACACTGCTAACAATCTCAACGCAACAAAACCACTACAAGGATCATCAAGGGTCCCCAGAAACTCCCAGACAATCTGAAAGCCCAGCGCCATGACACAGGCTCCCAGAGTTGTGACTCGGTTGGGAGGTTCACGTACCCCCGCATTCTCCTTGTCCCAGTGAGCTGGGGCAGGACCCCAGCTAGCGAGCCTGCAGACAGCGGCAAGGCTGGGGACAGACCCGCAACTATAAAGAGCACCCCAAGAACTTGTCCCTAGTCAAGCGGCACGCGCGACCTTCTCACGGAGGCTGGCCGAGCAGCACAGCGTGATCAGCTTCTACATCTCAGCATCTACGGGTGAATTCAGGGAGGGAACCGCACCCAGGTCGGCCTTCCGAACCCTGAGTGCCTGAGAAGCCCCGGCTGCTTCATGATCGCATAAAGAAAGAGAGAAGAGAGGCAACAAGGACTGAGGTTGCCCCACGCTTTATAAGTGACCTGGCATCAGGGCTTTCCCTCCACGGACGGCAGCCACCAACCCTACTGGCCTCCACTGGGGACGGCAGAAGCCCAGTTCCAGAGGAGAGAGCACTTTCCCAAGAAGCGGTGCCTCTACCCCCAGGCTGGCTGCAGAGGCCGTCACCTAGGACGAGGCCACATGCGCTGGGCCCTCACCCAGCGGCTGTGCGGTGCCCACGGCACGTGCCCAAGGCAGAGGCCCAGGAAGGTCAGCAAACCGCTGGGAGCCGGGAGTGCCCGGGAGGCCCCGGGGAAGCCAGCCCTGGCTCAGGCTGCTGGTCTCCGAACTGCAGGGCAGCTGCTGTTACTTCCAGCCCCATGTGCCTGCGTGGCCACGCGACCCCCGCAGCTCATGCATCTGCCGTCCAGCCCCGCAAGGTGCCCTGTGCTCCGGAGGCCGCACTGGGGCGCAGGAGCAGGGCTCAGGGAGGAAGAAGGACCCACAGAGGCTTCTGCACCTCGGACAGAGGCGCTGCCCGCCCGCACGCACGCACCTGGTGCACGCAGACGTTGCACTTGTCGCAGAACACCATCTCGTTGCCGTCCTCGCCGTCGGGTGACTGGCACACGTCGCACACCACGTCCTCGTCGTACTCGATGCCCAGGCCCTCCTCCGTCTCGATGGCGTGGCTCATGCGGTCGGAGCAGCGCTGCTCGAACTCCGCCAGGACCCGCTCCATGGTGCCCTCGTCCAGCGCCGGCATCCCTGGGGGCGAGAGCCACTCCAGCAAACGCCACCAGCGAGCACGGCGGTGCGCACGCCTAAGGGACGCAGCACCACGGGCACGGCGAGGTCACCCCTCCCGACCTCCCAGGGAAGGATGTGCGACTCCAGAGGAGCCTTCGCGGCCGGGGCCTGTCCCTGCGGTCAGACACGGGGGTGTCGAGGCGTTGGAAGTGGAGAAGCAGAAGGTGAGCCCCCAAGGGACTCTCCCATTTCCTGACAATGCTACACGTAAGCGGCCACGTCGTAGAAGTGCCTCCGAATCCATGATCCTGGATTACAACTTGGGTGTTTTTGGAAAACCGTCCTCACAGGCTGCTTGCGAGAGCCCTAGGAACAGGCTCCAAGGAGGGTGGGGGGCATCTGCGCCCGGCTCACCCCTCCTCGCCCTCCCAGCCGAGGGGAGAGGCAGCTCCTCAGACCCACCCAAGGCCCAAGCGCAAGTCGGCCAGCAGCGAAGGGGCCGCTCACTGTGAGTCGAGTGAAAGGTGTTCTCGGGCAAGGATGAGCTCCGTGCCCAGGGGTGCTCCTGGTTACAGCCAGCGCTGGGGCGCGGTTTCTACTGTCTCCCACCTGTGCACCTACGTCAGTCCAACCTCCGACAAAGAAAGCCTCATGCAGGAAGAAGGAACAGGTCACAAAAACTACAACACTGACGTGGCAACAGAAACGTCATTACAGCCACCAACAGCGTCCACGCGTTATTCTAAATGTAAAACCATCGAATTTACATGCCTTGGGTTTTTTAAAAAATTGGAGAGCACATCAGAGCAGGCACTGTGATAAGCCCTAAACCTGTACTCAGGAAAGCCACCTGTCACCACAAACCCTGTTCAACACGGGACAGTTTGTGCCAGGCCAGCCACTTCCTCTCCATCGCTTCCACCACTGGCCTGAAAACACAATCCAACCCTATGCCCTTGAATTTTTACCATTTAAAAGGCCCACAAAAGCACATGTTCCACCTCTGCTACAGAACTACGTAAGTGCTGGGCACTACTGATCCACTGAGTCGGCCCAGGACGTCCCCAGATCACCCCCTCCGGCTGCGCCTGTCTGGACACCTGCCCCTTGCCCGTCAAGCGCCCCTGGTCTTTGCAGAGCTGCCACAGGCAGGACCGCTTAGGACAAGGCCGAAACACAGCAAGCACGTCCAACAGCACCCTGGAAACTTCAGAACAGCTCTGGGGAACAACCCCTGCCTTGCTCACATTCTTAGTACCCAAAAGAAAGGACATGAGGAAGATCCTGTTTACCAAAACCAACGTCCCCAGCTCCGTCCACACCCGGGCCCCGGTCTGCAGGCTGGTAGCAGCAGGCAGTGTGGCAACAGCACCTAACACGTGCCAGCCCTGGGCCCGGCTCAGGGAGCGACACAAAACCAAACCATCTCTGTCCCTCGGGGATCTGACATCAACCACAAATATCTCGTAGACCTACTATGTGGCCAGGCTGCAGTCTGTGCCCTACTGCCCAGCTGGGGTACAAATGCCAACTGCGTTCATGGTGCCTCACACTGAGCCCAGGGCTTGCTGCCTGGCTCATCCCACTTCAGGAGACTGTCAGTGTCCAAAGTGGGCAGAGAGGATGCCTGGGTGACCCGGTCTCTGCCTGGGAGACACAGAAGCACCAGCCTCTACATGCTGAGGAGCAGCTCACACGTGAGCTAGGTGGGCTGCATGGGAGAACAGATCCGCAGGGACAGGAAGGCACCAGCTCAGGACCAGGACCAAATGAGAAGGAACCCCTGCGGTGAAAACACTGTGACGGGAGGGGAGAGCCTGGCTGCGGTGGGCTTCACGGTGAGAACTGGCAGGCCAGGCTGCAGAACACACGAGTCTGCACCGGGCCACAGGAAAGAGACCATGGACCCTTCTGTGGCCTGAGCACAGTCAGGTCATTTCCCAAGAAAACAAGGTCAAGGCAGGGATGGGAATCCATCCCACTGCACAGTGGACAGACCCTGGTCCGCCGTAGCAGGACAGCTGTCCCCAGGCATGGCCCTGGTTCCGGGACGGCAGGCTGTGCTGGCATGGATGTCCCTGGGAGCTTCCGCTGCGCCCCTGCCTGCCCCCTCGTCCCCGGGCACCCCCGCTGTGCCCGAAGGCCCAGGCCCCTCACCCATCTCCTTGAACTCCTCGTTGGTCAGCTCCAGCCACGCGGCGTCCATGTCATTGAGGTCGTAGCGGCACACACTGTCGGCCAGCGTGCGGACATCCACGCAGCCCAGCTCCGGGGGGTCGGAGCCCGAGGAGACGATGTATTTCTTGGGCCTGATGAACACGAGGGACTTCTCTTCTGACACAACCCTAGTAACAAGGCAGGGCGGACGGGTGATCCTCTCAGCCACAGAGGGGCCCAGGGGAGTCTCCACCTCCGTCAAAACACAGGTTATCACCAGGTTCATGGGCTTAACACCCTAACGTCACCAATAAAGTTAAGTAGGAGTCCTTAAGGCACCCAAAATAGAAAGAAAAAAGTGAAAACACTGCATAAGTCTTTAAAAAACCAGCTTCTTCTTCCTGTGGCTTCCCAGGGCACCCGGGCGGCCACCACCCCGATGGCTGCTGCTGAGCAGCCAAGTGTCCAGCTCCCGGGTTACATCACTGCCCACCTGCCAGGCCCGCCCACCACGCTGGAGGCCAAGCACGGACCGCACACGCTGGGAACCGAGCGGGGACCCGGCTCGGAAGTAAAACCAGCCTGACTCAGCAGCCCAAGAACTAGCCTGAGACCAGCTGGGGACTCTCCCAGCATCCACGCAGGGGCAGGGACGGGGGTCCCCTCTCCTCCTTACCAGACCCTGCTGTCCCGTCTAACCGGCCCCCCTCACCCCTGCAGCCCCACCTGTCAGCAGTTCACGTGAACGTCAACAGGTGTCCAAGACTATGTCCCGGTGTCGCCCTGATCATGACTAGAGTGGTTTTTTCTACAGGACACAGGCATGTGCAAATGGAACCGTTACCTCTCCTACCCAACCACGGGCAGGGTTTCAGCTGAACACTCCTACAAACCGTGTTAGCGCTCATGGCTTTTGTGCTGGGCTCCCAGGTGACATGAGCAAATCGGTGAAAGTTCCCTGGCTCAGGGCTGCCGGGCTGGTGACACGCCCCACACTTGCACTTGAGGAAACACACCGTGTACCCCAAGAGCCCAGTGACAAACCCCCCACAGGCCATGCAATCGATCATTTAAACCTACAAAGCTATGCAGGTGTTTGTTGCGGAGATCCCAAAGGGCGACCACAAATTCAATCAGCTCAAGCGCCTGCGGAGTGGGGGTTTGGGGGCAGAGGCAGGGGCCCAGAGGTAAGCTCCGTCCGCATGAGGTGCTGGGTGGCGAGCGGACGAGGCCACCGTCTGCAAAGCAGGGCAATGCCTGGGGCCACAGCGAAGCCGGCGCTGCAAGGTGCCCCGGCCAGCGGAGCCCAGCTGAGGGCTCGACCCTCGAGGGGAAAAGCGGTTTGTCAGCAAACCCAGACAAAACCCCACAGGAAGTGGGCACACTCCCCCTCCATGGCCCCCTGCACACCTGCCCTGCTCTGAAGGGAGTGGCCACCGCAGGACGCAGGAAGCCGCCCGGGCTGGTGCCACCACCAAGGGACGCTCCTTCCCAGCGTGAACGCAGCTGAGGACGGGGAGCAAGTGCGGGAAAAAAGGGGAGCGTGGCTGCAAACAAGTCCCACCCCAGCAGTCTGGAGCGCAGCCCCTCCTCGGAGGGCAGTACCTTCCCAGCCAGGCCCAAACCCTCCGGTCGCTGCCCTCAGGCCTGTAGTGTGTTTCCACAGTTTCTCTGTCCCCTGGGGACCATGTGGAAGAGCTGGGAAACCCTGCTCTTCTCGGACCCCTGGCTGTCCCGGCAGAGGGCCTGGTGGGGGCAGCAGGCTCTCCCCCTGAAGCATGCCTACCTGGCCACAGGCTGAGGGATGGTCCCCGGGCTCACGGGCACCTGGACCCCCTTCTCCCACTCCTGCCTCCAGGGGTCGGCCAGCACGTAGTACTCGTCGGGGCTCAGCTGGCAGGAGTCATGCAGCTTCATCGCGGTGATCAGGTCCGTCCTGAACACCTGTGGCAGGAGAGACAGGGTCACGGCCACTGGACACGTGCTTTTTCATTCAGGGCGCTGGCAGCTGCAGGGCAACCACGGAGCTGCCGCAGAACAAGGTCACAGGATCAGCAGAAAACCGGTCTGGCCTGTGACAGCAATCCCTGAGCCAGCCGGCCACACCCTGGCCTCTCAGACTCACACACCTGCCAGACACCTACACAGTGGCCACCGCAGCAACAAAGCAACGTCACCCAAGTCGCGGTCACCAAGGCTCAGGACACCGGGGTGTAAAGATCTGGGGGGTGTCGTACAAAGCTCCAGTAACCTTGTAACAACTTCAAACCCAGCACTCCCAGAGCCTCCTCTTCTGCCCTCAAGGGGCCCCACCCAGCCCCGGGACCCGGGCACCAGGCACGTGGCAAGGCGCCTGGGAGGTCAGGGCGCGCAAGCGCAGGCTGGGACAGAAGCAGGGACAGTGACGAAACCCAGTCCAGTGGGGCCTTCGCACATACGCGCTCACACACCTTCCCTGTGTCACTGCTACAAGAAGCAAGGTGGCACTTGTGTGGGGAGGTGGGGGTCAGAGAGGAAGCAGCAAGGCACTCCCCTCTCCCTCTGCCAGACAGACCCCAAGATTCAAGAACCTCTGCCAAGACAGCTCCTCAGTCCTGTGTCACAGGCCCTGCCGGACACCACAGAGACATCTCCACTGGCCTGCGGCCCTGAAGGGGCAGGAGCTGGGCACCGCCTCCCAGCAGGCCCGGGGCCGTCAGCACCCCGCTCGGGGCGCAGAAGGAAGCGGGGCGCAGCCGAGCTGTGCCTGGCAGGAGCAGCGGCACCTGTAAGCCTCTCTCCTGACTAAGGCCCCAGCGCTGAACTCGCTCCGCTAAGAGGCCTTCCCGGGCCCCTGAGCACAGTGCCTGCTGCTGGCCTACGGAGAGGCCCCTGTTTGTTTTCCTGGGTGGCCTTGCAGGCTGGAGATCACTTAAAAGTTCACCGTAACGCAGTCTGGGGCGGCATGTGAGCCTGGCATGGGATGCCAGCTCCTCCCCCGCACGCCACTCCTCGCTCCCGAGCCCCAGGAACACCGAGGACCGGCCTGTTCCGTCCATAAAAGTGTGAGTAACATCGGCTCCCAGCAGGAGCCGGCCAGGCCTGCCCTCCACCCCGCAGGACAAGTCCTTGAAAACAAACGCACAGGTCCACATCAGCCACAACTGAATCTCACACACACACTCTCTCACACTCCCGCTAAGTCTTGTAAGCAAAAAAATCAGTTTTCCAAAGAAGGAAATTCAAGCTAAAAGGACGAGATGAAAAAGGGAGCCCAACACTCCTTTCCTAAGACTTGGATGGGGAATGGCCAAGAACCAAAACAGAGGCTCCCAAATGGACCCAAACACCAAGTTCCTGGCTCAGTTCAGCATCAGCTAAGCCTTAGGTGTAAAGGTGTTTAAACTCAGAAAGTTGAGAAAAATCTGGAAGAAAGTGTGGGTCAGGGAAGAGGAAAGATGTCCGCGCTGCCTTCAGCATTCACTGCTGGTGCCGGGTGCCAGATCCCCACCCCTGCCCCCAGTGCCACCCTGAACTCGCGGGAGCACCGTGTGAGCATGAAAAAGGCACCGGGGGTCTTGTGGGCAGCACAGGGGATTCGAGGGGAAGGCGCAGTGCGGTGCCACAGGAGAGCACCTGTTCATTCCAGGTGACAGAATGGCCACCTTCCGAGAACATTCCATCTCCTGGCAGGTGTCTGTACCTCTGAGAATGTGAACCACACCCCTGTGGAGGGAGACTGTCTCTTGTGGTCCCACTTGGCACCCTGGACCCCCATTTCAGTGGCAGAAACAGAAGCGCGGCACATGAGGCCGCAGGGACAGTGGCCTGAGTCACCCGCCAAGCAGTGGTGCCAAGTTGAGGTGCTGAAGCAGGCTCTTTCCTGTAACCTGCTCACTCAAAACTAGGGTAAACCAAAACACCTTTTCTTCCCCAATTTAAATCCTCAGAGCCCAGCCAGCAACAGCCCTCAGAGGACGCGGATCTCAGGCCTAGTAGGAGCTCCTAGTCAATGACGGTCAGCAGAGAAAGGTGCCTAAACACCATCTTAAATCAACTGATAGACAGTGGACAGGTAGATGGGTAACAGAATGGCGAGGAGGGAAACAGGATAAGCAAATTGGAAAAGAGAGGGAAAGGATTCAAGCATAATCCTCAAAACATAACTCCCAGAATCAGTGTTGTGGCCAACCAAGTAAGCCCCAAACGTACGGCCACACCTGCCCCAGGGCTTGCAGGGACGGGCAGCACGGAGCCCGCTGGTGGCCCGGCCAGAGGGCGCAGAAAAGGAAACCAAGAGTGTGATCACGACAGCCCCCGTGTGCTAAGCACTCACACGCACTTTGTGTGCAGTGACCCACTTAACCTTCGCACAGTCCCAAGGGGCACACTGGTCACCTCCATCAGACAGGCTGGGAAACTGAGGCACAGAGAGGTTACGTGACTTGCCCAGGATTCACAAACTCCAGGTATCAGCCTCAGGCACGTGTGTCATCACGTGCTCGCAGGACAGGTGTCCGGCGTGCGGCAGCGCCAGCGTCAGGAGATTACCTCGGAGGGCTTCCGGTCTTCATGTCTGGAGCAGGAGCTTCTCCTGTGCTGCGTCCGGGAATTCTGAGACCATGTTGTTGACAGGCCTAGAGGTGCAAACATTGGAAGGAACGATTAAAAGTGCAGAAATCACTGAGTGTTCACAGGGGCTTTCTTAGCCCAGATCAGCAAGGCTCCCTCCAGGCCCCCACCCATGAGAAGAACCATCTATGATGCTGGGCCAGAGCTCCCGCACGGACACACAGACACACAGACACCAGACAACCAGGGTCCCACCCACTGGGTGCTGGACGCTGGGCTTGCCAGGCACAGCACCCAGGACGCCAAGACCCTCAGCCACAAGCCTACACATCTGAAGTCAAGAGGGTCCGTCTCCTAGAACTACATAAAAACTGAAAATCATTTCACTGAGTCTTAGTAAAGTTTCTTAATGCTGAGACCTTCATGTTAATTCCTAAGACCAACCTCAAAACAAATAAACAAACAAAACAAACAAACAAAAAAAACACATGTTTTGACTCCACAGAGCATGAGCCACGGAAGATCCCTAGAACAGGGAAGCACACAGCTCCAGCAGAGAAGGGAGCGACAGCGAATAACCTCCAACATTTGTCACCTGCTCTGCTCTTTCTCCCAGAGGGGCCAGGCCATCGGGTGCCCCCAGACAGCAGGCTCCATCCCACAGCCCCGCCCCTCCCGCTCCAGCTCCAGCTCCAGCTCCCGGGGCAGGCACACCTCGGGGTCAGGCGCCAGCCCCAAAGTTCCCCGTAAGCTCCATTCAGCACCACGAAACGGGGCTCAAATTGTCCCCCAGGGCTGGTCTCCCTCCCCTGAAGCTAGAAATTTGTCATCCCACGCTCCGCTCCAAGAACACGCCGGATCGATGGCAGAGTCCTGTGACCGCACGCCCCACACCTGACTCCCAGCCTGTCCCCTCTCCCAGGCGGACTTGGAGCGCTGTGCAGAACACGACAGCAGTCTCCAGCGTGCGGTGCCGGAGATCCGAAAAGGCCCTCACAGCCTCCTGCAGCACCTCCCACCTCCACCTGCATCCCGACCACGTCCCAGAAGTTAACACCCCCACCCAAGCCAAAACCTGAGGGAACTGTCACCAGCAAAATCACCTGCCACTCAAACAGCAAGCTCTGACCGCTACAGACTCCAGGGACAAGGGGCATGGAATCAAAGCGCCCACAAGGCCTCAGGGACACTAAGAAATAAGCCTGCATGTAAGCCTGTCCCCAGATGAGCGGTGACAAAGGCAGGAGAGGTCGCTGCGCTTCCCCCCGGCACAGCCACCACACCCAGCTCCGAGGCCTGGCAGCGGACCCACTGGGCCAGCAGTCCGGCTCCCGGGGGCGGCCCAGGCCATCACACTCAGTGCAGCATTTAGAAAATGCTTCTTTAGACTCCTAGCAAACAAGCTCGTTTCACTTCCACATTGAAAGAAATATAGTGTGCACACTGCAGTGACCCCAGCTTACAGGAAGGCTAACCCCGGTCATTCTGGGAAAGGGAAGGAGAGAAGCCACACTAGGGGCCTGGAGAGGGGACAAGGGAGGCACGCCTCCCTGAGCCTCGCGTCCCGCCAGCCCCGGCCAGCCAGCCCCGGCCGGCCAGCCCAGGCCTAAGAAGACAGAACGAAGCAGCTCCGGATGGTGTCCTGGGGTCCCAGGAGGGGAAGATGGGAAGGGCAGAGAGGCACAGCTCTCTCCTGTGAATTATGATGGGAAGGGCTACTGAATGGTAAGGACCAAACCCAGAAACGTGACGGGAATCGTTCCATCGCTACACTTCACAACCAGCCCCACGTGGAAGGAGGCGAGTCCGGCCAGCCACTGTGGGAGCGAAAGCAGAACCACATTCCTGCTTTCCTGGTCTGCTGGAAACCACGTGCCTTTCCTTGGGCCCGGCAGTGTCCTCCAGGGTGGGTCCGTGTCCCCAGGAAGCTTGCAACTTTGCTCCCCTGGACCGCCATGAAAGCAGAGACAAACTCTTAGGAACCAGTTCTTGGGCTACTTTACACCCCTGAAAAAGTGTCTGCATCGCATCTGCTTTTAAAGAGATCCAAGTATTTGAGCGCATCATCACTGGTCCACCCAGAACCTGCCACCCCTCTTCCTGTTAACTGCTGTGATGCGTAAGGAGGGAGAACAGTGAACGTCAACCCTACGAAACCCACTCTGTAGAGAGGGAGGCTGGGGAAAAGGCCAAGTTTGAATTATCACTGACGTGAGAAATGTTTCTTAGCTTCATGATAAAAGGCAGAAGTCAGAAACTATCGGAACGTGCGCCAAGAAACTGAAGGGACCACCTGTGGGACATCCGAGCAATGGGACACTAGCCCACGACAAGCTTCTGACGCAGGCGTATGGGTGGTGCTGGATCAGCCATGTGGAGAGAAGGGAGCCAGGCAGATGGCCCCGAGTGTACGGGTCCCACTCACCCACAGACAACCCTGAAAAGCTTGCAAGTGGACCTGCTGGCGGTGGGCAAGGTGGGAAGAAAGAACGACCTTGAGTTTTATGACTGCAGGGCCATAAACATGTCAGAACGTACCCAAGTATATACTTCCAACATGCGCCGAAGATCAGTGATGATTTTCCATCATCCACCGGCAGCAAGGAAAAGGAAACCTCCACTTTCCTCCACAACAGTGGTTGGGATGGAGCCTAGACTGCGGCCCATGCAGAGGAGACCCTGCGGGCTGGCGGGCCCTCCCGCACCTGGAAGCCGGTATCTGCCGCCAGTGACCTCTTCCTTCCAAGCTGCTCGCCAACATCAGAAAACCCATCAAGCGCCGTCAGCACAGGACTCAGCCGAGTACGGACAGCATGCAGTCTACCCACCTCAGTGCTGCGCGTGCAGCAGATTCTCATGCAAGTTGCGTGTAAAGGGTACAAAACTGTGTCTCTCTTCAGGACAGTCATGCTCAGCGACAACAGCCCCTGGAACCCCAGGCCTGGGGCAGCAGGTGTGAAGAACATCCCCTGGTCTCACCGATTGGAAGACAGGATTTTGAGCTCCGGGAAAGAAAGCAAAGGCACAGGTGGAGACAGGCAGGTGGGCCGCTGCCTCCTGATCACAGCACACCCGAGCCCGCAGGTTCACACCCCACGCACAGCCAACGGTCAGGCAAGGGCCCGACACGCCTGCCCCCTCCTTGTCCCCCATCCTTGCTCCCACCGGACACTTCTCAGCTGCTCAAGAAGCTCCCAGAACATGACCCAAACAAAAATCACTCACATCCCTTTTTTTTTAACGGGAAAAAAAGCTCTTATGCTGGGTTGGGTGGAAAATTATCGAACCAGAAATGGGGAGCATTTCAAACACGACCGATGCACGGGGAACACCGGCCGGGGCCCGTCCTGACAAACCGTGTGCCGGGGTCAGGCGGGGCCAGGCTGTGTCCTGGTTCTCTTTTCCGGGTGCTCCCGTGTACTGGCATGACATTAAGAGCAGGGCAAGTCAAGTTCTGTCTTGTTTTCCTTGTTTCCTGGAGAGGAGCTGGGAGCTCTAATTTAGTAATGAGGTTTTTAATTATTTTACCGATCGCACATAAGATGTTAGGATGTAAAGTTAAGTTCACCCTCGCGACAAATTTAAGCAACTTTAAAAATTCTTATGCTGTTGGAGTAACACTTTTCTGTATTAAGTACTGGAAAGAATGAATGAAAACGTGTCTCGTTCTGCTTTCATTATCACCCGCTTCCCCTGAAAAGTCACCAAGTGTGCAGGTGGCAGTGGCGTGAGTGAGCCTGGATCCTCAGCGCACGGCCTGCCTCACCCTGCTTTCGGTTTCTGGTCCTGGTGGGCAGACAGCTCAAACACGCGCCTTTGAAACAGTAAAAATAGCCATGCTGTGTTGCCCTAGATCTAAAATAGTGAAGCACCTCGAGAGGAAACCTAACACGGACCGCGCGCACCTCCCGCCCGCAGTCATGTGTGCGAGCTGAGCCCCAGGCAGGCCGCACCGCAAGTGAAAGGCTCAGGACCTGGAGTGGACGGTGGTCCCTGGTTCACACCACCACCGAATGCAAATGGCAGAGAACCACACCACGGGCCGCACGGCCCGTCCCCTGGGTCCCAGGCCCTGCTTCAGGCTTGGAACCCAGGACACTGGTACCTGCAGTGGCGTTAAACCAGCTTAACCGAGTGGGAGGTGTAGGACCCATGAGTGCGCGCCACCCAACGTGCAGGCCTGCGCGCGTCCTCCAGGGGAAGGCAGCCCAGGCAAGCTGAGCGAAGCCGTGGAGACGCCCCTGGGAAAGGCAGGAGCGTCATGTTACTGGCTTCTGGCTCTAAGGGCAGGCGAGATGGCCCACAACAAACTCCCCCAGCTCCTCCAAACCAGCACCGCTCCCTTCCAACGCTCAACATACAAGAGCATACATGCATCCAGACAAGAGGCCCAGGAGCATCCCCACAGACTAACATACAGCGGGGCCACCAACCAATGCAGATTCCGGTCACCCAACACTGAGGCCGGTCCCTACACAAGATCCTTTTGTGCCAGCAGCTCCCTGAGCCCAAGAAGATGTCTTGCCCATCAACGTCATTCAAGCCCCAAGTACTGTCTGAAAAAGGGAGAAGCCACCCAAGAACACATGGGGGTACAGAACACATACTGCAGTGTTCAAACCTTGAAAAATTCCCCCATTTCAAGAATTCCTATGCAACTCCGGGGTGGGTCACCACCCAATGCAACTCACACGGAAAAGGGGCAAATTAAAGGCAGTCAAGTGGAAACAGAGCTGAAGCAGAGGCAACTTCTATGCAAAAGAGAAACCACAAAGATGTGCCTGGAGGTAACCAGGCACAGCCCACCGAATGTAAGAAAATGAACACAAGTTACCCAAAACTGCAAGGGAAACCATTAAACGCAACGAGACATAAAGGGGGTGTGAGGCACGAATTTATGTTTCATCCACCAAACGTGATGGTCTCTCCACCATCTGGGAGCTGGAGAGAACCTAGAACAGTCCCCACACCTCACTCTGTGTTCGCTGGCCCCCGACCTGCTTCACCAGGTTCCAACTTAGGTGTGAATGAGACTCCACACTCTCTTCCGCCCATTCCTTACAGGAGGAGGTGGAGCCCAGCTGGCCACAGATCTGGGTGGGACAGAAGGTGTCAGGGCCAGCCCCCCAGCCGCACCCGGCTTCCCACAGGGAGGTCACACAGCTGTGAACTGGAGGACAGCAGGCAGGAAAAGGAAACAGCCTCACCACTTGAGGAACCGCTCCGATGTACCAGCACACTTCCCTCTCTCTTCGTGGGTCTCTGAGAGGCACATTTTAGAACAACCAGAAAACCAAAAACACCATGTACATCTGGCTTCCTTCTCCTGGACGACGCCCCCAATGTTTAAAAAATCTGCCAAATGTACCGTATTCGCTGCATACTATTAGTTCTTGTCTTACTTTTACAGGAAAAAATATAAGGATCCTGATCAGAGCTGTTAATTGGCCTGAGTTAACGAATAATAAGTCATTCCTGCCAAAAGCAAGAACACTTGATGTCTTAATTAGCCTCTGCAGCAATTGAAGGTAAAATAAAATCTCCTTTAGGTTTTGGAAATACTGAGAGTAGCCGGGGGACCCCCATCGCACATTTGCAGAAACCCCCAAGGACTGAGGACCCTGGGCAGGGAAGCAGGAGGCAAGGGCACCACGGGGGACTTCAGACTGGCCGGGCCGCTGGTCGCAGGAGCCCAACAGCTGCAGCTGCAGCCCCCATCGCTGCTCCACCAGGCACAGCCCCCAGGGCCCCGGAGAAAGGCTTCCGCAGCAGGCGGCCGGAGGGGCCGGGCGCTCGGGCACCAGCCTGCATCTGCCTCCACGGTAAACGCCACACGGGTGTAGGATCCTGGCCCCGGCCAGAAAGCAGGGCAGAGGGCTCTGGCGGCCACGGCTCCCTGCTGCACTTGGCCACTGCTCTGCACTGGGCTGGGAGCTGCTGCCAAAATTCTGTCAGGGCTGCAGGAAGGAGGCCGGGGAGCGGCCACTGCAGACCCAGCCCTTCTTGCCAACAGGGCTGTCCAAGTGCCCAGACAGGCTGTGGGAGGGGCGGGCTCGGCTCTGGGACCTGCTTGCAGGGGCAGAAGGCACCCCACTCAGACGCCCACAGGCCTCCACCCGAGCAGCCCCGCGGAGCCAACGGCTGCCCCCCAAGAAGGTGGGGAGGGGTGTGCTCCACGGCGGCATGCAGGCGTGTTCATGAGGCCAGGCACCGCGGTCACATCCACCCCCCACCGTGACTGCCTGACGTGAGGCCAGGGCCCGGAAGGGCCAGCACAGCCGTGAAGCAGCACCTCGTGCTTCACAGGAGCCAACACACCGGCAAGGACAGCCTGCCTGCCGTCTCCAGCAGCTACCGGCCAGGCCAGGGGAGAACCCAGCTCTCTAGTTAACCCCCCAAGATTCTGTCAACACTGACCAAATCCTCACCCCCACTCATGGACAGGAGCGTGTTAGGAGGAGGAAGAAAATGGCCCATCACCAAAAGGTGACTTGACGGACACACTGTCATCGGGGACTTCTGGTGCTTTCTTCTTCATGTTCCACTGGTTTGCGGGGAGACGGTTAGGTGAAGCATTTCATCTACTATGGCTGTTGTGGGTTGAGTTGTGTGTCCCCAAGTTTCCATGTTGAAGCCACACAGACCCTCCCAGTGCCTCGGAATGTGACACACATTTGGAGACAGGGCCTTTCAAAGGTGATTAAGTTGAAGGAGGTCTCATGAGGACCCTGGTGCCAGGTCACCGGTGCCCTCAGGAGAGAACACCAGTCCCAGACACCAGGGAGCACACGCACAGAAGCCTGGGTGAGGGCAAGGCAAGAAGCCCAAGAGCAGCCTTAGAACGCAAGCCCGTGGCACCTTGGACTTGGAACTCCCAGCCTCAAGAACTGGGAGTACGTGTACCTGCTGTGCCAGCCCCGGCGTGTGGCATCTATAACAACGGCTGAGCCAACTGACACGGGGCCTCTGGGTGCTGAGAGGGACCAGCCTGGGCCCTGCCCACAGCCACACTGCCCACTGTGGTCATTACCAGCCGCAGGTGGCTTTTTAAATTTAAACTTTAATTAAAAATAAAATGTAATAAAACGTCAATTTCTCGGTACACTATGAGCCATTTCCATCCTGTTACTGGGCAGCTGGAGTCGAGCAGGGGAAGACCAAGCCTGGGCTGACCCAGGGAGGCAGCAAGCGCGCCCGCCGCCCGGTAAACGCTGACCCAGGGCTCCCAGCCGCTGACCCGGCGGTGAGGAGGCGGGGGGGTGGGGAGTTCCTCGCGTGAACTCTGCACCAAGAGCAAGGCTGTTCCCAACGGCCGCAGGGGAGACCTGTGTCCTCAAGCAGCAAGCACGGACTGAGCGCCTCTAAGTCCTCGGGACACGCTGAGAGGCACCCCAAGGGGCAGGAAATATGTTTCTACCTCCAGGAGTAAAAAGCCTAAGCAGTCATTAGTGAGCAGGTAGTGACGGGCAAGAAACCACATGAGCCAAGAAGCTCCGATGTCCAGTGAAGGCGGACAGGTGGTTTCAACGCCTGCGCTTGGGCGCAGACCCTGTAGCTCCCCGGACATAAAGGGAAGCCCTCTCTCCGGAGCCCCCCTCGTGTTCGCGCCTCCCTGAGCCCAACAGCAGCATCCCCCACTGTCTGCCCCAAAGGCTGCTTCCCCGCCTGGTCCCAGCCTGCCTTACCCGCACCCCCAAACACGCCTGCACCCCGGCTTCCCACTGCTGAGCCTAGACCTCAGCCCCAACCTGAAGGCCGTGTGAGCTCTGTCTTCAGGTTTCTGGTCCCCTCCCTCCCGTGTCCCCTGGGGCTGGTAGTGTGGCCACGGGGGGCAGCAGAGCCTGGCTTCTAAGTTCCAGCTTTGAATCTGCTGGAAACTTGGACATGAGAAAACTAAAGCCTGTTTGCCTAAAAAGCGATGTCACCCTCCAGGACCTGCCCAGCTGTCCTCCCTGCCCGAGCCTCCCCGGGCTCTGCTCCTGCGAGTGGGACACCCCAAGCCGGGCCACGGGCACCAGACCCTCCCTGCTGCCCCAAGACTCTACTGGAGCTGGAGTTCGCGTCTGCGTCCCCCACGAGTTCCTGGAAAGCAGGCCGGCGAGCCCTCCCTCTAGGCTCCGGGGCTTACTCTGTCCTGTGAAACATCAGCGCGGGCCGTGCTAGGTACCAAACCGCCATGTTATCTGGGGGTTCTCCGGGGAGTCTGCTAGCTTCTCAATACAGATGCTGTGTGACATTTATTTTGACTGCCTGGAAGCCAACGAACTTCTGGCTCTCAGCTGTGCTGTGAAAACATGAGGATGCCGGAAGCCACGACGCCAGCAGCAGCCTCGCTCACCGCGGCCGGGAGGATCGCAGCACAAAGGCCGCCCAGCCCCGCAACACAACCCCACAACCCTGCATCACACCAAGCGGCCCTCCGTCTCCCCCTGTGCTGAAAACTAGTTAGTAACTAACTGGCTTCCACGAAGTCCCCTCTGATAAAGGGCAACTACGAGATGCCGTAGGTAACATTTAGGAAAGAGACACACACAGGGACCCTCGGAGCCAGACTCTTGATCCTCAGCTGACACCCGGGACGCCTAGGACGGCCACCCAGGCAGACCCAGGGGCCAGCCTGCCAGGTGGTGGGCCCCGGCCACTTAAAGTGTTAGGTTAAAAAATCTTGTTTCTCGGCCCTGGCTGGTGGCTCAGTGGATAAGGCGCCAGCCTGCAAACCCAAAGTTCGCTGGTTCGATTCCCAGCCAGGGCACATAACCAGGTTGCAAGCCAGGTCTGTAGCCAGGTCCCCGGCTGGTGGCAGGTGAAAGGCAACCATACAATGATGGTTCTCTCCCTCTCTTCCTCCCTCCCTTCCCCTCTCTCTAAAAATAATTAACAAATTTCTTTTAAAATATCTTGTTTCCACACTGACCCAAGCCCAGGCGGGCCCCAAGAACAGCAAAGCAGGACTCACTGCCATTGTCGTCAGAATCCTCGCTGCTGCTGGGAAGGCGGCCTCGTTTCATGATCTCCCCAGGAAACAGCAGGCGGCCTGCAAGGCAAGGGGACAGCACTTAACCCTCGGTGACAATGCACAGCCGTCAAGTGGAGCTCCGATGGCAGCCCAGGGTTCCAGCAGACAAAGCCAACAATCGGCCTCAAGTAGCATCGGAGGGTAAACAGTGAGAAGCCCAAAGATACATAACGAGGTGCAACCGTGAACAGAACAGGTTCAAAGAGAGGGGGAGAAGCGGAGAAGTCCCCTGTCAGCAGGTCTCCCAGAGGGGCCCGGTGCCTCTCCCATTCCTGGGCCATGATCAGGGAAAACCACGCAAGGAGGACCAGTGCTTCCTCTCCAAGACAGGTTCCTCCTTTATGAAGGGGGGTGGGGCACACCTGAATGTACACCGCACGGGGCATGGCTGCTTCTCAAGCAGGTTTTACTGAAACAGTCCTAAAAGCAGAATAACCTGGATTTGTAGGAACAAGGCCCATGGGGTGGCAGGACTGCAAAGGCCCCTGGAGCCATCTGCAACCCCCGCATTTCACAGCTGGGACAGGAAGGGGCCAGTGGCACAGAATTCTGATGATACCCCTCTCCTTTACCCATCAGGAAACTGACATCAAAAAAGGGCCACACTGTGGGCATGAGCTTCTAATCCAAATCCAAGTTCCCAACACTCCAGCCCAGCTCCAACCTAAGGGGTCTGCTGTCCAGGCCCCGCCAGGCCTGGCAGCTCCCGCGAGGCTCAACCAGGAGGAGAAAGGCTGCCCTGAGGGGCGCGGCCAGCGGATGGACTGAACGGCCGGTCCATGAACACAGAAAGAGGGACTCAAGGGAATCTCCGCACAGGGCAACTCTCCAAACAAACCCAAAAAGGCTTTCCCAAACTTCAATGATTGATCACCTTAACATAGCTTCAGGGCCCTTATCTTACTGCAGATCAATGATTCAAAGCAACAGGAGGACGGCTTTTTCTTGTCAGAAAAGTACCAACCAGGCCCTCAGAAGAGGGGACCCCACCCCCCATCACAGGAACCTCAGGGACAGAATGTGGCGTGTGCAGGGATGGGGACCTGGGGAGGAGGGGGGTGCCACTGGGCTGGCACGAGACAGAGATGAACACCCAACACTCCGCTCTAAGTGGCCTTGTAAAGCCCTGGCCCGTGCTGCTCAGTGGGCTGGGTGTCGTCCCACAAACAAGGGTCACCAGTTCGATTCCCTGTCAGGCACACGCCTGGGTTGCGGCTTGGGATGCACGCAGGAGGCAACCACACACCAATGCTTCTCTCCCTTCCTTCTTCCTTCCTTTCTCCTCTTAAGTCAAAAATAAAAATAATAGAATTTGGATAAATGGACCTGGAAAACAAGCAGGAAATGCATCACACAACACATCCCGTCCCTGCCCATGAACACACCTCCGTGACAGTCAGGACAGAGGAATCCCCTGTCTGTGCGCGGCTGGGCCTCCCCCCGGAGTCAGCCAAAGCGCCCGCGTTGGAGCTAATCTTAGCCCAGAGCCTCCGGGACGCTGGGCCACGGAGGTCACGGGCTCGGCAACCTTCAGCAGGCTGATGTCACCTCCCACGCAACCCCTGGGTACACAGCCTGCTCTGTTCCGACGTGTGCAGAAGACTGCCCTTGCTGTACGCTCCGTCCGCACCACCGATGCGGGAGAGCAGGAAACCCAGTATGGCAATGCTGACACCCTCCAGGGCCCGGCCACGGAAGCAGGAGGGTGGGCGTACACATGCCGGGATGCTGCCGTCGTGACCCTGGGCGCAGCTGTGGAAAGGTGGGCCAGCCACGCTGAGGGCTCCGACACCCCAAGCTGCCTGGCACTGCAGCACACAAACCTCCTGCGGGCTTGGCGCAAGCTCTCCTTCACCCCCAGGTGAGGGCCTCCCGCTCTCATCACTCGGTGGTCTCGCGCCCCACCAGCGCGGGCCTGACCCCTAATCTCTAGTTCCAGTATTCTGCATTTTCTTCCTGAGACACCCACTCACCCAGCTAAGGTTTGAGACTGCTTGTTTGCCAACATAGGCTTCCAAGAAGCATTGAAAGAATTTAGAGTCAGAACATGGGTCCTGATCTGGGACACAAGCTGGGTATGGGCTAGGGGTTCAGCCTGTGGGGCTGGGCCACAGTCCTACACCGACCTCCCCCTCCGCACCCCCTTCTACGGAGCCCCGCCCCCCATAACCGACACCCAGCTTCCCATACCTCAGCCCGGGGCAGGCTTACTACTGGCAAAAAACAGTCCACACACACCTTGGCCCACTCCACACCTGAAATACTCGTCTTCCCGGCCCTGTCACCAGACCCTGTCACCCGGCCTGTCACCCGGCCTGTCACCTGGGTCCTGTCGCCCAGCTGTGTCACCATGCACACCCCAGGGCTGCAGCTCCCAGGGCCTATGCTACAATCAAGTTTAAAAACAAAAAAGTACCCAAAGAGGATGTCCTTAAAAGTAGCACCGTGACATCGCTGGACACAGGACAATGCAGTTCCCACCTCCTGCACGTGTGAGAGGTGTGTGAGAGCCACACGAGAGCACGGGGAGGAGGGTGAGAGGCTGAGAAAGCCCGTCAGATACCCGCAATCTACAAACAGGAAAGCAAACGTGGATGACACATCCACGCTGATTCACACTCAACCTACATGTACCTCAAGAGCCTGGGAAACGAGTCTCCCTCCCCCGGGCTCCCCAGCACAACTAACTCGCAGAGAAAGCACCTACTTCAGTCGCCCTGCAGTGGAGAACCTGAGTGCTCACCAAAAGGGAACGGTGCTCCCCCCTAAACACGCACCCGCCTCTCAGGCAGAGACATGCCCGTAAAGAAGGGTAAAAGGTGCTCCCCACCCTGGAAGAGCGGCCGCGTGCGCCACTGGACCACACGGCTCCGAGCCCCGCGCCCCCTTGGCCGCGGGCTGCCGCATCTCACCTGGGCTCCTCCCTGTACCACGACGTGAAAGCACACCTCACCGCCTCTAGGAAACACAGCACTCGGTGTGCAAACATCTGTGCCGCAAATGCCTCTCCAGGGAGGTTGCTGGCTCTGGGGCATCGGCTGGTTTGCGTCAGGATGGTCGGGGCAGGCCTGAGAATCAATTAAAGGGGCTCCTCGCCACCCTGCAGAAGCAGCAGCAACAAGACGGGTTCCCCAAACTCGTGAACACTTCATCCACGAGGAGGTGCCAGAGAAGGACCATCCCTGACCCTGGCTGAGGACGCAGGCCAGCCCCCGAGCGCCGCGCACCCGAGCAGAGTCCGGAAGGGGAAGCACAAAGCACCCTAACACTTCATAGCCTGTATGCCCTCGCTTATCAGCCTGAGCGACCTCTTTGCCCTCGGACTTACCATGGACTCCTTCCTTTACCAGTGAGTGAGGGCTGTTCCCTTCTTCCTTACGGTCGGTTACCAAGGGGTTCGTTCACAACGCGTGACCCCCTTCAAGGCTCCCCCCACCCACCCCACTGCACCAACACCGCCAGGACTCCCTTCCCTTCCCCGTGTCTGCAATTTCCTACCCTTTCCCATCGTGACAGCAAGCTAATCCTTCCTACCACGGGACCCCTTCGAGCTCCTCCCTAAACCAATCTTTGTTACCACGAGGCAAACGTCCAGCCAGGCCACCTGGCCCTTCAGCCCCACCCGAACACCTCCCCTACCCAGGCCGGCTCAGCGGGGCTGGGCCAGACAGACCCCTGCCCTTGGAACCCCTCCTCCTCCCGTTCTCGGCCGGCTCCTCGGCCCCTTCCCCTCGCCTGCCGGCTCGGGCTGGGAGGACCCCAGGCAGCAGGCAGGCCAGGGCGGTGGGGCAGCCGCTGGGCAGCCCACCCTCCCCACAGTCCTCAATTGTGTAACAAGCCCGTCCCTCCGCGGCCACACAGTTCAAGTGCACGTTCCCCTAGTTAATCGTAGATACGGTAGTGGGTGCCAGAGGTGGGGGACGGACAAGACAGACCAGAAGGGCCAGCGCCTACCAGACCTGCGGCCGCAAGATCAAGGTTACAGAATCGATCAAGGTTACAGAACCGCAGCGCGCGGATCACGGTGGGCGCGGGGCGAGCACATGAGTTAGCAAAGTACCCGAAAACTTTGCAATTGAAGTTCCCTTGGCCTGAAGTTGGGGGGAAGCCCAGCTGCGCTGGGTCAGGAGCAGCCGTCAGCTGAAGGGACCCATCCCTGGGGTGGTTCTCGAGCCAGGAAGAGAAGAAGCCCCGCGACACGGGTGTGGTCCCCGGGAGGCATGACTGGTATGCCATTCTCACCAAGAAAGAATGAGAAACAGCCGCAGGGACCAGCAGAGAAGGGCCCTCACAAGAGTATGATTAAGAATTCGAGGATGTTTATCCAATGCTCTTCCTGGGAAAGAGGGGCCCGACCCAGGAAAACAAACTGTCCGGTTACTAGAATGACTCTCCGTGGGGGAACAGGGACCATCTATCAGGCCATAAAACCTACAGCTGTAGTAAGAATTATACCCTAGTGATTTTAATTCTCTTATGGCTCATGCACAGGAAGGCTGGCTTCTTCCTCCAAATATCAATTTTACCCACTATGTTTCCATTCTTGCTGGTTTCTCAAGAAGCTCTAGAAGGTGCTGGATTAAAGACCCCACACAGTTCTGTCTCCCCCCTGCCGTGCTGTGCCCAACACCCTTAGGATGAACGACTGAATTCCCTGCATCCCATGCTCACAGGGCATTACAGCATGGTAAGGTTTCCATTTTAGTATCTAATGGCCCTCTAACCAGAGTACCTTCCATTACATTACTGTTAAGTTTACTGGCATCCTTCCATTCTTTGTGAACATTAATCTAATACTTAAATGTGTTGGGTTGGCCAAAATGTCTGTTGCACCAGTAACTTTATTACTTCGGGTATTTTAAGGATCTTGGCTCCCTCCTGCTATTGGCTTCTCGTGGGGGGCGGCCAACATGCTGCTAACCATCTTCCAATCCATCAGACAGCCCCAGAGCAAAGAATTATCTGGCCGAAATGTCAATAGTACCAAGAAACTTCACAAACCACTTCTGACCCATCTGATCAGTCACAGCACCTTCTCCATACACAGCACACATCTCTTGGCGTTTCAGTTGCATTTTTTACCTTTCTTGAAATAACAAAGCACAATACTCTGAAAATGTTGCCTATGTTCTTCCATCTTCAATATTAAAAATAGATGCACAAAAATTCACCAATTTGGATACTTTTTTTTTTTTTAATGCACACCGATAGGACACAATACAATCTAACAAAATTGCTTCAAATGAAGTTAAAAACAACCATGCACTACTAGAGCCATCCTACAGAAAACAAAACTTTATGGCCAACCCAACAGTGTATTAAACAATGTTATAGAATGTATTTTCAGGCACCATGGTGTGTCTTCCTTATATAAAAAATATTCTGTAATGAACTACTCCTTTTTTTGCTAAGTTCACACAATTTGAGTATTGTTTCAAGACAATGACAATTTGATCCCTAAGTTATTGATCGTAGACTATCCACCCTATTGAGAAATGATTTACATTTTCTTAATAAGGTCACCATCTTCTTGTCCCCCACGGAGTATATAGAGCACCCCAAGTTGCAAAGTACCCAAATACAATGACCCACACCTTGCAGTAGACGTTTCCTGGCCCTCAGTGAATATGACAGAAATCCAGCTGGTTTCTTACCTCAGGGTGTGTGTGTGTGTGCGTTTTAATTCAAGAGAGAAAAAAAATAAAGACACACACACACATTGATTTGTTGTTCCAACAAATACATGCACACTCATTGGTTGGTTCTTTAATGTTCCCTGACCAGGGATCGAACCCACGACCTTGGCGTATCGGGTTGAGTTACCTGGCCAGGGCCTCACCTCAGTTTTTAAAGCAAACAATTGCCTAGACAGGAAGTTTTCAAACTGGCAACATTAATTCATATGCTCCCAGAGAGTCTAAAAATATTAATGTGACTATAATTCTAACCCACATTTCTCACTTTAACCAAAAGGTTATATGTGGTCAAAAAAAGCCCTAGATTTGATTTAAATGACAAACTGCTTCGATTGCAAGTGTTAAAGGTTTAACCTTGTCTAAATATTTCAACAGCCTCCAAAATGGTACTTTATAAAATGTGTCCTTATGTCATGTATCAAAATTTCTTTCAAGAAAATGCTGCCCATCTCTATTGCCTTTGCAAAGGCGTCACACTTGAAAAGACTCAGCTGAAAAGTCTACATTAGCAATAAACAACGTCTTTGTAAAAAGAAAGGCTGTAAGAACTGACCAGAAAGTCTTAACTACAATATTTAATCCAATGTACATCAGTAACAAAGCTCAGGTGCTAGAACATACTAGCTCGTTGTAAATTTTTTTTAAGATCATTTTCTTTTATTTTTTAAGACTTTATTTGTTTTTAGAGAGAGGGGAAGAGGAAGAAAGAGAGGGAAAGAAGTATCAATGTGTGGCTGCCTTTCGGGAACCTCCAACTGGGGACCTGGCCTGCTACCCAAGCGTGTGCCCTGGCTAGGAATCGAACCGGTGACCCTTTGGTTCACAGGCGGGCACTCAATCCATTGAGTTACACACCAGCCAAGGCTCATTGTAAATTCTTTATAAATTATTTTTTAATTCAGACTTTAGAAGTCAGTAAGAGCATTTTTCAAGACTTTAAGTAATTTATAAATCTGAGTGGTTTTCAATGAAGCACAAGCAGCAACTGACTGCCAATTTACAAATAACCCAATCCCTGCTTATGGGCCCTGAAACCACCCCTTAAAAACCCCTCCCTCCCAGGTCTCTCAATGGGAGCCAGCAACTGAAAAGCAGTACCTGAAATGACCTTTTTTAACTTCCCCTCACAGTACAGGACTTTACACCCAAACAACAAAGGCAGTGACCATGGCCTCAGCCCTGAGGGTTCTCTCCCCAGTTTCATCTACTCAGGATTCCTTCCTGTTAGATTGGTACGCTCAAAGATGGAAAGATGTCTAAGACATGTTAAGAAAAACACAGGCAAACTGCAGGAAAAAAGAAACCTTGAGGAGGGAAGAGAATACATACACCAATTGTTTCCACAATTATCAACAATTACAAGATCATCAAGGCTAACAGCATCTAATCTCTGAGAACAGGACCAAAGTGTTCCAGCTGGAATGGGTTGGGGACTTTAACTTATCTTTAGGAACTTCCCGAAATTTACATTTTTTACCATGATCCTGAACTACACTTATGATAGTCAGGACTTAAAATCCAAAACTTTTCTTCCCTGCTCCTCACTGTGGGGTGAGGGCCCTGCAGGCACAACTCCTTGGCCCCAAGCAATGCACCTACTAAAAGGTACAGCTGTCAATAAAGCGGGTTTTCTGCCTCCTTCCTGAGATGGGTATCAAAGGCTAGTCTCACTTCAAAAAGAGTGCCTGATGGAACAGTGCAGAAGTGAGGAACAAGAAAGGAATAGGATCATGCTGCGAAGTGCTATTATCTCCCATGCATTATTAGCTAAAAAGCAAAATTTTTCAAAACATAAGAGCTAGTAAACTATGTTTGCAGTAAGAATAGAAAAACGAACCCAGACAGGAAAACTAGGGTGTAAGCAACCTTTAAAGAATAAACACTGAACTTAACCATTTTGAGAGCAGTGCTCTTTTGTGGTGATGGAAGAAGAGAGCTGGGGCGGTCGGCAAACAGTACAACATACAGGTGGTGGATCACAGGTTTGTACCCCTGGAACCCGTAACTTTATTAACCAGTATCACCAAAGTAAATCCAATTTAAACATGAGTGGTGCTACTTTGGGGGGAAATAAAAAATAAAGCATTTACGTTCCAGACATGGCTACCAAACACGCCATTTCCTTCACTCCTATGATGTCATGCTTTTTCACCATCCCTACAAGACTCAGAATCCTCCTTAAAATCCACGTGCTTCCACTTGGCCGGAGTTCATGAAAGTCCTATGCCTATGGCACACTTTTTTGGACCATTTACCCAGGGAAAGGTCAGACGAACTCTTCAGAATGTATGAAAATAAGTCTTTTCTAACGCATTTCAGTGAAAGCATAAGTCTGCATCCCAGCCTGCATTGGGGGGTCTCTGAATCGAACTCTAATCCACATAACACATGCGTGCCTGCCAACAAAAAGTTCACGGAAAAGCACTACTTTTAAAAAACCAAGTGTTACAAGGAGAAGATTTCTGAATGAACCAAGTTAAGGGTAAGGATGGGAAATGCATCTACAACCCTGTTCCACCCTTGGAAGGATAAGTCAATAAATAAATGTGAAGTGTCTGCAGGGGAATTTTAAAAGATTTTCAAATGCACAAACCAGATGTTCTTACACAGGATACACTGAGCAGCTTCTGCAGAAACCAGACTCAACCAGCTAATGACAACTGCCCTGCGCAGACTGAAATGCAGCTGTTTTGAGGAACTCTGTTCCTTGATTATAGACGGTTGTCAGGAACTATCAGTTACCACTAACAACGTTAAGTCACAAAAAAATTTTAAAGTACTGTTCTTTAAAAAATAAAATAAAAAAGATAGATTCCCAAAGCACGTAATGTAAGACCTAGGTGGCACACTGATTGAAAACTGCATTTACACACAACCTGGGTTCCAAAGCAAAGAAACTCTTCCTCACCACCCACAAGTCTTGCTACTATGGTGACACATGCTGGTGTCAAACCCAGCAGCAGCAAGGTCGGGGAAATGATCTCTGGGTTTAAAGCTGAAGACTCTCACCCCACGGATTGTATCTACAGGAAACCATCCCCAAAGAAGCCCGTGAAGTCCTCACCGCGACGCTAAAGGTCATTTCAGAGAGAACTTCCCCTACCTTTCTGAATGTTAAAGTCAAGTAGGCTGAACTCTGGGCAGGGGAAGCAGCAGAAAAGATGCACAGGTAGGTCAGGGCAAAGTCAGTCCCTGGACCAAAGACCAGTTCCCAAGGTGGGCGGGCTTCCCCCTCCTGGAAGCCTACTACGATTTAGAAAGAAGTGACCTAGAAGCTTAAGGCCAAGTCCTGTGCTGTGACCAGGGACCCAACATCTACAATGTAGCCAGTGAACAACAGTCAATGTTCATTTGGAAATGGAAACTGGGTTGCGAAAGCTCTGCTACCTGCGGAAGGTGCGGCCGGAGGAGGCTAGCTGTCCCTCGTTGCAGGACAAGTCCAACTTCTCTGATCGGTGTGACACACGCACCTGGCCTGGAGAGAAGCTGTCTCCCTCCCTAGGGAATCTGTTTATGAAGCCCCCTACGTAGGGCTTCCCGGGACCCCACGAGGGTGTGACTGCCTGCGAGTATGCTTTCTTCCTCGTGTTACACACCCTTCTCCTCAAAGGGGGGTCTTGGGGCCAAAGAGCAAAGAGCCAACTCCCTCCACCCAGGCCGTGCGTGTCGCCGTAAATCAGGGGACCTACCCTGAGCTAGCAATGGTTTTCACGGGTTGAAACATTTAGGGTGGGGTTGGGTGGGGGGTCCAAAGCACACTTCCTGACACCTGGAAATGACACAGAATTCAAACTTCAACATCTGAATCAAGTTTTACTGGAACACGGACCACGTTCAGTCATTTACCTTTGGCCCACGGAGGGGCAGGCGTCCTCAGGGTGGCAAGGGAGCCCAGGAGGCCCACGAAGCCTGGAGTACTGGCACTTCCCATCTGGCCCTTTAACGAGCTCACGGGTTCCTGTTCTAAAACGGACATACTGGCAGAACGACGTTTAGAAACCAGCTCTATGCAGTTTTAGTGAAACGTGACTCAATGGCCAGGTCCCAGGGAACTGACAATACCTTCATGCTTACAAGCCAAGAATGGGACTGTCCTTACCAGTCCTTCACCAGAACAGGCAGGTATCACAGGGGAACTGAGGGGCAGTGGGAGACAGGATGCCGCCAGGCTCCAGCTTTAGGCCAATGTACACTAAGTTATAAAAACTTCTCACAAGCTTCTTATCGGATTGATCTTCAAACCCATGACCAAGAAGCAGAAAGATGCCTGTTCTAGACAAGCAGTTTAAAG